>JAAALK010000289.1:57562288-58228128 GCA_019279435.1 Zizania palustris | reverse complement strand
CTTCGAAGTACAATCCGAAGTAGGCTTCGAAGTATACTCCGACTTGGGCTCCGAACTAGGGCTCCGAACTAGGGTCCTAACTGGGGCTCCGAACTGGGGTCCCGGAGACTGGCTCTGAGGGGCTCCGAAGGGAGCTTCGAAGGTTAACTCTGAACAGGGTTCGAGAGTTAACTCCGAAGAAGGCCCGAAGGTTAACTCCAAAGAAGGCCCGAAGGTTAACTCCAAACAAGGCCCGGAGGTTAACTCCGAACAAGGCCCGGAGGCTAACTTCAAAGTTAACCTGAGACTTAGCTTCTGGCAAACCTTAAGGGATCTTGGGGGCTTCGCTCCGGAGGGCTCCGAAGGGGTCCGGAGGCCTCGCTCTAGAGGGCTTCGAAGTGAACCTTGGGACATGGAAACAGCTTTTCCAGAAAGAAACAGGCTTCGACAGTGTTGGGTTTCGAGCCGAAGGCTGACGGAGGCTGACGTCATTTGACCCCTGTTCAAAGAAAAACTTATTCCCCCAACAATATCTTTACACGTTTATATCATCAACTAACTTATTTATCTCGGACTATTGAACGAGCTATGCTCACATTTAGTCCAATCCACTAAAAGTCCATCATGAGATAGGTCATATCCCGACAGTAGGAGTATTAAATAGATAAAACCTTTTAATTTAGAAACTGACTATTATTGTTGAGGAAAAAAATCTTTTTAAATAAATGTGAAAAAGCAGTTCTTTTTTGACTAAAGAGTATACTTTTATTAATAAATGACACACCCATCTTTTACCTTAAATATTAATTTGTCAAAAAGATTTTAATTTTACGTCTTTAACTACTCTCGGTTCATAAATTCAAAAGTTTTATATTCTTTTAATATAATATCTTTTATCTTATTAATAAAAAATGTTTTTATATTTTATCTAAAATATAAAATACATGTGTGACAGAAAATATGTTTTACAATATTTATATTTTGGAGCTAAATTAAAATACAACTAATATTAACATATATATACATACATACGTACACATATAGAGACACACATACATTTACATGTATGCATATATGTGTGTATATATAAGCGTGTGTCTATATATACATACACATATATATAGACACACATACATCTACCTACATATAAATAAATATATATATATATATACTGATATACACGTATATATGCTTAGGGGTGTGTGTGTGTATTTGCACATATACATATGTGTAGGGATGGATTCGGATCGGATATGGATGGAAACAAATCCGGATAGCACTATTTACCACATTTTATTTCGAATACGAATACATATTCGGATGTTTACTCGGTTTAACTCGAAATGTTCATCGTTTCACAAAATATCCAAAAGTTCTATGTGTCCAATATACCAAATTGAAATAATAATGAATAACAAGCAATAATACATAATAAACCATACGCAAGCTAAGTTTTTAAATAATGCTAACTAAAATTCATGTATGATAACTTTCTTGAAA
Organism: Zizania palustris; assembly: GCA_019279435.1. Lineage (NCBI taxonomy): Eukaryota > Viridiplantae > Streptophyta > Magnoliopsida > Poales > Poaceae > Zizania > Zizania palustris. Next base: position 58,226,649 of record JAAALK010000289.1, on the reverse strand, counting down.
TATTTTCAAGATTTTATCACAATATCTACGTATAATATTATAATATCATGACAAGTCTCGTATTTTTTAGATTTTATTTGATTTTTTAGAATTAAAAAAAACTTAAGCTCTATATTACCGACGGAGTGTCGTAACATATATTTTTTTAGACTTTATTTGATTTTAGTGTATTATTTTAGGTACTTGCAGTTCAAATTTCACATATTCCAATTTAAATCCTAGAAACCGAATTAATGAATTAAAAATAGCAATTGGATCTAGAAAAATACAAAGTTTTATATGGATGAGATATGTTTTATTTTGATTATAAAAAAGTTTCAAGTTCAAATAAGCATTTAATCATCAATTTACTTTAAACCATAGATTATTACTTCTCAAAACTCTAATTCATCTCAAGAGAATCTCAGGTTTCTTAACATCCTATATGATAAATTTCTTGAAATTTTTTTAAAATTTTATTATAGTATCTACGTATAATATTATAACACCATGAAATGTCTCATATTTTTCAGACTTTATTTGATTTTTTATAATTAAAAAACCTTTAAGCTCCATATTACTAATGAACTGTCGTAACATATTTTTTTTTAAAATTTCTTTAAATTTAGTGGATAAGATCTAAAAATATACAAAAATAGTGAATATGATTTTTCTATAATTATTAGTGCATTATTTTAGGTACTTGCAGTTCAAATTTCACATATTCCAATTTAAATCGTAGAAACACAATTAATGAATTAAAAATTGTAAATGGATCTAGAAAAATACAAAAAACAATTATATGGAATGAGATATGTTGTATTTTTATTATAAAAAAGTTTCAAGTTTAAATAAACATTTAACCATCAATTTACTTTAAACCATAGCCTATTACATCTCAAAACTCTAATTCATCTCAAAAGAATCTCACATTTCGTAACATTCTATTTGATAAATTTCTTGAAACATTTTAAAATTTTTATAATAATATCTATGTATAATATTATAACATCATGACAAGTATCATATTTTTAAAATTTTATTTGATTGTTTTATAATTAAAAAACCCTTAAGCTCCACATAATTTTTTATACATTACTTTAAATTTAGTGGATAAGAATTAAAAATAGACACAAAATAGTGAATATGATTTTTATATAAATTTTGGTGCATTAGTTTAGGTACTTGCAGTTCAAATTTCACACATTCCAATTTAAATCCTAGAAACACAATTGATGAATTAAAAATAGCAAATGGATCTAAAAATATAAAAAAATTATATGTAATTATATATGTTTTATTTTCATTATAAAAAAATTCAAGTTCAAATAAACATTTAATCATCAATTTACTTTAATCCATAACCTATTACTTCTCAAAACTCTAATTTTTTTAAGAGAATCTTAGGTTTCTTAACATCTTATATGATAAATTTCTTTAAATATTTTCAAAATTTTATCATAATATCTATGTATAATATTATAACACCATGACAAGTCTCGTATTTTTCATGTTTTATTTTATTTTTTATAATTTAAATACCCTTAAGCTCCACATTACTAATGAAGTGTCGTAATATAATTTTTTTAATATTTCTTTAAATTTAGTGTATAATAACTAAAAATGGACATAAAATGGTGAATATGATTTTTCTATAAATTTTAGTGCATTATTTTAGGTAATTGCAGTACAAATTTCACATATTCCAATTTAAATCCTAGAAACACAATTAATGAATTAAAAATAACAAATGGATCTAGAAAAATAAAAAAATATGGAATTAAATATGTTGTATTTTGATTATAAAAAAGTTTCAAGTTCAAATAAACATTTAACCATCAATTTATTTTAAACCATAGTCTATTACTTCTCAAAACTCTAATTCATCCTAAGAGAATCTCACGTTTCGTAACATCCTATATGATAAATTTCTTGAAACATTTTCAAAATTTTATCATAGTATCTACGTATAATATTATAACACCATGACAAGTCTCGTATTTTTCAGACTTTATTTGATTTTTTTATAATTAAAAAACTCATAAGCTCCACATTACCAATGAAGTGTCGTAACATAATTTTTTAACATTTCTTTAAATTTAGTGGATAAGAATTAAAAATGGATAAAAATAGTGAATATGATTTTTCTATAAATTTCAAATTTTAGGTACTTGTAGTTCAAATTTCATATATTCCAATTTAAATCCTAGAAACACAATTAATGAATTAAAAATAGCAAATGGATCTAAAGAAATACAAAACAATCATATGGAGTGAGATATGTTATATTTTGATTATAAAAAGTTTCAAGTTCAAACAAACATTTAACTATCAATTTACTTTAAACCATAGCTTATTAATATTCACTAACTTAAGTATTTCATAATTATATAAATAATAAATAAACCATTAATATAGTGATAATGTATCATCTTGAGTCTAAGTTTAATATCTACGAAATCCTAAAATGGATACGAATGTATCTATTTTCATATTCACATTCAGCTGAATTCGGATATTCGTTTCCATATCCATATTTATAAAACGAATTCGAATATTTCTGAATGTTATCTATATTTAATTCAGATACGAATACGGATATTCGTATTTACAGTTTTTTGAATAGTATGTATATTTACACACACATACATATACACATGCGCACGAACGGTGGTAACACGTGAGCAGCAGCAGGGTTGTCCATGCATGTCAGGTAGTCAGGTGAGGTACGTACGTACTACCGGCGCCGGACGCATCGATATGATGGTGCAGAACCGCAGTTTACGTGAAGATATTGCCTTGCGCGCTGTCACGGCCGGCCGCTCGTGGACGTGATCGGAGCCCCGGCGATCACGTACGGCCAACTCTCTCTGCATCATCAGAATCCATCACGCTTTTCAGTTTTCACAAATCACTTTTCACAAGATTTGACGGGACAACATTCATGTACGATGTACAGTCCATTGATTTTTATACTTGATGGATTCGGATTGGATACGGATAGAAACGAATCCGGATAGTACTATTTACCACATTTTAATTCGAATACGAATACGAATTCGGATGTTCTCGAATACGAATACAAAACGGATGTTTCGAATACGAATATGTATTTGGATGTTTACTCGGTTTAACTCCAAATGTTCGTTGTTTCACAAAATTTTTAAAAATCCAAAGGGTACAATATACCAAATTAGAATAATAATTAATAAGAAACAATGATATGCACAAAATAAATTTTTAAACAACACTAGCTAAAATTAATCATACACAACAACCAATAAGAACTACATAAAGTCTTGAACCAAAATTCATCATACATTTCAACCAACAAGAACACACAAATTGAGTCCAGGTGCGCAAATGCAGAAAAAACAGGCGGCAATTTGGAAAGAATTGGCTGAATTTTATTGTTTTTAAAAATTAAACATTTTCAAAAATTTATTAACATCCTATATGATAAATTTCTCAAAACATTTTCAAAATTTTATCATGGTATCTAAGTATAATATTATAATACTATGACAAGTCTCATATTTTTCAGACTTTATTTGATTTTTTTATAATTAAAAACACTTAAGCTCCACATTACTGATGAAGTGTTGTAACATAATTTTTTTAACATTTCTTTAAATTTAGTGGATAAAAAATAAAAATGGACACAAAATAATGAATGTGATTTTTCTATAAATTTTAGTGCATTATTTTAGGTACTTGCAGTTCAAATTTCACATATTCCAATTTAAATACTAGAAACACAATTAATGAGTTAAAAATAGCAAATAGATCTAGAAAAATACAAAACAATTATATGGTATGAGATATATTGTATTTTAATTATATAAAAAATGAAGTTAAAACAAACATTTAACCATCAATTTACTTTAAACCATAATCTATTCTTTTTCAAAACTATATTTCCTCTAGAGAGAATCTCAGATTTCTTAACATCCTATATGATAAAATTTTCGAAACATTTTAAAAATTTTATCATGATATCTACGTATAATATTATAACACTGTGACAAGTCCCGTATTTTTCAGACTTTATTTGATTTTTTTATAATTAAAAAACCCTTAAGCTCCACATTACTAATGAAGTGTCGTAACATAAATTTTTTAAAATTTCTTTAAATTTAGTGGATAACAACTAAAAATGAACACAAAATAGTGAATGTGATTTTTCTTAAAATTTTAGTGCATTATTTTAGGTACTTGCAGTTCAAATTTCACATATTCCAATTTAAATACTAGAAACACAATTAATGACTTAAAAATAGCAAATAGATCTCGAAAAATACAAAAACTTTATATGGTATGATATATGTTGTATTTTAATTATATAAAAAAATTAAAGTTCAAACAAATATTTAACCATCAAATTACTTTAAACCATAGCCTATTCCTTCTCAAAACTCTATTTCCTCTCAACAGAATCTCAAATTTCTTAACATCCTATATGATACAAATTTCGAAACATTTTAAAAATTTTATCATGATATCTTCGTATAATATTATAACACTGTGACAAGTCTCATATTTTTCCGACTTTATTTGATTGTTTTATAATTAAAAAACCCTTAAACTCCACATTACCAATGAAGTGTTGTAACATAAATTTTTAATATTTCTTTAAATTTAGTTTATAAGAACTAAAAATAGAAACAAAATAGTGAATGTGATTTTTATATAAATTTTAGTGTATTATTTTAGGTACTTGCAGTTTAAATTTCACATATTTCAATTTAAATACTAGAAACACAATTAATGAGTTAAAAATAGAAAATAGATCTAGAAAAATACAAAACAATTATAGTGAAAGATATATGTTGTATTTTTATTATATCAAAAAATTCAAGTTCAAACAAATATTTAACCATAAATTTACTTTGTACCATAACATATTCCTTCTCAAAACTCTATTTCCTCTCAAGAGAATCTCAGATTTCTTAACATTCTATATGATAAATTTCTCGAAACATTTTCAAACTTTTATCATGGTATCTACGTATAATATTATAACACTGTGATAAGTCTCGTATTTTTAAGACTATATTTGATTTTTTTATAATTAAAAACCCTTAAGCTCCACAATACCGATGAAGTGTAGTAACATAAATTTTTTAACATTTCTTTAAATTTAGTGGATAAGAACTAAAAATGGACACAAAATAGTTAATGTGATTTTTCGATAAATTTTAGTGCATTATTTTAGGTACTTGCAGTTCAAATTTCACATATTCCAATTTAAATATTAGAAACACAATTAATGAGTTAAAAATAGCAAATGGATCTAGACAAATACAAACAATTTATATGGTATGAGATATGTTGTATTTTGATTATATAAAAAAATTCAAGTTCAAACAAATATTTAACCATAAATTTACTTTAAACCATAACCTATTCCTTCTCAAAACTCTATTTCCTCTTAAGAGAATCTCAGATTTCTTAACATTATATATGATAAATTTCTCGAAACATTTTCAAAAATTTATCATGATATCTACGTATAATATTATAACACTGTGATAAGTCTCGTATTTTTCAGACTTTATTTAATTTTTTTATAATTAAAAAACCCTTAAGCTCCACATTACCGATAAAGTGTCGTAACATAATTTTTTAACATTTCTTTAAATTTAGTGGATAAGAAATAAAAATGGATACAAAATAGTGAATGTGATTTGTAGATAAATTTTAGTGCATTATTTTAGGTACTTGCAGTTCAAATTTCACATATTCCAATTTAAATACTAGAAACACAATTAATGAGTTAAAAATAGCAAATGGATCTGGAAAAATACAAATATTTATATGGTATGAGATATTTTGTATTTTGATTATATAAAAAAATTCAAGTTCAAACAAATATTTAAACATAAATTTATTTTAAATCATAACCTATTCCTTCTCAAAACTCTATTTCCTCTTAAGAGAATCTCAGATTTCTTAACATTTATATGATAAATTTCTTGAAACATTTTTAAAATTTTATCATGGTATCTACGTATAATATTATAACAATGTGATAATTCTCGTATTTTTTAGACTTTATTTGATTTTTTATATATTTAAAAAACCCTTAAGCTCCACATTACCGATGAAGTGTCATAACATATTTTTTTAAATATTTCTTTAAATTTCATGGATAAGAACTAAAAATGGACACAAAATAGTGAATGCAATTTTTCTATAAATTTTAGTGCATTATTTTAGGTACTTGCATTTCAAATTTCACATATTTCAATTTAAATCTTAGAAACACAATTAATGAGTTAAAAATAGCAAATTTATCTAAAAATACAATAAATTATATGAAATGATATATGTTGTATTTTGATTATAAAAAATTAAAGTTCAAACAAATATTTAACCATCAATTTATTTTAAACCATAACTTATTAATATTCACTAACTTAAGTATTCCATAATTATATAAATAATAAATAAACCATTAATATAGTGATAATATATTATCTTGAGTCTAAGTTTAATCTGTGTGAAATCCTAAAACGAATACGGATGTATCCATTTCCATATCCACATTCAGCAGAATTCGGATATCCATTTCCATATCCACATTTGTAAAACGAATTCGGATATTTCCGAATGTCATCCATATTTAATTCGGATACGAATACGGATATCCATATTTACAGTAATTCGAATACGAATACGAATAATTCGAATATTCTGACATCCATATCCATCCCTATGTCATGGTCGTCCGAATAGATGAATCTACTACGTATAGTATACTTTTTTTTAACTTGAATGTAAGATAATTGACATTTATCCGTTATAGAAAATATAGCTAGATTTACAATTTTTTGGGGAGGGATTCGAATATTAGATAAAATTAAATAAGAGAGGGCTATTATTTAAGTTAACATTGTTTAGTAGGTTGAGACGCTCAATGAGAAACGATTGTGATTAATTGAGATATTAAAGTAGATAGAAAAATAACAATAGATAGTAACTATTTTTATTTTTTGTCTTGTCTTCTCTAAGTCATCAAAACTCATAAGTATGGATAAAAACGGAGCAAAATGTTTTTGTCCGTTTCAAAAAAAAATAGAAACAAAAAGGTTATATGGAAATAAAAACGGAATATCCGGAAATGCAAATACAAACATAATTTTTTTTATCTAGAAACAGAACAATTATTAACAGAACAATAAATAAAAACTGTATAAATAGTTTTGCACAAATTTATACAATAATATATATATATATATATATATATATATGAATTTTTTTGCACAGTTCACGGCACAAATTGTATTCTTGTTAATTATTAGTTCAGGTGACGGTATGCACGAGGAGTATTATGGGTGGCGACAGTTTAGTAACATTCGTTCCCTAAATAAAAACTCCAAAAATATCTTTTTCGATACTATTACACCATATTATGATGATTGAGCTTGTTAATGAACATTTTTGTTCTAGAAGTGAACTTTTGATTTTTGTACGTTATAGGTGGCGACGTTTTATCAATATTCATGTTTTGACCGGATTTTTATTTTTGGTCTTCTCTTCTCTAAGTTATCAAAACTCCTAAGTACGGATAAAAACGGAGCAAAATGTTTTTTCCGTTTCAAAAAAAATAGAAACAAAAAAGTTATATGGAAATAAAAACGGAACGTCCTGAAATGTAAACACAAACCTAATTTTTTTTATCTAGAAACAGAACAATAATTTTTGAGTGAAACGGATACGGAAATAGAATATTCCCTATAACAAAAACGGAATATTTCTGTTTTCACTATTTTATTTATTATATTATATAAAATATTAGCTCTTACTTTTTTACATTCAGTAAAACTTTAACTATATTGAAATATTAAACAATTTAAAATAAATCAATATATAATTATTTGCTAAAAATAAATAATAATGTTCATTAGAACCACAACTTTCTATAAAACATGTATTTTATTTTATATATATTTATCATTTATTAACATGTAAGCAAATCAAACCTATTTATTGGTTTATCATATTTTTTTACGTATGAAGTGTTTTTTATTCCGATAGATATTCATGTTGATAGCGAAAACTAACATTAATGGTCGAAATTGTAAAAATATCAATTTTTGGTAATTTGAGCCGAAAATATGTCTTTCCTGACACATGCCGGTCCAACCGGCCATAGTAGGCCGGTCCAACCGGCCATGTAGGCCCGGTCAGACTGGCCCAATGGGTCTGGTCAAACCGGCCCAGTCCGAAAATTAGTGATAGAGTTGGTTTGGGGCTGTTTTGATCTCTAATTAAATTTTTAACAACTTTTGACCGAATACTACTCAAAGTAAACGTCAGGTAACTTGAGACCAGCCCCTATAAATATAGGTGCTGACACGAAAATGTGCCCCCACACTTGGGTCAGTTCGACGATCCAAAAGTGTGCGGATACTTAGGGACAAGCCTAAGCGTGACGCAGCACCTACGTCGCGTTCTGACTACCCTTAGTCGTGATAAGGGAGGTGGAGTCGCCAGGCAATCAGATCACACAAAATAACCTAATTAGCCGAAAGAAATATATCAAACAGAATAAAATCAACAAACTGGTCGAAGCCTGTCTGCTTCGAAGTCTGATGCGAAGGGGTCACCGAAGTGTACCTTCGACGTCTAGTGTGAAGTGTCCCGCCGAAGGGTGCTTCGACATTCAAACTGATCCGGCCGAATATGAGCTCCGAACGGATCTGGACGCGATGATCACCTCCGAACAGTGGGGTTTGGTGCGGAGTATGGTCGTGGCGAAGCCTGCTGCGACGAAGTGTGCTGGCGAAGCCTGTTGCCGGAGCCTGCACTCTCGCCGAATGGTGTCCTGGGGACCTCCGAAACCGATCTCTCAGCTCCGGACACCTCCAACGAAGTAGCTCCGAACATGGGAACCTGCAACAAAGAGAGTTCGAAGTACCAATTCGGCCTAAGGACCAAATTCTGCTAAGTGTTGCACTAGTAGCGAAGGTAGAAATCTGTTACGCAGATTAGCGGATACTTCACAGGTGAAGTAACAAGGCGATAGCAATCTGTTACGTAGATTAACGGATACTTCACAGGCGAAATAACAAGGGTTACCACTGTTCCGTAGTGGCCGGCGGAGGGCTTCCAGGCAAACCCATGAAGAGGTACAGGAAAATAAAGGTAACGTAAATACGATCAAAGCTAGGGCTTTGGTTTGGTTTGAGTTTGGGGGGGCCTCTACACTGGCCGCGCCTCTCTACTTATAGGGGCTTAATTTTTGATCTAATCTGCTATTAACCCGGTCGGATGGAGATAGAAATTGAGCTGGAATGGCATACAACTCCATCTCTGTCGAAGTGGGCTTCGGCTAGGCCCATCGAGACCTGCTCCTTGGGCCGAAGCTTCGGTGGCATGAGCCTCCGAAGTCTTCCCGGCCGAAGCCCATGGGCTAGCTAGAGGCTTTCGGAGCCCATAGCTCAATGAACTTTGGCCCTGTAGGGCTTCGGATGGACCCTGGACATGTGTATTTTCGGCCCAAATCACCAAAATTGATATTTTGACAATCTAGCCTTTAATGCCATTTTTTGCTATCAATAATAGGGGTGAAGCCGATTCAAAGGGCATCTCCCTAGATCAACAATTCAAAACCCTAGTTTTGAATCGTACCTTTACTTTTCATCTACTTTTGCGCCCTAGTTCAGTCCATCTTCATGGGTTTGTGCTGAAAGCCTCCGTGCATCACATCGTAACTGTGGTAAGCCTTGTTGATTTGTTTGTGAATCACACGTTTAATACACGTAACAGATTTTTATCATTTTTATCGGTTTTCCTGGCTACACTTGGAAATTCGGTCTCTAGGCCGAATTGTATTTGATTTCTTACTGTTTTGCAGAGGAATCACTCCCATAATCTTCGCCAATGAGTTTGGAGGCAATTGGCAATCATCTTGTTTATAGCAAAAAATGGCATTAATGGTCAAACTAGGCAAATACTGAAAAATTGTATTTTTGATCGAAAATATGTCAAACCTGGCAAAGGCCGGTCTGATCGGCTATGGTAGTCCGGTCCAATCGACCAGGTCCGGTCAGACTGGACCCATGGGCTCGATTAGACTGTCTAGGGTCCAGAATATGGATCCGAGGAGGATTCGAGGTATTTTTGCCCAAATCTTATCTTAATACGGTTTTGGCCGCATCTAACTCTATCTCTAGCCAGGGATAGCCAGCCCACTCCCTATAAATATTAGGGGCAAGGCCGATTCAAGGCTCTCCCTCCAATCCAAAAATCCAAAGCCCTAGCTTTGAATCGCATTTATTTTCTTTACTTTCTGCATCTTCGTGGGTTTGCTTGAAAGCCCTCCATCTGCCACGTCCGTAATTATGGTAACCCTTGCTGGTTCGCTTGTGAACCTACCGCTAATCGACGTAACGGATTGCTATCCTTTTTATCGGTTTTTATCGCCCTACTCGACAATTTTGCCCTCTAGCCAAATTGTGTTTGATCTCTTATTGTTTTGTAGATCAATTGCCTTCCTAAATATCTCTGCGAAGTTTGGAGGCGATTGAAGATTATTTGCTAAGGTTACTGAGGTTTAGCAGATCGGATCTGTTACTTTGGTCTGACTGGCGTTGAGATACCGGTCTGACCGGACCTCATCACGCCGTTGTCGGCAACAGCCGGTCAGACCGATGGCACTCCGCCGGTCAGACCGGGGCCCTCTGCACCGGGCACGCCGAAGAAGCCCAAGCCTATCAAATCCCTAACCACCAAAGCCCTGTGCGCCAGAGCTCCGCACGTTCGAAGGCCAACATCCGGAGATCCCTTCGCCCGGTGTGACTGGGGTAGCACGGTCGGTCCGACCGAAGAAGCTTCATCGGTCAGACCGCCGGAGCCACACCCCGCATCAACCTTCGGGATTCCGCCCGGAGCCCCTTCGAAACTCCCGGTCCGACCGAGGTTGTACCTCCTGTCTGACCGGGCCTAAGGCCGAAGGTGCCCTAGGGACCCTTTGGACCAGTATCCGCTGTAACTTCGGATCGGCCTCCGAATTGGCCGATTCCGGGTATTTTGATCATTTTGTTACTGTTTACATTGTTACTAGCACTTTTTGGCCAATTGGATTGAAATATCAATTATTTATATGATTGCCTGGTGACTCCAAATCCCTTGTCACTATCCAGGGTAGTTGGAACGTGATGTCGGTATCGTTGTGATACTTTTGGACGTCGAACTGGCCCAAGTGCTGGGGCGCATTTCTGTGTCAACACACTTTTTGGCGACTCCGCTGGGGACAACGCCAACCATGACTACTACCTCTACATCGGCAGCGGGTACCTCTACTACGTCTACATCCTCTACATCGCCGATGAACACTATGGGGGGGGGCGAACATCGTTGACCGCAACATTATGACGCCCACCATGGCAGACATATCTGAGGAAGACCGAGCAAAAATCGAAGCAGAAATGAAGGAACTCAAAGAACTGATGCTCAGAGATTGCATAAAGACATGCTCGGGTTTCGTCATGCACGACAACCTCAACTTAACCCAGGTACGCCCGTCATCACCCCCTTTATCTGCCTCACAAGTTGACCGTCGAATAGCTGTGTTTGTTGATCAGGCCATTAGCGCCTCGCTAGCCAATTAACTAGAACCCGCAGTTGTCTCGCAAGTGGCAGCAGTATTTAGAAGATTTGGTTTTACTGAGGCCGATTCACCAGCACCAATCACTAGTATTCTGCTAGCACAACATATTTATAGTAGAACCGACGGCAATACTGGAAAAACCATCACATTTCCAGCTACATCATCCACAACCTAAACACATAGCTACGCTTATGGCCAGGCAAAACCAGCTTATCAAACACCACCGCCACCTGCAGCCATACAAGCTCTGCCGCCGCCGCTCGCACTACACACTCCCACACCACAGCATAGGCTAGGGCATGCCGATATACCGCCACACGTCCCACCACCACATGAAAGACGCGCGCAAGCATTAGACCACGACGATATCGAGGAACGTATTCATGCGCTATTTAGGGAATGCACCGGCTTTGCACCTAGTGATAGAGCTAGGGTTTATCGAAAACCATATCCCGACCACTTTGACACCATTTTGTACCCTCGCGGTTATAGAGTCCCAGATTTCACGAAATTTGACGGCGAGGGTAGTAAATCCACATTAGAACACATTAGCCAATTTCTAGCACAATGTGGCAAACTAGAGGATCAGATGCATTAAAACTCAGGTTATTTTCCCTATCATTGTCCGGCACCACGTTCACTTGGTTTTCGGCGCTTCCGCTGAACTCCGTCCAGACATGGGCTCAACTAGAGCAGAAGTTTCATGATTATTTTTACACAGGCGAGACCGAGCTTAGGCTATCACACCTCACGGCGATTAAGCAAAAAACTGGCGAAAGTGTTTCTGAATACGTCAAGCGCTTTAGAGACACTAGGAATAAATGTTTTAGCCTAAACATATCAGATAGGGACCTAGAAGACCTCGCATTTAATGGCCTACAGACAGAAATTAGGGAATGAATGGATAACCAGAATATGCTAGATGTTAGCCAAGTCTTGCAACAGGCTCTGGTCTAGGAAGGCCGGGCTAAAGATAAAAAATTCGTTAAAACTTTTAATAAACCAAGGGCTGAAATCCACACTATGGAGCACTCTGACGAGGGAGAATCCGAAGAGGAAGAAGATCCGGCCGATACATACACGCCCGAATGGACTTGGAGCGCAAAGTCTAAGCCCGTCACCTACTCCGAATTGCGGCCGTCTCCCTCTAAGAGTCGTCCTAACAAAGTTAGATATTCGTTCAACGTAACTAAGTGTGATAAGATATTTGATTTCCTATTAAAAAATCAACTCATACGGCTGCCTAAAGGGCAAGTCATGCCATCCGCCGACGAATTGAAAAAGCGTCCCTACTGCAAGTGGCATGATTCACATTCTCACTACACTAACGATTGCAATGTTTTTCGTCGACAGGTACAATCGGCCATAGAGGAAGGACGATTGAAAATAGAGGCGAATCCAAAGATGAAATTAGATAGAGACCCTTTTCCCATGAACAACGTTGAGCTATAAGGGAAGAAGGTGTTGATTTGGCCAGAGCAGGCCGAGTCAGCTAAAGGGAAAGCGGTAGTCATAGGAGACACCCCCACACGCATGCTCGTACCAAAGAATCCGTAGGTAGGAGTGTGGAAAGAAAATGTTAAGCCATCATCTTCGGCCAAGCATCGCAGAAGGCCGAAGGTGACTTACAAGATGCTTTTGGACAAGCACCAACGAAGGTCCGAGAGGAGAGGTGTTCGCCCACGGGCTCCAGGATGGTCGAAACCCCCTGGGAGAACGAGCCCCGCGAGGGTTGAGTTTGGACCTCGGGGCCCGAACCCCTATTAGGAGTGGATACAACCTCTGGTAGGGTTCGGACCTCAGTGGCCAAACCCCTATCTGGATTGGTCCCAGCCTCCGGCAGGGTTCGGACCTCAGTGGTCGGACCCCACTCCGGCTTGGCCCCAGTTTTCGGGAGGCTTCGTACCTCAGTGGCCGAACCCACCTCCTCCCGATGAGTTCCAACCTCTAGGAGGATTCGGACCTCAGTGGCCAAACCCACCTCCTCCGAGTGGGCTGCACCCTCCGGATGGATTCGGCCTCCAGTGGCTGGGCCCATCTCCGCCATGGGCTAATTTACCTCCGGTCTGGCAGGACCCTTCGCTGGTCTGGTCCGAGGTACCGTCGACGTGGCCGAGCTTCCATCAGGCCAACAGGTTTGGCACTCAGTGGGCAAGGCCGCTAGAGCCTCCGATGCCACCACCCTACTATTGGGCGATGGCTCCGACTTGGCCTCCGCCGCCGGAGAACTCTGGGCAGTGTCCAGCTACTGACACTCACATTCCTTCTAGTGTTTCCGAGTGGCAGGTTCGGGGACAGACACATGATGGTAATGTTATTCACCGCCTGTCCATAGTACCTCAGAACCGGGCTCCATGAGATTTCACCGGAAGGGATGAACGTGAAGACGCCTCGGATGTTATAGTCATTAGGGTGGGATCCAGGAGGTCGTCCAATCCCGAAGGGTGCCCCAATGGGACAGCGCGAAGACCCAGCCGACGCCTGGTCTGACTGGCCTACGGTGGCCGGTTCGATCGGCCTTACGACGGTTTTTGGCACAGACCAGCCCGACCGGCCTGCTATGATCGGTCCGACCGACTAGAAGCAGAGGAGCTCTCATGGCAAGTGCAAGACATTTGAGGCCGATGTAGATAAGTCCCCTTCGGCCAAAACTGCTAAAGGAAAGACCGTGGCACTTGGGACCCATCCCCAATCGTCATGGGCACCCTTGGGGATGTCCAAGTCACAAAACAAGAGGTTACAGCGCTTGCAGGCACAAGAGATAAGAGAAGAGAAGGCCGAGGAGGCACGGGACGCACTTTTTGAGGAAATCCATCCTTGGCCCACCGTGAAGAAAGTATGGAGACCTAGGCCGGTCATAGTCGATGACTTAGCCCCCATTGTTAGCTCCGATGAAGACGATTTGCTCGACGACGACTACACTCCCATCTCCGAGGGGCCCGCTCCTCAGGCGATGGACATCGACGTCGTCATGTTGCCTTTCAAGTTCGCTCCACTGCAGGAGGAGGCCGGGATCACTCAGCTAGACCTTGGCCCGCGGGATGCTGTATTCAAGAAGCCCAGAGACACGAGCCGTCACCTGAGACCTCTCTACATAAGGGGGCACATTGACGGGAAGCCTATCTCAATGATGCTCATCGATGGCGGTGCCACCGTGAACCTAATGACGTACTCCCTTCTAAGGAAGCTCGACAAGGATGCTGATGACCTGAAGAAGACCAACGTCACCCTCAACAGCTTCAATGCTGACACGACGGAAGCTAAAGGAGTATTGTCGCTAGAACTAATAGTGGGGAACAAGACGCTACCCACCGCTTTCTTTGTCGTCGACGTGCAAGGTAATTATAATGTATTGCTTGGGTATGATTGGATCCACGCAAACCAGTGTGTGCCATCTACCCTACAGTAGCACCTAATACAATGGGATGGCGACGAAGTAGAGATAGTATACGCTGACACATCGGCCCATGTTAGTTTGTCCGATGCGTCCGGCGATGCCACCCATGATGAGATAGAATGCTTGTCGGGACGAGACATCTCGGATTACGACTTTGTCTGTGTATCAGAGGGAAGGTTCGTTCCTATTTCCGTGAAGCCGGCTGGTGTGGCTTAGTTGTGTCTAAGATAGTAGAATGTCTAGCGCTAATCTTGATTGGCTAAAATCTCGCGTGGAGCAATATCGGTCTTCTCAAGACGATATCGCCGAAGCCATTGAAGATTTTAGCGAGATAGAAAAATTAGGTCAAGGCTTCTCGTCGGCCGACCCTTTGGAACAAGTATACATAAGAGATGGTAGTGTTCCGAGGCTGACGTTTGTAAATCAGAATTTGAATAATGATGTAAAGGCCGAAGTAATAAAATTGCTTCGATCATATGTTGATTGCTTCGCATGGGACTATAGCGAGATGCCTGGGTTAAGCCGAGAGATTGTTGAGCATTGACTCCCCATAAAACCCGGGTTTAGGCCTTATAAGCAGCCACCACGCCGCTTCAATTCGGCCATCTATGACCGAGTTAAAGAGGAGGTTGAACGTCTATTAGCAGCATGTTTTATTAGGCCATGCAGGTACGCAGAATGGGTCGCTAACATTGTGCCTGTCGAGAAGAAAGAGAGTGGCAAGATCCGCATCTGCGTCGACTTCAGGTATTTGAACAAAGCCACTCTGAAAGACGAGTATCCCATGCCAATATTTGACATGTTGATCAACGATGCCTCGAGACACAAGGTACTAAGTTTTCTTGACGGCAACGCTAGTTATAATCAAATCTTTATGGCCGAAGAAGACGTTTTTAGAATGGCTTTTCGTTGTCCAGGTTTTTTCGGCTGGTTTGAGTGGGTAGTAATGACATTTGGTTTAAAGAATGCTGGCGCCACATACCAACGTGCCATGAACTTAACCTTTCATGACTCGCTAGGAGTTATGTTAGAGGTTTATATAGATGATGTTGTGGTCAAATCGGACGCTATGGAAAACCACCTCGCTGATTTAAGAGTTGCTTTCGAAAGAATGCGCTGGTATGGCTTAAAAATGAACCCGCTCAAGTGTGCTTTTGGCGTGTCGGCAGGAAAGTTCTTGGGATTTATGATTCATGAAAGAGGCATTGAAATTGATCCTAAGAGGCTTGAGAAAATTAGAGGATGTGTAGCGCCGACATGTAAGAAAGATGTGCAGAAACTAATAGGCAAAGTTAATTATTTGCAATGCTTTATATCTAACTTGTCTGACAAAATTGATGCTTTCGTCCCGATACTCCGACTAAAAAATGAAGCCGAGTTTACTTGGGGGCCAAGCCATCAATGCGCCTTTGAGAAAATCAAAGAGTGCTTATCGATGCTACCAGTAGTAAGGGCGTCGAAGGCCAGGATTCCGTTTCGGCTGTATATTGCTGTGGAGGAGAGTGTGATTGGAGCCGTGTTGACTCAAGACATTGAAGGGAGAGAGTATGTCATCACCTTCTTGAGTCGTCGACTTCTAGACGCTGAGACAAGATACGTGTTTGTGGAGCGTTTGTGTTTATCCCTCTATTATGCGTGTACCAAATTACGTCACTATCTTCTCCCTAGCACATGTGTTGTCACTTGCAAAATGGATGTCATAAAGTACATGTTGCAAAAGCCGATTCTAAGTGGTAGAATCGGCAAGTGGGCATATGCGTTAATTGAATATGATTTGGCTTATGAACCATTGAGAGCTATGAAAGGCCAAGTCGTTGCTAATTTTATAGTAGATCACCATGTAGATGTAAATTGGGGCGATAAAGTCGCTTTGATTGAAGTATTACCATGGAAACTTTATTTCGATGTTTTGGCTTGCAAAAATGGCCAAGGTGTTGGAGTGGTGCTTGTATCACCAAGTGGTATGCACTTTGAAACCTTGGCCTATTTGGAATTTCATTCGATTAATAATCAAGCCGAATATGAAGCCCTATTGTTAGGTCTTGAGTTGTTAAACTCCATGGGTGTGAAATATGTTCGTGCATATGGTGATTCTTTATTAGTCGTGCAACAAGTAGCCAAGCTTGCTCAATGTTTTGATGGTTTACTAAATAGCTACTTGGATAAGTGTTTAGACTTAATTTCTACCTTTATTGATTTTGAGATTACTCATGTATCTAGAGACGCCAACTCACTTGCAAATGACTTGGCTCAACAAGCATCAGGCTATCAAATTAGGAGAGGTAAATTCTGCACACGGGAAAAGCTGATGTTTGAATACGATGTAGCACCCAAGGGTACTGATGTCGGTCTGACCGGCCTTGTAAGCATGGTCAGACCGCCCTTTCATTCCCGGTCCGACCAACCATGTCAAGACGGTCAGACCGAGCCATGCCAGACTACCAGAAATAGTCGGTTGAACTGGTCCAGCATGGCCGGTCCGACCGACTGTTGCCAGGAAGGTTTAGCACTCACGGGGCAGGTCCAAATCAGAAATCTCGAGGCCAGTTCTAGCGGGAATTTGGCCATTGCTCCTTCGATCAGTGAGGATGATTGGAGGATCCCAATCGTCCAATATTTGAGAAATCCAAGCCAAAAGGTTGATCGGAAGGTTCAGCGATAGGCTTTCAAATTTGTTTTGCTCGACGATGTGTTGTATCGCCGGACTATTGATTGAGTACTTTTGAAGTGTTTCGACCCCGATCAAGCTAGAGTTGCTGCAGATGAAGTACATGAAGGGCTTTACGGTACACATCAGTCGACCCCGAAGATGAGTTGGATGCTCAAAAGGGCGGGTTTTTACTGGCCGACTATGACTGAAGATTGTTTTAGATACTATAGAGAATGTGAAGCTTGTCAAAAGTTTGGCAATATTCAGCTAGCACCCGCGTCGATGCTTAATCCTATTATCAAACCATGGACGTTCTGAGGTTGGAGTTTAGAATTCATCGGCCAAATTCATCCTACATCTTCGAAAGGGAATCAGTTCATGTTGATGGCAATGGATTACTTCACCAAATGGATCGAGGTCGTGCCACTTAAGAACATGACTCACAACGAGGTAATTGACTTCATCTTGAAACACATTGTACACAGATTCGACATTCCCCAAACTCTCACTACAGACCAAGGTACTTCATTTGTTGCTAAAGAGGTGAGGGACTTTGTCAAATACTATGGGATCAAATTGGTAAACTCTTCCCCATATTATGCTCATGCCAATGGTCAGGCCGAGTCTAGTAACAAAACTGTGATTAAACTAATCAAGAAAAAGATTGAAGAGTTTACAAAAGGTGGCATGAGGTACTTTCTGAAGCTCTATGGGATAGTAGAGTTGCAAGGCACGGTGCCACTAAAGTTAGTCCATATGAGTTAGTATATGGACAAGAAGTCATTCTACCGGTAGAGGTGGATCCTGGCTTGCTTAGATTTCTTAAGCAAGATGGCTTATCGGTCGACGAATATGAGACACTTCTAAAGGATAATTTAGAAGAGGTGACCGATAAGAGGTTGAAGGCTCTAGAGGCAATAGAGAAAGATAAAAGAAAGTAGCTAGGGCCTACAACAACAAGGTCAAGGCAAAATCGTTTCAAATCAATGATTTGGTGTGGAAGATGATTTTGCCATTAGGCACTACGAGTTCAAAATTTGATAAATGGTCACCTAGATGGGAATGACCTTTTAAGGTAGTCAGAATCGCTCCAGGCAATGCATATGTCCTGGAGTCCTTACAAGGAGAGTGCTTTCGAAGGGCTTTGAATGGTAGATATTTGAAAAAGTACTTCCCAAGTGTGTGGCAAAACGCTTGAAGTGTTAAAAGGCCGATATTGCAAGTATCGCCCAAGGTCCGTCATGCTTTTAGCTCACTAAGTTTGCTAAAAGGCAGGGGGGCATGTGTTTATAGCAAAAAATGGCATTAATGGTCAAACTAGGCAAATACTGAAAAATGGTATTTTTGACCAAAAATATGTCAAACCTAGCAAAGGCCGGTCTGACCAGCTATGGTAGGTCGTTCCAACTGGCCAGGTCCGGTCAGACCGGACCCATGGGCTCGGTCAGACTGGCCATGGTCCAGAATATGGATCCGAGGAGGATTCGAGGTATTTTTGCCCAAATCTTATCTTAACAGGTTTTTGGCCACATCTAACTCTATCTCTAGCTAGGGATAGCCAGCCCACCCCCCTATAAATATTAGGGGCAAGGCCGATTCAAGGCTGTCCCTCCAATCCAAAAATCCAAAGCCCTAGCTTTGAATCGCATTTATTTTCTTTATTTTCTGTGTCTTCATGGGTTTGCTTGAAAGCTCTCCGTCTGCCGCGTCTGTAATCACGGTAACCCTTGCTGGTTCGCTTATGAACCTCCTACTAATCCACGTAATGGATTGCTATCCTTTTTATCGTTTTTTATCGCCCTACTCGGCAATTCGGCCCTCAGGCCGAATAGTGTTTGATCTCTTATTGTTTTTGTAGATCAATTGCCTTCGGTCCGACCGGCGTTGAGATACCGGTCTGACCAGACCTCGTCACTCCATTGTCGGCAACAGCTGGTCAGACCGACGACACTCTGCTTGTCTGATCGGGGCCCTCTGCACCGGGCGCACCGAAGCCGAAGCCCGAGCTCGTCGAAGCCCTA
Source organism: Zizania palustris (assembly GCA_019279435.1). NCBI lineage: Eukaryota > Viridiplantae > Streptophyta > Magnoliopsida > Poales > Poaceae > Zizania > Zizania palustris. The sequence continues at coordinate 58,206,985 of JAAALK010000289.1, read as the reverse complement.
ACCACCGAAGCTCTGCGCACCGGAGCTCCGCATGTTCAAAGGCCAACATCCGGAGATCCCTTCACCCGGTGTGAGCGGGGCAGCACGGTCGGTCCGACCGAAGAAGCTTCATCGGTTAGACCGTCGGAGCCACACCTCGCATCAACCTTCGGGATTCCGCCCGGAGCCCCTTCGCAACCCCCGGTCCGACCGAGGTTGTACCTCCGGTCTAACCAGGCCCGAGGCTGAAGGTGCCCTAGGGACCCTTCGGACCAGTATCAACTGTAACTCCGAATCGGCCTCCGAATTGGCCGATTCCGAATTGTCACTATATGGGGTAGTCAAAATGCGACGTAGGTATCGTTGCGATACTTTTGGACATCGAACCGGCCCAAGTGCGGGGGCGCATTTCTGCGTCAACACATCTACAAGGTCACCGGAGCCCCTAGGCGATCAGATCTGATACCGTCGGTCAGAATGATAGTGTATCTCTGGTCTGACCAATGCGTACTGTGCCGGACCATCACCCCATTGCCGGCAACACGCGGTGCCTGCCTATACCACACCTCGGTATGATCGGTGGGTCTCCGTCAGTTCGAACAGACCTTCCACACCGTGCGCCGAAGTCCTACGTCTGAAGCCCTCGTGCACGTCGGTCAGACCATCATCCGCGAGTCGGTCGGACCGCGCCAGAGCCCTTTCGGTGGTGCCCTCCGCATTGGACCTCGCTGCAACGGAGCCCTCATGTTAACCGAATCGTCGCCGTCGGTCTGACTAGGAGCCTATCACCGGTCCGACCGCCCAGAGTAGGCTTCGCTCCAAAACACCGAGGCCACCCTCAGTGACCCCCTTCGAAGGCGTCGGTCTGACCGAGGTCCCTGCTCCGGTATGGCTGTCCAGTAGGCCAAAGCCCCCCTTCCAGGATACTTCGGCTTTGTTGTCGTTTTCGGTAAGATTACCCTAACAACTGCGGTTTGACCGGCTCACCTTGGACGGTCTGACTAATTGCTTTACTTTTCTATCCGATCAGCTTTAAGTGGCCGGTTAGATCTAACACTACTTTTTCGGTTAATTAGGTTATATTTTCATATATATAATTAATTGCCTGGCGACTCCGTTATCACCCTTATCATAGTTTAGGGGTTGTCGGAACGCGACGTCAATGTCTCGCGACGTTTTTAGATCGTCGAACCGGCCCAAGTACGGGGGCATGTTTCTATGTCAACAATTCGATTATGTATTTGTGTCTATTTCTTATTCAGCATGTATTTGTTTTTGGTATTATCCGCTTTCATTGCTGTTTTCGAGACATCCATTTTCGTTTTCATTTGTGTTGAAAAAAAACAGATTGAAACAGATAATTGTATGTTTATTCTGCATTTTCATCCATACTCCTAAAGTCTTCTTTGTGGAAGGCATTCACCATTAATATATGTGTTGACACCAAGATTTGGTAAATCCTAGGGCCTACCAGGATGTCATACGGTCAAAATAAGTTAAATACGTCTAATCAAAGATGGTCAAAGAAGCCCGTCCATGATGTGTAACATGACCGAATTTGAAGAAGCCAATGGAGATAAAAGTGAGAAGAAGATAAAGATTATCAAGAATTGGTTAGGATAGATTGCTTTGGCGGAAAGTCTCTGGACTATAAATATCTATCCCTTAGTTAGGTCAACACAACAACAAACCCTACAAACAATTCTTCGGCGCATCACCACCCTTGGCTTCCCAAGGTTAATCTCGGTGGGATTCGGCACTCGGAGCTGGGCTGCATCATTCCGATCTTTGGTGAAGAGGTGAGTCCCACCACCCCGACGATCGTATCGACTAGACAAGTGTCCTCACAACTGCATCAATTTGATCTCTTGAGGCATCGAATAAAATAGTATGATTGCCGGTTTATCTTGGTGTAGTGGCTACGTCTCAGGTTGCATCGGTTTGAAGGCCAATGTACCTCCCTGACAGCCAAACAAGATTACTATAGAGTCCACAACATACTCGGCCGACACCACAGCCACAAGGGCCAATGAGGATAGAGTAGCCGAGCGTCTAGTTCAGCCATGAAGGAAACAAGATGACCCGGCTGCTTTCTCTAGCATAGAGTTCATTGTAGAGCGTGCCATATGGTCTCAAAAGGGGTGTGACGGCGCTACTTCTGGCATCTGACCCAAGAATACCAAGACAAGAGATGCGTCATGTGACATACGACATCTTAAGGAATGTACTGGTGGACCTTGTGCCGCCAAGGGGACACCTGATGGTATTCCTTAGGGGTATCATCAGACGGCATACTATGGATCACTGGCATATGGTGATGAAGGACAATACATGCATAATGCCGCTCGGTTGGACCAATATCAGCAGGTCCCAATACCTGATCGACACCCTACATCAGGACAATAGGAAGATGATTCGGTGAATCAAATAACAGAAGTTATTCAAGACCAATTTGGGTTGAATCCCAAAGAACAGATATACATGTATCGGCGGCCATACATGGAATGGTTTGATCGAGTACCACTATCAGGCCGATACAAGGTACCCGACTTCACCAAGTTCTTGGGACAAGACTTGGTCTCCATGATCAAACATATCAGTTGTTTCCTCACTCAGTGTGGGGAGGCATTGGCCGATGAAGCACTAAGGGTCCGATTCTTCTCACTTTCTCTATCAAGATCAGCCTTCGCGTTGTTTTCTTCACTATCAGCGGATTACATCAGAGGATGGCAGATTTAGAGATGAAATTTCACAAATATTTCTTCGTCGGTTTTCATGAGAAGAAGCTCACCGACTTGACAGCTATGTGGTAGAGTGTAACACTTGGATTTAATAAAATCGGGACTTCATTGAATTTCCAAAAAAAACAATAAATATAAGATGTTCATCACACGACCTCATACATACGACAAACAGAATATAGCTCACATGCTATTTTATTACACTGAATTAATAATAAAGAGAAAAATCTTGGCGATGAACATCTTGCTCTAGGACTCGCATCCTTGACTGTGTCACTACTCTAGACCTCCGTCTTCGTAGAACTCATCGTCTAAAATATTTAGTCAATGGGTATGAGTACAAAAGTACTCAACAAGCCACCGAGAATGCAATAATAATGCAGGGTAATAACAAAGAATGTATAATGGTTTAAAGTGCGGAAAAGTACATTTTTATATTACATTTAATGTAGTCAAGTTTAATTGTAGAGAATAATAAACATGAATAATGCAACATCTTCTAACTCGAGGAGTACAGTCATCCCTCCTTGCTCAACAGTCCTTACATGCCATTCCATCATGCAACACTCATAAATATAAACTAACTACGAGATGCCACACAACCCGCCCTTGAGTGTGGGCTCGACTTTTCGAAAATATTTAAACTCTGATCAGATGTGTACTACTGTACCCACATGGCACACACTCATCCCCGCACACCAAAGTGTAATGAGATGAACCATACCACAGGAACTCGTGCCAAAACCTTTAGCATGAGACGTTCAAACCCAATAACACCCTCTTATAGGTTTCATACGGTGCCCCAACGCACTGGGCCAACGACATACCGCCCCCCTTGAGCCTCGTCAGTACAAGCCACCCACAGGTGTCGCTTGCCCCCTCCACTATGGTGCTTTAAGTTGGAACGCCCCATACCTCCAGTTAGGACTTACCCATTAGACTTGTGGTTAGTACGGAAGTGTATTGCAACAGATCCCGCGGGCTGGTCCTTATAGTGCCCCAGGTGCGACTAACCAATGCCATCGCTTGCACCCGGAACCCACCACGCTAACATACTAAACCAAAACTCCATAGACTAAGAGAATTCCAAGGATGAGAGAGTGACGGGGATCATAAAATAGAATCCAAATCTCTAAGACTCGTTTTTATCCTATAGCGGTTGTGTCGATACATTGGACACTATCTAATAATAATACTATTATGGTGACAAGGAGTTTTTGGCTCAATAGCATGGCTTGGGTTTGCACTTCAAGGTCGGGGATCTAAATAAATATAATGTAAGGCTTTCAATTTGACTAATGCATTTATAACCTATGGGTTTTAGTGATAGTTTAAGAAAACTAGGTTCAATATGCTCAAACATTAGTTTGATGACTTGCCTTGGTTTGAAAATGATGATGGGGGAACCTCGGGGAAATATTCTGGCTCTTCGATGGCATCAAAATCTTCTCGGCACACAAAATGAGAACAATAAACAATTAAAATAAATAAAATAAGCAATACAAGCATTCCAATTGAATTAGTTCAAGTTGTAGAGAATATAAAGAGGAATTTTCTGGTATTTGAATGGATTGATTTGGAGTTCAAAAGGAAAGGATATGAATTTTGGAAGTTCAAACTCACTCACATGAAATGATAGAACCCTAAAAAGAAAGGAAATAATCACGAGATTATTCCTTAGGATTAAATGAGGCGGTTGATATGAGATCAACATGCTCACTTAGATATGGTGAAATAGAAAGATTAAACTTGAGTTGAGACAAGGGTAGATCGATGGGTTATGATTCGATTAAAAACCAGGATGGGTTGAATTGAATGTGTTGATTGATTAGAAACAAAATGGTACAAATGGATTGAGTCAAATGATTTGAATAGATTGCGACCATTAGACAACCTAGTCTATTCGATTTAGGATAAAGAGACGATCGACTAAAGGTACGCATAAAGGCTTAACCGATCGAGCCTTAGCGACCATGTCGAAGGGTTTAAATTAAATCGACGAGACACGATGATAGATGGTAACGAACGACTATGAACAATCGACGATAGGCAACGACCATCGAGGAACATCGCAAGTCCGATTACTGAACATCAATCAAGTCATAATCGATGGGCTAGATCAAGGGGACATGCCGGGCGGAGGTCAACGGTGAACAACGAGTATTATCTCCAGTTTAAGAAACATAATGACTATGAAGAACGCCTCATGACAAATATGACTTCCGGGATGGAACATAGGGATAACGTCAGGTCAATAGGTCGGAATTGATGAACGATAAATCAACGAAAATAGCTCAACATGAATTTAGATCATGAATAACGATGAAATAAATTAGATCGGAATGGAACCACCGGGTTAAATAAATTGGAACGGAGTCGCCGGATTTATAGATTGGAATGAAATCAATTAACACAAATACATGGGTATGATAAATCGAGATAGTAATTATTCAATTGATGATGGTTTATCTAATCTTAATGAAGTAAAAATATATTTAAATAAATAGATATAACAATACGATGATGAACGTACTGGAATAAAATGATATAACAAATTAATTGAACGGCGAGGATGGCCGAGATTTAATGAAAAATCCTATGGCTAAAACGGGATCATCGGGTTTTGATAATGACATATTAGGATCAATATTAATTAATGGTTAAAACGTATCGATGAATAAGATGACATAGTGGAATAGAAACAATTATGATGTGATAAAACTAATTAGACATGAAACAATTTAATTGATAGGAGCAAGTGAATCAAAAGAAAATGTGTCCTCACCGAGAGGGAACAAGAGACGACGATATGGAGCATCATCTTGGCGCTGCACAGCGGATGGCGCACGGCGTAGGATGGCACTGCTGCGCGGCCGACATGGATGGTTTGGGCCAAAGATGAGAGGGGGCACCGGGAGGAGGAGAGGGGCGCAGGGAGGAGGAGAGGAGGGGTGGCATGGCTGTGATGGAGGACTGGAGAGTAGGCACCGGGGTTTTATAGGGGGAGGAGGGGGAGAGGGAGAGGGGAAAGCACATGCAGCCATGGAAAGGGAGGAAGAACAAGGAAAGAGAAATGAAGGAAATAAAGGGAGAAGAAGGAAAAGGGAAAAGAAGGAAGGAGGAGGAGGGATGCACTGCATGCATGCGGCCAGCAAAGAAAGGAAACAGGGAAGAAAGGAAAGGGAGAGAGAAGGAAAGAGAAAAGAAAGGAAGAAAGAGAAAAAAAGGAAAGGAAGAAAGAGAAGAGAGAAAAAAAAGAAGGAAAGAGAAAAAAAGAAGGAAAGGAAGGGTTTGCACATGCATGCGCACACAGCTAGGAAAGAGGAGGGAAGAAGGAAGAAAGACAAAAGAAGGAAAGAGAAAGAAAAGAAAATAGGAAAAAACGGAAAATGTTTTTTCTGGAAATTAAAACTTGGGGTTTTGAGAAAATGTGAAAAGTTTTTAGACAGTTTAAAATTTAAAATAAAATTACAAATTTTGGATTTCCAAGAAATTGCGCGCAAATAAACGGCGGTTTGGAAAATCAATAAATTTTGCATTGACGTCAAAATTAGAAATTTAGAACATGAACACAAAACCAATGTTTTTAATTCATTTTTGGGAATTTAAAAATAATTTTTAAAGTGATTTTAATGGAATTTAAACACGTAGTTAAAAAGAGATTTTAATTTCGCGAACGAAAATAAAATGTTGATTCCTCGAGAGTTTTGATTGGGAAAAGATATAGATAGTCAGAAGTGATGATTCAAATTCGATTGGAAAGAGAGTGATTTAATTACTTTTTTAATTAAAGTTATTAATTGAAATATTATGAATTATTATTCTAGTCACAAGATCCTTGATAAAAACCTAAATTGATTTGAAACGGAAGAAATTTACTAGAAATTTCTTTAGCCTAATTTTATTTGGTTTTATATTATTTTTAATTGAAATTATTTATCATATATTTTATTCACACAACATTCATGTTGAAATATATTGTATTAATTAGTGTTAGAGTTTTGCGATGAAATGATATTGATTATATCTTATTTAATTTCTTCGCCCCAAAAATTCTAGAAAAACTTTTGGGACACAATTTAGAGCAAGGAGAATTTTAGAAAAATACTCGAGCTGCGGTTTATTTTTAAATAAAATTTTTAGGCCCATATTTTAGCTTTCATATTTATCGATTTATACAGGATCCTTTTCTTGAAATTCATTTATTAATTATTTTATTTTATTTTTAACGCCTAACGAAAATCAGGTGTTACACAGAGGATCGACGAGTTGATACAGGATTATGTCTAGAGGTTTCGGGACGTATGGAGCAGGTGCTACAGCTTGAGCATTAGTGGCACCGAGTTGGCGGAGTTAGCATTCGAAGGACTACTGAACCCAATTAAGGAGAGATTTTCATCACATGAGTTCGAGAGCCTCTTACAACTAGTGCAAAGCGTATCGACACACAAGAGCTGATTCCAAGAACCAAGGAAGGATAGGTACCAGAAAAAGTTGGTATATACTCAGGCCTACTGTTCGCACTCCGATGAGGGTAGTGACTCTAGTGTAGAAGTTGGTTTTGCCGAATGGTCCAAGAACAAGAAACAAGATGCATGCCCTAGGGTGAAACCAAATGATAAAGAAGAGAAATACGACCTTGACATCAACAAGATCGATAAGATATTTGATCTGTTGCTCAAGGAAAAGCAAATACACTTGTCACCTAACCATGTGATGCCGCTTGTCAATGAACTAAACAAATGAAAATACTATAAGTGGCACAATTCTCCATCGCACCACACTAATGAATGCAAAGTATTCAAGAAGCGGATTCAATCGGTCATGGCGCAAGGCTGAATCAAGTTCGATGACGGGAAGAAGCCGATGAATATCGACGGTCATCTATTCCTAGTCAACATGGTGCACGCACACCACGCTGACAATCGGCATACAAGGAAGAGCAAGTGAGCCAGAAGCAACATCACTTCTTCGGATCTCATCGAGAAGTACCAAAGAAAGTCACCGGAGAGGATGGGCAGCGAAGACAGCCACGACAACTCACGATTCAACTCCCATTGGAACCGTGAGTTCTTCATGCTTTGTTGGAACGAGGGGCTACGTCTGCCATCAATGGACAACTTCCCAGGGTGTGGTGCCGAAGGCAGAGAAGAAGACAATCATCGGCCACATAAAATCAATCCAAGGCCTCTTGGTCAACAATCCATTCACCGAAGGTTGTCACTACCATGGGTATCAGCACTTGAGAGGCTCAGCCCCGTCAATGTCGAGGAAATCAGCCAGTCGGCCGACGATGACAAAACCGCACAAGAGAACCCACAATGGTGCCCCAACGGGATTTTCACAAGGAACCAGAAGAGAAGGGTGCAATGTCTATGGAAGAGAGAACTGAAGGCACAAAACTGTGATGAAGAAATGGATCGGCCCCAAAGGATCAAAAGTAAATGGCGAGTGAAAGACAGGGCCGATCATGACGACAAGAAGGACGCAGGGGTAAACATGGTTTTCTTCCTCCCTATAGAGTTATTGACACTAAAAACTAATGGTCGAAGCACCAAATGTACTGACGCCGATTCGACAATCCAAAAGCATATGGATACTTAGAAATAAATTCCTAAGCGTAACACGATGCCGACGTCACGTTCCGATGACCCTTGACAGTGACAAGGGAAGGTGGAGTCGCTAGGCAATTAGATCACAAAATTATAATCCAATTAACCTAATTGATGGGAACTAAATTCAACCGGCTAGCTAAAGCTGATTGAGATGACCGAAAGTCGATAGCCAGACCGACCTACAAGCGACGGTCTGACCAATGGTACAGAGGGACGGTGCACGGACCGACCGGAAAGGAAAATAGGTCGGCCGAAAGTTGGCGGTTAGATCGGCCTTGTATTGCCGGTCGGACCGGCTTGTGCCGACAATGCCTGGTTGGACCGGTTGTAGTTGGCCGGTTAGACCGACCGGTGATGCAGTGAGTGGAATGGATCATCAGTGATCTTGCCGATGAAGATTGCTCAGTATAAGAAATTTTGGCGATGAAAAAGAAGATGGAACACGAAAAATATCTGAAGAAGTTTTTCCTAAGTGTATGGATAAATGCCTAAGGATCTACACACAAGCAAAGAAAAGGTGATACTGAGGGTATCGCCATTAGATGGACGATGGTAAAACATCACCCTTAGACACAAGAAAATAAAAAACATTCATGTAAAAAATCCGTAGCAAAACAGCATAAATGGTGTAATAGTTTAAAGTTTACACAATACTCGGTGATACAAGGTAAATAAATTCAAAGAAAAATGACTAATTGCCTCGATTGCCCGGTGCCAAATGTCATCGGCACTCCGGATGATGGCTTGGTCTTCTGCGTCTGATCCTAGAACCGCACCATTCGCCTAGCGATGCCGTTAAGCATGATGGACGATGTCAGCAAGTTGGTCCTCCTTGGCTTGAATTCAATTAGGGAAGGCCGCCAAGATATTCTCTTCATCGGCTATCTTCACTCGAACTCTGTCAAGCCTCACGACCAGGTCAGCCTTTTCTGACTTCAACTCACCAAGGTGCCACAATGAGGCCGATGACTCATCACGAAGACTATTCAGTTCTGCACCACCGGCAAGTATCGCTTCCTGATGCACCTTGGCGGTCTCCAGCTACAATGCCCGGCCCTCCCGATCGGCCATCCGCTGTTGATCTCTCTAGATCACCGACGATGGAACTCTAGGTATGCCACCAGCATCTAGACATCAACAAGCTTAGGGGAGAGGAAGGCCAGTACATCATTGAAACAAACCCATATTGGACCTGAGTCATTGACCAAGGTCTCCACCGAAGCGTCCAGGTGATGCAGAATGTCCGACATGACATCTCCCGCCTCCAAGGGACAGTTGAGTCGCAGTTGACGTAGGGGCACTGACAGCTTCATAGTCCTAAATATATTGACTGATGTTGAAAGGGAATCCTTGAACAAAAGACTGCAAAGGAGGAGAAAGAGTTAGACAGATGAAGTTGGTCGCATTAGTTCAGCAAATACAGAGAATACTTATGTCAGCCGGCCTGGCACAAGTAGCCGATTGCAAGTAACCATCAGCAGTAGAAGCTATGACATCGCCTTACACCACGACAAGGGGAAAGGTGTATGTACTCCCTTCATCGGGGCAAGCTTGGGGGGGGCGGTAGGTGACGTAGTAGGATCAAGCATAGGCTACATCCAAAGACGATATAAGTCTCATAAAAAACCGAAAGAAACTAAGGTAAAAGAGGGTACCAGATAAGAGGCATCAACAGTAGCAGACGGATCCACGAGGTTAGATGGAGCAATCATGGCAGCGGTAGTCACCGATTTGCTAGAGCCAATAACAGCATTCTCTGGCATATCGGCTTCAACGACCTCCACGGCGACGTTCTCAATGACTACAGCCAGTGAAGAACTAGTAGGGTCATCGGCTATATGGTCAAACACCGCATAAAGGGATGTGACGTCGAGAGAAGGAGATGAAGGCTGGAAAAACAAGAAGGTGTTAAGCACCAAGATTGCAAGAAATCAAAAATGCCACACAATGATAAAGACAAACCTGAGCCGACGGGAGGACTTCAGCAACTGGTGAAACAACAACACTAGCCACGGGTGCAGCTGGAGAATCGAGCAGCGCCAGCTACAAGGAATATGGAATTGAAGCAATAAAGCCAAATAGGGAAATCTTCATAAAGAGAAAAGGATGGAAACTTCCCGAACATGGTGGGGTTGAAACTAGGACTGCAGCTTGGCTAGATCGAGCCCTGGTAACCCGTCACACAATAGCAACCGACCTCTCCCACTTGCATCGATATCGTTCGATACACTATTGGCCAACCACTCTGACTCATCGAAGGCGCGTCGAAGTCGTCCTACTATAAACATGGAAACTATTAGAATATAGAAGATGAAAAAAACAAGTTAAGAAGAGATAAGTCAAAGAAACCTTAGGGTTGATATCTGCAAAGGCAGGGTCCAGCAGCAGATAGTAGTGCTTGGAGTGGCGGTTGAAGTGGTGCTGGCATGTCTCGACCCACCATCTCCTTTAGGGGACCGACGCCACCCGACATGCCATCCAAGAATCGAGCTCACCCAAAGGTATTTGATCGGCTATCGAAAGAAGTCGATTATACTCTAGGATGCTTTTAACCTCGCCCCAGACTTGGATCCGATCGATGAATAACAGATTGATTGGCAGTTGGCCGAAGCCAAGCTGTCGTGCACATATCGTCAGATGATAGAACTCGTACGACAGCTTGCACGCATAACCAACTGTGAAGTTGACTGGAAGAAGGAAAGGACAAATACAACCGATGAAAATGTCCCTGCTCTCCCGATCAGCAAGTATATCGGCCAACGATAGCTAATGCGGATGTTCATATTCTACGAAGGATGAGTACGTGAACCAGATTACATTGTCGCGGGTGAAACCATAGTAGAAGGCCTTGAACCATCAGGCCAGGAGATTAGCAAACATCCTCATTCCCTCATGGCAGGCAGCTGCTTTGCCCAAAGACATGCACCGATGAATGGTCGGTTGGCCAGATTCAAGGTAGTTAGAAGGGAATTGGAGAAGGTAAAAAGGAGGGCCATGTTGACACAGAAATGTGCCCCCGTACTTGGGTCATTTCGATGATCCAAAAGTGTGCGAATACTTAGGGACGAGCCTAAGTGTAACACAACACCGACATCGCGTTCTGACTACCCTTAACCGTGGTAAGGGGGGTGGAGTTGCCAGGTAATCAGATCACTCAAAATAATCCAATTAGCCGAAAGAAATATATTAAATAGAACAAATCAGCAAACTGAATGAAGCCTGACTGATTCGAAGTATGTTGCAAAGGGTGTCACCGAAGTATACCTTTGGCGTCTGCTGCGAAGTGTTCCACCGAAGGTTGCCTTCGGCGATCGACTGATCTGGCCGAAGATGAACTCCGAACCGATCTGGACATGATAATCAACTCCGAACAACGGGGTTCGACGTGAAGTCTCCGATATAGTAATTAAGAAACACAATAACGACTTAGACGCAACGAGCGAGTGTAACTTCATCTGGAGGAGAGCACGAGCATGACGAAGCCTATCGTGACAAAGTCTGTTGGCGAAGCGTGTTGGCGTGCGAGACTTGGTCAAACCGACAACAGCGTGACGGTCTAGCATGATCAGTCAAAGCAGCAATCTCACCGAAGGGTGTTCTGGCAACCTCCAAAATCGATCCCTCAGCTCCGGACACCTCGGTGAAGTAGCTCTGAACGTGGAAACATGCAATAGAGTAGATTCAAAGTACCAATTCATCCTGAGGACCGAATTCTGCTAAGTGTTGCACTAGGGGCGAAGGTAGCAATCTGTTACGTAGATTAGCGGATACTTCACAAGTGAAGTAATAAGGCGATAGCAATCTATTACTTAGATTAACGGATACTTCACAGGAGAAGTAACAAGGCGATAACAATCTATTACGTAGATTAACAGATACTTCACAAGCGAAGTAACAAGGATTACCACTATTCCAAAGTGGTCGTCGGAGGGCTTCCAGGCAAACCCATGAAGAATACAGAAAATAAAGATAAAGTAAAGTATGATTCAAACATAGGGCTTTGTGGTTGATTTGTGTTGGGGGGGGGGGTTCTGAACCAGCCTCACCCCTATATTTATAGGGGCTACACTTCTAATCTCTAAGCCTAATCTGGTGGAATTCGGTTTAATCACGCGTGAAAGACTTAGTCAAAAATCGGGCTCAATCCCTAACTCTGCCCGAAGTGGGCTTTCGGCCAGGCTTGCCGAAGTCTGCTCCTCGGGCCAAAGCTTCAGCGGAATGGGCCTCCAAAGGCCTCCGGGCCGAAGGCGGTGGGCTGGCTAGAAGCTTCCGAAGCCCTAGCCTATTGGACCTTCGGCCTTGTAGGGCTTCGGCCCAACCCCGGACACGTGCATTTTCGACCCAAATTGCCAAAATTGGTATTTTGACAATCTTAACCATTAATGCCATTTTTTGCTATCAACACATGCCCCCTACCTTTTAGTGAACTAAGTGAACTAAAAGCATAATGGGCTAAAGATGATACCTTCCATATCGGCCTTTTGACATCTTTCAAGCTATTTGCCACACACTTGGGAAATACCTTTTCAAGTATCTACCATTCAAAGCTCTTTGAAACCGCTCTCCTTGCAGAGATTCTAACACATATGCATTGCCAGGAGCGATTTTGGCTATTTTGAAAGGGCCTTCCCTACTAGGCGACCATGTACCAAATTCGGGACTCTTAGTGCCTAAGGGTAAAACCGTCTTCCAAACCAAGTCACCTACTTGAAATTATTTTGGTTTAACCTTCTTATTGTTGGCTTTAGCTACTCTCCTCTTGTCTATTTCTATAGCTTCTAAAGCCCTCAACCTCTTATCGGTCACCTCTTCTAGACTATCTTTTAAAAGAGTCTCATATTCGTCGACCGATAAGCCATCTTGTTTTAGAACTCTTAAAGAGTCAAGATCTACCTCTACGGGTAGAACGGCTTCTTGTCCATAGACCAACTCATATGGAGTAACTTTGGTAGCACCGTGCTTTGCAATTCTACAAGCCCATAGCGCCTTGGAAAGCACTTCATGCCACCTTTTAGGGAACTCTTCGATTTTCTTTTTAATGAGCTTAATCACAATTTTATTACTAGACTCGGCCTAACCATTGGCCTGAGCGTAGTATGGTGAAGAGTTTATAAACTTAATACCATAATATTCGGCAAAGTCTCTCACTTCTTTAGAAACAAATGAACTACACTAATCTGTAGTGAGAGTTTGAGGAATGCCGAATCTATGTATGATATGCTTCAAGATAAAGTCAAGTACCTCGTTGTGAGTCATGTTCTTGAGAGGCACGACCTCAGTCCACTTGGTGAAGTAATTCATCGCCATCAACACGAACCGATGCCCCTTTGAAGAAGGAGGGTGAATTTGGCCGATGAAGTCTAAACCCCAACCTCGGAACGACCATGGTTTGACAATAGGATTAAGTAATGAAGCAGAAGCTAACTGAATATTGCCGAACTTCTGACACGCTTCACATCCTCTATAGTACTTGAAGAAATCCTCAGTCATAGTCAGCCAGTAGAAACCTGCTCTCTTGAGCATCCAACTCATTTTCTTGGCCGACTGATGAGTGCCACAAAGCCCTTCGTGGACTTCTCCCATATCCACTTGGGATTGTTCATTGCCTAAACACTTCAACAATACTTCATCAATAGTTCGGCGATATAGTGTATCATCTAGCAATACAAACTTAAATGCCTGCCGCCGAACTTTCCGATCAACCCTTTGGCTAGGGTCTCTCAAATACTGGACGATTGGAGTTCTCCAATCGCCGTTGTGGACTTCTAAGGGTTTTGCTAGCTCGCTCCCTGGAAAAATGTCTAAGCTATTGATTTCGATGTGCTCCCCGAGCCCTTTTGGCTTCTGCCGAAGCCTGCTTGGATTGTCTGTGCGAAGCTGTTCAGGCTGAAGTCTCTTGCCGGAGGGTCTGGGCTCCCAGAAACCCTCATTGTCCTGGGGACATCGGCTCACGGGCTCCGGCATGCCAGACCCTTTGGTGGACGGAGTACTCCAGCCCCGGGGCCTCAGCGCGCGGTAATCTCCGGCGGCCGGAGGGGTCCGACCTGGAGGGTGCGCCTATCCGAAGTCACTAGCTTCGGTAGTGAGACCAAATAATGGCTTTTCTCGTACATAAAATTTTCCACTCCTAACTTGGTAGCCAAATGTACGCTGAGCCAAATCATTTGCAGAAAATGTGGATGTGCCCGAAAAAGCTTTCTATGAGGAGCTCAATATACCTTCGGTGCCACAAATTCCTTCGGCAGAGATTCTTTGCATTCCTAGTGCAGATTGGAAAAATTCAATCATGGAACTTTTACAGGGAGGAACAAATTTGCCCGAAGAGCCACAGCTGTCAAGATTAAAGCTTAGAGCCAGAAATTATCAAATAATCAACGGTATTTTATACAAGGCCGGAGTATGTTCCCCTCTACTCCGATGTATATCTCAAGCCAAGGGATTTAATTGGTCCCTTTCCAGTAGCCAAGGGAAATCTGAAGTTTGCAGTGGTAGCTATTGAGTATTTTTCTAAGTGGGTGGAAGCAGAACCCTTAACAGCTATCACTTCGAACAATGTACAGAAATTCTTCTGGAAGAACATCATTTGCCGGTTCGGAGTGCCTAGATACCTCACAGTTGATAATGGAACACAGTTCGACGCAGAAACCTTCAGGAAGTTTTGTGAAGATCTAGGCATTTAGTTATGTTTTGCTGCAGTGAGGCATCCTCAGTCTAATGGAGCCGTAGAGCGAGCCAATGGAAATATTTTATCAGGGCTAAATCGAAGAATAGTAGGATTAGCAAAGGGACTGTGGACCGAAGAGCTTCCGAAGATTTTGTGGTCCATTCGGACTACGCAAACAAGGTCCACAGGTTTTACTCCGTTCAGACTACTATTCGGAGATGAAGCTATGACTCCAACAGAGCTCAAAGGAGGATCATTTCGCAGCACCGAACCGGACATTGAAGAAGAACGACAAGCTTCGCTAGATTTATCAGAAGAAACAAGACTTTGAGCTGTAGCAAACTTATCAAAGTATCATCAGCAGATGAAGGCTTGGTTTGACCCGAAGGTTAAGCTCAATGAACTAAGACCGGGTCATCTTGTTCTACGAAGCATTATAGCACCAGGGAAGTTAGGGAATAAATGGAAAGGTCCATACCTAATTGTCCGTTCAGGGCGCCCTGGCTCCTTTAAGTTAGCTAATTTAGAAGGTGAAGAGTTAGCACATACTTGGCATGCGGAGCACCTAAAGCGATACTTTGCATAAGGGCTCCTTGTAACTCATTTGTAATCATCTTCCAAATTAATAAAGCATATGATCCTGATATTGCCTTCCCCTCATAGACTTCCAGCTTCCGAGTGGACGCACTGGAACCGCGGGGTCGACCGAGAGGGAAGTGTCATGAAGCTGGGTTGTATTTTCGGACTTCGAACCTGCAAGTTCGAAGCTTCCGACGTGGGGGCTGGCATAATCCGGAGTCCAAGCCACCGGCTTGTAGGCATCCGTAAAGGAGCCCAAAACCACATCATACGGAGTCCAAGCCATTAGCTGGTAGACTTCCGTAAAAAGAGACGAAGGTGGCCAAAACATACGGAGTCCAAGCCATTGGCTGGTAGACTTCCGTAAAAAGAGCCGAAGGTGGCCAAAATCTGCGAAGTCCAAGCCATTGGCTGGTAGACTTCCGCAAAAAGAGCCGAAGGTGGCCAAAATATACGGAGTCCAAGCCATTGGCTGGTATACATCCGTAAAAAGAGTCCAAAGAGACCATTGCAAACTCCGAACCATTGGTTCGACAGAGATCGCAAAAATGAGCCGAAGGTGGCTAAAGCAAAACAGAATTTGAGCCATGAGCTTCAAATGTCTGTTAACACAGTCCAAAGTGACAAATTATCTAAGATACTAAAGTATCTTGAAAGTTATCTCAAGTGATTTCTTTCATAAAACAAAGGTACTAAATTGCCATTCTTCCGACTGCAAATAGTCGAAGACATTTTATAAGATTTTGAAAGATCTTTAAATTGCAGAGGGGCTCTGAACCCCCAAAAAATTGTACTCCGAAGTTTTTTCTTTGCGCATAACCATCTTTGAATACATTTCGAAGTTGCTTATACCCAAAGAGGGGCTAGTAAATATGGAGACAATTTTAAATCGGTATTCATTATTCAAACAAATATGTTTACAGATTACATTATGAAAAATTGGTATCTATACCAAGAAGGAATCGAAGACCTCTTCGGTCTCTAGAGCTAGGGGTGGAACGACTAGTTCCAGTGCCGGGAGTTCTAATAACTTTGCGTTTAACTCTCTTGCTCCCCTTCGAAGCTCTAAAATCCTTCTGTTCTTGTTGAAGCTCGGCCCAAGTTCGAAGCCTTTCGGGGCTTCTTTCCCAGCTTCTAAGATCTTCAGATCTTTTATTTTGAACTTCATCTTCGTCTTCAGACCAAATAGTGTCTTCAGAAGACGAAGTGTTTACGTTAACTTCTTTTTCTTCCTCTTTAATATAAGACAATACATCTTTGATTACTACGGGCACAATTACGCCGGAGTCATCTCGAGGAATTAGAAATCGAGGACGCTTGTAAGTCTTTAGAAGTTCGAAGGTGTTCCATAATGAGCGAAGTTCGTCGTTAATATCTAACACTTCGATATCTTCCATATGAGACAAAGCCTAAAAATATGATAAACAAATTTTCATTGATAAAGGTTCATAAACACGAAGCTTTACATAGTCAAAAATCCTAAAT
The DNA here is from genome assembly GCA_019279435.1 of Zizania palustris. Classification (NCBI taxonomy): domain Eukaryota; kingdom Viridiplantae; phylum Streptophyta; class Magnoliopsida; order Poales; family Poaceae; genus Zizania; species Zizania palustris. The sequence continues at coordinate 58,189,922 of JAAALK010000289.1, read as the reverse complement.
TATTCCTAAACCTGCGGGTTCGGAGGAGGCTGACTGCTTGAAGTTGGTTCCGAACTTGCTTCTGGCGTTGACCTTCGTCGATCCAAGCCTTGATCGCAGTGCGACCTTCGGCTCTCCATGAAGCTTGGAAGGCCTGCCAGGCAGCGGTCACGCCTTCAGAAGGAGTCAGAAGCCGCTCGTCGTCGAAGGTAATAGGGCCCTCTGCGCTCGGAGTGATTGTTCGGCCCAAGTCCTCGTAGTAACGAAGTAGTCCGATGGCAGACACTTGTCCGGAGAGTTCTCCGTAACGAATCCCCGCCGTCTTCATTTGCTTCGCTGCTCCTTGGATCCTTTTTAACCGGCGCGGCAGAGTGACGTTGTCATCTGAAGGAAGTGATCTAGTAGTACCGAAGTACTCCAGAACACCTAGCATCTGTTCTATGACCTCCGTAGCTACCTTCTCGGACTTAAGCTTTTCTTCAATTAATGCATCCTTGCTCGAAGTCGTTTCTTCTAGAACTCCGGAAAGCCTAGCATTCTTCGTAGTTAAAGTATTCTTCTGATTTAGGAGTTGGCTAGCTTCCTCTTGGAGCCTCACAAGCTCGGACCCCGCATTAGCATGCTCCAACCGCACCCTTTCGATTTCCGCTCGAAGCACGATCCTTTCTGCTTCGAGCTCCTTATTTGCAGCCTCCAAACCCTGTCTGGCCCTGCGTTCTGCTGAAATCATATTATCCATTTGAACCACTCTAGCTTCGGAGAAAGACAAGTTGCGCTGAAGAGCTATGTTTTCTTCTCGAAGCTGAGCAATTTCATGTTCGCTTGATAAAGTTGCAGCGCGGGCCAAGACCACTTGCTAAGAAAAGAAAAAACTGAAGTAAGAAATTATTCATGTATAATTTGTTATTGGTTCGAAGGTGTTCCGTACCTGGAAGGCTGCTCGTTCCATGTCAACGTTTAGCTCCGAACTCTTCGCCCCTCTTAAAATAGCTACCAGCTCTGTCTCCCCGACTTCGCAACTGACTCGACCTAAAGGTTTGAGTAGAGTCCGAAGCCCGGTTCTTTGCTCCAAAAAAGGAGTTAAAAGAGGGAGCATTGCCGAAGCTTCTTGGTCATCCCTGCTTGGCGAAGCTCCGGAGCGTTCTGCTGAGGTCCTTGGAGCTTCAGTAGATGGACCCCCCTCAGTAGATTGACTCTCGTCTGTTGATTCAGACGAAGTTGATCCTTGAGCAGGGAGAGGTTCTATATGTCTTTTACCCCTTCCAGGCCCTTGTTGAGCGACTTCCGGGTGAGGCTCCGAAGTTGTCGAAGGCCCTTGAATTGGATCTTCGCGACGTACTTCTACAGAAGAGGGCTCTGCAAAAGCAAAGGTATTATACATTGTATAATTTTGCAGAAAAGAACAAGAGAATTATGCGAAGTTTACCTTCGACATTTTGGTGGTGAGCGAGCATCGGACTGCTCGGAGGATCGAAGGTGAGGTCTTCGTCTGAATCCAGAGTCAAAACTTCAACTGCCGGAGTATCTCTCTGAACATTCTTTCCTTTATCTAAGGCCGAAGTCGCAGTAACTTCGACTTCACCTTCAGTCGTAGGGGCTTCGATTTGCTCTTCCTCTTGAGCATCCGGAGTTCTCACTTCTTCAATGTTAGCCTGAGACTCCGGCATACCTGCAGTATCTTCAATGTGAATATCTTTTTGAGCTGCATCTTCATCAATCAACCTCACTAATAGTTTACCTTCATCTTCTTTAGAACCGGAGGTTGAGGTTCTTGGGCTCGGAGGTGCAGGTTTTCTGGGCTTCCGAGCCACTTTCTTCACCGGAGTCTTTGCGGAGCTCGAAGCCCCACCTTCGGCTTTCCTTTTCTTGGGTCCTTTCTCCGAAGGCACCCAATCCATCAGAGGGGGCGGAGTGATTCCCAACATTCCCCATACTCTGTTAAATCTCTCCCAACTCCCGACTAACTTGACTCTCCATTCTTTTTCGGTCGGAGTTGGAGAGCCCAAAATCTTCTCCGAAGCCCTTATGATTTGTTCCGAAGTAATAGGGGCTAAAGAAGCTAAAAAATGAATCAAGTTAGTTTTTATTCGGATGAATATACATAATGCATGTTGTCTTCGAAGTTACCTGCAGGGCTCGAAGTTGAGGTGATTTTTCAGAGACCGCCTTCCGAATCCTCTTCGAAGATGACAGGCCAGTTGGCCATCAGTGGAGAGATTTGCAACCCGAGGAACTCTTCAGCTAAGTCTCGCATACTTAACCTCCGGCTGATCCACTGAAGTAGGTTGAGGCGAGCTTCGAGCTGACCCTGGCCGGGATGCACTAAGGCTTCCTTCCAGAATTGGATCTCTTTCAAAGGTCCGGCCAGAGGGTTACTCGCTCCAACTTCGGCATAGAACCACCTCATAACCCAGTCAGTGTACCATCATACATTGATGGCCTTAGCAGGGAATTGCAGGGCATATTCGTCCCGGAGCCTAAAATTAATGCTTCCGAAGGAAACCACTACCTTTTCACCTCCGGGACCTACGAAGGTTTTAGGATGGCATGAAGCCCTATGCAGTGCAGCGAAGATCTCTGCCCTCCCCTCACAGCCTTCAGCTCTCAATGCCCATTCGAAGATAGCCAGTCTAGCTACTGCATTCGGAGATAATTGAGGGAGGGTGACATGGAATAGATCGAGTACCTCCGCCAGGAAGTCTACTGCAGGAAGGCCCAAGCCGGCTTCGAAGAAGGCTTCGAATACAACCACTTCTCCGGGCCTTGGTGACGGAATAAGCTCTTTTCCGGGCTTGCGAATCATCACTCCGGTACTGATCTTCCCTTCCACTGCTATTGCTAGCGATTCCCTTTTGCAGGTAGAAGATCCCAGTTGGAAAGACTGGTTCAAATACTTCGTTGATGGCGGGCAGAGACTTTGATCATCAATACTTTGGGGATTTCTCCCTCCTGCCGCCATGGATGTCGCTGCAGATGCCGGAGGTGCCACCGCCAATGTTGCAGCTGCTGCAGCTGCAGCCGCCTGCTGCCGGGCCAAGGCCGACGGAGCTCCAGATCCCTTAGTCTTCGCCATTGCGGTCGCTGGATTGCTTTGGGGAAATGGGGGCTAGGGCTCAAAGAACACAAGGGGCTCAAAAGATTTTTGATTGCGAGAAAGTGGTGAAAAGGTAACCGGGTAAGTTCTAGGCCTTCTATTTATAGCCTAGATTTTACTTTTTTACCGTTAGTCCATGCCGTTTCGCATTCCTGCCATTACTTTTCTCCGAAATTAACGCATTCTACAGTTTCCGTTAGAAACAGAAAGCTAACGGCTATTTTCTCTAAGTCTAAAAGACTTACGAACTTCCTGAGTCGGTTCTAAGATAGTTCGAAAAGCAATTATCCTAAGACTGATTCGGAGTTTATATCTTCATACATTTCGGAGATGAATTAAAATCCAATAACCCCTATGTTTGGTTATCTTTTCCTTCCGTATACTGCTCTCCTAACATTACAGGTTAAACGGAGAAGCGTATTCGAGGGGCTACTATTGGGGGAAAATATCTCATCTTCGGGGTTATTGCCGAAATAGCATAAAGGCAGATAGCGGATTCGAAGGTTCCCAGACGTTCATCTTCGAAGATACCCGGAGTCAAGCTCGAAGTACGAAGATAGGCATTGGTTCGGAGTACATCTTCGAACTAAGGCTTTTCAAGATCTTTTCTGCCAGCTAAGATGGAAGACTTATCTTTTTTCTCATTAGATTAGTCTTTTATCATTTTAGCCCTATTAAGGGAGCCGAATAGTTTCCACTATGTTGGTTGTAATAGAGGGGTAAATAGGTATTTTCCTTAATATTTGGGCCTATAAATACCCCTCGTTTCACCCTGTAATAGGGACCGAATACAAGTTATTCAATACACACATTCGAACTATTCTAAGTTGTTATCCTTTCGGAGGCTTAGAACAGTTCTCTTCGCAAACACTTCGTTTGTTAGTTTCTTTTCTACAGAAACCTGTTAGCGTAATCTTTTACGCCAACAACGGGGAAGGGATCTTTGTCTAGCTTCATCTTGGGATTGTGGTCTATTTTCAATCGTCCTCCTTCTATGGCCGATTGAACCTTCCGTCGAAAAACATTATAGACATTAGTATTATGTGAATGCGAATCATGCCACTTACAGTATGGATGTTTCTTCAACTCGTCGGCAGATGGAATGACTTGACCTTTGGGAAATCTGAGAAGCTGGTTCTTCAAGAGAAAATCAAATATCTTATCACACTTAGTTATATCAAATGAGTACTTGACCTACTAGGCCGATTCTTGGTGGGAGATGGCCGTAACTCGGAGCACATGATAGGTTTACTCTTGGCATTCCAAACCCATTCGGCTGCGTACATGTTGGCAGAATCCTCTTCTTCTGATTCCTCCTCGTCGGAGCATTCCATGACGTGGACTTTAGCCCTAGGCTTGTTAAACATCTTAATAAACTTTTTATCTTTAGCTCGGCCTTCCTGGACCAGAGCCTACTACAAGACTTGGCTAACTTCTAAAAAGTTCTGGTTGTCTAGTCTCTCTTCAATCTCGGAACGCAACCCACTAAAAGCTAGATCTGCCAAATCCCTTTCTGAAATATTAAGGCTGAAACATCGGTTCCTAGTATCCCTAAAACATTTGATATACTCAGAGACACTCTCGTTAAATTTCTGCCTAACCGATGTCAAGTGTGAAAGCCTAAGTTTAGTCTCACCCTTGTAAAAGTAGTCATGGAATTTTTGTTCTAATTCATCCCACGTTTGAACGGAGTTCGACGGGAGCGCTGAAAACCAAGTGAAAGTGGTGCCGGATAGTGAGATAGATAATAGTCTAAGTTTTACAGCGTCCGACCCACTAGCCTCTCCACACTTTGCTAAAAATTGACTAACATGATCTAGTGTGGTTTTGTTACCCTCGCCGTCGAACTTAGTGAATTCAGGAACTCTATAGCCACGAGGGTATGGTATTGTATCAAAATGGTCGGTATATGGCTTCTGGTAAACCCTAGTCCGACCCCAAGGCACGAAGCCAGCGCATTCCCCAAACAGTGCGCAGATTCGCTCCTCAAGGTCATCTTGGCCCGCTGCCTGTGCACATCTCTCATGCGGGGCGTCACATGCGGCGGAATATAAGCGTGTCAGCCATGGGCTTCTTCCCCATGCACTAACTGTATGACGTGCTCGAGCCTAGGCACCTGTGCATGTGGTGCAGGCAGTGTGGGAAAGGCTGGCGTCGGCGCAGGTGGGGGCGGCGCATGGTATGTGGTGCTAGCTTGGCCGTAAACATAATGACTGGTCTCAACCACAGATGTCGAGGCTGGAGACATAACAGTTTTGCAAATACTACCGTCAGTTCTGCTGTAAACATGAATCATCGGAGGTATACTAGCAATAGGGGCTGATGGTATGGCCTCAATAAAGCCGAACTTTCTAAAAACCGCCTCTACTTGGGAGCTAACTATCGAATCTAAATGGTTGGCTAGCGAAGCGCTAACGGCTTGATCTACTGATGCGACTATCTTTTGTTTAATCTCTAAAGAAGATAAACGAGGTGATACGGGTGTTACCTGGATCCAAGCAAGGTCGGGGACGATGATGTCGCGCTTGATGAAGCCCGCACGTGTCTTGACGTAGCTCCCAAGTATCATGTCTTGGAGCGCCTTCATCTTTGCCTCGATCTCTGCTCGGTCTTCTGCGGGAATATCTTCAAGAGTAGGTGTTAGGATGTTGTGGTTGTCGATATCCATGCATTCCACAGCGTCCATCGGCGGTGTAGACATAGTAGTCGTTGTAGATGCACCGACGGCCGATGTATATGTACCCATCATGTTGGTGTAGCTTGTCCCCAACAGAGTCGCCAAAAAGTGTGTTGACACAGAAATGTGCTCCCGCACGCACTTGGGTCAGTTCGACGATCCAAAAGTATGCGGATACTTAGGGACAAGCCTAAGCGTAACACAACATCGACGTCGTGTTCCGACTACCCTTAACCATGGTAAGGGGGTGGAGTCGCCAGGTAATCAGATCACACAAAATAATCCAATTAGCCGAAAGAAATATATTAAACAGAACAAATCAGCAAACTGAACAAAACCTGACTGATTCGAAGTATGTTGCGAAGGGTGTCACCGAAGTATACCTTCGACGTCTGGTGCGAAGTGTTCCGCCGAAGGGTGCCCTTGGTGATCGGACTGATCTGGCCAAAGATGAACTCCGAACCGATCTAGACGTGACAATCAACTCTGAACAGCAGGGTTCAGCGTGAAGTCTCTGATACAGTAAGATACAGAATAACGACTTAGACGCAACGTGCGAGCGTAACTTCATCTGGAGCGGAGCACAAGCGTGGCGAAGCCTATCATGATGAAGTATGTTGGCGAACCGTGTTGGCGTGCGAGACTTGGTCAAAGCGACAATAGCGTGACGGTCTGGCACGGTCAGTCGAAGCAGCAATCTCACTGAAGGGTGTTCTGGCAACCTCCGAAACCGATCCCTCAGCTCTGGACACCTCCGACGAAGTAGCTCCGAATTTGGAAACCTGCAATAGAGTAGATTCGAAGTACTAGTTCTGCCTAAGGACTGAATTCTGCTAAGTGTTGCACTAGGGGCGAAGGTAGCAATCTGTTACGCAAATTAGCGGATACTTCACAGGCGAAGTAACAAGGCAATAGCAATCTATTACGTAGAATAATGAATACTTCACAGGTGAAGTAACAAGACGATAGCAATCTATTACGTAGATTAATGGATACTTCATAGGCGAAGTAACAAGGATTACCACTGTTCCAAAGTGGCCGTCGGAGGGCTTCCAGGCAAACCCACGAAGAATATAGAAAATAAAGATAAAGTAAAGTATGATTCAAAGCTAGGGCTTTGTGGTTGATTTGTGTTGGGTAGGGGTTCCGAACCAGCCTCACCCCTATATTTATAGGGGCTAGACTTCTAATCTCTAAGCCTAATCTGGTGGAATACGGTTTGATCACGCGTGAAAGACTCAGTCAAAAATCGGACTCAATCTCTAACTCTGCCCGAAGTGGGCCTTCGGCCAGGCCCACCGAAGTCTGCTCCTCCGGCCGAAGCTTCGGCGGAGTGGGCCTTCGAAGGAGTCCGAGCCGAAGGCGGTGGGCTAGCTCGAAGCTTCCGAAGCCCTTAGCCTATTGGACCTTTGGCCCTATAGGGCTTCGGCCCAACCCGGGACACATGCATTTTCAGCCCAAATTGCCAAAATTGGTATTTTGACAATCTTAACCATTAATGCCATTTTTTGCTATCAACAGGCCGGAAGAGATTTCAACTATATATATGTTAAGCCAAAGCTAAAGGAACCACCAAGGATGGCCAAGGTGGCCCACTACATCACCGGCCGATAGTCGAATAGAGGCCTAGTGAAGGAGGTGGTAAAGGGAGCCATGAAGTGTTGGTGTATTTTTTGGTTACACGCATGGCCTGGGAGATCTACTTAACTCTAGTGTAGGTCCTATAATCTCGGAAAAAGAAGGTTCTGAGCGTGCTAATTAGTTTGACCCTGCAATTGATAAGGAATCATAAAGAGTAACATTAGTAGTAACACCAATATGTTATCGAGTCGATGACTATGATGATAATAAAATAAACAGGAATAAGTGCACCTATCAGCCATAGGACCAATGACCACACCCACGCTATTAGGATAAACACTCTATCGGCTGATAGGATCGAGTCCCTAAGCACAAAGGCTGATGAATGTCTCCCATGCGTGACTGGAACATAGCATGGAAATAAAGATAACCTATTAGCTTGTACTCCGATAGAAACTAAACTCAGCATACCAAACAACATATCCATACCATTAAATTACCGTACATGCAAGATCGAACATAACCGAGATAGTCGCTAATCATGATAAATCAATAACACTTTAACGCATCGGGCACACTTTATTTGGATGAATGGTACATAGCATGAACATGATACAATAGATCTAGATGTCAGACTTAACCGGTGAAGCCTCAAATTATGACACCTAACTCACATTAATCTAAGAGATCAAAATGATGCAGCCTTAGACCTAGAAAAACATACCAAGATAAACCCGATGACCACACCAATCGGGTCGATACCTCAAGAGATTGATACGATATAGCCTCTAAGAACACGAACCTAATCAATGTGACCGTGGGGTGGTGGGACTCACCTCTCTGCCAGAGATTGAAATGATACAACCCAGTTCCAAGTGCCAAGTCCCACCGAGATTAACCTTGGGAATCAAAGGGTGGTGATGCGACGAAAGTAGTAGTTTGTAGGGGTTGAATGTGTGTCCTTAAACCTATCTAATTAGATACATATTTATAGTCCGAAGACTTGTCGTCTAAGTAATCTACATTGTAACCGATTCTAGATCATCTTCATCTTCCCTCTCCTTCATCGGCTCCATCATATCCGGTCATTTTGCAATAGTACGGGCGAGCTTCTTTGACCATCTTTGATCGGAATACTTTAACTCCTATTGATCGTGCGACATCCTTAGTGGGCCTAAGCTTTACCAAATCTTGGCATCAACACGAAGGTATTGTCCTAATGGGATTTTTACATTGGCAGCAGGTTGTGCTGCAATAAATTAAAGATAACAAGTAGGCCCGAAGCTCGAACCATAAAAAAGGAACCTCTCAAGCCAAAGGTTGAGGAAGGCAATGTGCTCTCGCACACCAATGGGGTCAGTTCGTTTATTGTGAATCAAAATATATTTTGCCTAGCCGTCACTAGACTTCGTGTAAGACGATAAGAGGGCTTGTAATGGAAGGAGAAGGGATCGACTTTTGCGGTGATATTATGGGAGTTCAATGAAGGAACAGTGCCCAAGAAAATTTTGGTTGGATCGGAAGTTCCGATTTAGAATCGAAAGTTCCAATTATTTTTTGAATTGGAAACAGAGAGCTCAAATAGAAAGTTTCGATAATTTATTATTTATGAAACAGAGAGCTCAAATCGGAAGTTCCGATATGGTATCAGAAGTTCTGATAATTTCTAATTAGAGACAGAGAGTTCAAACTGGAATTTCCGATACGTATTGGGAAAATTGCACTGATCGGAAGTTTCGATAGGAGGTATCGAAAGTTCCGATGCTACCTGGAATTAGAATCTAAGAGCCTAGATCGGAAGTTTTGATATTGGATGGGAAGTTCTGATGCGGGCATAACATATTGGATTTGTTGATTCTCGAATTGGTTGAAACTAACTTATTGGTTTCGAATTATTGGAGGCCACGAGCTCTCACCTCTATATAAAGAGGGGAGGAGGAAGTCTTGAAAGCAACCAATTGATAGTTTGGACCTAGCCACCAAGAACTCATCTCCTCCCTTTCTTGATCTCAAAAGTTGAGATTGATGAATCTCCCATTTCTCACGAGTGGTGCTAGCATGACAACATGGGAAGGATCCAATCCCTGGATGTGTGGATAACGTGGAGGCATTGCTCCAATAACGACGCTCATGGACTTCTTCACGTGAACAACTACGTCATCTTCGTCAATTATATTGATGGAGAACGACCGAAGCGAGGCAAGGATCAGCGAGGACACACTTCCTTGATATCTTCTTCTGCTGCACCTAGCACATCTTGTGCTAGAATGTACAGATCTATGATCTCGCATGCACATGCTTCTTGGACTTTAGGGTGAATTTTTGAAATTGTCGGCTAATGTAGCTTCCCCATTCCCCAACAGTGGTATCAGAGCCTACGTGCGTAGTGTTCGATCTGGATCCCTCATGTATGGTCACACATGGTGGAAAACATATTAGATATGTTTTCGGTCCGCAAAAAATTGAGGTTCCGATGCTAGATCGGAAGTTCTATTGTTTATCAGATCAGAAATTCCGATGGCAGATCGGAAGTTTCGATATTGAATATGATTCAATACAGAGAGCAATTTTGTTGTCACGAATTTCGATATGGATCAGAAGTTTTGGAGGATCGAAAGCTCTGATGGTTGATTGGAACTTCCAATATCAATTTTTGATCGATACAGAGAGCAATATTGCAGTCAGAAGTTCCGATTTGGAATCGGAAGTTCCGATCTAGTTCAATCACTTTTAGATTCTTCGCCTAACTTTGTTTTGCAGAGAATGATGTGACTAGCATGGCCTTGATAAATGTGATGTATGAGATGCATGCAATGAATGTAAATTAAATATGTCATGTGTGTCATTAATATTTACAGCTAAGCCTAGTGTAAATTTGTGACCTGCGAGTCAAGAATTATTGCTACGGCACATGTAACTAGTATAGGTTCTATACTGATAGACTAGTACAGTTCTTAGAGGCCATAAGCACACAATCAATGGCATGATGCATGGAGATGGAGATCGCCATCTGAAGAGGTCCATGCTATGTCACAGTTAATATGATTGCATGTGATGCTTTCTTATGTTCCTATTATACTATTCTTGCATATTTCGTGAGCGCTAGGGACGTTACCGTGCTAGAATAGTCTTCCCTCAGAAAATTAAGTGTTAATGCTCTTCCCAATAGCCGCACCCACCAAGGTTCGTTCTCACCGATAGTGGGTCTGCCAAAGCAGGGTGCTATGTTTTATCTTGACCAGTTGGGGCGGAAGTCGGACTTCTGCACGCATAGTATTGGTTTGCTTAACGGGGCTATCAAAACGGTTTTGAACCTTGGGGCATAGAGTTGGCGTAGAGCATTGGATGCTTCTCTTACGACAAGAGTCGCATACGATGTGATTAGTAAAGCATTGCTTACCTATGTCACCTAGCTTCTAGCAGTGATGCCAAAGCTCACTGGGAGTTAGAATGAATATGGATCTTGCACAACTATTAGTAATTATAAGGAAAGTGACTATTTTTAAATAGTGGAACATCTTTTATTAGATAGAAGATAAACATTGCATAGTGTTGAACCTTGCATTTAATCTTTTGTAGATCATGGCACCTACTACAATTTCTGTTAAGAACACTCCAATTTTTAGTTTGCGGTCATTTTTTTGGAACAAATTTTATTGACTGGTGGAAAAACTTGAGAAGTGTTCTCAAGCTAAAGGAAAAGGAAAATTTTCTAGAGGAGTCTCATAATGATGAACTAGTTGACCGGAGGGCTTGTGAGAAGCACTCTAATGAATCACTTAACGTAAGCTGTCTCATACCTGCCTATTTGTCCTCAGAGCTTTGGAAGCAATATGAGAAGAAGAATGTCCATAATATGATTATGGGACACCAAGGCATTTTTTGAGAGCCAAGCTCAGACTAAGAGGTATGGTACCTCAGTGTCTTTGTTTGCCTATAAAGCTGGTCAATTGTTCAGGAATTGCAAAATGTACTTGGAAGAAGAAGAGAAGTAGGACTTCTGCTGCTACTTTAAGTATAAATGTTATTAAAATTAATCATGCTACTCATCCAAATTATTCATGGGTATTTTTATACTGGGTCGATGATTCATAATTGCAAATCGTTGCAAGGACTGAGTAGGTCAAGAAAGTGTGCAGTAGGTGAACTAGATATTCGCATCGGCAATGGTGCAAAAGTTGCAGCATTGGCTGTCAACATTCATTCTTTGTCAGTACTCTCAGGATTAGTTCTAGAATTTAATAATTGTTATTGTGATCTAGCATTGGGTAGAAACATTGTCTCTTCTTCATGTTCGGAGGAAGAAGATTATGAGTTCAGGATAAAGAACAATTGTTGTTCAATATTCTTGAATGGTATGCTCTATGGTGTTTTCCATTGGTCAATGGATTATGCACTCTAATTTTGAGGATGCACATGTTTATAACATTAGAACAAAGAAACTGAAGGATATGCCCAAGAAAATTTCGTGGATTGGAAGTTCCGATAGGTAGTATGGAAAGTTTCGATTATTATCTGGTCTCAATATAGATAGAAAATGTTGCTTCAGAAGTTCCAATATGGTATTGGAAGTTCCAATGAGCCAGAAGTTCTGATTTGGAATCGGAGAGAATTGTATTGATCAGAAGTTCCGAGGTGGGCGAAAACAGACTGGATCTGTTGCGTGTCGTACTGTATCAGGAGACCTAAAATACCCTATCGGAAGTTCTGATCCAGGATCAGAAGTTCTGACGTGGGCGAATAGATTAGATATATTACAGATTTGAGGGTTTCGAGATGAGCACAACAAGGGGGCTATCATCCCTATAAAAGGAGAGGAGGACTGTTGGGGGAGATAATTCCGATGGCAGTTGGAAGCACGAAGAGCGGTATGGTCCGGAGGGGAGGCCACGTTCGGAAGCCCCGACGTCCCGTGCCAAAGGTACCTGCGGGCCCCAATGCAGGGAGGCCTAGGGGTCTCCGGAAGCCCCGAAGCATACAGAAGGGGCCCTCGGACAAGGTGCCCGGCAGGATACCGGAGGCCAGCCTTCGGAAGGTGTGAAGGCTCCGGGGCGTGACCGAAGATCAGGAGATGACCCGGTCAAGGTGGTCTGGGGACAGGATCGCGATCGCCTGCGCTGTGTCGGGCGATCACTGCAGCGCTCGACACAGTTGATACGCTGTCAGAGCTACACCTTTCTGTCTGTACTATGTAGCAGCTATTCTTGTCTGTATTACAAGTCTGTGTCAGGCCGAGTAACGGTTGGGGGGTTTTGGAGTCATTAGACCCTCCAGGGACAGGTCGCCCTATAAATACCCCCGTCTCCAGTTGTAATGAACACATGATCCAAGAATACAATCTGAGCCCTACACTCCATTACTCTCATCTTCCAAAAACCTATTGGCTCGATCCGTCGTCCCAACAAGGACATCTTGGAACAAGGAATAAGCCTAGATGAGATCTAGCCACCAAAGACTCCTCTCCTCTCTTTCTTGATCTCAATCATTGAGGTCAAGGATCACCGTCTCTCACATGCGGTGCTAGGACGCTGCTGTGGGAGGGACTCTATCCTTGTACATATGGATACCGTGGAAGTGTTGCTCCAATAGCAACGTTTGTCGACATCTTCATGTTAATGTATACGTCGTCTTCATCGATCAGATCGGCGAGGGACGGCAAGGAAGAAGCGAAGATAGGTTTGACGCGCTACTCCAACATCTTCTTCCGCTGCACCTAGCACGTCTCGTGCTAGAAGGTAATGATCCATGATCTCGCACGCCCATGAATCTTGGGCTTATGGCGAAAATTTTGTATTTGCCGGCTAGAGTAGCTCCCCTATTCCCCAATAGTGGTATCAGAGCATACGTGCGTAGTGTTCGATCTGGATCCCGCATGTATGGAGATACATGGTGGAATAACAGATTAGATTTGTTTCTCTCCGCGGCAAATCAGAAGTTCCGATGGTGGATCAGAAGTTTTGATACTGATCGGATGTTCTGGTATCGAATATTGATTCGATACAGAAATAAATTGTTGCGGTCCGAGATTTTGATATTGATCGAAAGTTCCGATGTCAGATCGGAAGTTCCGACCCAAGCGAATTTGAATTACCGAGCCTGTTGAGTTGGGTTTTTCAGATCCAGAATCCAGTCACTTGTAGATTGCTCGCCTAACTTTGTTTTGCAGTGAACAGTGTGACTAGCATGGCCTTGGATAAATATGATGTATGAGATGCATGCAATGAATGTAAATTAAATATGGCCCACGTGTCATGGTTATTTACATCCCAAGGCTAAGGTAAAATTTATTACGGCTTGCATGTCATTTCTGCAATGCTTCAGCCCATGTAATTAGTATAGACTATGTGATATGGACTAGTACTCTTCATGGAGGCTGAGAACACACACTCAATGATGGGAGTCATGGAGATAGAGATCGCCATGTGAAGAAGGCCATGCTATGTCACATTTAATATGATTGCTTGTGACGATTTCTTATGTTCTTGTTACACTATTCTTGTATGTTTCGTGTGCGCTAGGGATGTTACCGTGCTAGAATAGTTTTCCCTCAAAAAATTAATTATTGATGCTCTTCCCAATAGCTGCACCCACCAAGGTTCGTGCTCATCGATAGTGGGTCTGTCAAAGCAGGGTACTATCTTTTATCTTGACCAGTTGGGGCGGAAGTCGGACTTCTGCACGCATAATATTGGTTCACTTGACAAGGTTATCAAAACGGTTTTGGGCCTTGGATCATAGGAGTTGGGGTCGAGCATTGGATGCTTCTGCAATGATAAGAGTCACATACGATGTGATTAGAAAGGAGTTGCTTACCTATGTCAACTAGCTTCTAGCAGTGATGCCAAAGCTCACTAGGATATTGCGTGACCATGGGTCTTGCTCCACTATTAGTCATGAGAAGGAAAGTGACTAGTTTAGATAGTGACATATCTTTTATTGGATAGAAGATAAATATTTCATAGTGCTAAACCTTGCATTTAATCTTTTGTAGATCATGGCACGTACTACTTCTACTATTAAGAGCACTCTAGTTTTTAATTTGTGATCTATACTTGAATGTGAGAAACTATCTGGAACAAACTTTATGGATTGGTATCGAAATTTGAGAATTGTTCTTAAACAAGAGAGAAAGGATTATATTCTGGAGGAACCTCACCCCGATGAACCAGGAGAGAATACTTCTACAACTGACAAGCATGCTTATGAGAAGCATGCTAGTGATTCCGTGGATGTCAGTTGTCTGATGCTTGTCTGCATGTCCTGTGAGTTTCAAAAACAATATGAGGAATGTGATGCTTACGATATGATCGTGGGTCTTAAGGGCATGTTTCAGAACCAGGCAAGGGCTGAGAGATACAATGTGTCTAAAGCCTTGTTTAGAAGTAGGCTGGCTGAAGGGAGCCCTTTGAGTCCTCATGTGATTAGGATGATTGGTTACACTGAGACTCTAGAGAGACTGGGCACCCCACTAGATCCGTACCTAGCTATTGATGTCATTCTCCAGTCCATCCCACCGAGCTTTGAGTCATTCATCATGAATTATAACATGGTTGGACTAGAGAAGAAACTAGCTGAGTTGCATGAGATGTTAAAAACTGTTGAGGAGAGTATCAGGAAGTCTGCAAATCAAGTGTTGATGGTTCAGAAGGAGGACAAAAAGAGAAAGAGGAAGGGCAACGCTAAGACTACATATTCGATCTCTAGTGCGAAGTCTAAACCAGCTGGAAAGTCCAAGTCGGGTCCTGCTAACTCTGATGTGTGCCACCACTACCACAAGCCTGGGCATTGGAGGGGCAATTGAAAGGTATATTTGGAAGAGTAGAAGAACAAGAAGGGAAGTACGACTTTCACTTCAGGTATTAATGTTATTTAAATTAATCTTGCTACTCATCCAAATGATTCATGAGTATTTGATACCGGATCGATGATTCATACTTACAAATCGTTGCAGGGGCTGAGTAGAATTAGAAAGTGTGCAAGTGGTGAGCTGGATGTCCGCATCAGGAATAGCGCAAAGGTTGCAGCGTTGGTCGTCGGCGTTTATTCATTGTCGCTACCGGCAGGACTAGTCTTGGATTTTAATCATTGTTATTTTATTCCCGCCTTAGGCAGAAACATTATCTCTTCTTCATGTTTAGAGGAAGATAGTTTTGAATTTGTAATAAAGAACAAGAGTTGTTCAATATTTTCGAATGGCATGCTCTATGGTGTTTTCCATTAGTGGATGGATTATATATTCTGAGTCTTGATGATGCACACGTTTATAACATTAGTACTAAGAAATAATGACTCAATGATTTAAATCGTACCTACTTCTGGCATTGTTGTTTATGTCATATAAATGAGTAGCGCGTGCAAAATCTCCATAGTGATGGACTTTTGGAGTCATTTTATTTTGAATCATATGACACATGCGAGCCTTGCTTACTTGGCAAAATGATAAAGATGCCTTTCACTAGACAGAGTAAGAGGGCGAGTGAGCTATTGGCCATAGTACATACTGATGTGTGTGGTCCAATGAGTCATGCGGCTAGGAAAGGTTTTCAGTACTGTATCACTTTTACCAATGACTTTAGTAGATATGCCTATGTCTACTTGATGAGGCATAAGTGGGAATCATTCGAAAAGTTCAAAAGTTCAAGGAGTTCCAGAATGAAGTACAAAATCAAACGGGTAAGATAATTAAATTTCTACGATCTGATCGTGGGGGTTAAAATTTGAGCCATGAGTTTAGTGATCATCTAAAGCGGTGTGGAATTGTTCCACAACTAACTCCACTCGGCATGCCCCAATGGAATGGGGTGTCTGAGCAGAGAAACCGCACTTTATTGGATATGGTGCGGTCCATGATGAGTCACACTAATCTTCCATTACCCTTTGGGGTCACGCTCTAAAAACCGCAACATTCACGATTAATAGAGTTCCATCTAAGTCAGTAGAGAAGACGCCATATGAGATGTGGCCTGGGAGGCGTCCCAGTTTGTCTTTTCTAAAGATTTGGGGATGTGAGGCGAATATCAAATTTATGACATCTGACAAGCTCAGTCCTAAGTCTGACAAGTGCTTCTTTGTGGCATATTCTAGGGAAACCAAAGGACACTATTCCTATAATAGAGAGGATGGCAAAGTGTTTATCGCTCGGAATGGTGTGTTCCTTGAGAAAGTGTTTCTCTCCAAAGGAGTTAGTGGGAGGATGGTGCATCTCAAAGAGGTTCAAGAGCCGCTGGAAAGTGTTCCAAATCCAATTGAACAACAACAGGATGAGAAAAGTGTTGCAGAGCCTGTTGTACATGCGCCATCCCCACGAAGCTCTAGGAGAGTAGTCCATGTGTAGGACCGACAGTAGCGACTAGAGGGGGGGTGAATGGGCACTTAAAATTTTCTTGCTAAACTATGTTCTAATCCCAACACCCAAACGAAATTAAACAGACAAATAATATTTGCAAAGCAAATTATGCTAACCAAAATTGTCTAGCCAAAAAATAACCGATGTCTTAATTGAAATGATATTAAAGATAAACTAAAATAAAACTACTACAGTAAATAAAAGCACATAGATAAATCATGAAATATTTATATTTCAATCTAGAGATAAAATACTAATCAAATGAATAAAACATGGATCATTAAAAATTAATTCAGAAATAATCCAAAAATATTGCACATAAAAACTAGAATAAAAATATTACTGCGACTAATAATAAATTTTTCTTTTTATATGAGCAGATTAAAAAATACTTAAATAAAAATTATCTGAGTACTAATAATATAACTACGAAATTACTAAATAGATTAGCAGCTAATTAACAGTAGATAAATATTTAATTTCTTAAATAGCTGATAAATAGTAGATTAAACAACTAACGTGCATGTGTTTACGTCGCTGCGCTGATCCGCCTGAAGCCGCAGAAAATTGGCTTCCTCTGCACTGTGCTTCTCGGCGTGGGGAAACACGTGCTTGTGTGCATCAGTCGCCTGTGCCACAGGCTGCAGCTGGCTTGCGCGCTGCCTCGAGCTGCGGGAAATGAGTATGCTGGCGAGTTCCACACACATCCGGCTGGTAGTTTTCACGGCCTTGACTCCCACGCTGAAAACATCAATAGCTTTTTGCTGCACACGCTACTGCGGACTGCATGCATAGCCTGATGTGCCAAAAGCTTCTGCCAGGGGCCCACGCGTTGAAGAGGAAGCAGCTACCTTTAATAAACAATCCGTCGTTCCATCTAAGAAGAGATGCATGCCGCACGCCGCCTGGAACTCTCAAGCCGCAGACGTCGACGTAGTAGCTGGCGCACGCAATGACGAAGACGGAGACAACAAATCTCTCGAAAGCGCGAAATGATGACGGCGGCGGCGACCTAAAAATAACAGATCAAAAATCACCACTCGCCGAAAATAATCTATGGACTGTAGATTGATCTAGGAAAAACAGTTATCCTATCCCTAGGGGGGTAGGGGCCTATTTATAGGCGACTCCTAAAACATGAAAAAGACTAATTTACCCCTAGGGTAAATTACACTGACTCTAAAATAAATACCAAAATTCCTAAAATATTCTTAGACTTAAAAACTAAATTTTAATATCCTAAAAACAAAATAATCATAGGTTGTCAGTTTTGCGCTGAAACTGACAAAGCATCCACCGTCTTCGCACCGGGTACCCGGCAATCACTCGCCGCCCATATACCTGAGTCAAACCCAGTCAACAGACCAGTGGATCATCTGCCAGCCTGACTCCGTAGCTCCTCTGCCCGGCTGTCGCTCGCTGCCCTTATACCTGAGTCACACGCGCCTCAGACACGAAAGGTCTTCATGTCTCTTTCTTTGACTTCCATTGACAATCACTCATCACATCTAGAGTATAAAACCCATGTTCTTCAACATGGTTTCTCAATCTCCCCAATGATGAGTGCATTGTCAACACCCTCTTCAGCACATCTTCAGAACCTGCAAAACATGTAGAGACAGGAAAACAAAGAAAAAAGAAAATATAAGAAAGAAAATAAAAGTTTAACCCTAATGACCAAAAGCCAACCAAAAGCAAGAAAACGGTCATTATGGTTAACCAAAAATAAAGACTCAAAAACAAGTACAATCTCAGAACTACCAACAAGGATAACAGAGAAAAAGGCAAAAGACTAAAATACTCCCCCTGAAATAAATCCCAGAGAAAGCCAAAAATATACCCTAAACTCCAAAATTTCTCCCCCTTGTTGACAATTGCACTCATCAAGTGAGACTAAATGCACTCTAAAGAGACATAGACACAAACTCCCCCTAAAATGCAACCCCCCTCAAATTATGCCATGAAAGCAAATGGGGTGCATGTGGAGTGTAAAAAGCATGCTTCTCAGATATGATTAACTACAATTATAACATCTAACAGGTATAGAAAAAGATATACTGTCTAAGATACATGACATGATCAGTGCAATAGATGATATCTAAAGAGGGTCATTAGCACACATTTTTCGATTTTTGCAAACAAAAGCATCACCACATTTTCTAGTTGACAAGCAAAGTAAAGCATGAAATGCAAAAACTAACTGATATCTACCAAGATAAGCATTGTCCAAATCAAAGTGCTTCAGCAAACTTGTCATCTTTTTAAATTTTTTAGACTTTTTCTTTTTCCTTTTTATTTTTTCATTTCTGTCGGGGTTATTTGCATTTCAAACCTTATGCTAACCGACCAAGTCAAGCCTAGGCCAGAACTGGAACATCAGAAGCTTAAGACATTGGTCTTGGCATACATTACACCGTCCTAGTTCATACCAAAGTGCTATGGTAAGCAGTCCAAAACAAAGCAATGCGACAAAGCAAACCCACCTAGATCTTTTCAAATAATCATAAAAAATGCATAAATTTTTCATTTTTCTGATTTTTTTATCATTTTTATAACACATTTTTCATATTTAAAGCATATGGATGTCCAAGTTGCATATCTACATCTAAGTAAGGATCTAGCTACTAGGCATGTAAAAGCACTACACCACAGCACAGAATTCCCTACCAACGTTTGTTGGGAAAAGTTAACATATACCGACCAACAGTTGGTCAGTAGAACTAGCGACAAATTGTTGGTCGGTAATAATTACATATCGTATCAGACTATTGGTCGGTAAAGATAATATTTTTATTGTCAAACAGTTGGTCGGGAATCCCTAAGTCTCAGCCACCCAGCCCACTCACGCACGACCCATCCCTAAGTCTCAGTCAAACAACCATCGCCTCTCTTCACAAAGCCGCACCCCGACTCCTTGGACTCCACAGAGCCAAGGTCCGAGCCCCGCACCGCCGTTCGCCGAGCCCCGCGCCGCCGTCGGCTGAACACTGTCGCCGAGGAACGCCGTCCGCCGAGGTCTGAGCCCTGCGCCGCCGAGGTCTGAGCCCGCGCCGTCGAGGTCGGAGCCCCGCGCCGCCGAGGTCGGAGCCCCGCGCCGCCGTAGGCCGAGCTCCGACCTCCGCGCTGCTGTCCGCCGAGCACGGTGCCGCCGTCCGCCGAGCCCCGCGCAACCAATCGCCGAGATCCGACCTCCGCGCCGCCGTCCACCGAGATCCGACCTCCGCGCGTCCACTGAGGTATTATTCCTCAACCGATTCACCGTTTTAGAAGAAAGTTCAATCTGAGCAACACTGTAAAAATGAGTTTTTAGATTAAACCATGATCCTAGAAGTGAGTTTTTAGATTGAATAACCAAATCTAGAATACAACAGATGTAAAAATGATTGAATCAAAAGCAGAACAGAAGCTCACTACTGATCTAAAAACAGTAAACACATTTGGACCAATTTTACAACCTGAATTCAAATTGCCACTTTAGTTCAAATATAGTAAACTGAACAGATAACATATTGCTACAAGAGTATTTTGTAATCAGCACTATTCATAAACCAGGACAACAAAAAACATATCAGGATTTCACTTAGTTTCAGGAGAATCGGTAACCAAATTGATCCAATTGAACTACCTGAAATCATATTGATCCACAAGAGTGATTTGCAAATCAGTGCTGATTTGAAACCTTCAGCATTTGAAACCAGGACAAGAATCCTTTCTTCACATAAAATGAAAACAGACAGCAGACAACAGACAATTCTTCTTGTCAATCTTGAGTTGGTTTCATGGGAAATAGTCACCGAAATAGGTGATGATAAGAAAATATTATGTGCATCTTGCTCTCTGATGTGTTCCATGATGTGTTCATGTTGAATGTATGTGAATGAATGTAGGTGAATGAATGTGTGCATGTCCTGTAAACTGTAATGTTGTTTACCTTCTTGATGAGATTTGGAATATATACATTATAATGCATATTTGTGCACTGTCAGAACTAAAATGAGAAATACATGTATTTTCTACTAATTGCATAATTATTTTGATTGTGCTATCATTTTATCAGGAGTCACTAGAAATTATATTATAAGTGTGTGGCTAGCATGGATAAAAGTTGGATGGATGCGCCTAGGTACAACACATCATTTTTCAAAATTTATGAGTTGCTAAAACTTGCTGAAATTAGATGCAACATGTATTTAAATTTCTTCAATGGATTCATTTAGGCATACAGAGGAGTATTTACAAGGGCTTACCAGATTCCTAGGCTATGCATTTAGTAAATCATCAGTCGAGGACAAAATATTTTGTCCTTGCAAAAGATGTGTCAACTCCTACTGGAGAGAAGAAACGAAAGTTCGTGAGCACCTGGTATGTGAGGGATTTGTAGAAGGATATAGGCACTGGATGTTTCATGGGGAACGTGGATCTTCTTCCACAGAACCACCACATTGTGATGAGGTCGATGAGAGGAATGAGGGTGATGATATTTCAGATTTGCTTAGAGACCTAGCAGGTGGTTTAGATGACAAGGGAGATTTTGAAGATGATTTTGTTTTGGGTCAGGATAATGCTTATTTAGAATCTCTTCATAACTTGGAAGCTGATGCTGTACAAGATCTATATCCAGGTTGTAAGAATTTCTCAAAGCTTCGTTTTGTAGTGAGGTTGCTTCATACCAAATTGCTTGGAGGGTGGTCCGATAAAAGTTTCAATCTCCTGTTAGATCTATTAAAAGATGCTTACCATGAGTCCTCAATACCTGGAAACTACAATGAAGCCAAAAAACTAGTTAAGTGCCTTGGACTTGGGTATGTTAATATCCATGCATGTGAAAATGACTGTATTCTGTTTTGGAAGGACAATGCCGATGCCAATTCATGCCCAAGATGTACTGCTTCACGATGGAAATCTGAAAGGAAGAGTGCAGATGGTAAACGTGTTCACAAGGCTCCTAAGAAGGTTCTTCGCTACTTTCCAATAAAGAAAAGGCTTCAGAGGTTGTTTGTGTGCTCTAGAACCGCAGCTCACACAAGATGGCATGCGGAAGAGCGCACACAAGATGGTTTGGTTAGGCATCCAGCAGATTCTCTCATGTGGAAAGACTTTGATGAAAAACATCCAGAGTTTGCTAAAGAAAGTCGAAATATTAGGCTTGCACTTGGAACAGACGGTTTCAATCCATTCAGGTCCATGAATGTGAACTATAGTATTTGGCCTGTCATATTGATTCCTTACAAATTTCCACCTTGGATGGTTATGAAGCAGCCAAATTTTATTCTATCATTGTTGATTCCAGGTCGAAATGCTCCTGGTAGTGATATTGATGTCTATTTTGAGCCTCTAGTTGATGATATGCTGGATATGTTTCTTCATGGGGTGAGGACCTATGATGCTTCAAGGGGGGAGTATTTTCAATTGCGTGCTTCCATACTATGCACAATTACTGACTTCCCAGGTCTTGGATATGTGGCAGCATGTGTAACCTCAGGAGCAGGAGCTTGCCCAGAATGCCACACTTATACATGTTCTCTTAGGCTGAAAAATGGTAGCAAGACTTGTTATATGATGCATCAAAGATTTTTAGATGCAAATCACAGCTTGAGAGAAGACATCAAGTCATTTGATGGTGTCATAGAATATGAGACAGCACCCATTCCACTTTCCGGTGATGAAATCTTAGCGTTGACAGAAAATATTCAAACCATCTTTGGGAAGGATCCTAAAGGGAAGAAGCCTAGAACTAAGAGACGCAAGGATGGTGATCCATTGACCATATGGAAGAGAAAGTCTATTTGGTTTAAGCTTCCATATTGGAAGGATTTGTTGCTACGTCATAACTTTGATATCATGCACATAGAGAAAAACGTGTGTGATAATATAATTAACACATTGTTAGGCGTCGATGGAAAAAGTAAGGATAATATGAATTCTCGACTGGACCTTCAAGCATTAGGTATTAGAAAGGATCTTCATCCCATTGAATATGATGATAAGGTTTTTTTGCCGCCAGCACCATACACAATGGGACCTAACGAGCAGAGGACATTTTGTGAACTAATTAAAGGTGTTAGGTTTCCTGATGGTTACGCATCGGACATAAGGCGAAATGTGCATGTTAAGGAGAGAAAGATAATTGGGTTAAAGAGTCATGACAATCACAGACTCATGCAGGACTTATTGCCACTTGCTGTGAGACGAACATTGCCAGCAAGAGTGAGTGGGGTACTGATTCGTGTAAGCAATTTTTTCAAGCAAATGTACGCACCGGTTATTCGCATAAGTGACATGCAAAAATTAAAGGCCGAAATAGCTGAGACCTTGAGCCTTCTTGAGACTATATTCCTCCCATCTTTTTTTGATATCATGTTGCATTTGATGGTTCATCTTCCAGCCCAAGCGATGATTGCTGGTCCCATTCATTTTTGCAGCATGTGGCCTATAGAGAGGTACTTTCTAGTATTATTTAAGAAGTTCAATAATTTATTTTATAACTCAACTTATTCTTGGTTATGTATACATAATTGAAGGTTTTTAGGCAAGCTTAAGTGATATGTCCATACTAGAAGTCATCCAGAAGGATCTATCGCAGAGGGCTATTTGTTTGATGAGAGCTTGACATTTTGCTCTCGCTATCTAGATGGCGAGACTCGTTTTAATCGAAGAGCTAGGAATGATGAAGTTTTGGATATTGAAATTGGTGATACAAGTCCTTTCTTCTACAACATTGGTAGAGGATTGGCTGGCAAGTCTGTTGTCATGTTAGATGACAAAACTTGGATTCAAGCCCACATATATGTTTTATTCAACTATGACAACATAGAACCATACTTAAAGTAAGTTATCTCTGTTGTTTAGGCTATAAGTTTATTTCTCTCCTGTTGGGTCGTAAATTCAACCTTTGTAGCAAGCATCTTGAGTATCTTTCATCTATTGGTCTACGAAGTCGACGAGAAATCAACCGTGTGCATTATGAGACCTTTCATGAGTGGTTTAAATTGCACGTAAGTAGGCACATGGATTTGTCAGTGTTCTATACATATAATTAGTATCTAGTGTAACAATAGCATTTGATAATCACAGGTGGAAGAAATGGGTGACGAAGCACCACAAGAGATAAAAATATTAGCAAAAGAGGCAAACGTGGTGGCGGTCAAGTACAGTAGCTACACTATAAATGGGAAAAAATTTCATACACACTCATATGACGAGGGTCGACCGGTTCAAAGTAGTGGAGTGGCTCTTGTTGCACAAACCACATCCTTCGAAAAAGGAAATGGTGACAATTTCAGTATAGGAAACAAGACATATTATGGTATTATAAAGGAAATTCTTGAGCTGAACTATCAACATGAAGGAAAAGTAGTGTTGTTCAAATGTGACTGGGTTGATAATCGCGTACAGGACAAATGGTTAAAGACCGATCAGTTTCATATCAATAGTGTGAATTTTAAACATCTGTTTAATACTGGTGAGAAGATATCAGATGAGCCTTTTATTTTAGCTTCACAAGCAACCTGGGTTTACTATGTTAAAGATCCCATCGATGTTGACTGGTCAGCTATCGTTAAGCCCTCACTATATGACATAAATGAGGCTGGAGATGAAAATATAGAGCCCAGTGAGGTTTTACGTGAGACATTCTCACCTGATCCACATAATAGTATACATGTGAGTGTCGCCGATGGATGCATTGGTTCTGCTAGGACATATATAGATGGATTAGTTGTTAATGCAAGTGATATTAAAAAAGTAAGTTTTAAGTCTTGTATTTAGTTTTTCTCATGTTTTCAACTGTTATCGACATACTCTTACATTGTATTCTTTTCAGGAGAAAAAATGGCAAGCGGAAGAGGAAGGAGTAAAGATGGTGGGGTCACGGAGGAAGAACTAAGAGCACTTTAGTGTGAACTAGCAAGGACTAGGTGAATAGAAGAAAATGAAAAAAGATTGGCAGTGGTACGCCAAAAAAGAGATGCGGTTCAAGCAGAATTTACAAGAAGTCAACCAACAAAAAAGAAAGCAATAGTATGTTTACATGTGCAAGTGTTAAATTTGCTGCACTATCTATTTCACTCATTCATGATGACTTTGTGTAGGCATCGTCCAACGCACCTCAAACTACAAATGAAAGACGTGTTTTGAGGTCTAGTGCAAGAACAAATGATGATCATGAAGATCTTGCGCACCAGTCTTCCAAAGGTATTTACATGATGTTATACTTTTTGTTATTTTAGCCTCATGTCAATAGGTAGAACTGTTAATAATTATGTGTATTTTCTTGGGATGAAGAGATTACTACCGTCCCTGATGATGATGAAGACAAAGGTGGAATAAAAATTACTAAAAAGCGTAACATATATGCAAGACGAAACAAAGATAAAATCAAAATTTCACTTAATGAGCATGGTCAACCTGTTGGGCCAAATGCAACTGAATTTGCCAATTTCATTGGTACTTTAGTGAGAAAGCATATACCACCAGCAGTGTTGGATTGGAGAGATATCAATGAGGCCATGAAGTTGTTAGTGTGGGAAGACTTACGGGTATTGCACTACAACTTATATTCTCTTGTTTAATGTCTTGTTGTTTAATGTTATGTAGCTAACATTCATCATTTGTCATTTGAATAGGCATACTATGAGCTAGATTCGACTGCTTTGAGATATGTCTATAACACTTCACACACAAAATGGAAGGAATGGAAGTCAGATTTAAGGAGGGCAAGGTTTGATCCTGCTTTGAGCGATGAAGAACTTATGAAAAGACGTGACAAGAGAGTTGGTGAAACTGATTGGGTGACTCTTATTAGCTATTGGAGATCTCCAGAATTTGAAGTAAGTCATCTTGCCATATTAGCTATTGGAGATCTTATAATTATATTTATTTCTCTTATAGGCCCGTAGTGCTAGAGCCAAAGAGAACCACGCCAAATCGACGGTGTCCCATACAACCGGCAGCAAGAGTTATGCCCATGTTAGCCATGAAATGGTAAAGACAATTACCTCTCTTAGTTGTGGTACATTACTCTTTTTAAAGACTGATACATATTACGAACATCAAATGCTTGTAGGCCGAGGAACTTGGGCATGTCCCTCGAAGAGATAAAGTTTATATCAAAACACATACGCGAAAGAGTGGCGAGCATTTGCCACATGTAGCACCAATTATTGTAAGTCTTTTATGCCACAGAGCCATTACTTAGAGATTGTACGAGACCAACATATATTATAAAGTAAAGACAATACATTTTGCAGAAACAACTCACTGAAGCAGCTGCAAACCATCCTGAGTGGAAGGAAAATAGTATTCAAGATGGTGATCTTTATGCACAAGTTTGTGGAATGAAGGAGCCAAGGGGTCATGTCCGTCTATTAGGTCAAGGGCCAACTCCTCAAGATGTGGGCACACCGGGTACACGGGGTAAAATGACCACAAGGTTACTAGTGGAAATTGAAGCACGTCGAGAAGCTGAAAAACGCATGGACAAAATGCAAGAACAGATGCAACAAATGCAGCAACAATTGTACCAGTTGATGTCAATGTCACAAGGAGGGCTTAATGTGGATACTCCTATCTCGCAACATGGTTCAAATTCTCGGCAAGTAATGAACCAAATCCATATCTATTAATTGCATTAATTATTCATCTTTCATGTAATAGTCTAATAATACACTGATTTGGTATAGAACTCAAGAGGTGGCCATGAAGAAGAGAATGATAACATGGTTGGGGTTGAAGAAGATGATGACGAAGAGACCTTTGTGCGTAGAAGAGTTATTACAAGGGTTTCCTCAACCCACCAAGATGAAAGCCTCGTAATCTTATCATCCTTACCTACATATTTAAATACCTTTTGTTTCCATATTTCTGAGTTAAATGTTTTCAGATTGGTACGGATGTGCTTCTATATGCTTGGACTAGCCCTAAAACTCCTGTTGCTAAAGCAACAATTATATCAGTTGATGAAGACACTATTGTTGGCGGAGATCCTTTTGGGAAGGAGTGTTACAAGGTTATTGTTAATGTTGCTATTAGAAGAGATTCTACATTGCCTTATCAATATGATGGTTTACGATATGTCGGTGATGCCATCACAAGGTCCATTGCATGGCCATCTAGCAAGGTAATCACCAAACCACGTTTCTTCTCTACTTTGTTTGATTATTTGGTGTATGATTTCTGACTAGTGATGATTTTGGTAGATCAAGCCCTACAAGCCAGGCGCGTCAACCTCCACCCGAAGTCGTGCGTCTGCATAAGCATCCAGGTCATGAGGGAAGAGGAGCATGCATGTCCATCTAGCAAGGTAATCACCAAACATTAGAAGATAAGACATAAATATTTAATAATCAAATGTTCTCAAATATATTCAGACCATGTTGACTTAGAGAACATAATGACTTTTTTAATATTTAAAATCTGAAAACATCAAAGCGCTGTATGTTTGAAACCCTGACATTATGTGCCTAGGCATAGGGTACATAATTCACAGAGAGTTGGTAATTGCTGCACCAAACCATGACAATTGAGTAGCTCTTGTGGGTGAGCAATGTGTGAAGTTAGAAGCACATGTGTTTCTGTGGATAAAGCCTTGGGGAACTACAGAAAATTGCATCTGATTTGTTGACACACTCTCAATTGCATCTGATCTTATTTCTTCTTCTTGGAGATATGATACTATGCTCTGCCAGCTGATACCTTCCCCTGTGCGAAGGCAGTAAGCAATTCTGGTAGAATAAATATAGGTTCCTTCACTATATTCACAGTTGCTAGGGTGGACAACACTCTTCCAGCTGTTAGAGGGATTCCCATCAAAATGCATGAAGCAAATGTCATGATTGATATGACAGCAGGTGCTCCCAGAATATAAAGGCTAATAGTGCTTTTAGTCTTAGAAATTCCCACAACAACATATATTCTTCCCTCAGATTTTTCAATTTCTTAAGGTATTGAATATCCCAAGCTTGAAGTTTTAGGATCTTCATGCTTCTTAGAACTTCAGATGTCATTTCCATTCTGTCATCTTTTGCTTTCATAATTCATGCGTGTAACCGTTTCTGGATTCTTGTAAAAGGAATATTGCAAATCATTATTATGATTGTTGTTGCTATTCCAGTTAAAGAACCCAGACCAAGATTTCTCCAAATAACATAAGTTGCTAGTGAAATCTGTATAGGCATCATGAAAACCATGTTCAAGTACCATGCAACATTAACAATCTTTTCGATATCAACATTCACATAGTTAATTATCTCCCCTGAGGTGTGTTAGTGCTAATTATGATTTATTTTAACTAACTATGCTTTATATTAGATTTGTAATGAATCTATTGACATGGTTTATCTTATTGACATGTTTTGTAGGAAGGAAAAATGCAAGCTACCATTTTGGGGGCGAATGGATTAGTAGCTTTTTTGATTAATGTATGTTGTGGTAGACGACCTTCTAGCCATTCTTTGGGATCATCAAGGCCGAGTATTTTGTGAACTTGTTATGGATGATTATGACTTTCACACTAAGTGGTGGATGAACTTGTATTTTTTAGTAATCAATACAATGAAAAGATCGTGTATGGTTGACTATCAATTCTTCGTTTAATTATGGTCAGTTCCAAACATATAAATATATATTTGATTTCTATCGAATGTTCACTTATGTTTTGAGAGATGATTGGTTGGCAATAGGCTATGAGAGTTCAAGTGTTGGTCGGTAAAATTTCACACTGTCAGACTGTTGGTCGGGAAAGATTTATTATTTAGCCGTAGAAAGTTGGTCGGTAATAGTCCATCGTCTGACTGTTGGTCGGTAAAAGTTCTAAGCTTTGCCTACGGACAGTCGGTCGGTAAAATATTTTTAGCTATGCCTACTGACAGTCTGTCGGTAAAAGTATAGTGTCCAACCATTGGTCGGGAAAGAAACATCGGTCAGGAAAGAATTTGTTGTTCGGTAAAAGTTTTTTATCCCCGACCAACAGTTGGTCGGCAAAAAAATGTTGGTCGGGAAAGAGCTTTGCCTACCAAACTTTCAGTGACTGACAAGGTTGGTTGGGAAAACTCTTTCCCGACCAACATTCGGTCGCTAAAAGTGGTTTTCCCTACCAACTTATCTGTAGGGAATTCTATGTTGTGGTCTAGTGAAGATAGCGAAAGCATTCAGCCTACACATGCTAGTTACCAGAAGCAATGGTGATCATTTTTCAATTTTAAAACATAAAAACCATGCATATGAAAAATATCAGATATATCATGTGAACTGAAACAGAACATGATCATCGACAAGTAATCAAAACCATATACTAGCTAGAGAAAGTAAAGCAGATTAATCATATAATAGAAGCAAGCTCAAAATGTGATTGATGATTATGCTTGATATGAACGCACACAAAAAGACTCAACAAAAAGATAAAGAAGAAAGAAAAAACTGACTCAAAGTATCCTAAAAAGGATACACAACTCCCAAATCCCCTCGCAAACGCTCAAAAGTAGATTGATCTAGGGGTTTAGTAAAAATATCAGCCAACTACTGATGGGTATCAACATGAACAAGATCAATGACCCCTTTCTCATATTGATCCCTTAGAAAGTGAAAGCGCACATCAATATGTTTGGTTTTAGAATGAAGACATGGGTTTTTCCCTACACTAATTGCACTAGTGCTATCACAAAACAAAGGAACTCTAGCAGGGAAGAACAACCAAAAATCCCGCAAAGTAGAAATCATCCAAACCAATTGAGAACAGCAGCTAGCAGCAGCTACATACTCAGCCTCAGTAGTAGAAAGCGCAACTCCAGATTATTTTCGAGAAGACCATGAAACAAGTGAAGAACCAAGAAGCTGGCAAGTACCGGAAGTCGACTTGCGATCCAGCCGGCACCCACCAAAATCATCGTCCGAAAAACCAGCTAAATCAAGAGACGATGATGCAAAATAATAAAGACCTAAATCAGGAGCATAAGTAAGATACCTGAAAATACGCTTCACAGCCTACCGGTGAGATGCACATGGCGAAGACTGAAAACGCGCGCACACACCCACGACAAACTGAATGTCCGGTCTCGTTGCAGTCAAGTATAGCAGCGATCCGATCATCCCTCGATAATCTCTCTCATTTACCTTGATGCCATTCTCGTCCTTGTCCAAACCTCCAGATGTACCCATTGGGGTCATCTGTGGCTTTAGCTCTCCACCAAAGTCAAACTTCTTCAGCATATCTCGTGTGTACTTACCCTGGTGGATGAAAATGTCGTCCTTTGTCTGCTTGATCTGGAGCCCTAAAAAGTACTTGAGCTCACCCATGAGACTCATCTCAAACTCGCTATGCATCTACTCAGAAAACTTGGATACAAGCTCATTAGTAGAACCACCAAAAATAATATCGTCCACATAAATCTGAGCAACCAATAAGTCTGCGCCATCTCTAAGCAAGAAAAGAGTCTTGTCCACATAACCCATCACAAAACCTTTCTGCAACAAGAACTGCTTCAGGCGATCATACCAAGCCTAGGGGGCTTGCTTCAGACCTTATAAAGCCTTCTGCAGCTTGTAAACATGTCGTGGAAATTTAGGGTTCTCAAAACCCGGGGTTGCTTAACATAGACCTCCTCCTCTATATACCCATTTAGAAATGCACTCTTGACATCCATTTGATAAAGCTTAAAACCTTTATAAGCAGCAAAGGCCAAAAGAATACGAATGGACCCAAGGCGGGCAACAGGGGCGAAGGTCTCTTCAAAATCAATACCTTCTTTTTGACAAAAACCATGTGCCACTAATCGAGCTTTGTTGCGCACCACAACACCTTCTCCTTGCTTGTTCTTAAACACCCACTTGGTGCCAATGGTATTGCATCCAGGTGGCAGCTCAACTAGTGTCCAAACCCGATTGCGATCAAAATTTTCAAGCTCTTCTTGCATGGCGTTTATCCAATTTGAATCAGAAAGATCATGAGAAACGTCTCTAGGCTCAAAAGTAGCAACAAAAGAAGACTCAGCAAACATAGCAAGAGAACAAACTAAAGACCATAAGGATCTCTCCATAAGATCACCGATGATGAACTCTGAAGGGTGATCACGTTGAACTGCTCGGGATCCTAGGTGATCTGAAGTTACCTCACTAGAGTCAGCAACTGGCTCCTCTGGACTCGGCTGAGAAGTCATCTCACCGGAGTCAACACCTGGCACCTCTGGACTCGGCTGATGAGGCTCGATCGAAGTATAAGGAGTGATTAGAGGTCCGTCCTCATCCTCAGTCAAAGTCTCAGAAGGTGTGGGGTCTGTAGGCGGTGCAGAGGGCCCACCCTCATCATTAGCAGGAGGGTCATCATCTTCCTCGAAGATGGACTCTCCAAGCTCATCATCTCCAAAAAGCTCAAAAGAAGGAGTCGGCGAGGGCAAAGACTCATCAAAAGAAACCTCACAAGTCTCGACTAGCATCTGAGAGTCTAGATTCCAAACACGAAAGCCTCGTGAATGCAAAGCATAACCAAGAAAGACTCCATCCCATCAACGAGACTCAAAGTTGTCCAAATGCCCTCCCTTCTTGAGCACAAAGCACTTGCATACAAAAGCTCGCAAGTGACTCACCTTGGGTTGTTTGCCAAAACGCAACTCATATGACGTCTTACCTAAATAGGCTCTAAGAAAAATGCGGTTGGCAAGATAGCAAGTTGTGTTCATTGCTTTAGCCCAAAAATTCCTAGGAGTCCTATGCTCATCAAGCATCGTCCTGGCCATCTCGACAAGCGTGCGGTTCTTTTGTTCCACAACGCCGTTCTGTGGGGGAGTGTAAGGGGCAGAGAACTGATGATCAAGACCCTGATTACTACACAAATGACGAACTGAGAGTTCTTAAACTCAGAGCCATTGTCTAAATGAATTGCTCGCATCAGACCATTGTTCTCGTTCTTCAGCTTCAAAATTAGGTCATGAACATACTAAAAAGTCTCATCCTTAGACTCTAGAAAGTAAACCCACGAAAATCGAGAAAAATCGTCAACTATCGCAAGGGCGTACCACTTCCCACCGACTGAGCGTACTCGAGCTAGACCTAATGTATCCATGTGCAACAGCTCTCCCGAGTACGAAATCATCAGCTGAGTCACAAGTGCTTGAGAAGCGGCAACCATTTTCCCATGATGACATGGATGACAAAACTAGATCCTTCTCTATCTTAAGCTTAGGCAATCCTCGAATAAGATCCATAGAACTCAATCTGACAAGCAGATCAAAACTCAAATGACCTAACCTTCTATGCCACTTCCATAGCTCAGAGGAGGATCCAGCCATTAGACAGCAAGAAGGGCCAAAAGAACTAGAGAAATCAATACGAAAAACCTTACCAATAGGTAAGATCTGACAAACTAAAGATCCTTTAGAATCAACAACAGAAGACATGCCCTTCTTAAAACGAACCTTTAAACCATCCTCAAGAAGTTGCGAAATAGAAATTAGATTGAAATTCAGATTTCCAACTAAAGCAACATTCTTCAAAGAGAAATAATCAGAGATGTGAATCGACCCAATACCTTGTACCTTCCCTTGACCACTGTTCCTGAAAGTGATGTATTCCTTGGAGCTCGGGGGAGTGAGGCTGGAGAACCATCTGCGGTGTCCCATCATATGGCGAGAACATCCTAAATCCATGATTCATACATCCTCCAGTCCTCGATCCTGCAAGATCAATGGTCATGAGTGGGAGCAAATGGTCGACCACCAGGTCTAGAAAAAGTACTAAACCAGTGCCGAGCCATCTGCTCGTAGGTACAAAAGTAGAAGGAATCATATGAGTCTGGACCACAGCATGGCTCAAAGCGCGGTCCTCTGTTCTTCCTAAAATCACGACCATGAGGTCCAAAACCATATCCCGAACAATCTAGAACTCTGCCAGAACGGAAACCACCCTTCGGAGCATGATCATAAAAATCGTCTCCTCTACCACCACCTACACGACGTGGCCTAGCCTCTAGCCTCTCTATACATCGAGGAACTCGTTGTCTACCACCCTGGTAGTAGAACTGCTCCTTCCCATCTCGAGCTCTCTCTGCTCGCTCAATCCGCTTCTTCCTGAAGCAAAACTCCTCAAGATGGCCGTCTCTCTGACAAAACTCACAGTGATAGGTAGGCTTCTTGGGATGTGGTGGAGGCTTGGGATTTTTCAGCTTGGTGGTGTTTGGTGTAGCATCTTTGGTGTGAGAGGGTCTAGGTAAGGAATCAAGAGAAGTGTGGAGAAGTTTAGGCTTTGGAACCCAGATTTGCTTCTTAGGTGGAGCTTTAGGTTGTTCTTGGAACACTCCATACTTGCGCTGACTATCCTTAAAGGACTCAGTGGAGTGAGTCTTGGGATATCTCTGTTCGGGAGTCATCTTACTCCACTCCACTGCTCGGCTAATAGCACTCTCAAAATCAGCCTTGGTATAGGTGTAACCTACCCCAAACCCATCCCGCCTCTTGAATTGATGGATCATCATGCCGAGTTGTGGCTCTCTGGCACTAATCCAACTCAGGATCTGATGGAGGTAAAAGTTCTCGTTCTGAACATCAGCAAACTCCTCTCTCAAGGAAGCTAACACCTCCACCTGAGACAAGCAAATCTCACACTCTTTATCAACTTCGACAGACTTCTCAGCTTTTAGCTTGATCAACTCCATTCTCATGGACAAACAGTTCTCACAAACAGTGGGTGGAACTGTCAAGGTCTCAAGCTCTAGCTTAGTCTGCTCCAACTCAACTCTCACTCCAGCTAACTCGCTCAACTGCTCATCACTCTTGACTCTCACCTCAGCTATACTAGCTAAATGGGATGGGCAGTCTACACAAGGTACGATGACAGTGGCATGAGCATTTTTCAGCTCCTGCTGAGCGCTCTCAAGCTCAGTGGCCAAGGCGTCTCTCTCATCTACTCTCTCTATGTACCTGGACTTAAGAGTCGTTAGGTCACACAACAACACCTCACAGTTAGGGAACTCACTACTATCACCCAAGCAAGGGGAAGAAGACAGACTCTCAATCTTGCCATTCACCATGGCAAGCTCACTCTCAATCTCATCTATCCTCTTCTTAGCCCCTCTAAGCAATTTCTCCCAATACTTCAACTCCTGACAGTTCTATTCTAGTAAATTAACAACTTCTTGTTCATAGGAAGATACCTTCTCATCGTCGTCATCATCGGATTCATCGTCATCGCCATTGAGGAGAAGCTCTTGTGGGGTCTTCGGCTGTGACATGAGAGACTCTTCGGCTTGTCCTCGAAGGCCATGATCATGATCACGATCTCTTCATCACTTGAACTTGAAGATGAGGAAGAAGATGAGGATCTCTTGGAGTAGCTTTTCTCCATCTCGGCGAAGAAAGCCTTGTCTCACTTCTTGTTCTCACGCCTGTAGTCCTTCAAAGCCTTTAAAAAGAATATCGTCTTGGGCTTGCCCTTTGTGGAGTTGTCGTACTTGTCAGAGTCGTAGGAGTTGCCACCGGTTCCCTTCTTGTAATTCTTCCACTTGGGGCAGTCGGCAATGAAATGACCTGTATCACCACACTCAAAGCATCCGGATTTTGTGTCGTGTCTTTTAAACATTCGCTTATCATAGACACGTCGCACACGGTTGTTAAACAAGCACAGATCATCATCTCCTAGAGAATCAAGTTGTTCCTCGGAGATAGACATCAAGGAAAAAGCAGTACAACTCAAGGCAATAGGATACGCAGACGGTGTCGCAAGTGCCAGAGTCTTTGAGCCAGAACCAGTGAGATTTGATCTCAACTGGATATCGACCTCTAAGGCCTTGAGCTTACTAAAAAGCTCTGCGACGGTCAAGGTATCATAAGACGCGCTCTGAACAATTGAAGAGACCTTGATCTCCCAGATCTTAGGGTCCAAGGTATGGAGAACCTTAAGCGCTTGTTCATGATCCGAGACCAGCTGATCACGCTCGGCCTTGTTGACGCGAAGCTTGTTAATGATCAATTGAAAATGACCAAACAAAGCCTCAACCATCTCACCCGGCTTCTGTGAGAAATTCTCATACTCACGTCGGTAGGTCTGATATAGCCTAGCCTTGACCTGAGCTGTCCCCTCAT
Organism: Zizania palustris; assembly: GCA_019279435.1. Classification (NCBI taxonomy): domain Eukaryota; kingdom Viridiplantae; phylum Streptophyta; class Magnoliopsida; order Poales; family Poaceae; genus Zizania; species Zizania palustris. The sequence goes on along the minus strand of JAAALK010000289.1, from coordinate 58,155,180 downwards.
GGTGTGCCTGGAGGGTAACCCAGATCTCTCGAGCAGTGGTGAGATGGCTAACTCGCTCAAACTCACTAGGACCTAGACCAGAAAATAAAGTATTCACCACTTTACTATTGTTTTGATGCTGGGTAATTACATTTGTAGCAGTATCCACAGCAATAGGCACTATGGTGAAAGTAGGATGAACATAAATCTCCCAAATGTCCAAGCTCTGGCTCATAACATAGGCTCGCATGCGAGTATTCCAATAAGTGTAGCCAAAAGCTTCTAGGGATGGGATTGTACCAGAAGACGTCATGATCACTACTTGGGTTTAGAATCAGTTAAGATATAAGAAAACTGTAACCTTGCTCTGATACCACTTGTAGGACCGACAGTAGCGACCAGAAGGGGGATGAATGGGCGCTTAAAAATTTCTTGCTAAACTATGTTCTAATCCCAACACCCAAACGAAATTAAACAGACAAATAATATTTGCAAAGCAAATTATGCTAACCAAAATTGTCTAGCCAAAAAATAACTGATGTCTTAATTGAAATGATATTAAAGATAAACTAAAATAAAACTACTGCAGTAAATAAAAGCACCTAGATAAATCACGAAATATTTATATTTCAATCTAGAGATAAAATACTAATCAAATGAATAAAACATGGATCATTAAAAATTAATTCAGAAATAATCCGAAAATATTGCACATAAAAACTAGAATAAAAATATTATTGCGATTAATAATAAATTTTTCTTTTTATATGAGCAGATTAAAAAATACTTAAATAAAAATTATTCGAGTACTAATAATATTCTAGCAGATAAACATTAACTACGAAATTACTAAACAGATTAGCAGCTAATTAACAGTAGATAAATATTTAATTTCTTAAACAACTGATAAATAGTAGATTAACCAACTAACCTGCATGTGTTTACGTCGCTGCGCCGATCCGCTTGAAGCCGCAGAAAATCGGCTTCCTCTGCACCGTGCTTCTCGGCGTGGGAAAACACACGCGTGCGTGCATCAGCCGCCTGCGCCACAGGCTGCAGATGGCATGCGCGCTGCCTTGAGCTGCGGGAAATGAGAATGCTGGCGAGTTCCACACACGTCCGGCTGCTAGTTTTCGTGGCCTTGACTCCCGCGCCGAACACATCAATAGCTTTTTGCTGCACGCGCTACTGCGGACTGCATGCATAGCCTGATGTGCCAAAATCTTCCGCCAGGGGCCCACACGTTGAAGAGGAAGCTGCTTCCTTTAATAAACAATCCGTCAATCCACTTAAGAAGAGATGCACGCCGCACGCTGCACGCCGCCTAGAACTCTCAAGCCGCAGACGTCGACGCAGTAGCTGGTGCGCGCAATGGCGACGACGGAGACAACAAATCTCTTGAAAGTGCGAAGTGATGACGACGGCGACGACCGAAAAATAACAGATCAAAAATCACCACTCGCCGAAAATAATATGTGGACTGTAGATTGATCTAGGAAAAACAGTCATTCTATCCCCAGGGGGGTAGGGGCCTATTTATAGGCGACTCCTAATACATGAAAAAGACTAATTTACCTCTAGGGTAAATTACACTTACTCTAAAATAAATTCCGAAATTCCTAAAATATTCTTAGAAAAATCAACTGACTCAAATAAAAATATTCTGGACTTAAAAACTAAATTTTAATATCCTAAAAACAAAATAATCATAGGTTGTCAGTTTTGCGCCGAAACTAACAAAGCGTTCACCGTCTTCGCACCGGGTACTCGGATTGGGACGACCCGACCTCGCAGCTTCTTCAGCCCCGCAATCACTCGCCGCCCGTATACCTAAGTCAAACCCAGTCAATAGACCAGTGGATCATCTGCCGCTCCTAGCCCATGTACCCGGATTGGGCCAGCCTGACTCCGCGGCTCCTCTGCCCGGCTGTCGCTCGCTGCCCTTGTACCTGAGTCACATGCGCCCCAGACACAGCAGGTCTTCATGTCTCTTTCTTTGACTTCCGTTGACAATCACTCATCACATCTAGAGTATAAAACCCATGTTCTTCAACATAGTTTCTCACCATGTGCCAGAGAGGTACATGTTCTTGACCACTGGGCATCACGGAGTGTTGTTGTTGGACAACGACAAGCCCAAGACCTATGTGGAAGCAGTGATGGGACCATACTATAAGAAATGTCTTGGAGCCATTGGATCCGAGTTGGAGTCCATGCGAGAGAACCAAGTTTGGAACTTGGTTGATCTACCCGATGGTGTAAAAAATATTGAGTGTAAATGGATCTTCAAGAAAAAGATAGACGTCGATGGAAATGTTCACATCTATAAGGCACGACTGGTGGCAAAAGGTTTTAGACAGATTCAAGGTGTTGATTATGATGAGACAATTTTGCTTGTCACCATGCTTAAGTCTATTCAGATCATCCTAGCTATTGTTGCATTTTATGATTATGAGATATGGCAAATGGATGTCAAGACGGCTTTCCTAAATGGAAACCTAAGTGAGGATGTGTACATGACACAACATGAAGGTCTTGATGGTCCGGGAAATGCTGGGAAAGTTTGCAAGTTGCTAGAGTCCATTTATGGATTGAAGCTAGCTTCTAGGAGTTGGAATCTTCGCTTTGATGAGGTAGTCAAAGGGTATGGCATCATCAAGTGCAAAGAAGAGCCTTGTGTTTACAAAAAGGCTAGTGGGAGCTCGCTCGTATTTCTGGTCTTAATTGTGGATGACATGTTGTTGATCGGAAATGACATTCTTCTCTTGAATGGTGTCAAGATTTTATTGAAAAATAGTTTCTCGACGAAACATCTTGGAGAGGCAGCATACATTCTAGGCATGAAGATCCATAGAGATAGATCAAAATGGTTAATTGGATTAAGCCAAAGTATGTACATTGACAAGGTTTTGAAACGGTTCAAAATACAGAATTCTAAGAAGGGTTTTCTGCCAATGTCACATGGTATTTCTCTTAGTAAGACTTAGTGTGCTGCGACACCTGATGAGATAGAGAAGATGAGTGTGATCCCGTATGCCTCCACAATTGGATCCATCATGTATGTCTTGCTATGTACATGCCCAGATGTGTCATGTGCTCTAAGTGTTATGAGTAGGAACCAATCAAACCCGGGTGAAAGTTACTGGAATGTAGTAAAGAGTATTATCAAGTACTAGAGAAGGATTGAGGAAATGTTCCTAGTATACAGCGGTGAAGAGGAGCTCATTTCAAGTGGTTTCATGGATGCTAGCTTTTAGACCGATAAAGATGATTCTCGATCACAATCTGGCTTTGTGTTCTACCTCAATGGAGACACATTGAGTTGGAAGAGTTCCAAGCAAGAGACGATGATTGATTCTACAATAGAAGATGAGTATATTGCCACTTCAAGAAGAGTTCCTAGTGCGTCTAGTCTAGTGGACCACTATTGTGATAATAGTGGTGCCATTGCGCAAGCCAAGGAGCCTAGATCGCACCAGAAATCCAAACATATACTTCGGCGATATCATCTGATCCGCGAGATCATTGAGAGAGGTGATGTGAAGATTTATAAGGTTCACACAGATTTGGACATGGCGGATCCATTGACGAAGCCTCTTCCACAGCCCAAGCATGAGGCGCACCTGAGATCCATGTGTATTAGATACTTGCATGAGTGAGTCATGTGTATGTGGAAGATGCAAGTAGAGTATATGCTAATGTGTGAGGATAATAGTTATCTTGTTCCTTGAATAAATGTTGTTTGCATTTAATTAATGAGTACGACTTGTTATGTTAAATTATTTTCTCTATGACGATGTTGTTCAAAAGGGTCCCTAATCTTGTCATCATGTGGGACAGTGATGATACATGGATTAGCACATCCAACTGATTAATGATTGTGTTTCATAGATCATAAACATAGAGATGTCAAATCAGTGATGTGGACACATGTTGGTGAATACGGTGTTGGACAGACCCACTTGAGATACTATTGGGATTGTTATTGTAATGTGTCATCTGTTGTCATCTCAAATGGTGTGCCTGCAAAGTCCTTGGACCTGAGATTGTCATTTGATTCCAGAGTGCGTAGTGACACACTTAGATGCTTCCTAACGCTATTCCATAACAGGGTAGTAATAAGGGTTATTTTCAGGTGTGTTGTGAAACATGTTGAGAAACCAAGGGTTGGTTTTGGAGTCTGTGATGAGTGATTGACAGATTTTACCCTCTGATTCGAAGGGGTCCCTCTGAAGGGGTTCGAAGATTGTTTCACCAAAGGGTTTGGTGGGTCTGTTTCCTGCAGCTGTTGCAGCGGAGTGTGCTTGTCGGAGGGGTCCGACAGTACACAATGACATGGTTGTACCGAAGGGTTCGGTACTTTGGGCGATACACCAGAGTGTGTATCGGAGGTTGCTTACCCGGAGAGGTCTCCGGGGTACTGGATACACTTGTCTATTTGTATGTGGTGCGCAGTTGACTTCGGAGGCGACGGACGGTTCGCAGCAAGTGAACCTGGGTCAAGCGGGAGGCTTGATGCTAGGGGAGCAGGGAGCTCCGTCACGAAGGCTGAGAAGGGGTCGAGGTCGGACCTCGGGTCGAGGTGCGCCAGGAGAAGGCAGCAAGTGCGGAGTGTGACTCCGGGTGAAGGTACCCCAGACGAAGTCCTTGGAGGCGAGGCACTTCGAAGGGTACTCTAAATGGAGTGACTTCGAAGTATGTTGGACTAAGTCCTCAGCAATGAGGCAAGGCGTTCGAAGTTTGCTCCGGAGGGAGGCACTCAAAGGTATACCCGACGAAGGTCTCAGAAGTCACGGTGTTTTGAAGGCATGGTCTGGGTGAGGATCGTCGAGGAGTGTGCTCGGGGAGAGACACTGCGATGAAGTGCTCATGGAATGCTTCATGCGGAGGCCTTGGACGAAGGAGGGACTTCGAAGGGTGGTACTCTGAAGGTGGGGCTTCGGAGTGAGGATGGCTTCGGAGTGAAGCTGACTTCGGAGTGAGGCAGGCTTCGGAGTGAGGCAGGCTTCGGAGTGAGGCAGGCTTCGGAGTGAAGTTGACTTCGGACTGAGGCTGACTTCGGAGTGAGGCAGGCTTCGGAGTGAGGCTGACTTGAGGTACTTCTGCCATGCATGGCTTCGATACATGGACTGACAGAGTTTGAGCTGGGAGAAGCTGCGAAGCCATGGTGGTCCACTCCAAAGGTGTTGGTGCGAAGGGCCCAAGGGCTTTGACGGCATCGGCTCAAAACCGTCACTGTATCGAAGGCTGACTTCGGTGAAGCGAAGGCCGTCAGACTCAAGGCTTCTCACCGAAGCTACCGCACCACTCGCGTGCGAAGGGGGGCTTTAGAAGGGTCCAAAACTGCAAAGGCTGACAGTGTCTCCTCTGCAAAAGCTGGTGCTGTCCCCTCTGCGAAGCTGACAAAAGAAGCCTCCCAATAAAGTAGACTACCAGCTGTACCCCCTGTTCTGATGAGACAAAACCAGTGTAAACCCTAGGGGTAAAGTAGTCTATTCACAGGGCTGAATAGTGCCTATAAATAGTGGAGAGCTCCTGTGCTAGCCACCACATACTCTTGTGTTCATCATGTGAGTTCATTTTGTGTTCCTTGTTCAAGCAATGAAGCTTTGATTCTGTTTTCATTTACTTCTTGAACTTGTATGCATACTTCTCTGCATGCTTTGATTTCTCTATGCACCATCTTCTTGTAAGTTTTTCTGGAGAGGTGTGTGAGAAGTATGTCTAGGTGAAGTGTGTTTTAGTGTCTGTTCGCTCTGTGTAAACTGGAGGCTGGACCTCTCTAATTACTAGCGAAGCACTGTCTCTATGCTGAATCAAAGCCCTTTTTCTTCCCTTGTCGAAGTCCTCGGCGAAGTGTGTTCAGTGTGCGTTTTGACCTCTGATGTGCGAAGCCTAGTACCAGTTGCTAGCGCTGTGTATTTGGTCGAAGTCCGCTCGTGCGAAGGGTGAAGTGTGAAGCCTGCTCAAAGGCACCCAGTGTGTTGAGCCTGCACTGACTTAGCAGAGCTGATCGAAGTCCTTAGAGGGAAGTCCGCTCTTGCGAAGGGTGAAGTGCAAAGCCGGCTCGAAGGCACCCTATGTGCGGAGCCTGCACTAACTTAGCAGAGCTGAATTTTCAGAGTTGTGGGTGGAGCGAAGTCTTCTTGGCTTCAAACTTTTGCTCCTTGCGAAGCCTGTTTTCGGAGCTGTTGAATATCTCCGAACCAGAACTTCGAAGGGTGTGTTTGAAGCCTATTCCGCAGAAGACAGAACTAAAACAGAAGACTATTTTTAGTCAGAAATTTTAAAAGCTCCCATTCACCCCCCTTTGGTCGCCGTTTTCGGTCCAACAATTGGTATCAGAGTGGGTTAAGATCACTAGTTGAACTTAACCAGTTTTGTGATCTTTTGGCGTCATGGACAGAGTTAGTAAAATAACTCTGTTCGATGGGACGAACTTTGCATACTAGAATGTGTGCATGGAGGCTTACTTGCTAAGCCAAGGAAATGCAATTTGGGAGATTGTGGACTCACAATACTCCATCCCTAAAACTCTCACCTCTCAAACTGAGAAGGATCAGTATAATGCCAACTCCAAGGCTAAAACATAATGTTCATTGGTTTGAGCCGGAGTGAGTTTGATAGGGTGCAGCACCTTAGGTCAACTAGGGAGATTTGGACTACACTCACTATCTTTCATGAGGGCTCTACACAGATTAAGGCCAGGCGCCAAAGCACGTACAATCAACAGTATCAACTGTTTGTGCAGGCTCCTGGTGAATCTATAGATGCCATGTTTTCTCGCTTTGATGCGATAGTGAGTAACTTGCGGTCCAACGGGACGCTTGCTTACAATGATCACGACAGGGCTATCAAGCTTCTCTATGATCTTGATCGTAGCATATGGGAAGTAAAGATATCCAGCATTGAGGAGTCTGCAGGTTATGACACATTGACCTGTGATGAGCTCTTCAGCAAGCTGAAGTCCACAGAGATTGCCAAGGCATCTCTTGCAGTGCATAGGAACTCCTTGCCACAACCATTGGCATTGGTTTCTAGCACTAGCCATGGCACCACTGCAGAACCAAGCACATCAGGCACTTGTGTTTTTGCAGATGGTTTTGCTTTGTCCTCCCTGGTCTCCATCACTAAGGAGCAGGTGGATACTCTGGATGATGATGAGCTTCTCTCATTGCCAGAAGGTTCACTCGTTTTCACCATGAGAGACGGGATCAACGGAGAAGTGGTTTTAGTGGTTGTTTTGAGTGTGGCGACACTTCTCACATCAAGGCCAATTGCCCTAAACTCAAGAAGAGAGATGAGAGTGAGCGCACCAAATACCACAAGAAGGAGAGGAAACCCTTTGTGAAGGGCAAGCGTGGCAAGGTGGCTAAGAGGGCAGCCAAAGCCGCTTCCAGAGCATTTGTTGCTGCTCTCAGTGACATCGACACTTCCTCAACTGAGAAGTCGAGCTCTGATGATGAGGAGGAGTCCCCAAGGAAGGAGGAGAAGAAGGACAATAAGGGACGAGATTTCACCGGCCTCTGCTTCATGGCCGACAGCGATCACAGCGGCGATGAGCTTGACTCATCTGAGGTACCTCTATCCTATGACCAGCTTTCAATTAAACTAGATGAGCTGAATGAAGTAGTTCTTGGTTAGGATAGATTACTTGTGCAAGCCGCTAGAGATAGAAAAGACCTTAGACTTAGGCTAGAATCTGTTTCTACTGATTATGCCATGCTAAAGTCTAGGATTAATGATGATGAATGTGAATCTTGCACTGTTGTCATGGGTGAGCTTGCTCAGTTGCGTTTTGTGCATGCTCAAACTCTTTCTGAGATTGAGACTGCACGAAGTAGCTTTTGATGGTGGATTCTAGTCCTCATGATATAATTGAATGCATGAACTTCCCCTTATTACGCGAGAGCATTGATTTATGTGATAAGCATGTTCAGGACTTAGAGGCTAGATTGGAGAGGGCCGGTAGTTCTAAGGATGTGCAGCCTGTGTGTGACACTTGCATAACCCTTAAGAACCAGCTAGGCACTGTTAGAGAGCGAGCTGAAAACCACATGACTGAAAATGAGTACCTTCTTTCCGTGGTTAACAAATGCACTGAGGGAAAGGGTAGGATGGACTTGCTCTTGGCCAAAACCAAGATGCGTGCTAACAGAGCAGGGTTAGCTCTGGGATTGGGTTTTGAGAGGATTCCTTTAGAAAGTGAGAACAAAACTGTTTTTACCTCACCCACTACCTTAGATAAAGAGAGAGCTCTGTTAGACACTCCATCAGCCAAAAAGCCTACCCGGACTCCAAAGAAAACCACTCCTCCTGCCAAGAAAATCCCTCCCAAGAAAACCACTCATCAGAAGCCCAAGGAGCCTGTGAGGATTGCTCCTATGACCCATGAGAGTGCCCCTAGGAGAGTTTTTCATTGTTCCTACTGTTAGAGGGCGGGTCATCTAGTTGGGTTCTGTTTTCGTCGCATTAAGGATGAGCGACGCTCTCTGGCGATGAGTTTCCAGGACATGCATTACCCATCTTTAGGTATGCATTAGTCTAGGTTTTACTCTCGTCCTGTTTTCGAGACTCCTCGTACTTCTCAGAGATGTTTTGCTCCTCGAGGTGTTCACCATGTTCCATATGGTGGTAGACCTCGGGCGAGTAGCTTTGTACCTCGTGTAGCGCCTCGATTTACCAAATCGAGACATTATTGAATTTCAGTAGAAAAACAATAATACAAGAGGTTCATCATGCGACAACGTACATACGACAATATCCATGGTACGCAGACCATAATTATTACATCAATGTCTTAATAAAAACAGTAAATGAAAATGATTAGAAAACGGCATGACGAACATCTTCTTCAGGATTTTTCTTCTTGACTGGGTCGCTACTCCAGACCATCCTCATAGTAGGCATCCTCTGTGGGGTCCAACGGGTATGAGTACAAAAAGTACTCAACAAGCCACCGCGAATGCAAGTAATAATGTAGGATAATAAACAAGGAAGGGTAATGGCTAGCATTGCAGAAAAGTACAGTTCAGTTATTGCATTTAGTGTAATCAAATTTTAATCATGCGGAAAGTAAACATGAACATCATCAACATCAACTAACTCGAGGAGTACATTTTACCTCCTCGCACAACAGTCCTTACATGTCAATCCATCATGCACATACATATTCAAAGTAAACTAACTGGGGGATGTCACGCAACCCGCCCTTGACCGTGGGCTCGGCTTTTCGAAAAGATTTAAGACTCTGATCAGAGATGTACTACTGTACCCACAAGGCACGCACTCATCCCAAACGAGATGACCCATACCACGGGAACTCGTGCCAAAACCTCGATATGAGATGTTCCAAGCGATAACCACCCGCTCTAGGTTTCGCCGGCGCGCCGGGCCGCATCCCGGCTAACGTCGCACCCTCTTTTGCGCCACATTGGTACAAGTCACCCTCAGGTGCAACTTGACACATCTCCAAATGGTGGCCTCGGTTTGGAACAACCCATACCTTAGTTAGGACTTACCCACTAGACTTGTGGTTAGTACGTAAGTGTATTGCAACGGATCCCTCAGACCGGTCCTTATAGTGCCCCGGGTGCTACCGACCAATGCCCTAGCTTGCACCCGGAACCCACCATGCATTCACTCACAACCACAACTCCGACACCGACAGAATTCCATAGATAAGAAACAATGGGGATCATATAGTAGAACCATGTACTACGACTCATTTTTATCCTATAGCGATCGTGTCGATACATTAGACACTAGCTAATAACATTTATCATATGGTGACAATGAGTTTTAGGCTAGAGAGCATGGCTTGGGTTGCACATCAAGGTCGGGGGATCCTAAATAAATATATTGTAAGGGCTCATTTGACTAATGCATATATAACCTATGTGTTTTAGCGATAGTTTAATTAAGCATGGGTTCAATATGCTCAAAAGATTGGTTTGGTGACTTGCCTTGTTCAGCGAAAGGAGAGGGAGGGACTTCGGGGAAGTACTCCGGCTCCTCGGCGACGTCGTAGTCTTTTTGATATAGTAAAGTAAAATAAAAAGAACACAACATTCAATCAAACAATATAACATTACATTATAAGCACATAAGTTAAAGTCGGTTTGATTATAAATAAAATAAATTCAATGGTTAAGGTTCTGTGGTTTATTTTATAAATAAATTTTAAAGGAATTAAAGAGTTGCCCTTTCTTTGAAAAGGATGTTTAAATGTGATTATTGCCATATTAAATTCTCAAATAAGTGTGAAATGAAAAGTTCATGTTAGTTTGATGGTTTTCAGTGAAGGGACAGAATGGAAATAAATCTAAATTTTTCTGAAGTTTAAACATTTGAATTTATATTTTAATCCTAAAGGCATTTGGATATTCATTTGAATAAACATGAAAAAGTCAAAGTAAACCTACTGTTTTTATTGCATAAACATGTAGATAATAATATTATGAATTTTCTGAAATTGGAATGGCGATTTTTAGAGTTCAAATGCGCCAGATATGAATTTTACAAGTTTAAAAGTATTTCTGAAATTCATTTTCAATTTTTAAACCCCTCGGGTCCACGGTGAGCCAGGCCCACGGTGAACCCGCGCACTGTGCGCGTGCACCGGGTCGATCTGGACCGTCGGATCCAGATCCGACGCGCGAGGGCGGGGCGGGGCGCGTTAAAGTGACGTGGACGTCCAGGATTAAAACGTTTGAACCGGTACGCGATGGACGGCTCAGATGCGATGCGGGGTTCTAAAACTAACGGACGCACGAGATTAAAACGTACCCCTTCGCCGAGATCTAACGGATCAGATTAAACCGCACGCGGGGATTAATCGTCACCGTCGGATCCAGATCGCACGGTCGTGCGTGAATCCGACACGGCACGGGTACTCGACCCGTGCCGGTCGTCTTCTCCGACGACGGCGAGTGGGCCAGCGGCCACGGCGAGCGACGGCGATCGAGTCTAAGGCCTAAAACGGAACGAGGGTGGCATGGGGATCATGGGGGTACCTCGGCGGTGAGAAAAGGTCGACGGGGGGAGGCCGGCGACGAGAGGAGGCGGTGGAGGCGTTCGGGCCCTTGGCGGCGACGGCAATCCGGTGAGGTTCATCGACGACGAAGAGGTGGCCGGCGTTGGGGAGGTCCTTGCGGTTGCAGCGGTGCGGTCGGCGAGGGCGGAGGGGGACTCCGGCGACGGCGATCGACGGCTGGAGGTCGGGCGGCGGTGTTGCGCTAAAGACCGAGTGGAGGGCGCTCTGTTTGGTCTGAGTTCAAAAGGATGCGTGAACCAAACGCGGTGGAGGGCCGTGGTTTAAATAGGGGTACCGGCGGGGGCAGGGAGGGCGCAATCGACGGTGGCTGGGGATAAATGCGCCTTGACGCCGGCGAGCTCGGGTTGACGCGGTTCAACGCACCTGGACGTGAATCGGGCGGGATTAATAGGGGGAAACGGCCGGCGCGTTGAGGGGACTTCAATGCAGGCGTCGGATTAAAGGGAGGGGGCCAGCGAGGGCGGATCCTAGGCGGAGTTAGGGCTTCGGCCGGCGAGGGGGGGGGATCCGGGGGCGGATCTCGCGGGGACGAAGGTCCTGACAAGCGGGGGCTACTCGTCAGTGGGCGCGAGAGGGTGAGGGTAGCGACTGACGGGTGGGGCCGAGGTGTAGGGCGCGCGCGCGAGGGAAAGCGTTCGGCGCCGACAGGTGGGGTCGGGCTGTCAGCCAGAGGCGCGTGAGGTAACGGGCTGGGCCGGCGGGGAGGGAGAGAAGGGAGGGGAGGGAGCCCGTTACTGTTTGAAATTATTTTCTGATTAAAAATAATTGCAGAGAATAGATTAAATCATTTGGGGCATTTCCAAAGTGGACAAAATTTTTAAAAATTCTCAAAAATATTTCTTGGCTTTAGGATCATATACAAAAATTTTCACCTCCCAGTTTGGCCATCTACTCTATGCTGTAGTTCAATTTGGTATAAAGAGGTATTTAAAGTATTTTCAGAAATATATATTCCAGGAAATTGAATTTAATAATATTTTATTGTTTTGAAAATTTGGGGTGTTACACCTCGTCAGAGTAGAAGACCTCGTCATGCTTTTAGATCACATCATGTAGGTAGACCTCGCACTTTGCATCATTCTAATTATCCAGTGCGTAGACAGTCTACTTTTACTGTGCCTACTACTCATATCACTCAGTGCCGGATGCCTCGTCATATATTCACTCACCCCAGCACTGAGCGATCGAGATTTTCTTATCATATGTAGGCGCTAGATCGAGGCTTGGAGGGCACGTGGATCATGGACTCCGGTTTTTCACGCCATATGATCGGAGATGCAGCATGGTTCTCCAGCCTCACCACAACCAAGCAAAGGGAACATATCACCTTCGGCAACAATCGAAGGAGTAGAGTGAAAGGTAAAGGTGTGGTAAGAATTAACTCGAATTTCACTCTCAAAGATGTTGCTTTGGTTGAAAACCTGGGATACAATTTGCTTTCTGTATATCAGTTGCTTGATGAGGGCTTCGAAGTGCGATTCCAGCGCGATACTTCGCAAGTACTCAATTCTTATGGCGTTGTTGTCTGCAAGATCTTTAGAGTTGGGAGAGTTTTTGGAGCTGTTTTTTTTGAATCATCTGGTTCTTCTCATTGTCTTGTTGCACATTCTACTTCTGAGCTTTGGAAGTAGCATAGGAGACTAGGGCATATGAGCTTTGAGTTGCTCGCTCATCTGAGTGCCCTAGGTCTGATCCGAGGATTGCCCAAGCGCAAGTTTGAGAAGAATTTAGTTTGCGCTCCTTATCGACATGGAAAAATGATTGCCGCTTCGCATTCGCCAGTCACCACAGTGATGACTGAACAACAAGAAGAACTTCTCCACATGGACATTGTAGGTCTTTCTCGGGTTAGTTCTTTAGGTGGCAAGTGGTATGTGTTAGTCATTGTCGACGATTTCTCTCGCTACTCTTGGGTTTTCTTTCTTGCTAGCAAGGATGAAGTGTTTTCACACTTTCGGAGCTTGGCTTTGAGACTTTTCACTGAACTCCCTGGTGCATTGAAATTCATTCGAAGTGATAATGGCACTGAGTTCAAGAATAGTCTCTTTGTTGACTTTTGCATGGAGCATGGCATAGAACATCAATTCTCTGCTCCACCGGTTCCTCAACAGAACGGTGTTGTTGAGAGAAAGAACCGCACTTTGGTTGAGATGGCTAGGACGATGCTCGATGAGCAAAGGACTCCTAGAAAATTCCGGGCTGAGGCCATGAACACTGCTTGTTACATCTCAAACCGAATTTTCTTGCGCTCAATTTTGAACTTGACATCCTATGAACTGCTTTTTGGGAGACAACCCAAGGTTACTCATCTTCAAGTTTTTGGTTGTCGTTGCTTTATCCTAAAACGTGGAAATTTGGAAAAATTTGAGTCGCGTTCTTCAGACGGGATCTTTTTGGGTTACACTACACATGGTCATTCTTATCGTGTTTATAATTTGGAGACTAACATTGTCATCGAGTCATGTGATGTGACTTTTGATGAATCAACCCCCTCTGTTAGTTCTACTCTTGAACAAGCAAATGAACATGACATGGAACAGACTATCTTCGAAGAAAAAGATCCCGGAGATTTCGAGGATGAACCCCTACTACCCTCGACATCAACCCCCAAAGTCGACCCCACTTCGACCACTTAGGCACAAGGTCCCGAAGCAACTACCTCAACATCGGTCATCTTGGACCATTCCAACGTACAAGTTGAGGGGGAGACTGCATCCCGCCGCGAGGCTCCTCACCATGTTCAAAGGATTCATCCTCTAGATCAGATCATTAGTGAGCTTGATCAAAGGGTAACACGTTCTCATGCTCATTTCATTGATTCTGCTTTTGTTGCTTCTTTCGATCCCTTAGATGTTAGTCATGCACTTTCTGATTCTAGTTGGATCAATGCCATGCATGAGGAACTTGAAAATTTTGAGAGAAACCAAGTCTGGACTTTAGTTGATCCTCCACCAAATGTTCATTTCACTCTCAAGCATGACAAAGATTTCCTCCTAGTCCAAATTTATGTGGATGGTATCATCTTTGGTGGCTCTTCTCATGCTTTGGTTGCCGAGTTTGCAGATGCCATGAGCAGGGAGTTCGAGATGTCCATGATGGGCGAACTCACCTTTTTCCTTGGTTTGCAAATCAAGCAAAGCAAACAAGGTACATTCGTCCACCAAACGAAGTACACCAAGGACCTGCTCAAGAAGTTCGACATGGCTGATGCGAAGCCCCTCGCCACTCCAATGGCTACATCTGTAGCATTGGATCCTGATGAGGATGGAGAAGCCGTAGATCAGAAGGAGTTCCGAAGCATGATCGGCTCCCTCCTCTACTTGACTGCTACGAGTCCGAACATACACTTCGTAGTGTGTCTGTGCGCTCGTTTTTAGGCTTCACCATGAGCTTCGCACCGCCAAGCGGTAAAGCGCATTCTCAGGTATCTCAAACATACCTTAGAATTCGGCATTTGGTATTCGGCGTCTTCCTCTTTGTGTCTTCGAGGTTATTCCGATGCGGACTTTGCTGGGTGTAGGATTGATAGGAAAAGTACCTCTGGTACTTGTCATTTTCTGTGTACTTCTCTGATTTGTTGGTCTTCCCGCAAACAGTCTAGTGTTGCACAATCAACGGCTGAGGCCGAATATGTTGCTGTAGCTAGCTGTTGCTCTCAGATCTTGTGGATGGTTTCCACTTTGCGGGATTTCGGGTTAGATTATAAGAGTGTTCCACTTTTCTGTGATAACACTAGTGCTATTTGTATTGCAAACAACCTAGTTCAGCATTCCAGAACCAAACACATTGATGTGCGATATCATTTTCCCAGAGATCATAATGAGAAGTGTGATATTGAACTTCAATATGTTGATACCCAACACCAGCTAGCCGATATTTTCACAAAACCCCTCAATGCTTCTCGTTTTGCCTACTTGCGTGGAGAACTTGGTGTTTGTCACCCTTACAACATTTTGTGAGGGGGAGCAGATTTTAATTGTCTTGCATATGCTCATCATGTGTGAAATTGCATTTACATCTTTTGCACTTATAGGCCTGATTATAATTCATGTAATCATGTCAGCTCAGCTCTATTTAATATATCTGAAACATTATGTGCATGATTTTTCTTTCCAAAATCAAATCATGCTCACTGCTTAGTCTTGAATCTAGCATGTTTAGGCAGGACTGCTTTAGCTATCTTTTATCTGCTTGATAGCAACACACCTTTTCTCTAGATGCTAAACATTGCAAATTGAAAAATCGTATTCATGGATATTCATAAAGTGCTAAACAATTTGTTCACTTAATTCAAATTCCAAAAAACCATGATTTGCATGCTTCAAAGCTAAAAGATCCAGGTGGCTTTGTTTGTCACACTACCCTATTCTAGACTGCTTACCATTGCACATTGGTCTAAACTGGGATAGTGTAGTGTATGCCAAAATCACCACCTTAAGCTTCTGATGGCTTTCATGCCTAGGCTTGGCCTGATTGGAAAGTATAAGGTGGACAAACAAATAACCCCTGGCATTATGAAAAGAACAACAAAAATTCATTGTTTATCAAGTTTGCTTTCAATGATCCACTTGAATTGGACTTGTCTGTCTAGAGTAGAAATTGACTAGCTTTGTGTAGTCCCGACTTTTATTTGTCTAGATACCTTGATTGAGTGGTGATGCTTTTATTTCAAAATGATAAAATCACATGCTGTCATCATGTTTTTAGAGATTGTTAAATTGAGCTGAGCACATGATAATTGGTATTAATGTTGGCATATTTGTTGCTTTATGTGTCCTTGCAATTCTGCCTATTTCGAAGCTATGCATCTTTTACATGCTCCTTGATGCTTGCATTGCCAAAGGGGGAGAAATTTTTGAGTTCTCTGCAGCAAGGGGGTAAAATAACTCAGGGGGAGATTTGCCGAAAGGGCTTTTACTCTTTTGAAAAGGGGAGGAAAATTCTTTTGTCAAGTGACATGATTTGGCTCGTTTCTGAGTTTTTTATGGTCACTTGTGTGCTGAAATTTTTCAAATTTTTATTGAACTTGAATTTGGTTGTCAATGCACTCATCAAGGGGGAGATTGAGAAACCAAGGGTTGGTTTCGGAGTCTGTGATGAGTGATTGACAGATTTTACCCTCTGATTCGAAGGGGTCCCTCTGAAGGGGTTCAGAGATTGTTTCACTAAAGGGTTCAGTGGGTCTATTTGCTGCAGCTGTTGCGGCGGAGTGTTCCTGTCGGAGGGGTCCAACAGTACACAATGACATGGTTGTACCGAAGGGTTTGGTACTTTGGGTGGTACACCGGAGTGTGTATCGGAGGTTGCTTACCCGGAGAGGTCTCCGGGGTACTGGATACACTTGTCAGTTTTTCTGTGGTGCGCAGTTGACTTCGGAGGGGACGGACGGTTCGCAGCAAGTGAACCTGGGTCAAGCGGGAGGCTTGATGCCAAGGGAGCACGGAGCTTCGTCACAAAGGCTGCGAAGGGGTCGAGGTGCGCCAGGAGAAGGCAGTAAGTGCAGAGTGTGACTTCGGGTGAAGGTACCCCAAGACGAAGTCCTCGGAGGCAAGGCACTTCGGAGGGTACTCTGAATGGAGTGACATCGAAGTATGGTGGACTAAGTCCTCAGCAATGAGGCAAGGCGTTCGAAGTGTGCTCCGGAGGGAGGCACTCGAAGGTATACCCGACGAAGGTCTCAGAAGTCAAGGTGCATCGAAGGCATGGTCCGAATGAAGATCGTCGAGGAGTGTGCTCGGGGAGAGACACTGCGACGAAGTGCTCATGGAATGCTTCATGCGGAGGCCTTGGACGAAGGAGGGACTTCGAAAGGTGGTACTCCGAAGGTGGGGCTTCAGAGTGAGGCTGGCTTCGGAGTGAAGCTGACTTCGGAGTGAAGCTGACTTCGGAGTGAGGTAGGCTTCGGAGTGAAGCTGGCTTCAGAGTGAGGCTTACTTCGGAGTGAGACTGACTTCGGAGTGAGGCAGGCTCCGGAGTGAGGCTGGCTCCGGAGTGAGGATGACTTGAGGTACTTCAGCCATGCATGGCTTCGGTACACGGACTAACGGAGTTCGAGATGGGAGAAGCTGCGAAGCCATGGTGGTCCACTCCGAAGCTGTTGGTGCGAAGGCCCAAGGGCTTTGACGGCTTCGGCTCGAAACCATCACTATATCGAAGGCTGACTTCGGTGAAGCGAAGGCCGTCACGCTCAAGGCTTCTCACCGAAGCTACCGCACCCCTCGCGTGCGAAGTGGGGCTTTAGAAAGGTCCAAAACTGCAAAGGCTGACAGCGTCTGCTCTACAAAAGCTGGTGCTGTCCCCTCTGTGAAGCTGACAAAAGAAGCCTCCAAATAAAGTAGACTACCAGCTGTACCCCCCTGTTCTGATGAGACAAAACCAGTGTGAACCCTAGGGGTAAAGTAGTCTATTCACAGGGATGAATAGTGCCTATAAATAGTGGAGGCTAGCTAGGTCACATTAACACTTTGAGCAGTCATTTTTGAGCTCCTGTGCTAGCCACCACATACTCTTGTGTTCATCCTGTGAGTTCATTTTGTGTTCCCTATTCAAGCAATGAAGTTTTGATTCTGTTTTCATTTACTGCTTGAACTTGTATGCATACTTCTCTGCATGCTTTGATTTCTCTGTGCACCATCTTCTTGTGAGTTTTTCTAGAGAGGTGTGTGTGAAGTCTGTCTGGGTGAAGTGTGTTTTTTAGTGTCTGTTCGCTCTGTGTAAACTGGAGGCTAGACCTCTCTGATTAATAGCGAAGCACTGTCTCTATGCTGAATCGAAGCCTTTTTCTTCCCTTGTCAAAGTCCTCGGCGAAGTGTGTTCAGTGTGCGTTTTGACCACTGATGTGCGAAGCCTAGTACCAGTTGCTAGCACTAAGTATTTGGTCGAAGTCCGCTCGTGCGAAGGGTGAAGTGCGAAGCCTGCTCGAAGGCACCCAGTGTGCTGAGCCTGCACTGACTTAGCAGAGTTGATCGAAGTCCTTAGAGGGAAGTCCGCTCTTGCAAAGGATGAAGTGCAAAGATTGCTCGAAGGCACCCTGTGTGCGGAGCCTGCACTGACTTAGCAGAGCTGAATTTTCGGGGTTGTGGGTGGAGCGAAGTCTTCTTGGCTTCGAACATTTGCTCCTTGCGAAGCCTATTTTCGGAGCTGTTGAATATCTCTGTTGGCGTAAAAGATTACGCTAACAGGTTTCTGTAGAAAAGAAACTAACAAACGAAGTGTTTGCGAAGAGAACTGTTCTAAGCCTCCGAAAGGATAATAACTTAGAATAGTTCGAATGTGTATGTTGAATAACTTGTATTCGGTCCCTATTACATGGTGAAATGGGGGGTATTTATAGGCCCAAACATTAAGGAAAAGACCTATTTACCCCTCTATTACAACCGACATAGTGGAAACTATTCGGCTCCCTTAATAGGGCTAAAATAGTAAAAGACTAATCTAATGAGAAAGAAGATAAGTCTTCCATCTTAGCTGGCAGAAAAGATCTTGAAAAGCCTTAGTTCGAAGATGTACTCCGAACCAATGCCTATCTTCGTACTTTAAACTTGACTCCGGGTATCTTCGAAGATGAACGTCTGAGAACCTTCGAATCCGCTGTCTGCCTTTATGTTGCTTCGGCAATAACCCCGAAGATGAGATATTTTCCCCCAACAGTAGCCCCTCGAATACGCTTCTCCGTTTAACCTGTAACGTTAGGAGAGCAGTATATGGAAGGAAAAAATAACCAAACATAGGGGTTATTGGTTTTTAGTTCATCTCCGAAATGCATGAAGATATAAACTCCGAATCAGTCTTAGGATAATTGCTTTTCGAACTACCTTAGAACTGACTAAGAAAGTTCTAAAGTCTTTTTAGACTTAGAGGAAATAGCCGTTAGTTTTCTGTTTCTAACGGAAACTGTAGCAGGCGTTAATCTCAGAGAGAAGTAATGGCAGGAATGCGAAACGACATGGACTAACGGTAAAAAAGTGAAATCTAGGCTATAAATAGAAGGCCTAGAACTTACCCGGTTACCTTTTCACCGCTTTCTCGCAATCAAACACTTTTTAGCCCTTTGAGTTCTTTGAGCCCTAGTTTCCATTTCCTCAAAGCAATCCGGCGACAGCAATGGTGAAGACTAAGGGATCTGCACCTCCATCGGCCTTGGCTCGGCAGCAGACGGCTGCAGCAGCAGCGGCGGCAGCGTTGGCGGCGGCACCTCCGATATCGGCAGTGACATCCATGGCGGCAGGAGGGAGAAATCCCCAAATCGTCGATGACCAAGGTCTGTGCCCGCCATCAACAAAATATTTGGATCAATCATTCCAGTTGGGGCCTTCTACCTGCAAGAGAGAGTCATTGGCAATCGCAGCGGGAGGGAAAATTAGTAATGGAGTTATGATCCGGAAGCCAGGCAAAGAAATGATTCCATCGCCAAGACTCGGAGAAGTAGTTGTATTCGAAGCCTTCTTCGAAGCTGGCTTGGGCCTTCCTGCAGTAGACTTCCTGGCGGAGGTACTTGATCTGTTCCATGTAACCCTCCCCCAATTATCTCCGAATGCAGTAGCTAGACTGGCTATCTTCGAATGGGCGCTGAGAGCCGAAGGTTGTGAGGGGAGGGCAGAGATCTTCGCTGCACTACATAGAGCAACTTGCCAACCGAAGACCTTCGTAGGCCCCGGAGGTGAAAAAGTAGTGGTATCCTTCGGTAGTATCAACTTTAGGCTTCGAGATGAGTATGCCCTTCAGTTTCCTGCCAAGGCCATCAATGCAAGATGGTATACTGATTGGATTCTGAGATGGTTCTATGCCGAAGTTGGGGCAAGTAGTCCTTTGGCTGGACCCCTTAGAGAAATCCAATTTCGAAAAGAAGCCTTAGTGCAGCCCAACGAAGGTCAACTCGAAGCCCGTCTCAACCTGCTTCAAAAGATTAGCCGAAGGTTAAGCATGCGAGATTTAGCCGAAGAATTCCTCGGCTTACAAATTTCTCCGCTGATGGCCAACTGGCCTATCGTCTTCGAGGATGATTCGGAAGGCGGTCTTCGCAAGATTAACTTGACTTCGAGCCCTGCAGGTAACTTCGAAACCAACATGTATTATACATATTTACTTCGAAGAAAGACTAACTTGATTTATTTATTTTTTAGCTTCTTTAGCCCCTATTACTTCAGAGCAAATTATAAGGGCTTCGGAGAAGATTTTGGGTGCCCCAACTCCGACTGAAAAAGAATGGAGAGTTAAATTGGTCGGGAGTTGGGAGAGGTTTAACAGAGTATGGGGAATGTTGGAGATGACTCCGCCCCCTCTGATGGACTGGGTGCCTTCGGAGAAAGGACCCAAGAAGAGGATAGCCGAAGCCGGAGCTTCGAGCTCCGCAAAGACTCCGGTGAAGAAGGTGGCTCGGAAGCTAAAATGAAATTGCTCAGCTTCGGGAAGAAAATGAAGCTCTTAAACGCAACTTGTCTTTCTCCGAAGCTAGAGTGATTCAAATGGATAATGTGATTTCGACGGAGCGTAGGGCTAGACAGGGCTTGGAGGCTGCTAATAAAGTGCTCGAAGCAGAAAGAATCGTGCTTCGGGCGGAAATCGAAAGGGTGCGGTTGGAGCATGCTAATGCTGGGTCCGAACTTGTGAGGCTCCAAGAGGAAGCTAGCCAACTCCTAAATCAGAAGAATATTTTAACTACGGAGAATGCTAGGATTTCCGGAGTTCTAGCAGAAACGACTTCGAGCAAGGATGCATTAATTGAAGAAAAGCTTAAGTCCGAGAAGGTAGCTACGGAGGTCATAGAACAAATGCTAGGTGTTCTGGAGTACTTCGGTACTACTGGATCACTTCCTTCAGATGACAACGTCACTCTGCTGCGCCGGTTAAAAAGGATCCAAGGAGCAGCGAAGCAAATGAAGACGGCAGGCATTCGTTACGGAGAACTCTCCGAACAAGTGTCTGCCCTCGGACTACTTCGTTACTATGAGGACTTGGGCCGAACAATTACTCCGAGCGCAGAGGGCCCTATTACCTTCGACGACGAACGACTTCTAACTCCTTCCGAAGGCGTAACTGCTGCCTGGCAAGCCTTTCAAGCTTCATGGAGAGCCGAAGGTCGCACTGCGATCAAGGCTTGGATTGACGAAGGCCAACGCCAGAAGCAAGTTCGGAACCAAGCCTCAAGCAGTCAGCCTCCTCCGAACCCGCAGGTTTAGGAATAATTTAGGATTTTTGACTATGTAAAGCTTCATGCTTGTAAACATTTATCAATGAAAATCTTATTTGTCATATTTTTAGGCTTTGCCTCTTATGGAAGACATCAAAGTGTTAGAGCTTAACGACGAACTTCGCTCATTATGGAACACCTTCGAACTTCTAAAGACTTACAAGCGTCCTCGATTTCTAATTCCTCGAGATGACTCCGACGTAATTGCGCCTGAAGTAATCAAAGGTGTAATGTCTTATATTAAAGAGGAAGAGAAAGAGGTTGACGTAAACACCTCGTCTTATGAAGACACTATTTGGTCTGAAGACGGAGGTGAAAACCTAAATAAAAGATCTGAAGATCTTAGAAGCTGGGAAAGAAGCCCCGAACGGCTTCGAACTTGGGCCGAGCTTCAACAAGAGCAGAAGGATTTTAGAGCTTCGAAGGGGAGGAAGAGAGTTAAACGTAAAGTTATTAGAACTTCCGATGCTGGAACTAGTCGTTCCACCCCTAGCTCTAGGGACCGAAGAGGTCTCCGATTCTTTCTTGGTATAGATACCAATTTTTCATAGTGTAATCTGTAAACACATTTATTTCAATAATGAATGCCGATTTAAAATTGTCTCCATATTTACTAGCCCCTCTTTGGGATAAGCAACTTCGAAATGTATTCAAAGATGGTTATGCGCAAAGAAAAAACTTCGGAGTACAATTTTTTGGGGGTTCGGAGCCCCTCTTTCATTTAAAGATCTTTTAAAATCTTATGAAATGTCTTCGACTTTTTTGCAGTCGGAAGAATGGCAACTTAGTACCTTTGTTTTATGAAAGAAATCACTTGAGATAACTTTTAGGACACTTTAGTGTCTTAAAAAATTTGTCACTTTGGACTATGTTAACAGACATTCGAAGCTCATGGCTCAAATTCTGTTTTGCTTTAGCCACCTTCGGCTTATTTTTGCGATCTCTGTCGAACCAATGGTTTGGAGTTTGCAATGGTCTCTTTGGACTCTTTTTACGGATGTCTACCAGCCAATGGCTTGGACTCCGTATATTTTGGCCACCTCCGGCTCTTTTTGCAGAAGTCTACCAGCCAATGGCTTGGACTTTGCAGGTTTTGGCCATCTTCGGCTCTTTTTACGGAAGTCTACCAGCCAATGGCTTGGACTCCGTAGGTTTTGGCCACCTTCGGCTCTTTTTACGGAAGTCTACCAGCCAATGGCTTGGACTCCGTAGGTTTTGGCCACCTTCGGCTCTTTTTACGGAAGTCTACCAGCCAATGGCTTGGACTCCGTAGGGTGTGGTTTTGGGCTCTTTTACGGATGCCTACAAGCCGGTGGCCTGGGCTCCGGATTATGCCAGCCCCCACGTCGGAAGCTTCGAACTTTATGGGTTCGAAGTCTAAAAATACAACCCAGCTTCATGACACTTCCCTCTCGGTCGACCCCGCGGTTCCAGTGCGTCCACTCGGAAGCTGGAAGTCTATGAGGGGAAGGCACTATCAGGATCATATGCTTTATTAATTTAGAAGATGAATACAAGCGAATTACAAGGAGCCCTTATGCGAAGTATCGCTTTAGGTGCTCCGCATGCCAAGTATGTGCTAACTCTTCACCTTCTAAATTAGCTAATTTAAATGAACCAGGGCGCCCTAAACGGACAATTAGGTATGTACCTTCCCATTTATTTCCTAACTTCCCTAGCGCTATAATGCTTCGTAGAACAAGATGACCCGGTCTTAGTTCATTGAGCTTAACCTTCGGGTCAAACCAAGCCTTCATCTGCTGATGATACTTTGATAAATTAGCTACAGCTCGAAGTCCTGTTTCTTCTGATAAATCCAACGAAGCTTGTCTTTCTTCTTCAATGTCCGGTTCGGTGCTGCGAAACGATCCTCCTTTGAGCTCCGTTGGAGTCATAGCTTCATCTCCGAATAGTAGTCTGAACGGAGTAAAACCTGTGGACCTTGTTTGCGTAGTCCGAATGGACCACAGAATCTTCGGAAACTCTTCGGTCCACAGTCCCTTTGCTAATCCTACTATTCTTCGATTTAGCCCTGACAAAATATTTCCATTGGCTCGCTCTACGGCTCCATTAGACTGAGGATGCCTCACTGCAGCAAAACATAGTTGAATGCCTAGATCTTCGCAAAACTTCCTGAAGGGTTCTGTGTCGAATTGTGTTCCATTATCAACTGTGAGGTATCTAGGCACTCCGAACCGGCAAATGATGTTCTTCTAGAAGAATTTCTGTACATTGTTCGAAGTGATAGCTGTTAAGGGTTCTGCTTCCACCCACTTAGAAAAATATTCAATAGCTACCACTGCGAACTTCAGATTTCCCTTGGCTACCGGAAAGGGACCAATTAAATCCATACCCCATCTGGCCATAGGCCATACCGGAGCAATAACTTGAAGAGCTGCTGGTGGGCGATGACTCCGTCGACCCATCCACTGGCATCCTTGACAAGTGCGGACTAATCTCTCCGCATCAGCTATGATTGTAGGCCAATAAAGCCCCTGGCGAAGTGTTTTTCCTGCCACAGCTCTAGGGGCTAAATGGCTGCCACAAAGGCCTTCATGAATTTCTCGAAGAATTTCTTGGCCTTCGGCTTGAGATATACATCGGAGTAGAGGGGAACATACTCCGGCCTTGTATAATATACCGTTGATTATTTGATAGTTTCTGGCTCTGAGCTTTAATCTTGACAGCTGTGGCTCTTCGGGCAAATTTGTTCCTCCCTGTAAAAGTTCCATGATCGAATTTTTCCAATCTGCACTAGGAATGCAAAGAATCTCCGCAGAGGGAATTTGTGGCACCGAAGGTATATTGAGCTCCTCATAGAAGGCTTCTTCGGGCACATCCACAGCTCCGGCTGCAGCCTTCGCTAAGATGTCCGCTTGCACGTTTTCCACTCTTGGTATACTCCAAATGGAAATACCCTTGAAGTGTGCTTCGATTTTACGGATTTCTTCTAAGTACTTTGCAAGCTGTGGATGCCGAACTTGGAAACTTTTGTCTACGTGCCCTGCTACTATCTGAGAATCTGTCTTTATAATTATTCTTGTAGCCCCTAGAGCACGTGCTTTCCGGAGTCCCAATAAAATCCCTTCATACTCCGCTATATTATTGGTAGACTTAAAGTTGAGTCTTGCGGAGTACATTGCTCTTTGCCCTGACGGTGAAATCAACACTGCTCCAATGCCTGCTCCGGATGCTTGGAAAGCCCCATCGGAGTAAACAGTCCAAACTCTGTCACTTGACTTCTCCGGAACCAAATTTGCAGGTGGAGTCCATTCCGCTACGAAGTCTGCTAGGACTTGGGATTTGATAGCTGTCCTTGCCAAGAAAGATATGCCGAAGGGTGCTAGCTCGACTGCCCACTTTCCAATCCTTCCAGTGGAATCTTTGCTTCGGAGCATATCTCCTAAAGGATACGAAGTTGGTACAATTACATCGTGAGCCAAAAAATAATGTCTTAGCTTCCTCGAAGCCATTATCAGAGCATAAACGAACTTCTCAAGTTCGGAATATCTTGTCTTCGCTCCTGATAATGCTTCGGATACAAAATAAACAGGATTTTGAACCAACTTCCCATTGAAATCCACTTCTCTGACAAGGACTGCGCTGACAGCAGAACCTGTAGCTGCAAGGTACAGGAGTAGGGTTTCGTCCGCAGTAGGCACCGTGAGTGTAGCAAGATTACTGAGATACTCTTTAATATCTTCGAAGCTTTTCTGACACTCCGGTGTCCATGCAAAATCTTCGGACCCTTTCAATGCTTTAAATATAGGCAAGCTCCTCTCCGCAGACCTTGATAAAAACCTGCTAAGTGCTGCTAGACGCCCAGTCAGCTTTTGCACTTGCTTTAAATTTTACGGAGGAGCCATCTTCTGCAGCGCAGTTATTTGAGTAGGGCTAGCTTCAATTCCCCTGCTTGAAACTAAATACCCTAACAATTTTCCAGCCTTAGCTCCGAATATACATTTTTCGGGGTTAAGACGGATCCCACATGCCCGAAGGCTATTGAATGTTTCTGCTAAGTCTAGGCTATGTTGGTGCTTTAAAGCACTCTTTATTACAATATCATCCATATAGGCTTCCACATTGTGACCTAGTTGATGACCTAGAGCCTTAGCAACTAATCTCGAAAAAGTAGCCCCGGCATTTCTCAGGCCGAAGGGCATTCTTACATAACAGAAGACTCCCGAAGGAGTTACGAAGCTTGTCTTGATTTCATCTTCGCGCTTCAACCATATTTGATGATAGCCAGAATACGCGTCAAGGAAGCTTAATAACTCTGAACCTGCGGTGGAGTCAACCAGTTGATCAATTCGGGGCATGGGGTAGGGGTCACGTGGACATGCTTTATTCAAGGATGTGAAATCAATGCACATACGCCACTTCCCGGAAGACTTCTTTCTTACGAAGACTGGGTTGGCTAACCATTCTGTGTGAGCCACTTCTCTGATAATCCCAGCCTTCAACAATTTCTCAACTTCGTCCTTAGCTAGAGCAGCTCTTTCTGCGGACATCTTCCGGAGTCCTTGTCGAACAGGCCGGGTCTTCGGGTTTACAAGTAAACTGTGCTCAATGATATCCCGATCGACTCCAGTGATATCTTCGTCAGACCAAGCGAAGACATCCAAATTTTCTTCCACCACCTTTTCCAAGGAGGTTACAACTTCAGGAGGTAAATCTTTACCAAATTGAAAAGTGTACTCTTTACCATCTTTAACAATGACCTTCATTGCAATCTCTCCTTCGGGACTTGGTCTCGAAAAGGACTTCTTCGAAGCTTCGGAGGAGGCTGAAAAAATTTCTTCATTATCCTGCACACTGTTTACTTGCCTTGGATCAAGAGGGGGACCATGACCATATTCCGCCCTCCGAGCAATAGCTTGATCTCCGAAGACTGTAAGGACTCCTGCTTGTGTGGGCATCTTCATGCACAAATAATTGTGATGCGCCACAGCTCCGAACTGGTTCAGCATGCCCCTTCCGAAGATGACGTTGTAAGCATACGGGGCATCTATAACATCGAAGATTATTTCCTCAGTCCGGGCCAATAAACCTTCTCCGAAGGTAACTTCTAGGCCTATTTGGCCAAGTGCATCAAGCGGGGGTCCTGCGAAGCCTTGCAGAGGACGAGCCGCTGGAAGGAGATGCTTCCTGGAAATGCATAATTGATCGAAGGCTTGAACAAAAATGATATCTGCCGAACTACCTCCATCAATCAACACCCTTCTAACTTCAGTGCCCGCAATATCAGCAGTGATAACCAGTGGATCTGCGTGCGGGAACTTAATACCAGCTGCATCCTCCGCAGAAAAAGATATCAGAACATGAGACCACTCTGGCATTGCAGCTGCAGATGACGAAGTCCCAATATGACCTACTTCCCGAACGTACTCTCTTCGCTGTCTCTTGGACATGCTTCCGAGGGTACCTCCTCCGGAGATAGGGAGAACTACTCTTTTTCCTCTATCTTGCCCTTCCTCTTGCTTCGGAGGTGGCATAACATTGGCCACCGGAGGGTGTCTTGCAGCATCAAAGTTTTCGATCCGCGCCACAGCCTGGACCGGCTCTGGGCGCGTTGCAGCTGGAACTCGGTCGGTACTGCCTCGACCCGAAGTTCTCTCTAAGTACTCTCCCCTTAGGGTAAGTATAGCCTTGCAAGTATCAGTTGCATGGCTTCGATTTTCTCCATGAATGCAGCAGAAAAGGGTCTGGCCCTTGCCAGCCGTTTTCCCTGGCGGCCTCCAGCCGCTGGCCTTGTTCCCCGTAGACTGTGGAGCTCTTGGTGCAAACTTCTGTGGGGGTGCAATAATCATGACTTCAGAACGAGGGTGCTTTTGCCCTCTTCTCCGATCATGTTGCACTTCGAAGACTGGTTCCTGCGGCTGTGCCGAAGTTTTCACTTCTACTTTGACTTCTTGCAATATGGACGAAGTAGCAGCAGTCCTCCGAAGCCAACCGTCTTCTGACCTCGCATACTCCTCGAAGTATGACATCAACTGAGAGACCGAGGAGATGCTTTTCCGATGAAGTTTATCCAGAAGGCCTTGATGACTGATGCCTTCCCTAGCTGCATCAACCACTGAAGATGCAGACAGCCCCCGAATTTGCGACTTCGTATGAGCGAAGCGCTTAAAGTACTGCCTCAATGTTTCTCCGGGGAGCTGTTTCACCTGGAAAAGGCTTCCTGTTGACATAGGAGGCACAAAGGTGCCCTGAAAATTGCTTATAAACTTCTTCTTCAGCTGCGACCATGAATTGATTGATCCTGGCTTCAAGGACCAGAACCACCTCAATGCCACTCCTTGAAGAGCTAAAGGGAAGCACTTCGCCATGGTGTCTCGAACTCCTCCACTAGCCTCAATTGCTAGGGCATAAGAACAAACAAACTCTCTGGGATCTTCATCTCCGGCATACTTACAGAGCTTCGAAGTTTTAAACTTTGGATCAAAGTGAACCTTCTGCAGCTCAGGATGCAGCGGAGATTCATTATCGAAGGAGGCATTCTCCGGGGCTTCGGGATAATCAAGATCGTCGTCTTCGGGCACTTCTGGGATAGTTGGGATGGCTTGGGAACGAAGCCTGTTCGCAGCTTCTTGTCGCCACCTCGCTACCTCAGCTTGAAGGTTGGCCATTTGAGTGGCCATATCTCCAAGATTGTTTTCATCTCCTCCGGAAGGATCTTTCGGGTCTTGAGAACTGGTAGGATCAGTTCGAATCGGGATGGAGGGTGGAGAAGGGACTCCGGGCGGTCGGAGTATGGAAGGGGTTGGCGGAGAAGCTTCGTATGTTCGAGGGATGGAAGGCCCTTCCGGAGTTTGTGGAGGGAATGTCGAAGGCCCTCCGACTTCAACTGTGTCGAAGGGTATCTCTCCGGAGATCCGAGAGGACCTCCGAGTGGGATTGCGGGGTGTGCTCCACTTAGGAGGCATGATGTAAGAAGTTGGTAGAGAACGAAGTTTTTCGGACTAGGTTCCCCACGGACGGCGCCAACTGTTGGCGTAAAAGATTACGCTAACAGGTTTCTGTAGAAAAGAAACTAACAAACGAAGTGTTTGCGAAGAGAACTGTTCTAAGCCTCCGAAAGGATAATAACTTAGAATAGTTCGAATGTGTATGTTGAATAACTTGTATTCGGTCCCTATTACAAGGTGAAATGGGGGGTATTTATAGGCCCAAACATTAAGGAAAAGACCTATTTACCCCTCTATTACAACCGACATAGTGGAAACTATTCGGCTCCCTTAATAGGGCAAAAATGGTAAAAGACTAATCTAATGAGAAAGAAGATAAGTCTTCCATCTTAGCTGGCAGAAAAGATCTTGAAAAGCCTTAGTTCGAAGATGTACTCCGAACCAATGCCTATCTTCGTACTTTAAACTTGACTCCGGGTATCATCGAAGATGAACGTCTGAGAACTTTCGAATCCACTGTCTGCCTTTATGTTGCTTCGGCAATAACCCCGAAGATGAGATATTTTCCCCCAACAATCTCCAAACCAGAACTTCGAAGGGTGTGTTCGAAGCCTGTTCTGCAGAAGACAGAACTAAAACAAAAGACTATTTTTAGTCAGAAATTTTAAAAGCTCCCATTCACCCCCCCTCTGGTCGCCATTTTCGGTCCAACACATGTCTTGGGATATGAGCGGTCAAGATGAAATTTAACCCTCCTAATAACAGGAGAGTTGTCTCTGGCCCCTCGAGGTATTGGATTGGAAAAGTGCATGTTCATGCCACTATGACTAAGGAGTTAGTCATGATTTGAATCTAATACTTGATCGAGTGAAATGTCGAGCTAACCAACAAGGGTGGCACGTATCTCACCTTGAGCTTGACTAGCGGCGTGTGGTAAAGGGGCTGGTGCATGCGTATATCAAGGTTCAGTGAAAATTATTTTGTATGCTTTCGAGGGTCAATATGTACTGCTAGGTACCACTATTGATCAGTGAGTCAGAAATGGTTTTCGGTGAACAGCCGTTAGTGTATGAATCTATTGGGTCACACACTTAAGAGGATGGATTGAGAAACATGCAAAGAATTGGTTCTTGTGCAAGTGGGATATTGAAGGATTTGCCCAAGAAAATTCTATGGATCGGAAGTTCCGATAGGTGGTATCGGAAGTTCCGATTATTATCTGGTCTCGATAAAGAGAACAAATGTTGCTTTAGAAGTTTCGATATGGTATCAGAAGTTCCGACGAGCCAGAAGTTCCGATTTGGAATTGGATATAATTGTATTGATCAAAAGTTCTGATATGATTTCGGAAGTTCCGAGGTGGGCGAAAATAGATTGGATTTGTTGCCTATCGTACTATATCGGGAGACCTAAAATACCCTATCAGAAGTTCCGATCTAGGATCGAAAGTTCCGATGTGGGCGAATAGATTGGATCTATTACGGATTTGAGTGTTTCAAGATGGGCATGACCTGGGGGCTATCAGCCCTATAAAAAGAGAGGAGGAGGACATTTTGGAATAAGGAATAAGCCTAGATTAGACCTAGCTACCAAAGACTCCTATCCTCCCTTTCTTGATCTCAATCATTGAGGTCAAGGATCCCAGTCTCTCACATGTGGTGCTCTCACGCTGTTGTGGGAGGGACTCCATCCATGTACGTGTTGATACCGTGGAGGCATTGCTCCAACAACAACGCTCGTGGACATCTTCATGCGAATGACTACGTCGTATTTATCAATCGGATCGTCGAGGGACGGCAAGGATGAAGCGAAGATAGGCGTGACGCGCTACTATGACATCTTCTTACATTGCGCCTAGCGCGTCTTGTGCTAGAAGGTAACGATCCATGATCTCGCACGTGCATGAGTCTTAGTATTATGGCAAAAAATTTGTATTTGCCGGCTAGCGTAGTTCCCCTATTCCCCAACAGAAACAACGACTCAATGATTTGAATCCTATCTACGTCTGGCATTGCCGTTTACGTCATATTAACGAGAAGCACTTGCAGAAGCTCCATAGTGATGGATTTTTGGAGTCATTTGATTTTGAATCATATGACATTTGTGACCCTTGCTTACTTGGAAAAATGAAAAAGACACCTTTCACTGATCAAATTGAGAGGGAGAATGAGCTATTGGCCATTGTACATACTAATGTATGTGGACCAATGAGCCTTGTCGCAAGAGGTGGTTTTCGTTACTTTTACCTATGACTTTAATAGATATGGTTATGTCTACTTAATGAGGCATAAGTGGGAGTCCTTCGAAAAGTTCAAGGAGTTCCAAAATGAGGTACAAAATCATACAGGAAAGACAATTAAATTTCTATGATCTGATAGTGGAGGTGAATATTTGAGCCATGAGTTTAGTGATCATCTGAAGTAGTATGAAATTCTTCCATAGCTGACTCCACCCAGCACGCCCCAGTGGAATGGAGTGTCCAAGCGGAGGAACCGTACCTTGTTTGACATGGTTCGGTTGATGATGAGTCATGCTAATCTTCCATTATCCTTTTGGGGACTCGCTCTATAAATTACCGCTTTCACGATAGATAGAGTTCAATCTAAGTCAGTAGAGAAGATGCCATATGAGATGTGGTATGGGAGGCGTCCTAGTTTGTCTTTTCTAAAGATTTGGTGGTTATGAGGCATATGTCAAACATTTGACGTCTGACAAGCTCACTCCCAAATCTGACAAGTGCTTCTTTGTGGGCTATCATAGGGAAACCAAAAGATACTATTTCTATAATAGAGAAGAGGGCAAAGTATTTGTCGCTAAGAATGATGTATTCCTTGAGAAAAATATTCTCTCAAAAGGAGTTAGTGGGAGAACATTGCTTCTCGAAGAGGTTTGAGAGCCACTAGAAGGTGTTCCATATCCCACTGAACCACAACAGGATATGCAAGATGTTGCACAACGCGTTGTAGAGACACTAGCCCCACGAAGGTCTGGGAGGGTTTGTCACGCGCCAAAGCGGTACATGTTTTTGACCACTAGGCAGTGTGGCGCGTTGTTGTTGGACAACGATGAGCCCAAGACCTATGCGGAAGTAGTGATAGGACTAGACTCTAAGAAATGGCTTGGATCCATTGGATCCGAGTTGCAGTCTATGGAAGAAAACCAAGTTTGGAACTTGGTTGATCAACCCGATGGTGTAAAAACTATTGAGTGTAAATGGATCTTCAAGAAAAAGATAGATGTTGATGGAAATGTTCACATATATAAGGCACGATTGGTGGCGAAAGGTTTTAGACAGATTCAAGGTGTTGATTATGATGAAACGTTTTCACCCATCGCTATGCTCAAGTCTACTCGGATCATCCTAGCTATTTCCGCATTTTATGATTATGAGATATGAAAAATGGATGTCAAGACGACTTTCCTAAATGGAAACCTAAGTGAGGATGTGTACATGACATAGCTTGAAGGTCTTGATGGTTTGGGGAATACTTGGAAAGTTTATAAGTTTCTAAAGTCCATTTATGGATTGAAGCAAGCTTCTCAGAGTTGGAATCTTCGTTTTAATGAGGTAGTCAAAAGGTTTGACTTCATAAAGAACGAAGAAGAGCCCTATGTTTAAAAAAGGCTAGTGGGAACTCACTTGTATTTTCTGGTCTTATATGTGCATGACATATTATTAATCGGAAATGACATTCCTTTGTTGAATGATGCCAACACTTCACTAAAAATTAGTTTTTTCGATAAAAGATCTTGGAGAGGCAGCATACATTTTAGGCATAGAGATCTATAGAGATAGATCAAAACAGCTAATTGGATTAAGCTAGAGCATTTACATTGACAAGGTTTTGAAACGGTTCAAAATGGAGAAATCGAAGAAGGGATTTTGTTGATAGCAAAAAATGGCATTAATAGCCAAGATTGTCAAAATATCAATTTTGGTAATTTGGGCCAAAAATATGTAACCCATGGTACAGGTCGAAGCCCTGAACGTGCTGGAGGCCCACCTAGATGAGGCCGCGTGATGCCTTTTAGCGGCCTGCTAGCTTCGGCCCAAAGGCCCTTCGGCATCCTTCTTCGCTGAAGCTTTGGCCCGAGGAGTAGGCTTCGGCGGGTCTGCCGAAGGCCCACTTCGGGCAAGCTTCAGAGATAGAGTCTGATACAGATTCTAGTTGTTTTTATCCCTAAACTTGATTAGGCCGAATCTTATTAGATTATAATTAGAGATAAGAAGACTAGCCCCTATAAATACAGGGGTGAGGCCGGTTCATAGGACCGCCCAAACACAAATCAACTTCAAACCCTAGTTTGAACTGTACCTTTATTTTCTTTACCTTTCCGTACACCTTCGTGGATTTGCGCTGGAAGCCCTCCGTCGGCCATGCCATAACTGTGGTAAAGCCTTGTTGGTTCGCCTATAAAATATCTGTTAATCTACGTAACAGATTGCTATCACCTTGTTGGCTCGCTTGTGAACCCTCTGTTAATCTATGTAACACATTGCTACCTTCGTTCAATATACTGCAACACTTAGTAATTCGGTCTCCAGGTCGAATTGGCACTTAATCTTAACTTTGTTGCAGGTTTCACGTTTGGAGCCCCCTTTGTTGAAGGTTTCCGGAGCTAGGAAGCTGGTGTTGACACGAAAATGTGCCCCCGCGCTTGGGTCAGTTCGATGATCCAAAAGTGTGCAGATACTTAAGAACCAGCCTAAGCGTAACACAACACCGACGTCGTATTCTGACTACCCTTAACAGTGGCATGGGGGTGGAGTCACCAGGTAATCAGATCACACATAAATAATCCAATTAGCCAAAAAGAAATATATTAAACAAAATAAACCAGTCAGCTGAACGTTGCTTGACTAGTCCCAAAGTGTACAGTGTGAAGGGTTCACTGAAGGGACCTTTGGCGTTTGATGTGAAGGGTTCGCCGAAGATGGTCTTCGACGTTTGGATTGATCTGGCCAAAGGCAGGCTTCGAACAGATCTCAACGTGAAATCACCTCCGAATAGCAGGGTTCAGTGCGAAGTCTCTAACACGACAAAAATACTCCAACGCAACGCACTGCACTGGCGTGACTTCATCCGGCACGAAGTGTAGGCGTGGCGAAGCCTGATGCAACGAAGCATGATGTGGAGCACTCTGGCGTGCTGGTCTGACCAGACCAACAACGGCGTGACGAGTCCGGCACGGGTAGTCGAAGCAAGGATCTCGCCGAAGGGTGTTCTCAGCAGCCTTTGAAACTAGCCTCCTGGCTCCGGACACCTTCGGCGAAGGGGCTCCGAGCGTGAAAACCTGCAACAGAACAGAGATCAAGTGCCAATTCGGCCTGGAGACCGAATTTGCTAAGTGTTGCAGTAGGGAAACGAAGGTAACAATCTGTTACGTAGATTAACGGATACTTCACAAGCGAAGTAACAAGGTGATAGCAATATGTTACATAGATTAATGGGTACTTCACGAGCGAAGTAACAAGGCTTACCACTGTTCTAAAGTGGCCGGCGGAGGGCTTCCAGGAAAACCCACGAAGGTTGTGCAGGAAGGTAAATAAAAAGTAAAGTACGGTTCAAAGCTAGGGCTTTGTGATTGAATTGTGTTTGGGGGGTGTAATGAACTGGCATCACCCCTATCTCTTAAAAATAGCCCGAAGTGGGCCTTCGGTAGGGCCTGCCGAAGCCTGCTCCTCATGCTGAAGATTCGGCGAGGCAGACCTCCGAAGGCCTTCGGGCCGAAGGTAGCAGGCTGCTAGAAGGCTTCTGAAGCCCAATGTTCAATGGGCCTTCGACCCTATAAGGCTTCGTCCTGATCCAATACTTGTGTATTTTTGGCCCAAATTACCAAAATTGATATTTTGACAATCTTGACCATTTAATGCCATTTTTTGCTATCAACACATGCCCCCTGCCTTTTAGTGAACTAAGTGAACTAAAAGCATAATGGGCTGAGGATGATACCTTCAATATCGGCCTTTTGACACTTTCACGCGCTTTGCCACACACTTGGGAAGTACTTTTTCAAATACCTGCCATTCAAAGCTCTTCAAAACCGCTCTCCTTGCAAAGATTCTAACAAGTATGCATTACCTAGTGTGATTTCTGCTACTTTGAAAGGACCTTCCCAACTAGGCGACCATTTACCAAATTTGGGGCTCTTAGTGCCTAAGGGTAAAATCGTCTTCCAAACCAAGTCACCAACTTGAAACAATTTTGGCCTATCTTTTTTATTGTAGGCTCTAGCTATTCTTCTTTTTATTTCTCTATAGCTTTTAAAGCCCTTAATCTCTTATCGGTCACTTCTTCCAAATTATATTTTAAAAGAGTTTCATATTAATCGACCGATAAGTCATCTTACTTAAGAAATCTTAAAGAGCCAAGATCCACCTCTACTGGTATAACGACTTCTTGCCCATATACCAACTCATATGGACTAACTTTGGTAGCACCGTGCTTTGCAATTCTACAAGCCCACAATGCTTCTAAAAGCACCTCATGCCACCTTTTAGGGAACTCTTCAATTTTCTTCTTAATGAGTTTAATCATAGTTTTATTACTAGACTCGGCCTGACCATTAGCCTGAGCATAATATGTTGAAGAGTTTATTAACTTAATACCATAAAATTCGGCAAAGTCTCTCACTTCTTTAGCAACAAACAAAATACCTTGATCTGTAGTGAGAGTTTGGGGAATACCAAATCTATGTATAGTGTGCCTCAAGATAAAATCAGTTACCTCATTATGAGTCATATTCCTGAGAGGCACGTCTTCAATCCATTTGGTGAAGTAGTTTGTCGCCATCAACATGAACCGATGCCCTTTTAAGGAGGGAGGATGAATTTGGCCGATGAAGTCTAAACCCCAACCTCGGAACTGCCATGGTTTGATAATAGGATTAAGCTGCGATGTAGGGGCTAACTGAATATTACCAAACTATTGACATGCTTCACACCCTCTATAGTATTTAAAACAGTCCTCAGTCATAGTTGGCCCGTAAAATCTTGCCCTTTTAAGCATCCAACTCATTTTCTAGGCCGACTGATGAGTGCCACAAAGCCCCTCATGGACCTCACCTGTAGCTATTTTGGATTGATCGGCATCTAGGAACTTTAAGAGTACTCCATCCATAGTCCGGCGATATAACACATCATCTAGCAAGACAAACTTAAACGCTTGTCGCCGAACATTACGATCAATCTTTCGATTGGGATCTTTTAAATACTGGATGATTGGAATTCTCCAATCATCCTTATGGACATCTGGAGGGTTTGATAACTCATGTCCTAGAATAATGTCTAAGTTGCTAACTTCGGAGTGCCCCCGGGCCTCTCCTGCTTCTGTCGAAGGTTGAGTGGATCGGCTGTGCGGAGCTATTCAGAACGAAGCCTTCCGTCGGAGGGGTCCGGTGCGCGAGGGCTTCTGTCGCCAAAAGGCTTCGACATGAGGGCTCCAACGTGTAGGATCCTTCGGTAGATGAAGGGATCTGGCATGAGGGATTCAACATGCAACACCCCCAGGTGGCCAGAGGGGTCCGACCCGGAGGGTCCAACGAACCCCGCACTTGCCTGAAGTTTCTAGCTTCGGCAGTGAGACCAAGCATTGGCTTTTCCTGTACAAAAATTTCCCTCTCCTGACCTAATAGCCAGATGCTTGCTGAGCCAAATCATTTGCAATCGAGTCGGCTTATCTTGACATGTGAGAAATTTTGAAGTCGTCAAAGGTTGCAATTATGTCTAAACATCTATCCATGTAACTATTTAGCAAGCCATTAAAACATTGAGCACTTTTAGCTACTTGTTGTACCACTAACAGAGAATCACCATGTGCATGAACATGTTTGGCACCAATGTATTCTAGCAATTCAAGCTCTAACAATAAAGCTTCATATTTAGCTTGGTTATTAGTAGAAGGAAATTCTAAACGGGCTGAGGTTTCGAAGCACATGCCGCTAGGTGATATGAAAACTACCCCGATACCTTGGCCATGCTTACAAGTTGAACCATCAAAATAGAGTTTCCATCGAACTACTTAAACTAGAGCGATATCATTACTCCAATTGACATCTATGTGGTGATCAACTATAAAATTAGCGACAACTTGGCCTTTCATTGCACTTAGTGGTTCATAAGCCAAATCATATTCAATTAAAGCGTAAGCCCACTTTTTGATTCTTCCACTTAGAATCGGCTTTTGCAACATGTATTTTATGACATCGGTTTGGCAAGCGACAATACATGTGCTAGGGAGAAGATAATGACGTAATTTGGTACATGCATAATAAAGTGATAAACACAAACGCTCCACAAACACGTACCTGGTTTCGGCATCCAGTAGGCGGCGGCTCAAGAATGTGATGATGTACTCTTTCCCCTACACCTCTTGAGTTAGCACAGCTCCTATCACGCTATCTTCTACAACGATGTACAGTCGAAATGGAATTCTGGCCTTTGGTGCTGTCACCATGGGTGGCGATGACAAGCACTCTTTAATCTTCTCAAAGGCACTTTGTTGACTTTCCCCCCAAGTGAACTCAGCTTCATTCTTTAGCCGGAGTATGGGGACGAAAGCATCGATTTTGCCAAACAAGTTAGATATAAAGTGAGGCAAATAATTCATCTTGCCTAGCAACTTTTGCACCTCTTTTGCATGTCAGCGTTGCAAAGTTTCTAATCTTTTCAAGCCTCTTAGGATCAATTTCAATACCTATTTCATGAATCATGAATCCTAAGAACTTGCCTACCGACATGCCGAAAGAACATTTGAGTGGGTTCACTTTTAAGCCATATTGGCACATCCTATCAAAAGCAACTCTCAAATCGGCTAGGTGGTTTCCCATAGCGTTCGATTTGACTACAACATCATCTATGTAGACTTCTAACATAACTCCTAGCAAGTCATGGAAGATTAAGTTCATAGAACATTGATATGTAGCACCAGCATTCTTTAAACCAAAAGTCATAACCACCCACTCAAACAAGGGGACAAAACCGGGGCATCGAAAGGTTGTCTTGTAGACGTCTTCTTCAGCCATAAAAATTTGATTATAACTAGCGTTGCCATAAATAAAACTTAGTACCTTGTGTCCTAAAGCATCGTTGATCAACATGTCAGCTACTGGCATGGGATACTCGTCCTTCGGAGTGGCTTTGTTCAGATCCCTGAAATCAATACAAACTCATATTTTGCCGCTCTCTTTCTTCTCTACAACCACAATGTTGGTGTTGACACGAAAACGTGCCCCCGCACTTGGGTCAGTTCGACGATCCAAAAGTGTGCGAATACTTAGGGACAAGCCTTAGCGTAACACAGCACCGACGTCACGTTCTGACTACCCTTAGTCGTGGTAAGGGGGTGGAGTTGCTAGGTAATCAGATCACACAGAAATAATCCAATTAGCTGAAAGAAATAGGGAAAATTACTTGCATGCCATTATAATTTTCAGAAATTGCCTATATGCCACTGTTAGTGACTGTGGTGGCCCCCATCTGTCAGTGACACACCAATGGCATATTGGCAAACCGTAAAAATTGTAATGACACAGAAAAAATTAACCCAAAGAAATATATTAAATAGAATAAATCAGCAAACCAGTCGGAGTCTGTCTGCTTCGAAGTATGGTGCGAAGGGGTCACCAAAGTGTACCTTCGGCGTCTGGTGCGAAGTGTCCCACCGAAGGGTACCTTCGGCATTTGGACTGATCTGGCCGAAGATGAACTCCGAACGGATCTGGACGTGACAATCACCTCCTAACAGTGGGGTTCGATGCGAAGTCTCTGATACAGTAAGATACAGAATAATGACTCAGGCGCAACGCGCGAACGTGACTTCGTCCAGAGTGGAGTGTGATCATCGCAAAGCCTGTCATGACAAAGTCTGCTGATGGAGCGTGCGGTCGAAGCAACAGTCTCGCCGAAGGGTGTTCTAGCAACCTCCGAAACCAATCTCTCAGCTCCAGACATCTCCGACGAAGTAGGTCTGAACGTGGAAACCTGGAACAGAATAGATTCGAAGTACGAATTAGGCCTGAGGACCGAATTCTGCTAAGTGTTGCACTAGTGGTGAAGGTAGCAATCTATTACGCAGATTAGCAGATACTTCACAGGCGAAGTAACAAAGCGGTAGCAATCTATTACGCAAATTAGCGGATACTTCATAGGCGAAGTAACAAGGATTACCACTGTTCCGAAGTGGCCATCGGAGGGCTTCCAGGCAAACCCACGAAGAGTATAGAAAAGTAAAGATAAAGTAAATGTGATTCAAAGCTAGGGCTTTGTGGTTGATTTTGTTGGGGGGCCTTTGAACTAGCTTCGCCTCTATACTTATAGAGGCTAGACCTCTAATCTAATCTGCTATAATTCGGCTAAATAGAGATAAACACTTAACCAGAATCGGGTCGAACTCTATCTCTGCTCAAAGTGGGCCTTCGACCAAGCCTGCCGAAGCCTGCTCCTTAGGCCGAAGCTTCGGTGGTGTGGGCCTCTGAAGGCCTCCTTGCCGAAGGCTGTGGGCTGGCTGGAAGCTTTCGGAGCCCATAGCCCAATGGTCCTTCGACCCTGTAGGGCTTTGGCTTGACCTGGGACATGTGTATTTTCAGCCCAAATTACAAAAATTGATATTTTGACAATCTTAATCATTGATGCCATTTTTTATATCAACACATTCCCCCCTGCCTTTTAGTGAATTAAGTGAACTAAAAGCACAACAGGAAAAATATGATACATTCCATATCGGCCTTTCGACCTCTTCTAAGATGTTTGCCACACACTTGGGAAATACATTTTCAAGTATCTACCATTCAAAGCCCTTCGAAACCACTCTCCTTGCATAGATTCTAACACATATGCATTGCCAGGAGCGATTTCGGCTATTTTGAAAGGGCCTTCCCAACTAGGTTACCATTTACCAAACTTGGGACTCTTAGTGCCTAAGGGTAAAATCGTCTTCCAAACCAAGTTACCCACTTGAAACGATTTTGGTTTAACTTTCTTATTGTAGGCTTTATCTGCTGTTGGGGGAAAATACTTCATCCCCAAGGTCTCTACAGTTATAAGACAAAGACAATTTACTAGACTGAAGTTCATGTATTAATTCCGGCCTCGCATATGATCAAGCTCGGAGAATTCATGCAGGCTTCTGTTCGGAGTATAACTTTGAAGGTTCAATCTTCAGAGAGCTTATCTGCCAGCGAGGATGGAAGACTTATCTTCTTTCTAATTAGATTAGTCTTTTACCATTTTAACCCTATTAGGGGTACCGAAATAGTTTCCACTATGTCGGTTGTAATTGAGGGTAAAAAGGTCTTTTCCTTAAGATTTTTACCTATAAATACCCCCATTCTTACACTGTAATAATCATCGAATACTCAGATATTCAATACACAACCTCGAACTACTTCGAGCTATTATCCTATTCGAAGGCTTGAAATAGTCCGCTTCACAAACTCTCCGTTTGTTAGTTCTTAATCTCCGAGAACCTGTTAGCGTAATCCTTTACGTCAATAGTTGGCGCCGTCCATGGGGAACCTACTCCAAAAAACTTTGTTCTCTACCAAGTTTTTAGAGCCATGCCTCCTAAGCGGAGTTCAGGTGGTAGTCCCCTTCGGAGGTCCCCTCGGACCTCCGGAGCAAGATCTTCGAATACGGTCAAAGTCGGAGGACCTTCAGTAGTTCCTCCACCTCAGACCCCGGAAGGGAATTTTCTTCCTCGAGCATACGAAGCCCCTTCAGGGACTCCATCTATGCTTCGACCAGACGAAGCTCCTTCTCTAGCTTCGACTGTGCTCCGAACTGACTTGTTCGGTTCTCAAGACCTGGAAGCTCCTTCTAGAAGAAATGACGATAGCCTTGGTGACATGGCGAACCATATGGCCAGTCTCCAAGCCAAAATGACAAGGTGGAGGGAGGAACCAGTAGATAGGCTTCGTCCTCAAGTCATCCCTGTCATTCCGGATGTGCCTCAAGACGACGACCCTCTTTTTTATTTTGAAGCCCACGAGAACGCTTCCTTCGATAGCGAGTCTCCGCTGCACCTTGATTTACAAAAGGTGTGCTTCGACCCCAAGTTCAAAACTTCAAAGCTCCGCAAGTACTCTAGGGAAGAAGATCCAGGGGAGTTCTCTCGTTCATATGCTTTAGCGATTGAAGCCAGTGGAGGGGTCTGAGATACCATGGCCAAGTGCTTCCCCCTCACGCTCGAAGGAGTTGTTCTACGTTGGTTCTGGTCTTTGAAGCCAGGATCAATTAGAACTTGGGAGCAACTAAGGAAAAAGTTTATAAGTAACTTTTAGGGTACCTTTGTACCCCCTATGTCTACGGGAGGTCTTTTTAGGTGAAGCAGCAACCTGGAGAAACTTTAAGACAATTCTTCAAGCGCTTCGCTCATACGAAGTCACAGATAAGAGGGTTTTCTACATCGTCCGTCGTCGATGCAGCCCGAGAGGGAGTTACTCATGCGGGCCTCCTTGACAAACTCCATCGAAAACAGATTTCCTCTGTAGCACAGTTGATGGCCTATTTCGAAGAATATGCTAGGTCGGAAGAAGGATGGCTCCAAAGAATAGCTTCGACTCCACCAATCATTCAGGAAGTCAAGCTTGAGGTGAAGAACTCAACACCTTCGCAGGGGCCCAACTTCGACACCCAGCATGACAAGCGTCGGGGGCAAAAGCATCCTCACTCCGAAGTCTTGAACATCGCTCCTTCTCCACAGAAATTTTCCCCTAGAAATCTACAAGCTTCGAGAAACAAGGTTAGCAGCTGGAGGTCGCCAGGGAAGCCGGCTGGCAAGGGCCAAGCCTTCTTCTATTGTGTTCATGGTGAAAATCGGAGTCATGCTACCGATGCATGCAAGTCTATACTAGCCTTAAGAGGCGAGTACCTCGAAAGGACCTCTGGTCGAGGCACTACTGACCGAGTCCCCTCTGAGGCACGTCCGGAGCCTGTGCAGGCTGTTGTACGTGTAGACAATTTCGACTCCACAAGACAACCTCCGGTGGTCAATTTTTTGCCACCTCTGAAGCAAGAAGATGGCCAGGACCGGGGAAAAAGAGTGGTCCTCCCTATTTCCGAAGGGGGAACTCTTGGCAGCATGTCACAGAGGCAATGAAGAGAGTATGTTCGGGAAGTAGGTCATATTGGAACTTCTTCGTCTGCAGCCGCAATGCCCGAGTGGTCCCATGTGCCTATATCTTTTTCTGCAAATGATGCATAAGGCATAAAATTCCCACATGCAGATCCCCTTGTCATCACTGCTGATATAGTAGGAACTGAAGTTCGAAGAGTGTTGGTCGATGGCGGGAGTTTAGCAGATATCATCTTCGTTCAAGCTTTCGATCAGCTTTGTATCTCTAGGAAACATCGCCTCCCCGCAGCTCGCCCCTGCAAACCAAATAGGTCTTGCGGTTGCTTTCTGAGAAACCAAGGGTTGGTTTCGGTGTTTTGTGATGAGTGATTGACAGGATTTTTACCCTCTGTTCGAAGGGTACCTCCGAAGGTGTTCGGAGGAGGGTACCTCCGGAGGGGTTTCGGAGGTGGTACCTCCGAAGGGTGTTCGGAGGTGGTTTCACCGAAGGGTGTTCGGTGTTTGCTTGCTGCAGCTGTTGCAGCAGAGTGTGCTCGTCGGAGGGGTCCGACAGTACACGATGACTGGGTGTGTACCGAAGGCTTCGGTACTTTGGGCGGTACACCGGAGTGTGTGCCGGAGGTTGCTAACCCGGAGAGGTCTCCGGAGTACTGGAAACACTTGTCTGTTTGTCGGTGGTGCGCAGGGACTTCGGAGGCGACGGACAAGGTTCGCAGCAGGTGAACCTGGGTCTAGCGGGAGGCTTGATGCCAGGGGAGCGGGGAGCTCCGTCACGGTGGTTGCGAAGGTGGTCCGGGTCGGTCCTCGGGTCGAGGCGTGCCAGGTGAAGGCAGAGAGTGCGGAGCGTGGCTCCGGGTGAAGGTACTCCGAGACAAAGTCCTCGGAGGTGAGGCACTTCGAAGGTACTCCGAATGGAGTGACTTCGGAGTTTGGTGGATCAAGTCCTCTGCGGAGGCAAGGGATTCGAAGTGTGCTCCGGAGGGAGACATTCGAAGTTACCCGATGAAGGTCCCAGAAGTCGAGGCGCATCGAAAGCATGGTCCGGGTGAGGCTCGTCGAGGAGTGTGCTCGGGGAGAGGCACTGCGACGAAGGGCTCATGGAATGCTTCATGCGGAGGCCTTGGACGAAGGAGTGACTTCGAAGAGTGGTACTCCGAAGGTGGGGCTTCGGAGGGAGGCCGGCTCCGGAGCGAGGCTGGCTCCGGAGCAAGGTTGACTTGAGGTGCTTCGGCCTGCATGGCTTCGGTACACGGACTGACAGAGTTCGAGCTGGGAGTAGCTGCGAAGCCGTGGTGGTCCACTCCGGAGGTGTTGGTGCGAAGGCCCAAGGGGCTTTGACGGCTTCGGCTCAAAACCGTCACTGTATCGAAGGCCATCTTCGGCGAAGCGAAGGCCACCAGTCTCAAGGCTTCTCGCCGAAGCTACCTCACCCTCGCGTGCGAAGGGATGATTCCAGAAAGTCAAAGACTGCAAAGGCTGACACTGTCTGTTCTGTAAAAGGCTGACACTGTCCCCTCTGCAAAGCTGACAGAGAAGCCTCCAGAATAAAGGTGGACTACCTTTTGTACCCCTTAGTTCTGTAGAGTCAAATCTTTTGTAAACCCTAGGGGTAAAGTAGTCATTTCCTTTGGGTGAACTGTGGGCTATAAATATGGGGGCTCGGTAGGTAACATTTAACACTTTTGAGCATTTACTGTTGAGCTCCTGTAGCCACATACCTCGCTGTATTCATCCAGAGTTCAAATCTTTTGTGTTCCTTGTTCAAGCGGCGAAGCCCTGCTTCTTTGTGCTTTTTGCTTGAGCTCGTTTTACATACCTCGCTTGTTTTTAAGTGCACCGAAGCCTGTCTAGGCGAAGGGTGTTTTGTGCGAAGTGTGTTGTTCAGCGTGCTGTCGCTCTGTGTAACAGGAGGCAATACCTCGCTGCTTACCAGCGAAGCCCTGATCGTAGCCCGTTTTTCTTATCGTGTCGAAGCCCTTAGCGTTGTCTGTTTGTGTGCGTGTAGACCTTCGTGTACGAAGCACAGCACCAGTTGCTGCCGCCAAGTACTTGGTCGAAGTCCTCAGAGGGCTGTCCACTCTTGCGAAGGATGAAGTGCGA
The DNA here is from genome assembly GCA_019279435.1 of Zizania palustris. Taxonomy (NCBI): domain Eukaryota; kingdom Viridiplantae; phylum Streptophyta; class Magnoliopsida; order Poales; family Poaceae; genus Zizania; species Zizania palustris. The sequence goes on along the minus strand of JAAALK010000289.1, from coordinate 58,111,875 downwards.
AGCCTGCTCGAAGCACCCCGAGTGCGGTGCCTGCATTGACTTAGCAGAGTAGATTTTCGAGGGTTGTAAGTGGAGCGAAGTCTTCTTGGCTTCGAACTTTTGCTCCTGCGAAGCCTGTGTTCGGAGCTGTCGAAGTACCTCCGAACCAGACCTTCGAAGGTAGTGTTCGAAGCCTGTTCCGCAGAAGACAGAACCAAACCGAAGGCTAAGTTTTTAGCCCGAATTTTTAAAAGCTCCCATTCACCCCCCCTCTGGTCGCCGTTTCCGGTCCTACAATTGGTATCAGAGCGGGTTAAGATCACCAGTTGACCTTAACCGGTTTTGTGATCTGTTGGCGACATGGATAGAGGCAGTAAAATTCCTCTGTTCGATGGGACAGACTTTGCATACTGGAAGGTGCGCATGGAGGCTTACCTGTTAAGCCAAGGAAATGCAATTTGGGAGATTGTGGACTCACAATACTCCATCCCTGAGACTCGCACCTCTCAGACTGAGAAGGATCAGTATAATGCCAATTCCAAGGCAAGAAATATACTGTTCATCGGTTTGAGTAGAAGTGAGTTCGACAGGGTGCAGCACCTTAGGACTGCTAGGGAGATTTGGACAACGCTCACTATCTTTCATGAGGGCTCTACTCAGATTAAGGCCAGGCATCAAAGCACATACAACCAACAGTACCAGCTGTTTGTGCAGGCACCTGGTGAATCTATAGATGCCATGTTTTCTCGCTTTGACGCGATAGTGAGTAACTTGCGATCCAACGGGACGCTTGCTTACAGTGATCATGATAGGGCTATCAAGCTTCTCTATGCTCTTGATCGTAGCATATGGGAAGTAAAGATATACAGCATTGAGGAGTCCACAGGCTATGACACCTTGACCTGTGATGAACTCTTTAGCAAGCTGAAGTCCACAGAGATTGCCAAGGCATCTCTTGCAGTGCACAGAAGCTCTTTGCCACAGCCATTGGCATTGGTTTCTTGCACTAGCCGTGGCACCACTGCAGAACCAAGCACATCTGGTACTTGTGTTTTTGCAGATGGTTTTGCTTTATCCTCCCTGGTCTCCGTCACTAAAGAGCAGGTGGACACTCTAGCTGATGATGAGCTTGCTCTCATTGCCCGGAGGTTCACCCGTTTTCATCATGAGAGACGGGATCAGAGGAGAAGTGGTTTTAGTGGTTGCTATGAATGTGGCGACACCTCTCATATTAAGGCCAATTGCCCCAAGCTCAAAAAGAGAGATGAGAGTGAGCGCCCCAAATACCACAAAAAGGAGAGGAAGCCTTTTGTGAAGGGCAAGCGCGGCAAGATGGCTAAGAAAGTAGCCAAGGCCGCTTCCAGAGCCTTTGTTGCTGCTCTCAGCGACATTGACACGTCCTCAACTGAGGAGTCAAGCTCTGAGGAGGAGGAGTCCCCAAGGAAGGAGGACAAGAAGGACAAGAAGGGACGAGACTTCACCGGCCTTTGCTTCATGGCCGACAGCGATCACAGCGGCGATGAGCTTGACTCATCTAAGGTAAACCTATCATCTGACCAGCTACTAATTAAATTAGATGAGCTGAATGAAGTAGTGCTTGGTCAGGATAGATTACTTGTGCAAGCCGCTAGAGAAAGAAAAGACCTTAGACTTAGGCTAGAAACTATTTCTACTGAATATGCCATGCTTAAGTCTAAATTTGATGATGCTGAATGTGAATCTTGTTCTGTTGTCATGAGTGAGCTTGCTCAGTTGCGTTCTGTTCATGCTCAAACTCTTTCTGAGCTTGAGACTGCACAGAAGCAGCTTTTGGAGGTGGATTCTAGACCTCATGATGTAATTGATTGCATGAATTGTTCATTATTGCGCGATAGCATTAATTTACGTGATAAGCATGTTCATGATTTGGAGGCTAGATTGAAGAGAGCCGGTAGTTCTAAGGATGTGCAGCCTATGTGTGACACTTGCATCACCCTTAAGGACCAGCTAGGCACTGTTAGAGAGCGAGCTGAAAACCTCATGTCTGAAAATGAATACCTCCTTTCCGTGGTTAATAAATGCACTGAGGGAAAGGGTAGGATGGATTTGCTCTTAGCCAAGACCAAGTTGTGTGCTGACAGAGCCGGGGTAGCTCTAGGTTTGGGTTTTGAGAGGATACCTTCAGACAGTAAGACCAAAACTGTTTTCACCTCTCCCACTACCCTAGAGAAAGAGAGAGCTCTGTTAGACACCCCACCAGCCAAAAAGCCTACCCATCCACCAAAGAAAACCACTCCTCCTACCAAGAAAAATCCTCCCAAGAAAACCACTCAGAGAAAACCCAAGGAGCCTGTGAGAGTTGCTCCTATGACCCATGAGAGTGCCCCCAGGAGAGTTTTTCACTGTTCCTACTGTCAGCGGGCGGGTCATTTGGTTGGGTTTTGTTTTCGTCGCATCAAGGATGAGCGACGCTCTCAGGCGATGAGTTACCAGGACATGCATTACCCATCTTTAGGTATGCATGAGTCTGAGATGTACTATCGTCCTGATTTTGAGGCTCCTCGTACTTCTCGGAGAGGTTTTGCTCCTCGAGGTCTTCACCATGTTCCATATGGTGGTAGACCTCGGGCTAGCAGATTTGTACCTCGTCAGAGTAGGAGACCTCCACATGTTGTTCGTTCACAACATGTAGGTAGACCTCGCATTTTGCATTATTCTGATTATCATGTGCGTAGACCGTCTACTTTTACTGTGCCTACTACTCGTGTCACTCAGTGTTGGATGCCTCGTCATTATTTCACTCACCCCAGCACTGAGCGATCGAGACATTCTTATCATGTGTAGGCGACAGATCGAGGCTTGGAGGGCACGTGGATCATGGACTCCGGTTGTTCGCGCCACATGACCGGAGATGCAGCATGGTTCTCCAGCCTCACCACAACCAAGCAAAGGGAACATATCACCTTCGGAAACAATCGAAGGAGTAGAGTGAAAGGTAAAGGTGTGGTAAGAATTAACTCAAACTTCACTCTCAAAGATGTTGCTTTGGTTGAAAACCTGGGATACAATTTGCTGTCTGTATCTCAGTTGCTTGATGAGGGCTTCGAAGTGCGATTCCATCGCGATACTTCGCAAGTGCTCAATTCTGATGGCGTTGTGGTGTGTAAGATCTTTAGAGTTGGGAGAGTTTTTGGAGCTGATTTTTCAGAGTCATCTGGTTCTTCTCATTGTCTTGTTGCACATTCAACTTCTGAGCTGTGGAAGTGGCATAGGAGACTAGGGCATATGAGCTTTGAGTTTCTTGCTCGTCTGAGCGCCCTAGGCCTAATCCGAGGATTGCCCAAGCTCAAGTTTGAGAAGAATTTAGTTTGCGCTCCTTGTCGACATGGAAAAATGATTGCCGCTTCGCATTCGCCAGTCACCACAGTGATGACTGAACAACCCGGAGAACTTCTCCATATGGACACTGTAGGTCCTTCTCGGGTTAGTTCTTTAGGCGGCAAGTGGTATGTATTAGTTATTGTCGACGATTTCTCTCGCTACTCTTGGGTCTTCTTTCTTGCCAGCAAGGATGAAGTGTTTTCACACTTTCGGAGCTTGGCTTTGAGACTTTTCACTGAACTCCCAGGTGCATTAAAATTCATTCGAAGCGATAATGGCACTGAGTTCAAAAATAGTCTCTTTGTTGACTTTTGCATGGAGCATGGCATAGAACATCAATTCTCTGCTCCGCGGGTTCCTCAACAGAATGGTGTTGTTGAGAGGAAGAACCGCACTTTGGTTGAGATGGCTAGGACGATGCTTGATGAGCATAGGACTCCTAGAAAATTCTGGGCTGAGGCCATGAACACTGCATGTTACATCTCAAACCGTATCTTCTTGCGCTCAATTTTAAATTTAACTTCTTATGAGATGCGTTTTGGGAGACAGCCCAAGGTTACTCATCTTCGAGTTTTTGGCTGTCGCTGCTTTATCCTAAAACGTGGTAACTTGGATAAATTTGAGTCGCGATCTTTTGACGGGATCTTTTTGGGTTATACTACTCATGGTCATTCTTATCGTGTTTATAATTTGGAAACTAACATTGTCATCGAGTCATGTGATGTGACTTTTGATGAATCAACCCCCTCTGTTAGTTCTGCTTTTGAACAGGCAAATGAACACGACATGGAACAGACCTTATTTGAAGAAGAAAATCCCGGAGAATTCGAGGATGAACCCCTACTACCCTCGACATCAACCCCCGAAGCTGACCCCGCTTCTACTACTTCGGCACGAGGTCCCGAAGCGACTACCTCAACATCGGTCATCTTGGACCACTCCAACGCACAAGTTGAGGGGGAGACTGCATCCCGCCGCGAGGCTCCACATCATGTTCAAAGGATGCACCCTCCCGAGCAGATCATTGGTGAGCTTGATCAAAGGGTAACTCGTTCTCATGCCCATTTCACTAATGCTGCTTTTGTTGCTTCTTTCGAGCCCTTAGATGTTAGTCATGCACTTTCTGATTCTAGTTGGATCAATGCCATGCATGAGGAACTTGAAAATTTTGAGAGAAACCAAGTCTGGACTTTAGTTGATCCTCCACCGAATGTTCATTTCATAGGAACAAAATGGATTTTTAAAAATAAACAAGGGGAGGAAGGGACAATTGTTAGAAACAAGGCTAGACTTGTAGCTCAGGGCTTTTCTCAACTAGAAGGGATTGATTTTACTGAAACTTTTGCACCTGTTGCTCGCCTTGAGGCCATTAGGATTTTGCTTGCCTTTGCGACATCCCGGGGATTCAAACTCTATCAAATGGATGTCAAAAGTGCTTTTCTTAATGGCTTCATAGGTGAAGATGTTTATGTAAAACAACCCCCTGGTTTTGAAAACCCCAAGTACCCACATAAAGTCCTTAAACTTCATAAGGCTCTTTATGGACTCAAGCAGGCCCCTCGGGCTTGGTATGATAGACTTAAGTCTTTTCTGCTTGAGCGAGGGTATTTGATGGGCTCTGTTGATAAAACTTTGTTTACTCTCAAGCATGGCAAAGATTTCCTTCTAGTGCAGATTTATGTGGATGATATCATCTTTGGTGGTTCTTCTCATGCTTTGGTTGCCGAGTTTGCAGATACCATGAGCAGGGAATTTGAAATGTCAATGATGGGTGAACTCACCTTTTTCCTTGGTTTGCAAATCAAGCAAAGCAAACAAGGTACTTTCGTCCACCAGACGAAGTACACCAAGGACCTGCTCAAGAAATTCGACATGTCCGATGCGAAGCCCCTCGCCACTCCAATGGCTACATCTGTAGCATTGGATCCTGACGAAGATGGAGAAGCCGTAGATCAGAAGGAGTTCCGAAGCATGATCGGCTCCCTCCTATACTTGACTGCCACGAGGCTGGACATACACTTCGCAGTGTGTTTGTGCGCTTGTTTTCAGGCTTCACCACGAGCTTCGCACCGCCAAGCGGTAAAACGCATCTTAAGGTATCTCAAACACACCCTTGAATTTGGCATATGGTATTCAGCGTCTTCATCTTTATGTCTTCGAGGTTATTCCGATGCGGACTTTGCTGGGTGTAGAATTGATAGGAAGAGTACCTCTGGTACTTGTCATTTTCTGGGTACTTCTCTGGTTTGCTGGTCTTCCCGCAAACAGTCTAGTGTTGCACAATCAACGGCTGAGGCCGAATATGTTGCTGCAGCTAGCTGTTGCTCTCAGATTTTGTGGATGGTTTCCACTTTGCGGGATTTCGGGTTAGATTATAAGAGTGTTCCTCTTTTCTGTGATAACACCAGCGCTATTTGTATTGCAAACAACCCGGTTCAGCATTCCAGAACCAAACACATTGATGTGCGGTATCATTTTCTCAGAGATCACAATGAGAAGGGTGATATTGAACTTCAATATGTTGATACCCAACACCAGCTTGCCGACATTTTTACAAAACCCCTCGATGCTTCTCGATTTGCTTACTTGCATGGGGAACTTGGCATTTGTCACCCTTACGGCATTTTGTGAGGGGGAGCTGTTTTAAGGTGGATGTGCTTTTGCTAATTGTGCTGAAATTGCATTTACATATTTTGCACTTATATGCCTACTTATAATTCATGAAATCATGTCAGCTCAGCTCTTGTTAATTCATCTGGAACATTCATGTGCATGATGTGTTATTTTCAAAATCAAATCGTGCTCACTGCTTAGTCTTGAGTCTAGCATGATTAGGCAGGACTGCTTTTAGCTATCTTTTATCTGCTTGATAGCAAGACACTGTTCATTGGATGCTAAAAATTCCAACTTGACAAATTGTTCTACATTTTCATGGATATTCATAAAGAGCCAAACAATTGGTTCACTAAGTTAAAATCAAAATCTCCATGATTTGCATGCTTTAAGTGAAAAGATCCAGGTGGGTTTGTTTGTCGCACTACCCTATTCTAGACTGCTTACCATTGCACATTGGTCTGAACTGGAATAGCGTAGTGTATGCCAAAATCTATGCCTTAAGCTTCTTATGGCTTTCACGCCTAGGCTTGGCCGGATTGGAAAGTATAAGGTGGACAAACAAATAACCCCTGGCACTAAGAAAAGAACAACAAAATTCATTGATTATCAAGTTTGCTTTTCAAGCTCCATTTGAACTAGACTTGTCTGTCTAGAGTAGAAATTGACTAGCTTTGCGCAGTCCTTGCTCTTACCTGTCTAGTTTCTCTGACCAAGTGGTGATGCTTTTATTTCAAAATGATAATATCACATGCTTCATCATGCTTTTAGAGAATATTAATTTGAGCTGAGCCCATGATCATTAGTGTTATTGTTGGCATATTTTTGCTTCATATGTCTTTGCAATTCTGCTCATTTCGAAGCTTTGCATCTTTTACATGCTCCTTGATGCTTGCATTGCCAAAGGGGGAGAAATTCCTCGTTCTCTGCCGCAAGGGGTATAATTTCCAAGGGGGAGAAAATTTGACATAAAGGGGGAGAAGATTCTTTGTTGCCAAAGGGAAAACTTAACTCAGGGGGAGTATTTATTGCCGAAGGGGCTTTTACTCTTTTGAGAAAGGGGGAGGAAAATTCTTTTGTCAAGTGACATGATTTGGCTCTTTTCTTAGTTTTTTTTATGGTCACTTGTGTGCTGAAATTTTTACATTTTCTTGAACTTGGATTTGGTTGTCAATGCACTCATCAAGGGGGAGATTGAGAAACCAAGGGTTGGTTTCGGTGTTTTGTGATGAGTGATTGACAGGATTTTTACCCTCTGTTCGAAGGGTACCTCCGAAGGTGTTCGGAGGAGGGTACCTCCGGAGGGGTTTCGGAGGTGGTACCTCCGAAGGGTGTTCGGAGGTGGTTTCACCGAAGGGTGTTCGGTGTTTGCTTGCTGCAGCTGTTGCAGCAGAGTGTGCTCGTCGAAGGGGTCTGACAGTACACGATGACTGGGTGTGTACCGAAGGCTTCGGTACTTTGGGCGGTACACCGGAGTGTGTGCCGGAGGTTGCTAACCCGGAGAGGTCTCCAGAGTACTGGAAACACTTGTCTGTTTGTCGGTGGTGCGCAGGGACTTCGGAGGCGACGGACAAGGTTCGCAGCAGGTGAACCTGGGTCTAGTGGGAGGCTTGATGCCAGGGGAGCGGGGAGCTCCGTCACGGTGGTTGCGAAGGTGGTCCGGGTCGGTCCTCGGGTCCAGGCGTGCCAGGTGAAGGCAGAGAGTGCGGAGCGTGGCTCCGGGTGAAGGTACTCCGAGACAAAGTCCTCGGAGGTGAGGCACTTCGAAGGTACTCCGAATGGAGTGACTTCGGAGTTTGGTGGATCAAGTCCTCTGCGGAGGCAAGGGATTCGAAGTGTGCTCCGGAGGGAGACATTCGAAGTTACCCGACGAAGGTCTCAGAAGTCGAGGCGCATCGAAAGCATGGTCCGGGTGAGGCTCGTCGAGGAGTGTGCTCGGGGAGAGGCACTGCGACGAAGGGCTCATGGAATGCTTCATGCGGAGGCCTTGGACGAAGGAGGGACTTCGAAGGGTGGTACTCCGAAGGTGGGGCTTCGGAGGGAGGCCGGCTCCGGAGCGAGGCTGGCTCCGGAGCAAGGTTGACTTGAGGTGCTTCGGCCTGCATGGCTTCGGTACACGGACTGACGGAGTTCGAGCTGGGAGTAGCTGCGAAGCCGTGGTGGTCCACTCCAGAGGTGTTGGTGCGAAGGCCCAAGGGGCTTTGACGGCTTCGGCTCAAAACCGTCACTGTATCGAAGGCCATCTTCGGCGAAGCGAAGGCCACCAGTCTCAAGGCTTCTCGCCGAAGCTACCGCACCCTCGCGTGCGAAGGGAGGATTCCAGAAAGTCAAAGACTGCAAAGGCTGACACTGTCTGTTCTGTAAAAGGCTGACACTGTCCCCTCTGCAAAGCTGACAGAGAAGCCTCCAGAATAAAGGTGGACTACCTTTTGTACCCCTTAGTTCTGTAGAGTCAAATCTTTTGTAAACCCTAGGGGTAAAGTAGTCATTTCCTTTGGGTGAACTGTGGGCTATAAATATGGGGGCTCGGTAGGTAACATTTAACACTTTTGAGCATTTACTGTTGAGCTCCTGTAGCCACATACCTCGCTGTATTCATCTAGAGTTCAAATCTTTTGTGTTCCTTGTTCAAGCGGCGAAGCCCTGCTTCTTTGTGCTTTTTGCTTGAGCTCGTTTTACATACCTCGCTTGTTTTTAAGTGCACCGAAGCCTGTCTAGGCGAAGGGTGTTTTGTGCGAAGTGTGTTGTTCAGCGTGCTGTCGCTCTGTGTAACAGGAGGCAATACCTCGCTGCTTACCAGCGAAGCCCTGATCGTAGCCCGTTTTGCTTATCGTGTCGAAGCCCTTAGCGTTGTCTGTTTGTGTGCGTGTAGACCTTCGTGTACGAAGCACAGCACCAGTTGCTGCCGCCAAGTACTTGGTCGAAGTCCTCAGAGGGCTGTCCACTCTTGCGAAGGGTGAAGTGCGAAGCCTGCTCGAAGCACCCCGAGTGCGGTGCCTGCATTGACTTAGCAGAGTAGATTTTCGAGGGTTGTAAGTGGAGCGAAGTCTTCTTGGCTTCGAACTTTTGCTCCTGCGAAGCCTGTGTTCGGAGCTGTCGAAGTACCTCCGAACCAGACCTTCGAAGGTAGTGTTCGAAGCCTGTTCCGCAGAAGACAAAACCAAACCGAAGGCTAAGTTTTTAGCCCGAATTTTTAAAAGCTCCCATTCAGCCCCCCTCTGGTCGCCGTTTCCGGTCCTACACTTTCGGAGAGGGTCTCCTAGCAAGAACGGAGGAAGTAATCTTTGATGTTGTAGATGCCCCTTATGCTTATAATGTTATCTTCGAAAGGGGTATGTTAAATCAGTTCGGAGCCATGGCGCACCATAACTATTTATGTATGAAGATGCCCATGCAAGTGGGAGTACTTATTGTCTTCGGTGATCAAGCCACTGTGCGAAGAGCAAAATATGATCATGCCCCCCCCCCCTCTCGACCCAAGAAAAGTGAATAATGTACAAGGCAATTCGGAGGATATCTCTACTTCAAGTGAGTCTTCAAAGAAATCCTTCCCAAGGCCAAGCCCCGAAGGAGAAATCGTAACGAAGATTATTGTAAAAGACGACAAAGACTATTCTTTTCAGTTCGGCAAAGATTTGCCTTCGGAGATCGCTACTTCATTAGAAAAAGTAGTCGAAGAAAATTTGGATGTCTTTTCCTGGTGTGATGAAGACATTCTAGGAGTCAGCCGAGATATCATTAAGCACAGCTTACTTGTAAACCCAAGAGCTCAGCCTGTTCGATAGGGGCTTCGAAAGCTATCAGTAGAAAGGGAAAGTCTTGCTAAGGAAGAAGTGGAGAAATTATTGAAGGCTGGGATTATCAAAAAAGTAGCTCATGCAGAGTGACTAGCTAACCCGGTCTTCGTCAAAAAGAAATCCTCCGGGAAGTGGTGCATGTGTATTGATTTTACATCTTTGAATAAAGCATGCCCATGTGACCCCTACCCCATGCCCCAAATAGATCAATTAGTTAACTCCACTGCTGGTTCGGAGTTATTAAGCTTCCTCAACGCGTACTCCGGTTATCATCAAATCTGGTTGAAGCGCGAAGATGAAATCAAAACAAGCTTCGTAACTCCCTCGGGAGTCTTCTGCTATGTAAGAATGCCCTTTGGCTTGAGAAATGTCGGGGCAACCTTTTCAAGATTAATTGCTAAGGCTCTAGATCACCAAATAGGCCGCAATGTAGAAGCTTATATGGATGATATTGTAATAAAGAGTGCTTTAAAGCACCAGCATAGCCTAGACTTAGTAGAAACATTTGAGAGCCTCCGGGCATGTGGAGTCCGCCTCAACCCCGAAAATTGTATATTCAGGGCTCAAGCTGGAAAGTTGCTAAGGTATCTAGTTTCAAGTAGAGGAATTGAAGTTAGCCCTACTCAAATAACTGCATTGCAAAAATGGCTCCACCGGAGAATTTAAAACAGGTACAGAAGCTTACTGGTCTCCTTGCAGCACTCAACAGATTCTTAGCAAGGTCCGCAGAACGAAGCCTGCCCATATTCAAAGCATTAAAAGGGTCCGAAGATTTTGCATGGACACCGAAGTGCCAAAAGAGTTTTGATGATATTAAAAATTATCTCAGCAACCTCGCAAAACTCATTGTGCCCATTGCAGATGAAATGCTCCTTCTCTAACTCACAGCTACCAGCTTTGATGTCAGTGCAGTCCTTGTCAAAGAAGTTGATTTCAATGGGAAGTTGGTGTAGAATCCAGTTTATTTTGTATCCAAAGCGTTATCTGGAGCAAAAACAAGATATTCTGAGCTCGAGAAGTTCACTTATTCTATAATAATGGCTTCAAGGAAATTGCGACATTATTTTTTAGCACATAATGTAATTGTACCAACTTTGTATCCTTTGGGAGATATGCTCTGAAGCAAAGATTCTACGGGGAGAATTGGAAAATGGGCCATCGAGCTAGCACCCTTCAGCATCTCCTTTGTAGCAAGAACAGCAATCAAGTCGCAAGTGGTGGCTCCGTCTGCAATATGGGCTCCGGAGAAATCAAGTGAAGGAATTTGGACCATATACTCTAATGGAGCTTTTCAAGCATTCGGAGTAGGTATTGGAGCAGTAATAATTTCGCCTTCAGGGCAAAGAGTGATTTATTCCACAAGGCTCAACTTTAAGTACACCAATAATATAGCGGAGTACGAGGGAATTTTATTAGGACTCCAAAAAGCGTGTGCTCTAGGTGCTACAAGAGTTGTTATCAAAACAGATTCTCAAATTGTAGCAGGGCACGTTGAAAAAAGTTTTCAAGTCCAGCATCCACAGCTTGTAAAATATCTAAAAGAGATCCGTAAGATCGAAGCAGCATTCAAAGGGATTTCTATCCGAAGTATACCAAAAGCTGAAAATGCACAAGCTGATACACTAGCAAAAGTTGTAGCTGGAACCGTGGATATTTCGGAACGAGCCTTTTATGAAGAACTTACTTCACCTTCGGTGCCACAAATTCCTCCTGCGAAGGTTCTTTGCATTTCGAACACTGACTGGCGAAGTTCAATCATGGAGTTATTGCAAGGTGAAGCAACTTTACCCGAAGGACCACAGCTTTCAATATTGCAGCTAAAAGTTTGGAATTATCATGTAATCAACGGTATTCTTTACAAGGCCGGAGTATGTTCCCCCCTACTCCGATGTATTTCTCAAGCCGAAGGTCAAGAGATACTTCAAGAAATTCATGAAGGCCTTTGTGGTAGCCATCTGACCCCCCGAGCTTTAGCAGGAAAAACACTTCGCCAAGGGCTTTATTGGCCTACGATAGTAGCTGATGTGGAGATCTTAGTCCGCACTTGCCAAGGTTGTCAATGGATGGGAAGATGAAGTCATCGTCCGCCAACAATTCTTCAAGTCATTGCTCCAGTTTGGCCTATGGCCAGATGGGGCATGGATCTCATTGGCCCCTTCCCAGTAGCAAAAGGAAATCTGAAATTTGCAGTGGTAGCAATTGAATATTTTTTCAAGTGGGTCGAAGCAGAACCCCTCACAGCTATCACTTCGAATAATGTACAAAAATTCTTTTTGAAGAATGTTATATGCAGGTTCGGAGTGCCTCGACAGCTCACAGTCGACAACGGGACTCAATTTGATGCGGAGCCCTTTAGGAAGTTTTGCGAAGACCTTGGCATAAAAATATGTTTTACAGATGTGCGTCATCCTCAGTCTAATGGATCTGTCGAATGAGCTAATGGTGATATTTTATCAGGGCTAAATCGAAGAATAGTAGGATTAGCAAAAGGGCTGTGGACTGATGAACTCCCGAAGATTTTATGGTCCATTCGAACCACTCAAACGAGGTCCACGGGTTTTAGTCCTTTCAGATTACTATTTGGAGATGAAGTTATGACACCGACGGAGCTCAAAGGGGGATCTCTTTGCACCACCGAACTTGAAAAAGAAGATGAAAGGAAAGCTTCGCTAGATTTAACAGAAGAAACAAGGCTTCGTGTTGTTGACAATTTGTCGAAATATCAGCATCACACGAAGGCTTGGTATGACCCGAAGGTTAAGCTTAATGAACTTAAACCAGGTCATCTAGTTTTGTGAAGCATCATAGCACGAGGGAAATTAGGAAATAAGTGGGAAGGTCCATACATCATTCTACATTCAGGACACCTTGGTTCTTTTAAACTAGCTAATTTAGAAGGCGAAGAGTTAAAGCATGCCTGGCATGCGGAGCACCTGAAGCGATATTTGGCATAGGGGCTCCTTGTAATCATCTGTAAACACCTTCTGAATAAATAAAGCTCATGGTTTAGATAATGCCTACCTCTCAAACACTTCATACTTCTAGTGGACGCACTGGAGGAACGAAGTTGGCTGTGAGGGAAGTGTCATTCATTTGAACCAATTTTACGAACTTCGAACCACTGGTTCGAAGCTTCTAACGAGGTGGGTGTTGGCGTAAAAGATTACGCTAACAGGTTTCTAAAGATTAGAAACTAACAAACAAAGTGTTTGCGAAATAAACTATTTCAAGCCTCCGAAAGGATAATAGCTCAAAACAGTTCGAAGATGTGTATTGAATAACTTGTATTCGGTCCTCATTACAGGGTAAAACAGGGGGTATTTATAGGCCCAAACATTAAGGAAAAGACCCTTTTATCCCTCTGTTACAACCGACATAGTGGAAACTATTCGGTACCTTAATAGGGCTAAAATGGTAAAAGACTAATCTAATGAGAAAGAAGATAAGTCTTCCATCCTAGCTGGCAAGGAAGCCCTCGGAAGAGTCCAAGTTCGAAGATATACTCCGAACTAGAGTTCAATACTTCGAACTTGATCTAATGTACTTCTGGAGTTACATGCGGGAAACCTTTGATTCAATCACCTGCCTTTGTCCTGTTATAGCAATATACCCGAAGATGGAGTATTTTTCCCCAACAGTAGCCCCTCGAATACACTTCTCTGCTATATCTGTAACGTTAGGAGAGCAGTATATGCAAGAAAAATAATCATGCACAGGGGTTAATAGATTTAATCCACCTCCGAAATACGTGGAGATGCAAAACTTTGAATCAACTTCCAAGAAAATTACGTTCGAACTATCTTAGAATTAACTCAGTAAAAAATCATGGCTTAGGCTATAAATAGAGGGCCCAGCCCCTTCTTGAGTACTCTTCTCACCGCTTTAGTGCAAACAAACCCTAATCCCCATCTTTCTCCTTGAGCAACCAGAGCAAGTCCATGGCGAAGACCAGTTTCAAGGTCCCTAGGGCGGCTTCAGCCCTTGCTCGGCAGCAGACTGCGGCTGCATCGGCAGCAGCAGCTTCATCGACGACAACTCCGGCAGCAACGGTAGCAGCACCAGTGGCGGCGCCAGGAAGAAATCTCCAAGATGTTGGTCCTCACGATCTCCTTCCAGCGTCGACGAAGTATGCGGACCAATCTTACCAGCTGGGACCTTCAACCTGCAAGAGGAAATCGCTCGCAGCAGTAATAGATGGGAAGATTAGTTCGGAGATTGTGATCCGCAAACCTGGAAAAGAAACTATTCCTTCGCCAAGGCCTAGAGAAGTGGTTGTCTTCGAAGCCTTTTTCGAAGCTGGATTAGGGCTCCCGGCTCTCGACTTCCTAGCCGAGGTACTGGATTTATTCCATGTTACTCTCCCCCAACTCTCTCCGAACGCGATAGCACGTCTCTCCATCTTCGAGTGGGCGTTGCGAGCTGAAGGCTGCGAAGGAAGAGCAGAAATCTTCGCAGCCCTACACCGAGCTTCTTGCCAACCCAAGACCTTCGTAGGCCCCGGAGGTGAAATGTTGGTGGTGGCCTTCGGGAGTATTAACTTCCGGCTCCGGGACGAGTATGCTCTTCGATTTCCAGCTAAGGCCATCAATGCCAGATGGTATACGGATTGGATCCTCCGATGGTTTTACGCCGAAGTTGGAGCGGGAAGCCGCCTAGCTGGACCTCTACAGGACATAAACTTCCGGAGGGAAGCCCTTGTCCATCCAGATCCAGGCCAGCTTGAAGCTTGCCTTAGCCTACTTCAGCGGATTAGCCATCGCCTGAGCATGCGAGATCTGGCAGAGGAGTTCATCGGACTTCAGATCCCCCCTCTGATGGCCAACTGGCCAATCACCTTCAAGGAAGATCCGGAGGGTGGCCTTCGAAAGATTTCTTCGAGCTCGAGCCCTGCAGGTAACTTCGAAAACAACATGTTTCATATATATTTATTTGATGAAATAACCAATGTCAACTTATCTTTCAGCCTCTGTAGCTCCTATGACTTCGGAGCAAATTGTGCGAGCTTCGGAGAAAATTCTGGAAGTTCCGACTCCGGGCGAGAAAGAATGGAGGATTAAGTTAGTAGGTACTTGGGAACGGTTCAACTGAGTATGGGGGTTACTCGAAGTTGTTCCCCCTCCTCTTTTGGATTGGGTGCCTTCGGAGAAAGGACCTAAGAAAAGGAAAGCAGAAGTTGGAACTTCAGCTCCCGTCAAGACTCCGTCGAAGAAGATAGCCCGAAAGCCAAGAGCTGCTGTGCCTCTAAGTCCAGTCGCTTCGGCCTCTGATTCCTCGGAGGATGAAGGTAGACTTCTTGTGGACCTAATTGACAAAGATGAAGCCCAAGCAGATGCAAGCACCGACAATGTTGCAAGCGTGCCGGAGTTTCCAAGCAACTTCGGGCAAGTTGAAACTTCGACTGTTCAAGGAGACTTGCCGCGTGATGAGGCCCCTATGAATGAAGGTGGAATCGAAGTTGCTGCAGGATCAACCCCGATTCTGGACGAAGCAACGACTGCAGCTCCCGAAGAGGCTCCAATAGTCGAAGCTTCAGTCTTGAATTTTGACTCCGACGAAGACTTTGGAGTGACCTTTGACCCTCCAAGCAGCCCAATGCTCACTCACCGACAAGACTTCGGAGGTAAACTTTGCATAATCTCTTTATTCTTTTTCCCTGCAAAATTATACAATGCATAATACCTTTGCCTCAACAGGGTCTGCTCCTACGGAAGAGGTTCGTCCCGAAGATACGGTTCTTGGAACTTCGGCAACTTTGGAGCCAATTCCAGAAGTCGCCCAAATGGGACCTGGAAAAGGTAAAGGCAAGGTGGATCCTCTCCCTGCTCCGAGTTTGGGATTAACTCTGTCTGAGTCGACAGACGGAGGTCAATCTACAGAGGGGGGCCAGTCTGCCGAAGTTCCTAAAGATACGGCCCAGTGCTCCGACCCGTCGCCGAATGAAGACGACCAGAGGGCCTTGTCTATGCTCCCTATTCTAGCTCCTTTCTTGCAGTGAAGAACCAGACTTCGGACTTTGCTCGAGCCTTTAGATCGAGCTAGCCGTGAAGTCGGGGAGATAGACTTGGTAACCATCCTGAGCGAAGCTGAGGGTTCGGAGCTCAACGCCGCCATGGAGCGTGCAGCATACCAGGTACGAAGTATCTTCAAAACAAAATTAATCTCACCTACAAATAATTTCTCACCTTGCTTTTTCTTCCTTGCAGCACATTGTCTTGGCCCGAGCTGTAGCTGTTTCAAACGAGCGTGGAAGCCTTCACCTTCGAGAGGAAAATACTGCTCTTCAGCGAAATCTTAATATCTCCGAAGGTTGGGTTTCCCCTTTGGACAAAATTGTTTCAGCGGAGCGAAGGGCCAGACAGAGCTTCGAAAGGAGGTAGAAGAGTTAATCGTAATGTTGTTAGAACTCCCGGCTCTGGAACTAGTCATTCCAACCTTAGCAATAGCTCTAGAGATCGAAGGGGTCTTCGATTCCTTCTCGGTATAGACACCGATTTTTCATGATGTAATTATAATTTGTTCGGATAATAAATATTGATTTTTAAAATTATCTCCCTATTTCCTAGCCCCTCTTTGGGCGTAAGCAACTTCGAACTATACTAAAAGATGGTTAGGCGCAAAGAAAAACTTAGGAGTACAATTTTGGGGGCTCGGAGCCCCTCAGCAATTTAAAGATTGATTAAAATCTTATAAAGTGTCTTCGACTACTTGGAGTCTGAAAATTGGTAACTTAGTACCTTGTGCTTTGAAAGAAATCACTTTGGACAACTTTCCGGACACTTTAGTGTCCCAAATGATTGGTCACTTTGGACTTTTTCCACAGATATTCGAAGCTCATCAGCTCAAACTCTGTTTTGTTTTGGCCTCCTTCAGCTCTTTTGCGAATGCTATCAAACCGGTGGTTTGGAATTCGCAGTGGTCTCTTTGGACTCTTTTTACGGATGCTTTCAAGCCGAAACTTGGAATCCGCATTATTTGGTCTCCTTCGACTCTTTTTACGGATGCTTTCAAGCCGGTGGCTTCGAATCCGTTTTCTCAGTGACTTTCCCACCTTGTCGGAAGCTTCAGACCAGTGGTCCGAAGTCCGAAAAATATGATTCAAATTAATGACACTTCCCTCCCAGCCAACTTCGCTATTCTAGTGCGTCCAATAGAAGTGGGAAGTATTTTGGGGGTAGGAATTATCTGAACCATAAGCTTTATTGATTCGGAATGTGTTTACAAATGATTACAAGGAGCCCCTATGCGAAATATCGCTTTAGGTGCTCCGCATGCCATGTATGCGCTAACTCTTCACCTTCCAAATTAGTTAACTTAAAAGAACCAGTTTGCAGACTCCGAATTTGTAGAGTTGAAGACATTTTTGAGATCTTAGTCAATCTCTAATTTGATAAGGGGCTCTGAGCCACCAAAATTGTGATCTTAACTAATGTTATTTTCGTTGCACGTAAGCACGTTCGAACATTTCGAAGTTGCTTACACCCAAAGAGGGGCTGGGAAGTAGGGATACAATTTTGAAACTTTAATCTTTATCATTCAAACAGATTACATTACATCATGAAAAATTTGTGTCTATACCGAGAAGGAAACGAAGACCTCCTCGATCCCTAGAGCTACTATTGAAACTAGAACGACTTCAAAGGCGACTCATTCTGGAGCCAGGAGTTTTAATAACTTTACGTTTAACCCTTTTCCCTCCTTTAGAAGCTCGAATGTCCCTCTGCTCTTGCTAAAGTTCGGCCCAGGTTCGAAGTCACTCGGGGCTTCTTTCCCAGCTTTGAAGTTGTTGAGGGCTCTTTTCTACTTGCTCTTCAGCGGTATTTTCTTCTTCGGACCATTCAATATCCTTAGAAGATGAAGGTTCTAAACTAACTTCGTTTTCCTCTTTTTTAATATAAGATAATATATCTTTACATATTTCGGGCATATCTTCATCGGAGTTTCCTCGAGGAATTGAAAATCGAGGACGTTTGTGAGGTCTTAGAGCTTCGAAGCTAGCCCATAGGAGGCGAAGCTCTTCGTTAACCTCTAGCACTTTGAGATCATCCAAAAAAGGTTGGAAAACCTAAAAACATTTCCAAATAAGTATTTTCATTCATAAAGGATAAAAGCATAAATTTTTACATAATCAGGGCCCTAAGGAGAACTAGACCTTCGGGTCCGAAGGGGGCTGGCTGCTCGAAGGTTGCGACCACACTTGCTTTTGGCGAAGTACTTCGTCAATCCATGTCTTGATTGTTGATCGGCCTTTAGCTCTCCAAGATGGTTGGAAGGCTTCCCAAGCTGCAGCCACGTCAGCAGAAGGAGTTAAGAGCCGGTCATCACCGAAGTTGGCAGGAGTCGCCTCTAGTTCTGGTGCTACTGATAGCCCTAAATCCTCGTAGTAGCTAAGCAATCCGAGAGTAGCTACTTGGCCGGAGATTTCTCCATACCGAATACTCGCTGTCTTCATGGTCTTCGCTGCTACCTGGATATTTTTCAATCTGCGCAGCAGAGGGATGTCGCCAGTTGAAGGTAAATTCCAAGAAGTGCCGAAGTACTCCAAGACACCACGAAGGTTGTCCATGGTTTCTAAGGATACCTTCTCACACTTTGCCTTGTCTTCGGACAAAGCATCCTTTGACGAAGACAGCTCGTCTATCAAAGAAGATAGCCTAGCTGCCTCCATAACCAAAGAGTTCTTCTGTCCAAGTAAATTGTTGGCCTCCTCCGACAACTTTAGCTGCTTCTCACGGAGCTTAACTAGCTCAGTCCCCGCGGTCACCTACTCCCTTCATAGTTCTTCCACTTCGGCCCGGAGCACGATCTGTTCAGCTTCGAGCTTCCGATTGGCAGCCTCCAAGCCAAGTCTGGCTTTCCTTTCTGTGGCCACCATTTCGTCCAAGCCAGAGGTCCGAACTTCAGAATTGACAAGACTCCCCTGAAGAGCCATTATCTTCTCCTTGAGTCGGTTACACTCTCGCTCATTTGATACGGCCACAGCTCGAGCCAAGACTATTTGATGCGAAGGAAGAAAAGAGCAATGTAAGCAAACTATTTACATGTTTAAACTAAATCTTTTGTTATAGATACTTCGTACCTGATAGGTTGCCCGCTCCAAGGCTGCATCCAGTTCCAACCCCTCAGCTTCCCCGAGAATAGCTACCAAGTCGATCTCCCCAACTTCACGATTAGACTGAGCCAGAGGCTCTAGCAAAGTCCGAAGCATAGTCCTTCGCTGTAGAAAAGGAGCTAGGAGGGGGAGCCTTGACAAGGCTCTATGATCATCTTCACTCAGAGAAGGGCCGGAGCGCAGCGCCGCATCCCCAGAGACCTCTGTGGATTGGCCCCCTTTCGTAGACTGGCCTGCGTTGGTAGACTCCGACGGGGTTAATCCGAAAGTCAGAGCAGGCAAAGGTTCCCCCTTTCCTTTACCTTTTCCAGGCCCCATTCTTATGGCCTCCTCTGGAATTGACTTTGGAGATTTTGAAGTTTTGGGCGCAGTCTTCGCAGCATGGGTTATCTCCATTGGGGTTGATCCTGTAAAGACCAAAGGTATTATATATTGCATAAACTTGGCAGGACACGAAAAGAAAGGGAAGGTACTCTACTGAGGTTTACCTTCGACGTTCTATCGCCAGATGAGTACGAGACTACTTGGAGGCTCGAATGCCTCTTTGAAGTTTTCCTCAGACTCAGAACTGGAGACCGAATGATTAGCTGCTAAAACTTCTCCAAGAACCGCAACTATCACTTCGTCCGGAGCTCAGACTTGATCATTTGTCATCCTGACTTTGCCTTCTTCTGCAGCAGGAGCCTCTTGGCCAGACGGGACATTCAAAGTCTCTGCCTGCTCGAGGTTGTCCTTTGAAGCAGGCACGGCCGATGCGTCACCCTCGGCGGGAACATCAACCTCCGCTTGTACCTCTTCATCCTCGTTAATGAGGGCTTCGAACCCCCTCTGTATTTCTTTGCGTCCTTCATCTTCAGATGACTCCGAAGACGAAGCAGAGGATTTGGAAGGGGCCACGAACTTCGGCTTTTGGGCCAACTTCTTCACAGGTGTCTTGGCCGGCGCCGAGGTCCCGGCTTCAACTTTCCTCTTCCTAGGACCTTGGTCGGACGTGCTCCAGTCTGGAAGGGAAGAAGCGTCAACTCCGAGTACGCTCCATACTCAGTTGAACCACTGCTAGCTGCCCACCAGCTTCACCCTCCATTCCTTCTCAGCGAGGGTCGGGGCTCCGAGGATCTTCTCCAAAGCCCGTACAACTTGCTCCGAAGTCAAGGTGGCGGGTGGGGCTGAAAGATAAGATTTTATCTCAGTTAAATCATTTTTTATGAAATTATTGCATATAAAACATTTTGTAGAGTCTCCGAAGTTACCTGCAGCACTTGAAGAGATCTCTCGGAGTCCACCCTCCGGACTCTCTTCGAAGTTAATAGGCCAGTTGGCGATCAGAGGCGGAATTCGGAGCCCGATGAACTCCTCCTCTAAGTCCCGCATGCTCATGCAGTGACTTATTGCTTGAAGAAGTTTGAGGCGAGCTTCGAGATGGCCCGGGTCTGGATGAACTTCTACTTCTCTCCGGTAAAATATGTCTTCAAGAGGCCCAGCCAAAGTGCTGTCCGCTCCAACTTCGGCGTAGAACCAGCGAAAAACCCAGTCTGTATACCATCTGGCATTGATGGCCTTCGCTGGAAACCGAGTCTGGTACTCATCCCAGAGCCAGAAGTTAATATTGCCGAAGGCAATTACTATTTTCTCTCCTCTGGACCCCTGGTAAGTCTTTAGCTGGCAGTAATCCTTGTGGAGTGCTGCGAAGATCTCTGCCCTCCCTTCGGAACCTTCGGCTCACATCGCCCATTCGAAGATTGCAAGACGCGCTATGGCGTTTGGGGATAATTGAGGAAGAGTAACGTGAAAAAGTTCCATTTCCAATTATATATCTCCAAAGGAAAATAGGGGGCAATGTTGTATAGCGAAGGGTACTCGGGGGCAAGGTGTACAGAGCCCACGGGGTCCCTGCCCAATTGTACGTCAGAGGCATTGGTGGCTCTAGCGGTTTCGCCCACTACGAGCCGAACCCATTGCACAGAGGGGGCTCGGCCATGTTGAAGGTATTTCGTACCATATTAGCAAAGGGTCCTGCCAGGACGGAGGTATGTTCGGCCATTGTGGGCCGAAGTCTCCTGCCAGAGGGTTCGCCCAGAGTGGAGTTGAGTCCGGCCATCGGGGTCCAAGCTCGTCAAGCGAAGGGTTCGGCCATTAGGGGTCGAACTCGTTCTGCATAAGGTTCGGCCATTGGGGTCCGAACTCACTGTGCGGAGGGTTCGTCCACTGGGGTTCGAAGCCATTGTGCGGAGGGTTTGGCCACTAGGGTCCAAAGTCACCGTGCGGACGGTTCGGCCGATGTGGTCCGAAGCCACCTCCTGACTGCCTTGGCCCCTTTGGTTGTCTTAGCCTTTTTGCGCGGGGGCCTATTTCGTTGGCTTTTTCTGATGTTTGTTAATAGCATCTGATAAGTCACCTTTGGTTTCTTGCGAGCCCTAGCCGAAGGAGATGTACTGACATTTCTTTTCCACACTCCTATTTCATGGTTCTTTGGTACGAGTATGTGTGTGCGCAATTCTCCAATACTAACCGCTTTCCCCTTAGTTGACTCGGCCTGCTCTGGCCGAATCAGTACTCTCTTCTCATCGAGGTCGACGGTGTTCACGGGAAAGGGGTCTTTGTCCAGCTTCATCTTTGGACTGGGGTCTATTTTAAATCGTCCTTCTATGGACGATTGAACCTGTCGACGAAAAACATTGCAGATGTTAGTATAATGGGAATGTGAATCATGCCACTTATAGTAGGGGTGTTTCTTTAGCTCATCAGTGGATGGAATGACATGGCCTTTAGGCAACCTGAGAAGCTAGTTCTTCAAGAGAAAATCAAATATTTTATCACACTTCGCTAGGCCGACTCTTAGTGGGAGATGGCCGTAGTTCGGAGCAAGTGAAGGGTTTACTCTTAGCATTCCAAAGCCATTCGGCCGCATACATGTCAGCTGAATCTTCCTCTTCTTCCGACTCTTCCTCATCAGAGTGTTCCATGATGTGGACTTTAGCCCTAGGCTTGTTAATTGTTTTAATAAACCTTTTATCTTTGGCCCGGCCTTCTTGGACTAGAGCCTGCTATAAGACTTGGCTAACTTCTAAAAAGTTTTGGTTGTCTAGTCTTTCTCTAGTCTCAAAATGTAACCCGTTGAAAGCTAGATCCGCCAAATCTCTTTTTGAAATATTGAGACTAAAACATTGGTTTCTATTATCTCTAAAGCGCTTGATGTACTCGGAAACACTCTCGTTAGATTTTTGTTTGACCGATGTCACATGTGAAAGCCTAAGTTATGTTTCGCCCGTATAAAAATAGTCATGGAACTTCTATTCCAATTCAGCCCATGTTTGGACAGAGTTCGGCGAGAGCACCAAAAACCAAGTGAAAGCGGTGCCGGATAGGGAAAGAGAAAATAGTCTAAGTTTTAAAGCATCCGACCCACTAGCTTCTCCACATTGTGCTAAGAACTGGCTGACATGCTCTAGTGTGGTTTTGCTACCCTCACCATCGAACTTGGTGAATTCAGGGACTCTATAGACACAAGGGTAAGGAATTGTGTCAAAATGGTCGGGGTACGGCTTTTGGTAAACCCTGGCCTGACACCTAGACACAAAACCGGTGCACTCCCTAAATAGTGTGCGGATTCATTCCTCAATGTCATCCTGGCCTCGTACTTGTGCGTGCCTCTCATGCGGGGGCGTGACGTGCGGTGGTAAGTCAGCGTGTCGGCCATGGGGGTCTTCCTCACGTGCTGGCTCTGGGTATATGATGTGTTTGGGACTATGCATTTGTGCATGTGGCTCGGGCAACGCGGGGAAAACCGGCGTAGGCGTAGGTGGCATGCAATGAACAGGGTTAGCTTGGAGATGTGTTTGTCTTTCTAGTACTTTCGTTGGTTCTACAATATATACGACTTACCGGGGGTGCACTAGCGACTGGAGTCGGAGGAATGGCCTTGGTAAAGCCAAACCTTCTAAGCGTCGCCTCTACTTGAGAGCTAACTACCGAATCTAAACGGTTGGCTAGATAAGATAAAGGAGGTGATGCTAGTGTTACCTATGTCCGAGAGAGGTCGGGGATGTTGATGTCGCACTTGATAAAGCCCACGCGTGTCTTGACGTAGCTTCCAAGCATCAGGTCCTATAGTGCTTTCATGTTTACCTCTATATCTGCCCCGTCTTCTTCGGGGATATCTTCAAGGGTAGGTGTCATGATGTTGCTATTGTCGATATCTGCGCCCCCCATCGGATCCATCGACGGCGTAGATGTAGTAGTCACTGCATATGTACTCGCGGCCAATGTAGATGTTATGGTCATGTTGGCGTAGCCTTCCCCAGCGGAGTCGCCAAAAAGTGTGTTGACATGAAAACATGCCCCCACACTTGGGTCAGTTCGACGATCCAAAAGTGTGCAGATACTTAGGAACCAGCATAAGCGTAACACAACACCGACGTCGCGTTCTGACAACCCTTAACAGTGGCAAGGGGATGGAGTCACCAGGTAACCAGATCACATAGAAATAATCCAATTAGCTGAAAAGAAATATATTAAATAAAATAAACCAGTCAGCTGAACAGAGCTTGACTAGTCTCGAAGTGTACCATGCGAAGGGTTCACCGAAGGGGCCTTCGGTGTCTGATGTGAAGGGTTCGCCGAAGATGGTCTTCGGGGTTCGGATTATTCTGGCCGAAGGTAGGCTCCGAATAGATCTCGATGTGAAATCACCTCCGAACAGTAGGGTTCGGCGCAAAGTCTTTGACACGACAAAAATACTCCAACGCAACGCACTGGTGCGACTTCGTCTGACGCAAAGTGTAGGCGTGGAGAAGCTTGACGCGATGAAGCCTGCTGCAGAGCGCTCTGGCGTGCGGGACTGACCAGACCAACAACAGCATGATGAGTCTAGCACAGGTAGTCGAAGCAAGGATCTCGCCAAAGGGTGTTCTCAGCAGCCTCCAAAACTAGCCTCTTCGCTCTGAACACCTTCAACGAAGGGGCTCCGAGCGTGAAAACCTACAACAGAACAAAGATCAATTGCCAATTTAGCCTGGAGACCGAATTTGATAAGTGTTGTAGTAGGGACACGAAGGTAACAATCTATTACATAGATTAACGGCTACTTCACAGGCGAAGTAACAAGGCGATAGCAATCCCGCTGACATACCGCTGTGTGTCGCGCCCCCACATGAGAGACGCGCGTAGGCAGGAGGCCAGGACGACATTGAGGAGCGGATCCGCGCGCTATTTAGGGAGTGCACTAGCTTCACGCTTAGAGATCAATCTAGGGTTTACCGAAAGCTATACCTCGATCACTTCGACACCATACCCTACCCTCGTTGGTCTAGAATCCTTGAATTCACCAAATTTGATGGTGAGGAGCCATGTTGAAGAGCATGGGCCTCATGGCTCCATATGTGATGAGTGATTGTCAACGGAAGTCAAGAGGACATGAAGAGAAGATGAGACCTACCGTGTCTAGGCCGTGTGTGATTCAGGTACATGGGCGGTGAGCGAATGCCCGGCAGAGATGCTGCGGAGTCGGGTCGACCCAATCTGAGCACATGGGCTAGGAGTGGCAGAGGATCCACTAGTCTGAGGGAGCCACGGATTGTCTCAGGTACACGGGCGGCGAGTGATTGCCGAGCTGAGGGGGCCATGGAAATGGGCCGGCCCAATCCGGGTACCTGGTGCGAAGACGGTGGACGCTTTGTCAGTTTCGGCGCAAAACTGACGACCGCTGATCTCGGATCTGACCGTTCTGAGGCGAAGCCGTAGCTGCTATGAAAGCTCCACTTCAGGACAAGTTATCTTTATTTAGGATTTTACTATTTTGCCTTTAGGCCCACAGTCTGTGTTAGTTGAGTCTGTAAAAATCCTAAGGGCATGTTCGTCTTTTCCATTTTTATTTTCAGCGTATGTTTTAAACCCTAAGGGTATTTTTGTTTTTTCCTAGTCTATTGGGGTGCCTATAAATAGGGCCCCAATCCCTAGGGTTAGGGTTAACTCACTTTAATCAAAATATTAGAGTTCATCCTCTTTTTGTTCCTGTTTTGTGCGCCGCCACACTTTGGCTCATCCTATTCATCACGACATTTCCTGGATCCGCATCGATGGCTCGCCAAGTGATTCTCTAATCATGTTTTATTATTCCATTCCAAGTCCTTACTCCAGGCCATCGAGTGTCACGCCATTGTTTTGCTTTTGTTTCCTGTTGCCTTAGTTTGCGTGCCATTGGTTGTTTCGATTAGTGTGATTCATGGATGCATACTGTAGTTTCCTGTGTGAACATTTGCTTTCTGGATGTTTTTCCTAAGAACTACTAGCTCTTGTTTTGTTGCATGATACGCACGGACTTCGGCTGAGATGGCATGCAAACTTTGATAACTTGTCAAAGGCATCTCTACAGCAGTGCGAAGTGTCCTGTGGGCTTGCTGAAGAAAGCTTCGGAGGCAAAGCTTCAGTGTGACTCTGCTTCAGCAATCACCGAAGGCAAGCTTCGTTGTGACCTCGCTCAAGCAAGCTTCGGAGGAAAGCTTTGCTGGGACTTCCAAGTCACTCTATTCGAAGTGAGCCTGGAGGCTTCAACATCTGGATTTTGCGAAGCCCTCTATGGAAGGCTTCATACTTCGAAGGCTGTTGAAGGCTTCGGCCAGAGCTCCGACTAGGGGCTCGAAGTGCAGGCCTCATAGAGGCTTCGCTGAAGCTCGGTGAAGCAAGACACTTTGAAGTAAAGGCTCGCAGGCTTCGACGTCTACAGGTGTAGGCTTTGACAAGTACCGAAGAGGAGACAAATTTGTGAACAATAACCTTTCATCTCATTCTGCATTCACATGAATTAAATGTCTGTGATGGTTAATGTTTATGATGCTTGAAATGCATGTAAGTTGAATACCTGTTTAATCTACCTTTGAACACTATGTTGGTGTCTGTTCAACTAGGACACCAGTCATTTTTGGGCTAGATTATTTTTAGCACCTATGATCCTTTTTGTTTCTGCTGGTTATTTGTTGAGGTGCGTTGGGTGTTGGGAGAAGGCCATTGATTCGCAAGAATTTTTTAGGTGCCCATTCAACCCCCTCTAGTCGCTACTTTCGGTCCTACAAGTGGTATCAGAGCCTGGTTAGGGTTTTTCCATACATTAACTGGTTCTAACCCAAGGTAGTGATCATGACGTCTTCTGGCAAGGTCCTGTCCCTGGAAGCTTTTGGCTACATTTATTGGAAGACACGCATGCCAGCCTATCTCATGAGCTAGAGCTCGGACATTTGGGACGTTTATGTTCACGCTACTTTTACCATACTTCCTGTTGCTGAGCGTACTTCCCCCGAGATAATCACCCAGCATCAAAACAACAACAAAGTTGTGAACATTTTGTTTTCTGGTTTAGGGCCCACTGAGTTTGAGTGTGTGAGCCATCTCAGCAATGCTAGAGAGATCTGGGCTACCCTCCAGGCACACCATGAGGGGACAGCCTAGGTCAAGGCTCGGCTCTATCAGACCTACCTGCGTGAATATAAAAATTTCACACAAAAGCCGGGTGAATCTGTTGAAGCATTGTTTGGTCGTTTTCAATCGATCATCAACAAGCTTCGGGCCAACAAGGCCGATGGAGTTCAGCTAGTCTCAGATCATGAGCAGACACTCAAGGTTCTTCATACCTTGGACCCTAAGATCTGGGAGATCAAAGTATCCTCTATCATTGAGAGCACCTCTTATGATACCTTGACTATCACAGAGCTTTTTCATAAGCTCAAGGCCACAGAGGTTGATATCCAGTTGATATCAAATCTGACTGGTTCTAGATCAAAAACCCTGGCGCTTGCGACACCCTCTACTGACTCCTCTTCTTTGAGCTGTGCTGGTTTCTCCCTGATGTCTATCACTTAGGACCAACTTGATTCGTAAGGAGAAGATGATATGTGTATGTTTAACAACCGGGTGCATCGTGTCTATGATAAGTGAATGTTCAAAAGACACGACACAAAATCTGGATGCTTTGAGTGTGGTGATCCAGGTCACTTCATCGCCGACTGCCCCAAGCGGAACGGTCACAAGAAGGGTACCGGTGGTGGCTCCTATGACTCTGGCAAGCACGACAGCTCCACCTTCACAAAGGGCAAGCCCGAGACGAGATTCTTTTGAAAGGCCCCGAAGGACTACCAGCGTGAGAACAAGAAGCGAGACAAGGCCTTCTTCGCCGAGATGGAGAGAAGCTACTCCAAGGGATCATCGTATTCTTCCTCGTCTTCAAGCTCAAGTGATGAAGAAATCATGATCAAGAAGGGGAAGGACAAGGATGATCCGGTTGGCCTCTACTTCATGCCCTTCGGAGACAAGCCGAAGAGCCGCTCGCACCACAGCCGAAGATCCTGCAAGAGCTTTTGCTCAATGGCTCTTGGGGATAAGGAAGAGAATGGCTCCCTTGACAACTCCGACGGCGACGATGATGAAAAGGTATCCTCCTATGAACAAGAAGTCATTGAATTACAAGAAGAGAACCATCAGGAGTTGAGGTATCGGGAGAAACTGCTTAGAGGGGCTAAGAAGAGGATAGATGAGCTAGAGAGTGAGCTTGCCGTGGCCAATGGCAGGATTGAGAGTCTATCTTCTTCCCCTTGATTGGGTGGTAGCAGTGAGTGCCCTAACTGCGAGGTGTTGTTGTGTGACCTGACGACTGTGAAGTCTAGGTACATAGAGAGGGTAGATGAGAGAGATGCTTTGGCCACTAAGCTTGAGAGCGCTCAGCTAGAGCTGAAAGATGATCATGCCACTGTCGTCATGCCCTGTGTGGACTGCCCATCCCATGTAGCTGATTTAGCTGAGCTGAGAGCCAAGAGTGATGAGCAGTTGGGCGAGTTAACAAGAGTCAGAGCTGAGCTGGAGCAGGCTAAGCTAGAGCTCGAGACATTGTCAGTTCCATCCACTGTTTGTGAGAACTGCTTGTCCCTGAGATTGGAACTGATCAAGCTAAAAGCTGAGAAGTCTGTTCAAGTTGATAGAGAGTGTGAGATCTGCTTGTCTCAGGTGGAGGTGCTAGCTTCTTTGAGAGAGGAGCTAGCTGATGCTCAGAATGAGAACTTTAACCTCCATCAGATCCTGAGTTGGGTGAGTGCCAGAGAGCCACAGCTCGGCATGATGATCTAGCAGTTCAAGAGGCATGATGGGTTTGGGGTAGGTTACACCTACACTAAGGCTGACTTTGAGAGTGTCGTTAGCCAGGCAGTGGAGTGGAGTAAGATGACTCTTGAGCAGAGATATCCCAAGACACACTCCACTGAGTCTTTCCAGGCTAGTCATCCCAAGGATGGAGTGTTCCAAGAACAACCTAAAGCTCCACCCAAGAAGTCCATCTGGATCCCAAAGCCTAAGCATCTCCACACTTCTCTTGACTCTCTACCTGGACCCTCTCACACCAAAGAATCTACACCCAACACCACCAAGCCCAAAAACCTCAAGCCTCAACCACATCCCAAGAAGCCTGCCTATCACTATGAGTACTGTCAAAGAGACGGGCATCTTGAGGAGTTTTGCTTCAGGAGGAAGCGGGTTGAGAGAGCAGAGAGAGCTCGAGGTGGGCAGGAGAAGTTCTATCAGTTGGGTGGTAGACAAAGAGTCCCTCGACGCGGGGAGAGGCTAGAGGTCAGGTCGCGTTGTGTAGGTGGTGGTAGAGGAGACAGCTTTCATGTCTGTGCTCTGGAGGGTGATTTTTGCTCTGGCAGAGCTCCAGGTCATTCTGGATACGGCTTTGGACCTCGTGGCCAAGACTTTAGGATGAACCGAGGATCGCGCTTTGAGCCGCGTTTTGGTTCAGACTCTTATGATTCCTTCTGCTTTCCTTCTTTTGAGCAGATGGCTCGACCCTGGTTTAGCTCTTTTGATAAATCTGTTGTTGGACCATTTGCTCCCACTTATGACCACTGATCGTGCATGATCGAGGACTGGAGGACGTGTGGATCATGGATTCATGATGCTCTCACCACATGATGGGACATCGCAGATGGTTCTTCATCCTCACTTCCCCGAGCTCCAAGGAGTACATCACTTTCGGGAACAGTGGTCAAGGAAAGGTACATGGCATTGGCTTAATTCGCATCTCTAATCATTTCTCTTTGAAGAATGTTGCTTTGGTTGGAAACTTGAATTTTAATCTGATCTCTGTTTCGCAACTTCTTGAGGATGGTTTAGAGGTTCACTTTAAGAAGGGCATGTCTTCTGTTGTTGATTCTAGAGGATCTTTGGTTTGCCAGATCTTACCCTTTGGTAAGTTTTTTCGAATTGATTTCTCTAGTTCTTTTGGCCCTTCTCAATGTTTGATTGTTGGATCCTCCTCTGAGCTCTGGAAGTGGCATAGGAGGTTAGGTCATTTGAGTTTTGATTTGCTAGTCAGATTGAACTCTATGGACCTTATCCGAGGATTGCCCAAGCTTAAGATCGAGAATGATCTAGTTTGCCATCCCTGTCGTTATGGGAAAATGGTTGCCGCTTCTCACACACCTGTGACACAAGTGATGACTTCGTACCTAGGAGAGCAGTTACACATGGATACTGTTGGTCCAGCTCGGGTACGCTCAGTCAGTATGAAGTGGTACACGCTTGTGATAGTTGACTATTTTTCTCGATTCTCGTGGGTTTTCTTTTTGGAGTCTAAGGATGAGGCCTTCCAATTTGTACATGACCTGATTTTGAAGTTGAAGAATGAGAACAATGGTCGGATGCGAGCAATTCGCTCTAACAATGGCTTTGAGTTCAAGAACTCTCAGTTCGTCAGCTTTTGCAGTGATCAAGGTCTTGAGCATCAGTTTTCTGCCCCTTACACTCCCCCACAGAATGGCGTTGTGAAACAAAAGAACCGCACGCTAGTCGAGATGGCCAGGATGATGCTCGATGAGCATAAGACTCCTAGGCGCTTTTGGGCTGAAGCCATGAACACGGCTTGCTATCTGGCCAACCGCATTTTTCTTAGGGCTTACTTAGGTAAGACTTCATATGAGTTGCGGTTTGGCAAACAGCCCAAGGTGATTCACTTGCGAACGTTTGGCTACAAGTGCTTTGTGCTCAAGAAGGGAGGGCATTTGGACAAGTTTGAGTCTCATTGCAGGGATGGAGTTTTTCTTGGTTATGCGTTGCATTCTCGAGGATTCCGTGTTTGGAACCTCGACTCCTAGCAGCTTGTCGAGACTTGCGAGGTTTCTTTTGATGAGTCCATGCCTTCGTTGACTCCTTCTTTTGAGCTTTCTGGAGATGATGAGCTTAGAGAGTCCATCTTCGAGGAAGATGATGATGCTCCTTCTGTTGATGTGGGTGGGCGTTCTGCACAGCCTGCATACCCCGCACCTTCTGAGACTTTGACTGAGGACAAGGGCGGACCTCTAATCACTTCTTCCACTTTGATCAAGACCCCTCAATCGAGTCCAGGGGTGCCAGCTGCTGACTCTGGTGAGGTGACTTCGGATCACCTAGGATCCCGATAAGTTCAGTGTGATCACCCCTCAGAGCTCATCATCGGGGATCTCACTTCGAGAACCTTGCGTTCTTCTGTTGACTCGCTCGCTGTTTTTGTTGAATCTGCTTTTGTTGCCTCTTTTGAGCCGAGAGATGTTTCTCATGCTCTTTTTGATTCAAATTGGATAAACGCTATGCAAGAAGAGCTTGATAATTTTGTTCGCAATCGGGTTTGGACACTGGTTGAGCTGCCACCTAGATGCAACCCCATAGGAACCAAGTGGGTGTTTAATAACAAGTAAGGTGAAGATGGGGTTGTGGTGTGCAACAAAGCTCGATTAGTTGCCCAGGGTTTTCGCCAAAAAGAGGGTATTGACTTTGAGGAGACCTTCGACTCTGTTGCCCATCTTGAGTCCATTCGCATACTTTTGGCATTCGCTGCTTCTAAGGGTTTTAAGCTTTTTCAAATGGATGCCAAGAGTGTTTTTCTGAATGGGTACATAGAGGAGGTGGTGTATGTTAGGCAGCCCCTCGGTTTTGAGAACCCTAAGTTTCCTCGACATGTTTTCAAGTTGCAGAAAGCTTTATATGGTCTGAAGCAAGCCCCTAGGGCTTGGTATGACCTATTGAAGCAGTTTTTGTTGGGGAGTGGCTTTGTGATGGGTTCTGTGGACAAGACTCTTTTCTTGCTTAGAGTTGGATCAGACTTCTTGATTGCTCAGATTTACATGGATGCCATTATTTTTGGTGGTTCTACTAATGAGTTTGTGTCTAAGTTTTCTGAGCAGATGCACAGTGAGTTTGAGATGAGCCTCATGTGTGAGCTCAAGTATTTCCTAGGGCTCCAGATCAAGTAGACCAAGGATGACATCTTCATCCACCAGAGCAAGTACACGCGGGATATGCTGAAGAAGTTTGACTTTGGTGGAGAGTTGAAGCCTCAAATGACCCCAATGGGTACATCTGGTGACCTGGACAAGGATGAGAGTTGTGTCAAGGTCAACGACAGAGAGTATCGAGAGATGATCGGATCGCTGATGTACTTGACGGTGATGAGACCGGACATTCAGTTTGCCATGGGACTGTGCGTGCGCTTTCAGTCTTCACCACGCGCATCTCATTGGTAGGCTGTCAAGTGCATTTTCAAGTACCTTACCTATGCGCCTGATCTAGGTCTTTACTATTCAACATCATCGTCTGTTGATTTATCTAGCTTTTCCGACGCTGATTTCGGTGGGTGTCGGCTGGATCGCAAGTCGACTTCCGGTAGTTGCCAGTTTCTTGGTTCTTCACTTGTATCTTGGTCTTCTCGAAAACAATCTGGAGTTTTGCTTTCTACTACTGAGGCTGAGTATGTAGCTGCTGCTCACAGTTGGTTTGGATGATTTCTACTTCGAGAGATTTTGGGTTGTTCGTCCCTACCAGAGTACCTTTGTTTTGTGATAGTACCAGCGCGATTAGTGTAGGGAAAACCCCATGTCTTCATTCAAAAACCAAACATATTGATGTGCGCTTTCACTTTCTGAGGGATCGATATGAGAAAAGTGTCATTGACCTTGTTCATGTTGATACCCATCATCAGTTGGCTGACATTTTCACCAAACCCCTAGATCAGTCTACTTTTGAGTGTTTGCGAGGGGATTTGGGAGTTGTGTATCCTTTTTAGGATATTTTGAGTCAGTTTTCTTTCTTCTTTACTCTTTCTTGAGTCTTTTGTGTGAGTTCATATCGTGCATATTCACATATCACATTTTGAGCTTGCTTCTGGTATATGATTGACCTGCTTCACTTGATCTAGCTAGTATATGCTTTTGAATACCTGTCGATGATCATGCTTTGCTTCAGTTCACATGATATGTCGGATATCTGTCATATGCATGGCTTTTATGTTTTAAAATTGAAAAAATGATCACCATTGCTTCTGGTAACTAGCATGTGTAGGCTGAATGCTTCTGCTATCTGTTACATGCCTTGTAGCTAGATCCTTACTTAGATGCAGATATGCAACTTGGACATCTATGTGCTTTAACATGGAAAATGTGCTATAAAAATAATAAAAATCAGAAAAATGAAAAATCCATGCCTTTTATGAATAATTGAAAAAGATCCAGGTGGGTTTGCCTTGTCACATTACATTGTTCTGGACTGCTTACCATAGCACTTTGGTATGAACCAGGACAGTGTCTTAAGCTTATGATGGTCCAGTTCTAGCCTAGGCTTGACTTGGTCGGTTAGCATAAGGTTTGACATGCAAATAACCCTTGGCAAAAAATGAAAAAGGAAAAGAAAAATCCTGAGAATTAAAAAGACAACAAGTTTGTTGAAGCACTTTGTTCTGGACAAATGCTTATCTTTGTAGATATTAGCTAGCCTTTGCATCTCATGTTTTACCTTGCTTGTCAACTAGAAAATGTGGTGATGTTTTTGTTTGCAAAAATCGAAAATGCGTGCTAATGACTTTCCTTGGATATCATCTCTTGCACTAATCATGCCATGTGTCTTAGATAGTATGTATTTTGCTATACTTGCTAGATGTTGTAATTGTAGTCAATCATATCTGAGAAGAATGTTTTTACACTGCACCTGCACCCCAGTAGCATTCATTGCATATTTTGGGGGGGAGATGCATTTCAAGGGGAGTTTGAGTTTGTGTCTCTTTAGAGTGCATTTAGTCTCACTTGATGAGTCGAATTGTCAACAAGGGGGAGAAATTTTGGTTACTTGATCCTTTAGAAGAGTTTTGGGGGAGTTTTAGTCTCTTTTGCCCTTACTCTTTCGATATCCTTGTTGATAATTCTTAGATTGCACTCGTTTTGAGTTTTTTATTTTTGGTTAACCATAATGACCACTCTCTGGTTTTTGTATGGCTTTTGGTCATTAAGGGTTAAACCTTTTATTTTATTTTCTTCTTTCTTTCTTCTTGTGTTTTGTTTTCGCGTTTCCACATGTGTTTGCAGGTTCTGAAGAGCTGATGAAGAGAGTGTTGACAATGCACTCATCAACGGGGAGATAGAGGAGCCATATTGAAGAGCGTTGGCCTCATGGCTCCAGGTGTGATGAGTGATTGTCAACGGAAGTCAAGAGGACATGAAGAGAAGATGAGACCTGCCTTGTCTGGGTCGCGTGTGATTCAGGTACACGGGCGTCGAGCGACTGCCGGGCAGAGAGGGTGGGGAGTCGGGCCGGCCCAATCCGAGTACATGGGCTAGGAGCGGGAGAGGATCCACTGGTCTGTTGACTGGGATTGACTCAGGTACACGGGCGGTGAGTGATTGCCGGGCTAACGGTGCCGTAGAATCGGGCCGGCCCAATCCGGGTACCCGGTGCGAAGACGGTTGACGCTTTGTCAGTTTCAGTGCAAAACTAATGAATGCTGATCTCGGATCTGATCGTTGTGAGGCGAAGCCATAGCTGCTACGAAAGCTCCGCTTCAGGTCAAGTTATCTTTATTTAGGATTTTACTATTTTGCCTTTAGGCCCACAATCTATGTTAGTTGAGTCTGTAAAAAATCCTAAGGGCATGTTGGTCTTTTCCATTTTTATTTTCAGTGTCTGTTTAAACCCTAAGGGTATTTTTGGTTTTTCCTAGTCTATTGGGTTGCCTATAAATAGGGCCCCAATCCATAGGTTAGGGTTAACTCACTTTAATCAAAATATCAGAGTTCATACTCTTTTTGTTCCTGTTTTGTGCGCCGCCACACTTTGGCTCATCCTATTCATCACGAGATTGCCTGGATTCACATCGATGGCTCGCCAAGTGATTCTCTAATCAGGTTTTATTAGTCCATTCCACGTCCTTACTCCAGGCCATCGAGTGTCACACCATTGTTTTGCTTTTGTTTCCTATTGCCTCGGTTTGCACAGCATTGGTTGTTTCGATTAGTGTGATTCATGGATGCATACTGTAGTTTCCTGTGTGTCTTCGTCCATACGTCGTACTATCTCTACTGACCATTTGTTGCATTAATGCATCCGTCTGAACATTTGCTTTCTGGATCTTTTCCCAAGAACTACTAGCTCTTGTTTTGTTGCACGATACGCACGGACTTTGGCTGAGATGGCATGCAGACTTTGATAACTTGTCAAAGGCATCTCTACAGCAGCGTGAAGTGTCCTGTGGGCTTGTTGAAGAAAGCTTTGGAGGCAAAGCTTCGGTGTGACTCCGCTTCAGCAATCACCAAAGGCAAGCTTCGTTGTGACCTCGCTCAAGCAAGCTTCGGAGGAAAGTTTCGCTAGGACTTCCAAGTCACTCTATTCGAAGTGAGCCTGGAGACTTCGGCATCTGGATTTTGCGAAGCCCTATGTGAAAGGCTTCGGACTTCGAAGGCTGCTGAAGGCGTCGCTGCCTGCGGAGGACCTCGTCCACCAGCTTCGAGCGGGCTTCGGCCAGAGCTCTGACTAGGGGCTCGAAGTGCAGGCCTCGTAGAGGCTTTGCTGAAGCTTTGTGCAGCAGGACACTTTGAAGTAAAGGCTCGCAGGCTTCGACGTCTACAGGTGTAGGCTTCGACAAGTACCGAATAGGAGACAAATTTGTGAACAGTAACCTTTCGTCTCATTCTGTGTTCATATGAATTAAATGCCTGCGATTATTTTTAGCACCTGTGATCCGTTTTGTTTCTGCTGGTTATTTGTTGAGGTGTG
Organism: Zizania palustris; assembly: GCA_019279435.1. NCBI lineage: Eukaryota > Viridiplantae > Streptophyta > Magnoliopsida > Poales > Poaceae > Zizania > Zizania palustris. The sequence goes on along the minus strand of JAAALK010000289.1, from coordinate 58,076,970 downwards.
TTGGGTGTTGGGAGAAGGCCATTGATTCTCAAGAATTTATTAGGTGCCCATTCACCCCCCTTTGGTTGCTACTTTCGGTCCTACAGACGGTGAGGGTAACAAGACCACACTAGAGCATATCAACCAGTTCATAGCACAGTGTGGAGAAGTTAGTGGGTCGGACACATTTAAACTTAGATTGTTTTCTCTTTCACTATCCGGCTCCTCTTTCACTTGGTTTTCGGCACTCCCACCGAACTCCGTCCAAATGTGGGCTCAATTAGAACAAAAGTTCCATGACTATTTTTTTACAGGCGAGACAGAACTTAGGCTTTCACACATGACATCGGTCAAATAGAAATCTAGCGAGAGTGTCTCTGAGTACGTCAAGCGCTTTAGAGATACCAGAAATTGATGTTTTAGTCTCAATATTTCAGAAAGGGATTTGGTGGATCTAGCTTTTAACGGGTTGCACTCTGAGATTAAAGAGAGGCTAGACAACTAGAACTTTTTAGAAGTCAGCCAAGTCCTATAGCAGGCTCTGGTCCAAGAAGGCCGAGCCAAAGATAAAAAATTTGTTAAAATGTTCAACAAGCCTAGGGCTGAAGTCCACATCATGGAACACTCCGACGAAGAATAATCGGAGGAAGAGGAAGATTCGGCTAACATGTATGCGGCTGAATGGGTTTGGAACGCTAAGAACAAGCTTGTCACTTGTTCTGAGCTACGACCCTTCGCACAGTGGATTCGGACCCCAATGGTCAAACTCTCCGCATAACGAGTTCGGGCCCCAATGGTTGAACCCTCCGCATAACAAGTTCGGACCCCATTGGCTGAACCCTTCGCTAGGCGAGTTTGGACCCCATTGGCCGAACCCACCTCCGCTCTGGGCGAACCCCTCGGTGGGGGACTTTAGCCCACAATGGCCGAACATACCTCCGGCCTAGAAGGATCCTTCGCTGATATGGTCCGAAATACCTTCGACGTGGCCGAACCCCCCTCTGGGAAATGGGTTTAGCTCACAATGGGTGAAGCCGCTAGAGCCTCCAATGCCTCCACCATACTACTGGGCAGGGGTCCTGTGGGCTCCGAACTGCACCTCACCACCGGAGTACCCTGTTTTTCTTCAGAGTGTTATGATTGGCAGGGACAAGTGAACATGGCGAAGGGGAACATCTTTCACAGACTATCCGTGAGAAACCAAGGGTGGTTTCGGTCTGGATGATGAGTGATTGACAAGGATGAGCGTCTGAGTAGTTGAGGTTGGTTAAGTGCATCGAGGGTTTCGATGTGAAATGGAGGTTTGTCTACCGAGGGTTTCAGTGGTGCGTTGCGTTCTTGTTTTGGCTTGTCTTGTATGTGCAGGGAGGAGATGCTGACCAATTGTCAATGGCGGGTGATCGAGGGTCGAGCGGGGAGCTTGATGTCGGAGGATCAGGGAGGTCGGGCGAAGTTGGATAAGATCTCAAGAGTGCACAAAGAGACGGAGCAAGACTTGGATGGACGGCTAATTGCGACGGTGTGATGATCGGGTTTGCGAGAGGGAGGCCAGGACAAGCATTCAGGCGGCTCGAGGGGATCGAGAGCGAAAGTGGCTTGCTGGCGCTCGGAGTCGCGAAGCGGTGTCACGAGTCGAAGGGTTGAGAGGCTTTGTCGGTTTTTGCTGAAAACCGTCGAAACTTTAAATGTTTTTACTAATTCAATAAATTTGTGTCATGTATTAGTTTAAATTTTTTAGTTTCATAGTGTATCCTTTTGGTATATTTTTTGAGTGGGTTCACTCTGAAAATATATTAAAAAGAAGAGTCCTTTTATATTTTTTTCTTTTAGGGTCTAATAGGGTATTTTCATAATTGTATTTTCAGAAATTTGTAAGGGGTAAAATGTAAAACTGTGGCTTCTAGAACTTGGGCAGGTAGGATATTTATCCCCTGTCCTCCTGGCCGAATAGATCAATGGAGAGGAACAAAATTTAGCAGCACTTTGAAATTAAAACCAAAAATTACTCCAAGCGATGAACTTGTGACGGTGAATAACAATCGGTAGGATTTGTCGGTCTTGCTACAGTGCGTGTCGACAGCGCTATTCAGCGTCAAGTTTTTCCTGTATGCAGCGTCTGAACAAGTAAGTGTTTCTTCGATTTCTCTGAGAAGTCTTGATAATTTGGATTACTTCCTTTTGTGATTTCATCTGGATATGATAGATATACATGCTGAATAGTTTTGATCCTTGAATCAGTTCAGTTTTCACATGTATTTCATGTTTTGGACCTTGAAAATATTTGATCACAGTTTATCATGTATCCTTTTGTTCAAGTTCTGATTCATATATATGTGATTGACTATTGTGTGTGGATAAAATCTGATCAAGTCTGGTTGATAAATTATTGAATTGAAAGTGGATCTAGTTTTAGTTCTAGTATGTTTCAGTTCAACCTTTCATCTTGTTTTTGGTTCATGCTGTGAAGTCTTATTCTCCATTTCAGAACCAATTTGATTAATTTGAATGTGTGTGTTAGTCTGAGATGATCACTTTAGATTTTATTATGTATGAGTATTCAGGTTCTGTGATCTGCATTTTGAACTGATAGTTAAGGATCTATTTCAAGGTTGTGTCAAGATTTTTGATGCTAAGTTTGAGTGTTTGAATTAAATTTATTCAGGTTAGTTTGAGTATTTGAAACTGTTTTGAATCATGAGTTTCCACAATTCAGTTTTCTTGTGCTGATATTGGAGCTTGACATTTAGAACTCCAAAAGTACCATTTCAAATGTGTTGAACAAGTTTCTGAAATTACCTCTGTTCTGAAATTCATTTTCAAATTTGTGATCTAGTACTGTTGTGTATTTAAACTCTGTTTGAAGGAAACCTGAAGTTCTGTTTTCAGAAAAAAAATTATTGCATTTGTTCATACTCTTCTTCTGAATTCCTTTTTAACTATTGTTCTACTTCTTACTCATGAAAATTCATTAGGACTGTTCTACTGTTCTAAATTGCAGTGAATGTAAGAAGTGTTTGTTTCTTTGGTTGGTGTGGACTGTTTTAGTTGATAAAACTTGTGTTTCTGAATTTGAATTTTGTCCTCTGTGATACTTTCTTTGAGATTGCATTCTGAAGTTCTCTGAAATTGAAACAGAATTGTTTCAGTACTGGTTGCACTGTTTGAGTTAAAATTCAATCAAATTTTCCATACTGTTATGAATTTTGTGTAGATGTCTATCTAAGATTATCCAAGATAAATGTGTTGATTCTGATCTGAAAACCCTTGAAATACATCTGCTTGCTTGAAATGTGCTGACAAACTGAAAGAGGTGAAGAATCTCTTTGTGCTCTTGACGATGAAAAGTGATTGCTGATATGTTTCAGTTTTGCTTCAGAATAGTGTCAACTACACTGCTCTTTGGTATTTGTCTACTATTTTTCAGTCTGAACAAATCTGATTCAGTACAAGAAATTACTTTTGTCATGTTTGTAAATCTGTCATTTGAGATAGGAATTGAGTGATTGAAGATAGGATCTTTTGCTTAACTCAGGCCTTCATTTGAATACTAGTTTAAATTGCTGCAGCTGATTGGTGTGCTTATAACAGTTTATCTCTGAATTGATCTTCAATTTTATGTGCTGATCTATAGCTTTTTTGAAATCCAAATCTGAGAAAACCATTTCAGTTTGCTGTTGTTTTACTGTTCTGAATTGGAGTAAGAATCTGAAATCCGCATTCAAGTTTGAATGGAAATAAGTTTGTTCAATGATAGCCTTTGAGATGAAGGTTTGTTGATAGCAAAAAATGGCATCAATGATTAAGATTGTCAAAATATCAATTTTTGTAATTTGGGCCGAAAATACACATGTCCCAGGTCAGGCCGAAGCCCTACAGGGCCGAAGGACCATTGGGCTATGAGCTCTAGAAGCTTCCAGCCAGCTCACGGCCTTCGGCCAGGAGGTCTTCGGAGTCCCACACCGCCGAAGCTTCGGCCCGAGGAGCAGGCTTCGATGGGCCTGGCCGAAGGCCCACTTCGAGCAGAGATACAGTTGGACCCGATTCTGGCTAAGTGTTTATCTCTATTCAGCCGAATTATAACAGATTAGATTAGAGGTCTAGCCCCTATAAGAAAAGAGGCGAAGCCAGTTCAGAGCCCCCCCCCCGACAAAATCAACCACAAAGCCTAGCTTTGAATCGCATTTACTTTATCTTTACTTTTCTGTACTCTTCGTGGGTTTGCCTGGAAGCCCTCCGACGGCCACTTCGGAATAGTGGTAATCCTTGTTACTTCGCTTGTGAAGTATCCGTTAATCTACGTAATAGATTTCTATCGCCTTATTACTTCGCCTGTGAAGTATCCGTTAATCTACGTAATAGATTGTCATCGCCTTGTTACTTCGCTTGTGAAGTATCCGCTAATCTACGTAATAGATCGCTACCTTTGCTCCTAGTACAACGCGTAGCAGAATTCGGTCCTCGGGCCAAATTGGTACTTCGAATCTATTATGTTGCAGGTTTTCACAATCGGAGCTACTTCGTCGGAGGTGTCCAGAGTTGAGAGATTGGTTTCGGAGGTTGCCAGAACACCCTTCAGCGAGACTGTTGCTTTCACCGCACGCTCCGTCAGCAGACTTCGTCACGACAGGCTTTGCCACGCTCATACTCCGATCCGAACGAAGTCACGTTCAAACATTGCGCCTGAGTCATTATTTTGTATCTTACTGTATCAGAGACTTCACACCAAACCCCGCTGTTCGGAGGTGATTGTCGTGTCCAAATCCATTCGGAGTTCATCTTCGGCCAGATCAGTCCGAACGCCGAAGGTACCCTTCGGCGGGACACTTCGTACCAGACGCCGAAGGTACACTTCGGCGACCCCTTCGCACCATACTTCGAAGCAGACAGGCTCCGATCGGTTTGCTGATTTATTCTGTTTAATATATTTCTTTCAGCTAATTGGATTATTTATGTATGATCTGATTACCTGGCGACTCCACCCCCTTACCACGGCTAAGGGTAGTCGGAACGCGACGTCGGTGCTGTGTTACGCTTAGGCTTGTCCCTAAGTATCCACACACTTTTGGATCGTCGAACTAACCCAAGTGCGGGGGCACATTTTCGTGTGAACAAGGTTCAGGTTGAATTAGTGGGTGATTGAACTCAATGTTGATATACTATTGTTTTGTTTGTGTCAAATCACAATTGACAAATGTCAGAACTTTTGTGTTGAGTTCTCAAAGTAAACTGAAGTTATTGACTGAGTTGTTTGAGATTTCAATTTTGAATCTGAATTGAAAACTTGAATCTCTGAGTATTTATTGATGTCCTAAATCCTGTCGGAGTTTCATTGATCGATACTTCGTTGTCGACTATCCATTTATCGAAATAGCTATTGCATTTCAGAGTCTCAAGTATCGACAATAAAGATCGATAGTTATACTCCAAGTTGCTTTGAAATCTGTTTCTGAGTCATGTTTTGAACAGTTTTTGGTGCTTCCTTATTCAAGATTGATTTTACAATATTTCAGAGGTGGGTTGGGTGATTTGACTAGGCCATCACATTCGCAAGAAAGTGTCGAGGCACCTATTCAGCCCCCTCTAGTCGCCATTCCGATCCCACAATCCGTGGTACCTATGAATCGACTCCCGCAGGACAAAGCCAAGGATGATGTGCGTGAAGAGGCGAGAGAGAGGGAGTCTGAAGCCATCACAGTCAAGGTACGGTCTCAGGAAGTCCCAATCCCGAAGGCCCCCTCACCAAAGCCCGACGGAGGTAAGTCCCCTAGTCTGGCCGATGCCATTGTCGGAGCCCGGTCCGATGGGCCTGACGAGGATGGCTCGATCGATAGGGTCCGCAGAAAGGTCCCTACCGAGCATAAAAAATTTGAGGCCGACCAGGGTGATGCCCATTTGGCCAGAAATCACAGAGACAAATTGGTGGCGCCTGGTACCAAGCCACAACCATTTTGGGCACCTCCTGGTATGTCCAAATCACAGAAGATGCGCCTGCAATGCCTGCGATCATAGGAGATGCGCGAGAAGAAGGCTGAAGATGAGCGGGATGCCATATTCGAGGAAATCCGCCCTCGACCAATCGTGAAACAAGTATGGAAGCCCAAGCCGGTTGAGATGAACAACCCGGCTCCTGTTCCAAGTGATGACGACTACACGCCCGTCTCCGAGGGACCCGCACCTTAGGCAATGGATATAAATGTCGTCATGCTTCCCGCCGAGTTCGCTCAACCATGAGACGAGGCCGAGGTCACTGAGTTGAACCTCGACCCATGATATGCTATTTTCGAGAAGCCCAAGGATACGGCTCATCACTTAAAGCCTTTCTACGTCAAGGGCCACATTGACATAAAGTCGATCTCCAGGATGCTTGTTGATGGTGGCACCACTGTCAACGTAATGTCATACTCTCTTTTGAAGAAGCTCAGTAGGGGCGAGGAGGACCTAAAGAAAACCAACCTAAGGCTCAACGGCTTCAACGACGAGAGCTTCAAAGCAAAAGGCGTACTCTCCCTGGAGTTGATGGTAGGCAACAAGACGTTGCCAACGACTTTATATTCTTCATCATTGACGTGCAAGGTAACTATAGTGTGCTACTTGGGCGTGATTGGATTCACACAAATTATTGTATTCCTTCTACTTTGCACAAATGCCTAATGCAGTGGGATGGCGATGATGTGGAGATTGTACCAGCGGATACTTTAGCCCAAGTAGAATTGGCCGACGCATCTATCGACGCCGTCCACGATAAAGTAGAATGTCTATCAGGTAGAGACCTCTCGGATTACGACTTCGTTAGCGTATCCGAGGGGCATTTTGTACCCGTGTCTGTAAAGTCGGCTGTTGTAGCACGACTATTTCTAAATTAGTATTCATGTCTAGTAAAAGTAATCTTGATTGGCTGAAGTCTCGCGTAGAGCAATATCGGTCTTCTAAAGACGGTATTGCCGAAGCCATTGAAGACTTTAGCGAAGTACAAAAGTTAGGACAAGGTGTTGTGTCGGCTGATCCTTTAGAAGAGGTCGATATAGGCGATGGTAACATTCCAAGGCCAACTTTTGTAAACAAAAATTTACAAGCTGATGAGAAGGCCGAAGTAATAAAATTGCTTCGGTCATATGTTGATTGCTTCGCATGGGAATATAGTGAAATACCCAGACTAAGCCGCGAGCTCATAGAGCATCGGCTACCTATCAAACCCGAGTTTAGGCCTTATAAACAACCCCCTCGTCGCTTTAATTCGGTCATGTATGATCGAGTTAAAGAGGAGATAGAACGACTGCTCAAGGCTGAATTTATTAGGCCATGCAGGTATGCTGAATGGGTTGCTAACATCGTGCCTGTAGAGAAGAAGGGGAGTGACAAAATACGAGTTTGTATTGATTTCAGGGATCTGAACAAGGCCACTCCAAAATACGAATACCCCATTCCAATAGCCGACATGTTGATCAACGATTCTTTAGGACACAAGGTACTAAGTTTTCTTGATGGCAACACTAGTTATAATCATTTTTATGGCTGGAGAGGGCGTCTTTAAGACAGCCTTTCGATGCCCTGGTTTTGTCGGCTTGTTTGAGCGGGTCATTATAACTTTTGGTTTAAAGAATGCTGGCACTACATATCAATGTGCTATGAACTTGTTCTTTCATGACTTGCTAGGAGTTATGCTATAAGTCTACATAGATGATGTTGTAGTCTAATTGGATGCTATGGGAAACCATTTAGCCGATTTAAGAGTCATTTTTTATAGAATGTGTTAGTATGGCTTAAAAATGAACCCGCTCAAATGTGTGTTTGGCATGTCAACAGGCAAGTTCTTAGGGTTCATGATTCATGAAAGGGGTATTGAGATTGATCCTAAAAGGCTTGAAAAGAATAAGAACTTTTAAGCACCGACGTGCAAGAGAGATGTGCAAAAGTTGCTAGGCAAGATGAATTATTTGTGTCGCTTTATATTTAACTTGTTTGGCAAGATCGATGCTTTTGTCCCTATACTCCGGTTAAAGAATGAAGCCGAGTTCACTTGGAGAGCAAGTCAGCAAAGTGCCTTTGAGAAAATTAAAGAGTGCTTGTAATCACCACCCGTGGTAAGAGCACCAAAAGTCGGGATTCTGTTGTGATCGTACGTTACTGCATAAGATAGCGTAATAGGAGCCGTGCTAACTCAGGAGGTGGAGGGAAAAGAGTACATCATCACATTCTTGAGCCACTGCTTGCTGGATGCCGAGACAAGGTACGAGTTTGTGGAGCGTTTGTGTTTATCACTTTATTATGCATGTACCAAATTACGTCACTATCTTCTCCCTAGTACATGTATTGTTGCTTGTCAAACTGATGTCGTAAAGTACATGTTGCAAAAGCCGATTTTAAGTGGTAGAATTGGAAAGTGGGCTTATGCTTTGATTGAGTACGACTTGGCTTATGAACCCCTAAGGGCTATGAAAGGCCAAATTAACGCTAACTTTATAGTTGATAACCACATAGATGTCAATTGGAGTAACAGTGTTGCTTTAATTGAAATAGTGTCGTGGAAACACTATTTTGATGGTTCGGCTTGCAAGAATGGCCAAGGCATTGGGGTGGTTCTCATATCACCTAGTGGCATGCGCTTTGAAACCTAGGCCCGTTTAGAATTTCATTCTACTAATAAGCAAGCTGTATATGAAGCTTTATTACTAGGACTTGAATTGATAGATTCCATGGTGTCAAACATGTTCATGCATGTGGTGATTCTCTGTTAGTGATGCAACAAGTAGCTAAAATTGCTCAATGTTTTAATGGCTTGCTAAATAGCTATTTGGATAAATGTTTGGACATAATTACTACCTTTGATGATTTCAAAATCTCCCATGTGTCCAGAGAAGCCAATTCAATTGCAAATGATTTGGCTCAACAAGCATCTGGATACCAAGTTAGGAGGGGAAAGTTTTCTGTACAGGAAAAGTCGATGCTTGAACTCCGAGCCGGTCCCCCTCGTCCACCGAAGGGTATTGCGTGCCAGAGCCCCGATGCCAGAGCCCTTCATCTACCAAAGGGCTCTGCGCACCGAGCTCCGCACGCCGAAGCCTTCCGAGCAGCAGGGGCCATTGTGCGCCGGAACCCCCCTCCCCCCCCGTCGAAGGGCTTCAGTATGAATGGCTCCGCATGGCCGAACAGATCAACCTTCTGCAGAAACCAGAAAGGCTCGGGGGGCATCTCGAAATCAATAATTTAGATGCCACTTCGGAGAAGGGATTGGCAAACCCTTCGGAGATCTAGAAGGATGATTGGAGAAATTCAATCGTCTAGTACCTAAAAAAATCCCAATCAAAGGGTTGATCAGAAAATTTGTGTTGCTTGACGATGTGTTATATCACCGAACTATTGACGGGGTACATCGAAAGTGCTCAGATGCCGATCAATCCATGGTGGCTACGGGAGAAGTTCATGAGGGGCTTTGTGGCACTCATCAGTCGCCCAAAAAAATGAGTTCGATGATCAAAAGAGCGGGTTTTTATTGGCCGACTATGACTGAGGATTGTTTTAAGTATTATAGAGGGTGTGAAGCATGTCAAAGGATTGGTAATATTCAGTTGGCTCCTGCATCGCTACTTAACCCTATTATCAAACCATGGCCATTCCGAGGTTGGGGTTTAGACTTCATTGGCCAAATCCATCCTTCCTCTTCAAAAGGGCATCAGTTCGTGTTGATGGCAACAGACTACTTCACCAAATGGACTGAGGTCGTGCCTCTCAAGAACATGACTCACAATGAGGTAACTGATTTCATCTTGAAGCACATTATACATAGATTCGGTATTCCCCAAACTCTCACTACAGATCAAGGTACTTCATTTATTGCTAAAGAAGTGAAAGACTTTGCCGAATTCTATGGTATTAAGTTGATAAACTCTTCACCATACTATGATAAGGCCAATGGTCAGACCGAGTCTAGTAATAAAACTGTAATTAAGCTCATTAAGAAGAAAATTGAAGAGTTCCCTAAAAGGTGGCATGAAGTGCTTTCTCAGGCATTATGGGCTTCTAGAGTTGCAAAGCATGATGCTACCAAAGTTAGTCCATATGAATTAGTGTATGGACAAGAAGTCGTTCTACTAGTAGAGGTGGATCTTGGCTCTTTAATATTTCTTAAGCAAGATGGATTATCGGTCGATGAATATAAAACTCTTTTGAAAGATAACTTCGAAGAACTGACTAATAAGAGGTTGAAGGCTCTAGGATCTATAGAAAAAGACAAAAGAAGGGTCGCTAGAGCCTACAACAAAAGAGTTAAACCAAAATCGTTTCAAGTTGGTGACTTGGTTTGGAAGACGATTTTGCACTTAGGCACTAAGAGCCCCAAATTTTGTAAATGGTCGCCTAGTTGTCAAGGTCGTTTTAAGGTGTCTGAAATTGCTCTAGGTAATGCATACTTGTTGGAGTCTCTACAAGGAGAGCAATTTCAAAGAGCATTAAATGGTAGATATTTGAAAACATATTTCCCAAGTGTGTAGCAAAGCACTTAAAGTGTCGAAAGGTCGATATGGAAGGTATCATCCTTCGCCCGTTGTGATTTTAGCTCACTTAGTTTGCTAAAAGGCAGGGGGCATGTGTTGATAGCAAAAATAGCATTAATGGCCAAGATTGTCAAAATATCAATTTTGGTAATTTGGGCCGAAAATATGTAACTCCTGGTACAGGCTGAAGCCCTGAACGTGCAAGAGGACCACCTGCATGAGGCCATGAGAGGCCTTTTTGCGGCCTGCTGGCTTCAGCCCGAAGGCCCTTCGGTGTCCTGCTTCGCTGAAGCTTCGGCCCGAGGAGCGGGCTTCGGCGGGCCTGCCGAAGGCCCACTTCGGGCAAGCTTTGGAGATAGTGTCTGATACAGATTCAGGTTGTTTTTATCCCTAAACTTTATTAGGCCGAATCTTATCAAATTAGAATTAGAGATAAGAATACTAGCCCTATAAATACAGGGGTGAGGCCGGTTCATAGGACCCCTCCGAACACAAATCAACTTCAAACCCTAGTTTGAACTATACCTTTATTTTCTTTACCTTTCTGTACACCTTCGTGGGTTTGCGCTGGAGCCCTCCATCGGCCATGCTATAAAAGTGGTAAGCCTTGTTGGTTTGCTTGTGAATCATCTGTTAATCAATGTAATAGATTGCTATCTCCTTGTTGGCTCGCCTGTGAACCCTCCGTTAATCTACGTAACAGATTGCTACCTTCGTTCTATATACTGCAACACTTAGTAATTCGGTCTCCAAGCCGAATTGGCACTTGATCTTAACTTTGTTGCACGTTTCACATTCGGAGACCCCTTCATCGAATGTTTCTAGAGCTAGGAAGCTGGTTTCAGATGCTGCCAGAGCACCCTTCGGCGGATCCCTACTCCGTCCATCCATGCCGGATTCATCACGTTGTTGTCGGTCTGGTTAAGTCTCGTGCACCAAAGCTACTTCGCATCGGGGTCGCTTCGCACCGGGGTCATGCCAGAATGGACCGCACTGCATCAGACCTCGTCACATCAGTGCTCCGTCGTGAACTTCGTGTCAGAAGACTTCGTACCGAACTCTGTCGTTCGGAGGCGATCAGGCGTCACGATCTATTCGGAGCCTGTCTTCGGCCAGATCGATCCGAACGCCGACGGATACCTTCGGTGCACCCTTCGCACCCGATGTCGAAGGACCCCTTCGGTGACCCTTTGCATGGTATACTCCGAACCAATCAAGCTCCGTTCGGTCGATTGGAACATTTTATCTATATATTTCGGCTAATTGGATTATTTCTGTGTGATATGATTACCTCGCGACTCCACCCCCCTTGCCACTCTTAAGGGTAGTCGGAACGCGATGTCAGTGTTGTGTTACTCTTCATCTTGTTCCTAAGTATCCACACGCTTTTGGATCGTCGAATTGACCCAAGTGTGGCGACACGTTTTCGTGTCAATGGATTTCTTCCTATGTCATGATGAGTTAGAGAAAATGAGTGTGATCCTGTTTTCCTCCATGATTAGGTCCATCATGTATGCCATGTTGTGTACACGGCCAGATGTTTAATACGCTCTAAGTGTTACGAGCAGGTACCAATCGAACCCAGGTGAAAGTCATTGGTTGTAGTAAAAAGTATCCTCAAGTACTTGAGAAGGACTGAGGAAATGTTCCTAGTGTACGGTGGTGACGAGGAGCTCGCTGTAAGTGGTTACACTGATGCTAGCTTTCAGACAAATAAATATGATTCTCGATCGCAATTTGGCTTTGTATTTTTCCTCAATGGAGGCACAGTGAGAAGGAAAAGTTCCAAGCAAGAGACGGTAGTCGACTCTACAATAGAAGTTGAGTATATCACCACTTTAGATGCCGCAAAGGAGGCCGTTTAGATCAGAAAGTTTTTTTCTGAGCTGGGTGTTGTTCATAATGCATCCAGTCCAGTTGCCCTCTATTGTGATATAGTGGTGCCATTGCGCAAGCTAAGCAGCCTAGATCACACCAGAAGTCCAAACATATACTTCGACGATATCTCCTGATCCGCGAGATCATTGAGAGAAGTGATGTGAAGATTTGCAAGGTGCACACGGATTTGAATATAGAAGATCCGTTGACAAAACCTCTTCCACAGTGCAAGCATGAGGTGCACCTGAGCTCCATGGGTATTAGATACTTACGTGGGTGAGTCATGTGTATGTAGAAGAGGATGTATGCCATGTTCTGTACACGGCCAGATGTTTAATACACTCTATGTTAGTAGTGTCTATGCTCATGTAAGAGGATAATTGTTATCTTGTTCCTTGAATAAATGTCATTTACATTTAATTAATGAGTTGATGACTTGTTATGTGAAACATTTTGTTTTATAACGATATTTTTCAAAATGGATCCCTAATCTTATCATCATGTGGGACATGATGATACATAGATTAGCACATCTGATTGATTGATGATCATGTTTCATAGATCATAGACATAGAGGTGTCAAATCAGTGATGTGGACACATGTTAGTGAATATGGTGTTGGATAGACCCACTTGAGATACTGTTGGGATTGTTATTGTAATGTGCCATTAGTTGTTATCTCAAATGGTATACTTGCAAAGTCCTCAGACCTCAGATCGTCATTTGATTCCAGAATGCGTAGTGACACACTTAGATGCTTCCTAACGCTATTCCGTAATAGGGTAGTAATAAGGATTGTTTTTAGGTGTGTTGTGAAACATATCTTGGGATGTGAGCGGTCAAGATGGAATTTACCTCTCCTAAAAATGGGAGAGACGTCTCTGGGCCCCTCGAGGTAGTCGGATTGGAAAAGTCGGATATGGTATTGGAAGTTTCGATAATTTCTAATTACAGACGGAGAGTTGAAACTAGAAGATCTAATACGTATCGGGAAAAATTGCATTGATTGGAAGTTTCGATAGGATGTATCGAAATTTCTGATGGTACCTAGAATTGGAGTCCGAGAGCTCACATCGGAAGTTCCGATGTTGGATCGGAAGTTCCGATGCGGGATCGGAAGTTTCGATGCGGTCATAACATATTGGATTTGTTGGGTCTCGAATCGGTTGAAACTAACTTGTTGGATTCGAATTGTTGGAGACCAGGGGCTCTCACCTCTATATAAAGAGAGGGGGAGGAGGTATTGAAAGCAAGCAATTGATAGTTTGGACCTAGCCACCAAGAACTCCTCTCCTCCCTTTCTTGATCTCAAAATTTGAGATTGAGGAATCTCCCATTTCTCACGAGCGGTGCTAGCACGCTGACGTGGGAAGGATCCCATCCCTATACGTGTGGATACAATGAAGGTGTTGCTCCAATAGCGATGCTTGTGGACTTCTTCACATGAACAACTACATCGTCTTCGCCAATTGGATCACCGGGGAACATCTAGGACGAGGCGAGGATCAGCGAGGATGCACTTTCCCGGCATCTTCTTCCGCTGCATCTAGCGCATCTTGTGCTATAAGGTACCAATCTATAATCTCGCACGCACATGCTTCTTGGGCTTTGGGGCGAATTTTTTTAATTGTCGGCTAGCGTACTGAAATGCCCAGAATTTAACAATTCCATACCTTATTGAATTTCCAAATAAAAACAATAATAACAAGATGTTCATCACACGACATCGTACATACGGCAATCATCCGTGGTTCGCAGACCACATTATTACACAAGTGTAAAAATAAAAGAAACTAATAAAAGAAAACTATGAGATGAACATCTCCGCTAGTCTCGCATCCTTGACTGGGTCACTACTCCAGACCATCCTCATCGTAGTACGCAGCCTCTAAAGTGTGTTTTCAATGGGTATGAGTACAAAAGTACTCAACAAGCCATCGAGAATGCAATAGTAATACAGGGTAATAACAAAGGAATGATAATGGTTTAAAGTGCGGAAAAGTACATTTTTATGTTGCAGCATTTAATGTAGTCAAGTTTAATTGTACAGAATAATAAAACATGAATGATGCAACATATTCTATCTCGAGGAGTACAGTCAGCCCTCCTCGCTCAATAGTCCTTACATGTCATTTCATCATGCAATACTCACAAATGTAAACTAACTGTGGGATGTCACACAACCCGCCCTTGACCGTGGGCTCGGCTTTTCAAAAAGAGTTAAACTCTGATCAGAGGTGTACTATTGTACCCACAAGGCACACACTCATCCCCACACACCAAAGTGTATAGATATGACCCATACAATGAGAACTCGTGACAAAACCTTTAGCATGAGACGCTCCAATTCAATAACACCCACTCTAGGTTTCGCCGGCGCACCAGTGCACTGGACCAACGTCGCACCCCCTTTTGTGCCTCCTTGGTACAAGTCACCCGCAGGTGCTACTTGACCCCACCAACTGGCGCCTCAAGTTGGAACACCCCATACCTCTAGTTAGGACTTACCCATTAGACTTGTGGTTAGTACGAAAGTGTATTGCAACGGATCCCACAGACATGTCCTTATAGTGCCCCGGGTGCAAATAACCAATGCCCTCGCTTGCACCCGGAACCCACCATGCTAACATACTAAACCATAACTTCAAGACCAATAGAATTCCAGGGGTGAGAGAAATCATAAGGATCATATAATAGAATTAAAGTATCTATGACTCATTTTTATCCTATAGCGGTTATGTCGATACATTGGACACTATCTAATAATACTACTATTATGGTGACAAGGAGTTTAGGCTCAATAGCATGGCTTGGGTTTACACATCAAGGTCAGGGATCTAAATAATTATAATGTAATGCTTTCAATTTGACTAATGCATTTATAACCTATGTGTTTTAGCGATATTTAAGAAAAACTAGGTTCAATATGCTCAAAAATTGTTGTGGTGACTTGCCATGCTCGGCAAAGGGTGATGGTGGAACCTCGGGGAAGTACTTCGGATCCTCGACGGCGTCGTAATCTTCGTGACATGCAAAACGAGAACTATAAAGAATTAAAAACAACAAAAAAAACAGTACAAACATATAAATTTTATTGGCTAAACATGTAGAGAATAAAAATATAAATTTTCTGAAATTTGAATGGTCAAATTTGTAGTTAATTTGAAGAAGTTATGAATTTTTAAAGTTTAAAACAATTTCTAGAATTTATTTTAATTTTAAATCAGTCGCCAGTCCACGGTAAACTAAGTCCACCGTGAACTTGCGTACTGTGCTGTGAGCCGGAGAACGGATCGCTGTTGGATCACGATCGTATGCATGTGGCTGAGGCGGGGGTTTTAAGTGAAATCGGACGGTTGTCATTGCTCGGTACCCCTTCGATATGTTAGACGACCTAGATCAAACCGACTGGCAATCTAATTTCCACCGTCCAGATCGGATCGTGCGGTCGAGGGTGAATCCGGCACGGCATGGCACGGGTAATTACCCATGACGGTCGTCTTCTCCGACGATGGCAGGGGATGGCGGCAGCCACAACGGCGATGGCTATGGATGACGGCAAGATCTGAAGGCGGAAATGGAACCAGAAAAGCATGGCGAGTCCGGGGATACCGAAGATGGGACTCGGTGGTCATCGGAGCATAGCTGGCGATGAGCGAGGTGGTGGTGAAGCTTTGGGTCGATGACGGGGCGACGCTCTGGTGGTTTCCGATGGTGATGGATGGGTGGTCGGGGTTAGGGACGGTCTGAGGAACACGGTCGGGTCGACGGTGTGGCACATGGTGGGATCTAGTGATGGCGAGTGACGGCTGGAGGCGGGATAGAGGGGCGATGCAAAAATGGTGTTCGGGCACTCTGATCGTGCGAGGGTTACGTGGTTTCGCAAGGGCTGAATGCGGAGGTGGCCGAGGGGTTTTATAGCGGCATCGGGTAGTAAAGAAGGCAGGCCCATACATGGAAAGCCAAGGTGAAGTTTTCATTTTTCCAGTGAGCTCCTTCCTTACATGCGATCCATCCATTTTGGAGTGATAACGCGTCGGGTAATTGGGGGAAACAGTCATGAGATCAACGGGATTTCAATGTTGGTATCAATTCAGGGAAAGGGACACAACAGAGGCGGATTCCCTAGGCTAGGGTTTTGGCGGTGGGATTTGGGGTCGACGGCACGGGGAGGATGAAGGTACTGACAAGCGGGGGGCACTGTCAATGGGCGGGCACTGCAACGGTCGACGCCGACAGGTGGGCCAGGGGCTCAGGTGCACACGCGGTGAGAGGGAGGGAGACTAACACGTGGGCTCCACCTATCAGGGATGGGCGTGGGGCTTGAGTGGGTTGGGCCGGCCTGTGGAGGGAGAAAAGGAGGGTGTGGCCCAATGCTATTAAAAATTCTTTTTTGAATAAAAATAATTGTATAAAATGGTTTATAAATTATGAGCTAGTAGAAAAAGGCTATAAAGAATGTGGTAACTCCAACTGATATGCCACTTCTCCTTGCCGACAAAGAATCTGAAAGGGTCCAACAAAGCAGGGAGCTAACTTTCCTCTCATGTTAAACCTCTGGGTACCTCGGAGGGGAGTAGCTCAAAGATAAACATAATCGCCTTATTCAAAAGCCAAGTCTCTTCATCGGTTATCGACATAACTCTTTTGTCAGGACTATGCTATCTTCAATCAATCTCTGATGACTTTAACCTTATCTTCGGCTTCTCGCAGAATATCTGTCCCAAATAACTGAGACTCACTGAGAAACCAAGGGTTGGTTTCGGTGTTTTGTGATGAGTGATTGACAGGCTTTTACCCTCTGTTCGGAGGGTACCTCCGGAGGGGTTTCGGAGGTTGTACCTCCGAAGATGTTCGGAGGTGGTTTCACCGAAGTATGTTCGGTGGTTTGCTTGCTGCAGCTGTTGCAGCGGAGTGTGCTCGTCGGAGGGGTCCGATAGTACACGATGACTGGGTGTGTACCGAAGGGGCTTCGGTACTTTGGGCGGTACACCGGAGTGTGTACCGGAGGTTGCTAACCCGGAGAGGTCTCCGAAGTACTGGAAACACTTGTCTGTTTGTCGGTGGTGCGTAGGGACTTCGGAGGCGACGGACAAGGTTCGCAGCAGGTGAACCTGGGTCGAGCGGGAGGCTTGGTGCCAGGGGAGCGGGGAGCTCCGTCACGGTGGCTGCGAAGGTGGTCCGGGTCGGTCCTCGAGTCGAGGCGTGCCAGGTGAAGGCAGAGAGTCCGGAGCGTGGCTTCAGCTGAAGGTGCTCCGAGACAAAGTCCTCGGAGGTGAGGCACTTCGAAGCTACTCCGGATGGAGTGACTTCAGAGTTGGGTGGAACAGGTCCTCTGCGGAGGCAAGGAGTTCGAAGTGTGCTCCGGAGGGAGACATTCGAAGGTACCCGACGAAGGTCTCAGAAGTCGAGGTGCATCGAAGGCATGGTCTGGGTGAGGCTCGTCGAGGAGTGTGCTCGGGGAGAGACACTGCGACGAAGTGCTCATGGAATGCTTCATGCGGAGGCCTTGGACGAAGGAGGGACTTCGAAGGGTGGTACTCCGAAGGTGGGGCTTCGGAGTGAGGAAGGCTTCGGAGCAAGGCTAGCTCCGGAGCAAGGTTGACTTGAGGTGCTTCGGCCTGCATGGCTTCGGTACACGGACTGACGGAGTTCGAGCTGGGAGTAGCTGCGAAGCCGTGGTGGTCCACTCCGGAGGTGTTGGTGCGAAGGCCCAAGGGCTTTGACGGCTTCAGCTCAAAACTGTCACTGTATCAAAGGCTATCTTCGGCGAAGCGAAGGCCATCTGGCTTCAGGCTTCTCACCGAAGCTACCGCACCCTCGTGTGCGAAGGGAGGATTCCAGAAGGTCAAAGACTGCAAAGGCTGACACTGTCTGTTCTGTAAAAGGCTGACACTGTCCCCTCTGCAAAGCTGACAGAGAAGCCTCCAGAATAAAGGTGGACTACCTTTTGTACCCCTTAGTTCTGTAGAGTCAAAATCAATGTAAACCCTAGGGGTAGTGTAGTCATTTCCTTTGGGTGAACTGTGGGCTATAAATATGGGGGCTCGGTAGGTATCATTTAACACTTTTGAGCATTTACTGTTGAGCTCCTGTAGCCACATACCTCGCTGTATTCATCCAGAGTTCATTTTATTGTGTTCCTTGTTCAAGCGGCGAAGCCCTGCTTCTATGTGCTTTTTGCTTGAGCTCGTGTTACATACCTCGCTAGTATAGTGCACTGAAGCCTGTCTAGGCGAAGGGTGTTTTTGTGCGAAGTGTGTTTTTCAGTGTGCTGTCGCTCTGTGTAACTTGAGGCCAGACCTCACAGCTTATTAGCGAAGCCCTGATCGAGGCCCGTTTTGCTTCTTGTGTCGAAGCCCTTATCGTAGTCGGTCTGTGTGCGTGTAGACCTTTGTGTACGAAGCCCAGCACCAGTTGCTGCCGCCAAGTACTTGGTCGAAGTCCTCAGAGGGCTGTCCACTCTTGCGAAGGGTGAAGTGCGAAGCCTGCTTGAAGCACCCCGTGTGCGGAGCCTGCACTGACTTAGCAGAGTAGATTTCCGAGGGTTGTAAGTGGAGCGAAGTCTTCTTGGCTTCGAACTTTTGCTCCTGCGAAGCCTGTGTTCGGAGCTGTCGAAGTACCTCCGAACCAGACCTTCGAAGGTAGTGTTCGAAGCCTGTTCCGCAGAAGACAGGATTAAAACCGAAGGCTGTTTTTAGCCTGAATTTTAAAAGCTCCCATTCACCCCCCCCTCTGGTCGTCGTTTCCGATCCAACAATTGGTATCAAAGCGGGTTAAGATCACCAGTTGACCTTAACCGGTTTTGTGATCTGTTGGCGACATGGATAGAGGCAGTAAAATTCCTCTGTTCGATGGGACAGACTTTGCATACTGGAAGGTGCGCATGGAGGCTTACTTGTTAAGCCAAGGAAATGCAATTTGGGAGATTGTGGACTCACAATACTCCATCCCTGAGACTCGCACCTCTCAGACTGAGAAGGATCAGTATAATGCCAATTCCAAGGCAAGAAATATATTGTTCATCGGTTTGAGTAGAAGTGAGTTCGATAGGGTGCAGCACCTTAGGACTGCTAGGGAAATCTGGACAACACTCACTGTTTTTCATGAGGGCTCTACTCAGATTAAGGCCAGGCGCCAAAGCACCTACAATCAACAGTATCAGCTATTTGTGCAGGCACCTGGTGAATCTATAGATGCCATGTTTTCTCGCTTTGACGCAATAGTGAGTAACTTGCGATCCAACGGGATGCTTGCTTACAGTGATCATGATAGGGCTATCAAGCTTCTCTATGCTCTTGACCGTAGCATATGGGAAGTGAAGATATCCAGCATTGAGGAGTCTGCAGGATATGACACTTTGACCTGCGATGAACTCTTTAGCAAGCTGAAGTCCACAGAGATTGCCAAGGCATCTCTTGCAGTGCACAGAAGCTCTTTGCCACAGCCATTGGCATTGGTTTCTAGCACTAGCCGTGGCACCACTGCAGAACCAAGCACATCTGGCACTTGTGTTCTTGCAGATGGTTTTGCTTTGTCCTCCCTGGTCTCCGTCACAAGGAGCAGGTGGATACTCTAGATGATGATGAGCTTGCTCTCATAGCCCGGAGGTTCACCCATTTTCATCATGAGAGATGGGATCAGAGGAGAAGTGGTTTTAGTAGTTGCTATGAATGTGGCGACACCTCTCATATTAAGGCAAATTGCCCCAAGCTCAAAAAGAGAGATGAGAGTGAGCGCCCCAAATACCACAAGGAGAGGAAACCCTTTGTGAAGGGCAAGCGCGGCAAGATGGCTAAGAAAGTAGCCAAGGCCGCTTCCAGAGCTTTTGTTGCGGCTCTCAGCGACATCGACACGTCCTCAACTGAGGAGTCGAGCTCTGAGGAGGAGGAGTCCCCAAGGAAGGAGGACAAGAAGGACAAGAAGGGACGAGACTTCACCGGCCTTTGCTTCATGGCCGACAGCGATCACAGCGGCGATGAGCTTGACTCATCTGAGGTAAACCTATCATCTAACCAGCTACTAATTAAATTAGATGAGCTGAATGAAGTAGTGCTTGGTCAGGATAGATTACTTGTGCAAGCCGCTAGAGAAAGAAAAGACCTTAGACTTAGGCTAGAAAATATTTCTACTGAATATGCCATGCTTAAGTCTAAATTTGATGATGCTGAATGTGAATCTTTCTCTGTTGTCATGGGTGAGCTTGCTCAGTTGCGTTCTGTACATGCTCAAACTCTTTCTGAGCTTGAGACTGCACAGAAGCAGCTTTTGGAGGTGGATTCTAGACCTCATGATGTTATTGATTGCATGAACTGCTCTTTATTACGCGATAGCATTAATTTACGTGATAAGCATGTTCATGATTTAGAGGCTAGATTGGAGAGGGCCGGTAGTTCTAAGGATGTGCAGCCTGTGTGTGACACTTGCATCACCCTTAAGGACCAGCTAGGCACTGTTAGAGAGCGAGCTGAAAACCTCATGTCTGAAAATGAATACTTTCTTTCTGTGGTTAACAAATGCACTGAGGGAAAGGGTAGGATGGATTTGCTCTTGGCCAAGACCAAGTTGTGTGCTGACAGAGCCGGGGTAGCTCTTGGTTTGGGTTTTGAGAGGATACCTTCAGACTGT
Organism: Zizania palustris; assembly: GCA_019279435.1. Lineage (NCBI taxonomy): Eukaryota > Viridiplantae > Streptophyta > Magnoliopsida > Poales > Poaceae > Zizania > Zizania palustris. The sequence goes on along the minus strand of JAAALK010000289.1, from coordinate 58,055,995 downwards.
TAGTCCAAAACTGTTTTCACCTCTCCCACTACCCTAGAGAAAGAGAGAGCTCTGTTAGACACTCCACCAGCCAAGAAACCTACCCGAGCTCAAAAGAAAACCACACCTCCTGCCAAGAAAAATCCTCCCAAGAAAACCACACAAAAGAAACCCAAGGAGCCTGTGAGAGCTGCTCCTGTGACCCATGAGAGTGCCCCCAGGAGAGTGTTTCATTGTTCCTATTGTCAGCAGGCGGGTCATTTGATTGGGTTTTGTTTTCGTCGCATCAAGGATGAGCGACGTTCTCAGGCGATGAGTTACCAGGACATGCATTACCCATCTTTAGGTATGCATGAGTCTGAGTTTTACTATCGTCCTGCTTTTGAGGCTCCTCGCACTTCTCGGAGAGGTTTTGCTCCTCGAGATCTTCACCATGTTTCATATGGTGGTAGACCTCGAGCTAGCAGATTTGTACCTCGTCAGAGTTGGAGATCTCGACATGTTGTTCGTTCACAGCATGTAGGTAGACCTCGCACTTTGCATCATTCTGATTATTATGTGCGTAGACCGTCTGCATTTACTGTGCCTACTACTTGTGTCACTCAGTGCTGGATGCCGCGTCATTATTTCACTCACCCCAGCACTGAGCGATCGAGACATTCTTATCGTGTGTAGGCGACAGATCGAGGCCTGGAGGGCACGTGGATCATGGACTCCAGTTGTTCGCACCACATGACCGGAGATGCAGCTTGGTTCTCCAGCCTCACCACAACCAAGCAAAGGGAACATATCACCTTCGGAAACAATCGAAGGAGTAGAGTGAAAGGTAAAGGTGTGGTAAGAATTAACTCAAACTTCACTCTCAAAGATGTTGCTTTGGTTGAAAATCTGGGATACAATTTGCTGTCTGTATCTCAGTTGCTTGATGAGGGCTTCGAAGTGCGATTCCATCGCGATACTTCGCAAGTGCTCAATTCTGATGGCGTTGTGGTGTGTAAGATCTTTAGGGTTGGGAGAGTTTTTGGAGCTGATTTTTCAGAGTCGTCTGGTTCTTCTCATTATCTTGTTGCACATTCGACTTCTGAGCTTTGGAAGTGGCATAGGAGACTAGGGCATATGAGCTTTGAGTTGCTCGCTCGTCTGAGCGCCCTAGGCCTGATCCGAGGATTGCCCAAGCTCAAGTTTGAGAAGAATTTAGTTTGCGCTCCATGTCGACATGGAAAAATGATTGCTGCTTCGCATTCGCCAGTCACCACAGTGATGACTGAACAGCCCGGAGAACTTCTCCACATGGACACTGTAGGTCCTTCTCGGGTTAGTTCTTTAGGCGGCAAGTGGTATGTATTAGTTATTGTCGACGATTTCTCTCGCTACTCTTGGGTCTTCTTTCTTGCCAGCAAGGATGAAGTGTTTTCACACTTTCGGAGCTTGGCTTTGAGACTTTTTACTGAACTCCCTGGTGCATTGAAATTCATTCGAAGTGATAATGGCACCGAGTTCAAAAATAGTCTCTTTGTTGACTTTTGCATGGAGCATGGCATAGAATATCAATTCTCTGCTCCGCGGGTTCCTCAACAGAACGGTGTTGTTGAGAGGAAGAACCGCACTTTGGTTGAGATGGCTAGGACGATGCTTGATGAGCATAGGACTCCTAGAAAATTCTGGGCTGAGGCCATGAACACTGCATGTTACATCTCAAACTGTATCTTCTTGCGCTCAATTTTAAATTTGACATCTTATGAGCTGCGTTTTGGGAGACAGCCCAAGGTTACTCATCTTCGAGTTTTTGGCTGTCGCTGCTTTATCCTAAAACGTGGTAACTTGGATAAATTTGAGTCGCGATCTTCTGACGGGATCTTTTTGGGTTACACTACTCATGGTCATTCTTATCGTGTTTATAACTTGGAAACTAACACTGTCATCGAGTCATGTGATGTGACTTTTGATGAATCAACCCCCTCTGTTAGTTCTGCTTTTGAACAGGCAAATGAACACGACATGGAACAGACCTTATTTGAAGAAGAAGATCCCAGAGAATTCGAGGATGAACCCCTACTACCCTCGACATCGACCCCCGAAGCTGACCCCGCTTCAACTACTTCGGCACGAGGTCCCGAAGCGACTACCTCAACATCGGTCATCTTGGACCACTCCAACGCACAAGTTGAGGGGAAGACGGCATCCCGCCGCGAGGCTCCACATCATGTTCAAAGGATGCACCCTCCCGAGCAGATCATTGGTGAGCTTGATCAAAGGGTAACTCGTTCTCATGCCCATTTCACTAATGCTGCTTTTGTTGCTTCTTTCGAGCCCTTAGATGTTAGTCATGCACTTTCTGATTCTAGTTGGATCAATGCCATGCATGAGGAACTTGAAAATTTTGAGAGAAACCAAGTATGGACTTTAGTTGATCCTCCACCAAATGTTCATTTCATTGGAACAAAATGGATTTTCAAAAACAAACAAGAGGAGGATGGGTCTATAATTAGAAACAAGGCTAGACTTGTAGCTCAGGGTTTTTCTCAACTAGAAGGGATTGATTTTACTGAAACTTTTGCACCTGTTGCTCGCCTTGAGGCCATTAGGATTTTGCTTGCCTTTGCGACATCCCGAGGATTCAAACTCTATCAAATGGATGTCAAAAGTGCTTTTCTTAATGGCTTCATACGTGAAGATGTTTATGTAAAACAACCCCCTGGTTTTGAAAACCCCAAGTACCCACATAAAGTCCTTAAACTTCATAAGGCTCTTTATGGACTCAAGCAGGCCCCTCGGGCGTGGTATGACAGACTTAAGTCTTTTCTGCTTGAGCGAGGGTATTTGATGGGCTCTGTTGATAAAACTTTGTTTACTCTCAAGCATGGCAAAGATTTCCTCCTAGTTCAGATTTATGTGGATGATATCATCTTTGGTGGCTCTTCTCATGCTTTAGTTGCCGAGTTTGCAGATACCATGAGCAGGGAATTTGAAATGTCAATGATGGGTGAACTCACCTTTTTCCTTGGTTTGCAAATCAAGCAAAGCAAACAAGGTACTTTCGTCCATAAGACGAAGTACACCAAGGACCTGCTCAAGAAATTTGACATGTCCGATGCGAAGCCCCTCGCCACTCCAATGGCTACATCCGTAGCATTGGACCCTGATGAAGATGGCGAAGCCGTAGATCAGAAGGAGTTCCGAAGCATGATCGGCTCCCTCCTCTACTTGACTGCCACGAGGCTAGACATACACTTCGCAGTGTGTCTGTGCGCTTGTTTTCAGGCTTCACCACGAGCTTCGCACCGCCAAGCGGTTAAGCGCATCTTAAGGTATCTCAAACACACCCTTGAATTTGGCATATGGTATTCAGCATCTTCATCTTTATGTCTTCGAGGTTATTCCGATGCGGATTTTGCAGGGTGTAGAATTGATAGGAAGAGTACCTCTGGTACTTGTCATTTTCTGGGTACTTCTCTGGTTTGCTGGTCTTCCCGCAAACAGTCTAGTGTTGCTCAATCGACGGCTGAGGCCGAATATGTTGCTGCAGCTAGCTGTTGCTCTCAGATTTTGTGGATGGTTTCCACTTTGCGGGATTTCGGGTTAGATTATAAGAGTGTTCCACTTTTCTGTGATAACACTAGTGCTATTTGTATTGCAAACAACCCGGTTCAGCACTCCAGAACCAAACACATTGATGTGAGATATCATTTTCTCAGAGATCACAATGAGAAGGGTGATATTGAACTTCAATATGTTGATACCCAACACCAGCTAGCCGACATTTTTACAAAACCCCTCGATGCTTCTCGATTTGCTTACTTGCGTGGGGAACTTGGCATTTGTCACCCTTACGGCATTTTGTGAGGGGGAGCTGTTTTAGATGGATGTGGTTTTGTCTAATTGTGTTGAAATTGCATTTACATATTTTGCACTTATATGCTTGCTTATAATTCATGAAATCATGTCAGCTCAGCTCTTGTTAATTCATCTGGAACATTCATGTGCATGGTGTTTTATTTTCAAAATCAAATCGTGCTCACTGCTTAGTCTTGAATCTAGCATGTTTAGGCAGGACTGCTTTAGCTATCTTTTATCTGCTTGATAGCAAGACACATTTCTTTGGATGCTAAAAATTGCAACTTGAAAAATTGTTCTCAACCTTCATGGATATTCATAAAGTACCAAACAATTGGTTCACGTGGTTAAAATCAAAAATTCCATGATTTGCATGCTTTAAGTTTAAAAGATCCAGGTGGGTTTGTTTGTCGCACTACCCTATTCTAGACTGCTTACCATTGCACATTGGTCTGAACTGGAATAGCGTAGTGTATGCCAAAATCTATGCCTTAAGCTTCTTATGGCTTTCATGCCTAGGCTTGGCCGGATTGGAAAGTATAAGGTGGACAAACAAATAACCCCTGGCACTAAGAAAAGAACAACAAAATTCATTGATTATCAAGTTTGCTTTTCAAGCTCCGTTTGAACTGGACTTGTCTGTCCAGAGTAGAAATTGACTAGCTTTGCGCAGTCCTTGCTCTTACTTGTCTAGTTTCCTTGACTAAGTGGTGATGCTTTTATTTCAAAATGATCATATCACATGCTTCATCATGCTTTTAGAGAGTATTAATTTGAGCTGAGCCCATGATCATTGGTGTTATTGTTGGCATATTTTTGCTTCATATGTCTTTGCACTTCTGCTCATTTCGAAGCTTTGCATCTCTTACATGCTCCTTGATGCTTGCATTGCCAAAGGGGGAGAAATTCCTCAAGGGGGAGTCACTTGCTTCGTTCTCTGCCGCAAGGGGTATAATTTCCAAAGGGGGAGAAATCATGACATAAAGGCTTTTTGTTTGCCAAAGGGGGATAATTTAATTCAGGGGGAGTTTTTATTGCCGAAGGGGCTTTTTACTCTTTTGAGAAAGGGGGAGGAAAATTCTTTTATCAAGTGACATGATTTGGCTCTTTTCTGAGTTTTTATGGTCACTTGTGTGCTGAAAATTTTTACATTTTCTTGAACTTAGATTTGGTTGTCAATGCACTCATCAAGGGGGGGATTGAGAAACCAAGGGTTGGTTTCGGTGTTTTGTGATGAGTGATTGACAGGCTTTTACCCTCTGTTCGGAGGGTACCTTCGGAGGGGTTTCGGAGGTTGTACCTCCGAAGATGTTCGGAGGTGGTTTCACCGAAGTATGTTCGGTGGTTTGCTTGCTGCAGCTGTTGCAGCGGAGTGTGCTCGTCGGAGGGGTCCGACAGTACACGATGACTGGGTGTGTACCGAAGGGGCTTCGGTACTTTGGGCGGTACACCGGAGTATGTACCGGAGGTTGCTAACCCGGAGAGGTCTCCAGAGTACTGGAAACACTTGTCTGTTTGTCGGTGGTGCACAGGGACTTCGGAGGCGACGGACAAGGTTCGCAGCAGGTGAACCTGGGTCCAGCGGGAGGCTTGGTGCCAGGGGAGCGGGGAGCTCCGTCACGGTGGCTGCGAAGGTGGTCCGGGTCGGTCCTCGGGTCAAGGCGTGCCAGGTGAAGGCAGAGAGTCCGGAGCGTGGCTTCGACTGAAGGTGCTCCGAGACAAAGTCCTCGGAGGTGAGGCACTTCGAAGCTACTCCGGATGGAGTGACTTCGGAGTTGGGTGGAACAGGTCCTCTGCGGAGGCAAGGAGTTCGAAGTGTGCTCCGGAGGGAGACATTCGAAGGTACCCGACGAAGGTCTCAGAAGTCGAGGTGCATCGAAGGCATGGTCCGGGTGAGGCTCATCGAGGAGTGTGCTCGGGGAGAGACACTGCAACGAAGTGCTCATGGAATGCTTCATGCGGAGGCCTTGGACGAAGGAGGGACTTCGAAGGGTGGTACTTCGAAGGTGGGGCTTCGGAGTGAGGAAGGCTTCGGAGCAAGGCTAGCTCCGGAGCAAGGTTGACTTGAGGTGCTTCGGCCTGCATGGCTTCGGTACACGGACTAACGGAGTTCGAGCTGGGAGTAGCTGCGAAGCCGTGGTGGTCCACTCCGGAGGTGTTGGTGCGAAGGCCCAAGGGCTTTGATGGCTTCAGCTCAAAACCGTCACTGTATCAAAGGCTATCTTCGGCGAAGCGAAGGCCATCTGGCTTCAGGCTTCTCACCGAAGCTACCGCACCCTCGCGTGTGAAGGGAGGATTCCAGAAGGTCAAAGACTGCAAAGGCTGACACTGTCTGTTCTGTAAAAGGCTGACACTGTCCCCTCTGCAAAGCTGACAGAGAAGCCTCCAGAATAAAGGTGGACTACCTTTTGTACCCCTTAGTTCTGTAGAGTCAAAATCAATGTAAACCCTAGGGGTAGTGCAGTCATTTCCTTTGGGTGAACTGTGGGCTATAAATATGGGGGCTCGGTAGGTATCATTTAACACTTTTGAGCATTTACTGTTGAGCTCCTGTAGCCACATACCTCGCTGTATTCATCCAGAGTTCATTTTATTGTGTTCCTTGTTCAAGCGGCGAAGCCCTGCTTCTATGTGCTTTTTGCTTGAGCTCGTGTTACATACCTCGCTAGTATAGTGCACCGAAGCCTGTCTAGGCGAAGGGTGTTTTTGTGCGAAGTGTGTTTTTCAGTGTGCTGTCGCTCTGTGTAACTTGAGGCCAGACCTCACAGCTTATTAGCGAAGCCCTGATCGAGGCCCGTTTTGCTTCTTGTGTCGAAGCCCTTATCGTAGTCGGTCTGTGTGCGTGTAGACCTTTGTGTACGAAGCCCAGCACCAGTTGCTGCCGCCAAGTACTTGGTCGAAGTCCTCAGAGGGCTGTCCACTCTTGCGAAGGGTGAAGTGCGAAGCCTGCTTGAAGCACCCCGTGTGCGGAGCCTGCACTGACTTAGCAGAGTAGATTTCCGAGGGTTGTAAGTGGAGCGAAGTCTTCTTGGCTTCGAACTTTTGCTCCTGCGAAGCCTGTGTTCGGAGCTGTCGAAGTACCTCCGAACCAGACCTTCGAAGGTAGTGTTCGAAGCCTGTTCCGCAGAAGACAGGATTAAAACCGAAGGCTGTTTTTAGCCTGAATTTTAAAAGCTCCCATTCACCCCCCCCCCTCTGGTCGCCGTTTCCGGTCCAACACTCACCCATATGATCCCAAAGTAGCGGCGTCCTGCACTTACGTCCATATAACATCTCAAAAGGTGACGTCTGTAGGCTGACCTGATAGCTTTTGTTGTAGGAGAACTCTGCATAGGGCAAACTCTTGTCCCACATTCCACCAATGTCTATGGCGCAGTCTCTAAGCATATCCTCCAATACTTGGTTCACCCTTTCTGTCTGACCATCGGTCTGCGGATGATAAGTTGTGCTGAAGTTCAACCGGGTGTCGAGCTCTTCCTAAAGATTCTTCCAAAACATGGAGGTGAACTGACTACCTCGGTCGGACACAATCTTTTTTGGAACCATATGTAAACAAACGATCCGGGTCATGTATAGCTCAGCTAGTTTCGTACCACTATATGTCGTCTTGATGGGAATAAAATGGTCCACCTTGGTGAGTCGATCGATGATCACCCAAATGGAATCATATCCGGCTTGGGTCCTAGGCAGTCCAGTGATGAAGTCCATTCCTACCTCTTCCCACTTCCATTCAGGAACCTTGAGGGGCTGCAATAATCTGGTAGGTCTGTGGTGCTCTGCCTTGACTCACTAACAAGTCTCACACCTTGCCACATATTCAGCCATCTCTCTCTTCATGCTGACCCACCAATATTTCTCTTTCAATTCCCGATACATCTTAGTACTTCTGGGATGTTTGGAGTACAAGGTCTCATGGGCTTCCCTAAAATGAGAGCCTTTAGTTCAGGCTTGTTGGGCACACATATCCAGTTTTCGAACCATACGGTGCCGACCTCATCTTCTGAGAACCCTGGGGCTTTCCCCCTCCTTATATTCTTCTAGATTTCTACAATGTCGGGGTCTTTCTTCTGTGTTTCACGGATCTGGTCCATCAAGACAGGCCTTGCTTCAAGTGCAGCGAGGTACTCCATGGTGGTTATCCCTAAGTTCAACCTTTCCATTTCCTTATACAACAGAGGACCTTGATCCTGTACCATGATGGTGTTGCAATATCCCTTCCAACTTAAAGCATCGACCACTACATTTGCCTTGCCGGGATGGTAATGGATGCCTAAGTCATAATCCTTGATCAATTCCAACCATCTTGTTTGCCTGATGGTAATGGATGTACTTGAGACTCTTATGATCAGTGAAGACTTTACACATGTTACCAACAAGGTAATGCCTCCATATCTTCAGTGCATGAACTACTGTTGCTAACTCCAAGTCATGGGTAGGGTAGTTCAATTCATGGGTTCTCAATTGCCGAGAGGCGTACGATATCACCTTCTCGTCCTACATCAGAACACACCCTAGTCCTTGATAAGAGGCATCACAGTAAACGTGGAAGTCCTTTTGTATATCCGGTAGGGTCAAAACTGGGGTTGATACAAGATTCTTCTTGAGGGTCTGGAAGCATTCCTCACAATCTAGAGTCCATTCAAACTTCACTTCCTTCTACAACAATCTTGTCATGGGCTTGGCTATCTTGGAAAAATTCTCAATAAATCGGTGGTAATATCCGGCGAGTCCCGGAAAACTTCGGATCTCAGACACATTCATTGGCAGCAACCAATTCTTTACTGCTTCCACAGTGGTTGGGTCTACTGCTATCCCTCCGGCAAATATGACATGAACGAGAAATTTCATTTCAGACGACCAAAACATGTACTTGCTGTACTTAGCATATAATTGTTGCTCCCTTCACTTTCCCAAGGTCAGACGGAGATGGGCTTCATGATCTTCCTTGGTCTTGGAGTAGATGAGTATATCATCGATGAATACTACAATGAACTTGTCCAGGAACTCCATGAAGACATTGTTCATCATATTCATGAAGAATGCGGGAGCATTTGTGAGTCCGAATGACATCACAGTATACTCGTATAATCCATATCGGGATGTGAATGCAGTCTTAGGGATGTCCTTTTCTCTGATTCTTAGCTAATGGTAGCCTGATCAAAGATCGATCTTGGAGAACACTGAGGATCCTTTCAGTTGATCAAACAGATCATTGATCTGAGGCAGTGGGTACTTGTTCTTGATGGTCACCTCGTTCAAGGCTCTATAATCCACACACATCCTCTTGGTCTTGTCCTTCTTCATGGCAAAAATGACCGGTGCACCCCAAGGTGAGGTACTCAGTCAGATGTATCCATTCTACTCCAGCTCTTCAATATTACTCTTCACTTCAGCTAGCTCATTTGCAGCCATACGATACGGTCGCTTGGAGATGGGTGTAGTTCTGGGAACAAGTTAAATCCTGAACTAAATATCCCTCTTGGGTGGCATTCCTGGTAGATCTTCTAGAAAGACGTTTGGGTATTCTCAGGCCACAGGCACTTCTTCTAATGCCATCTAGTGAAGCGAGACTCCTCTCGAGCCACAGTTAGCCATCTTGAAGGTGACGGAGACTCCATCATCGCTGGTCATTGTGACGGACTTGCTGGCGCAGTCTATCATCCCCATATGATTCATCAACCAATCCATACCTAGGACGAGGTCAAGGCCCGTACAATCTATGAGGACTGGCTCGGCCCAAAACAACACCCCTTGGATCTCTATTTTTATCCATGGGCTGAATAAATTGGCTAGGGTTTATTTGCCTGGGATGGCGATCATCATGGGTTTGGGCAGATGGAGTACTTCTAGTCCATTAATTTTCATAAAATCCTTGGATATGAATGAATGTGTTTCTCCATAGTCAAATAATATTACTGCAGGTATGAAATTTGTTGTGAACATACCGAGAACAACATTGGGGGGCTCTTGGGCTTCTTTAGCAGTGATATGGTTGACTCGGGCTAAAACCACCTACTTTGGTACAACTCCTTGGGGTTGCTTGGGATGAGGGCACTGATGAGAGTAGTGCCCCTCCTTCCGGCAGTTGAAGCCGATGACTAGCTTGCCATTCCAGTCCCTCAATGTGTTGGTATTCACAACCGGTGCTGGTGGGGCAGATGGAGCGGGCGGAGCGGGGCAAGGATTCCTGGCACTTGAGCCATGGGCAGTGTATGGTGGCCTGTAGACGGGACGAGGGTGGTAGGTGAGTGCTTGAGGTGGAGGGACGAAGCGGGGCCTCTGGACATTCCCTTGGTGATGCTTGAAGGTGATCATCTTTCTCTTCTTGAGATCCATCTTGTTATGTTCGGTATCTTGAAGAATATCCTTGTTTACCAATCGTTGGAAGTCGGCATAATCTGTCGTGGCAAGATGGATGGAGAGCTCATCTTTCAGTCCCCTAAGGAACTTGACCTAGCGAGCGGTGTTGGTATGAACCTCCCTTGGCGCATACCGGGCCAGTCGGTTGAACTCATGGAGATACTCCATGACGGTCTTGTTCCCTTGATGTAAGTCTCGGAACTCCTGCTGCCTCATAGCTATAACTCCGGCAGGGACGTGGGTGGCCTAGAAGGCAATGGTGAATTCCACCCAAGTAACCTTGTGATCCTCAGGGTGAGACTCACGATAGTTATCCCACCATTCCACAGCAGGTCGATGAAGCTGGTGAGCAGCGAATGCTACTCTCTCTCCCTGTCTGAGCAAGGGAGGAGATCTAACTTCTTCCCAATTGTTCTCAACCAATCACCTACCTCCATTGGGTTGGTTGTACTTGAGAAGACGGAGGGCCTCACGTGCAAGAAATCAGAGAGTTGAGGCACGGGGACAGGTGCGGGGGCTTGCTCGCGAGGGGCGGGCTCCATATTCTACTACTGCAGATGATTCAGGTGGGCCTGCTACTCGTGCATCTACTCCTATTGCTGCTGCATCTGCGCTAGTAGGGCGGTGATCAGCTAGTTCTGATTGGCCATCATCTCTTCCAGAGTGGGATGATTGGGGGCTGGCAACCCTGATTGGCGCTAACCCGTTGTCCCTAGTTGGGCACAACACTCCCTGCCAGATTGTTAACAGCGCCCTCTCCATTGTTGTTGGATCCCGAGTTCTGATTGTCAGCCATTTTGAAGGTAATAATATTCCAACGATAAGAAAAGGACTTTGAAAATTTTTCCCAAAATGATTCATGGATTCTTTTATTAAATGTGGCACTAAATTGTTCATTACATCGAAGCTATTATTTTATCCCACCTATATCACAAGTTGCTATAGATGGTAACACAATCATCAAGAAAAATAAAACAGTCAATGAGAACTATCGTCTAATGTAATCTACTCGTTGCCAGAGGTAGTCTCAGTGCTCTCTAAACCATGAGTGTCCTAGGGGATGCTGGGCTCGATGAAGTTCTCTATCATTGTCTCTAAGACGTTGACTAACCTCGGAGCAGCAACGCTAGAGCTGGATGGTCCCATGGGTGCTAGTTGTGGAGTAACCCTCTTAGGACGTGGGGCGGGCTCTCTCATGGGATTCTTCTACCTCGAAGCGAGGGGAAGCATCTCCGTGATGTCCTTCTATAGCTCGATGATCTTGCATTGCAGCTCACCATTCTGCTGAATGAAGCTCTTCGTCTCATGACGAAAGAACTCAATAGCATTAGGGTGCTCGTCGGCATCAAGCACGGCCTTAGTGTGAAGATCATCCATGGCCTGGAGAAGACGTGTGTGCCTGGACATGACCGGGTCACGGTCAGAGAGGAAGCCTACGTAGATGTTGTGGTGGGCTCTCGAAGTACACATCAGACAAGACGGAAGGAAGAGTCCTGAAGATGATCATTGTAGATCATCCTCAGCTTCGTTAGGGCCTAGATGGCAGCGCGCTGGCAAGAAACATCGAAGGTCGGGCCTCCAAGAGCCACTATGAAGAAGGGGAGGTGCTCTCCGGAAGCATGGATTGTGACGAAGACGTCACAAGGGCCCATGAACTACTCCATGTATACCCCGTGAAACTCAAGCTCGAAAGTGAACCTGAGGAAGGTCACCATCATACGGAGCTCCCGGATGAATCGCTCACAATCCTAGCAGAAGATATGGATGTGGTGGACCGGCATTTACAAATAAGAACAAGTTTAAATAGTAACGGAGAGGGAAAAAATATGAAGTATATTTTTATGAAATAGATTTTGTAAAGCTAAGTGTTAGGCTGGTCCGTTTGACTTTCTACAGTCAATTCAGCTCTGATACTATCTTCAAATGCCCGAAATTTAATAATTCCAGACCTTATTGAATTTCCAAAGAAAAATAATAATAAAAAGATGTTGCATAGCCCATTGTAGAGACACCAACCCCACGAAGGTCTGGGAGGGTGTCACGCGCCAAAGTGGTACATGTTTTTGACCACTAGGCAGCGTGATGTATTTTTGTTGGATAATGACGAGCCCAAGAACTATGTGTAAGCAGTGATGGGACCAGACTCTGAGAAATGGCTTGGAGCCATTGGATCCGAATTGGAGTCCATGCGAGAAAACCAAGTTTGGAACTTGGATGATCCACCCGATGGTGTAAAACTATTGAGTGTAAATGGATCTTCAAGAAAAAGATAGACTGTTGTAGCAATTGCATTAGCTACAGTAGGTTTTATGTGTATATGGTGTATAGAGTGAACCTCTGTAGGACCGAAAGTAGCGACCAGAGGGGGGGTGAATGGGCGCCTAAAAATTCTTTCGAATCAATGGCCTGCTCCCAACACCCAACGCACCTCAAAAGACTAAGCAGCAAAGGGTGAACAGATTGCCTAAGCCTAAAAGTATCTAGCCTAGAAAAGACCGGTGTCCTACATAGAGAAATACCAAGACAGTGATAAAAGGAAGATAAGCAAAATATTCAAGACATGGCAGATCAAACTTCTCAATAAGATAATCTAAGTGCACATAGAATGAGATGAGAAGTTACTGTTCAAAATTTGTCTCTTGTTCGATACTTGTCGAAGCCTTCTTCGCAGTGTCGAAGCCTGCTTCGCTGTGACGAAGCCTGCTTCGGAGAAGAATGTTGAAGTCTAGCGAAGGCTGTCGTTGAAGTGCTGAAGGTCTGTTGAGTCTAGCCTAATTCGAGTGACAAAATGCGAAGTATGCTTCGAAGCGAAGTATGAAAATATCGAAGCCTGCTTCGAACAGTGTACTTCGAAGCCTATACTTCGATCAGAAAGCTTCGACCAAAGTTCACAGAAAAGCAACCTTCGAAAGAGAAGTGAAGCCAAACACACGACAGTAAGACCAAATCGAAGCCTACACTCTACCTTCAAAGCTAGCTGTGATTGAGGTATGACATCTGAAGTGGTAACCTTCGAACCAAGGACTAACTTCGAAGAACAAGCTCCGAATCCACAAATTGTGACCCTCGAAAAGACAGCAGTAGAAAGACCTCAGAAAAAATGCTCCGAGCGAAGTCTACCAGAGAGACATTCTTCGAAGCTAACTTCGAAGCCTGTCGAAGTATGCTTCGCAAAAGTGCCGAAGTATGTCAGAGAATAAACACTAAACACCGAGCATACTTCGAAGCTAGATTCACAGTTCGAGTTCGGAGTTCAAAGTTCTTAGCAAAGCCTTCGAAAAAGTCAGGTCAAAGCCTGCTTCACAGAGCTGAAGGACTTCGCACAGAAAAGGAGCTTCGCCAGAAACAGCAAGAGAAAAGCTAGACCCTATCTGTTCGATCAAAAAGCTATGAGAAAAAGCAAGGCTAGCAAACTAGCGTACTGTAGCTACAGGGAGTAGGTACTACTTGCTGTATGCAAGAACTAGTACTACTCACGTGAAGAACAGAAGCATCCAGAGAAGAGTTCGCTCAGGAATAAAATACCGCACACAAAACGAAGCTACAGAGCTGTGCACGAAGTGCTGCACACCAAAACCGTAGGAATAAAATCTTCCAGATCTGAGAAGAACGAGATGAAATCACGAAGAACATGAGAACATTCCTGGCGGCGCACGCAGGGAAGGAGAGAGAACACAGGAAACAAAATGACCCAAACCTTGATTAAAAAGTGATTTCTTGAAATGGTGATCTAGCCCTAGGGATTGGGGCCCTATTTATAGGCTGCCCAATAGCTAGGAATATTCCACCAGCCCCTTAGGGTTTTTACAGACACTGAAAATAAAAGGAAAAGACTAAACTACCCTTAGGATATTTTTACAGACTCGACTGACTGACTGTGGGCCTAGGGACAAAATAGTAAACTCCTATTTATAGATGACTTATCCGGAAGCTAAGCTTTCGTAGCGACTACGACTTCTCTTCTGGACAGTCCAATACAAGATCAGTGGTCGTCAGTTTTGCGCCGAAACTGACAAAGCCTCCACCGACTTTGCACCAGGTACCCGGATTGGGCCGGCCTGATTCCGCAGCTCTCTCAGCCCGGCAATCACTCACCGCCTGTGTACCTAAGTCAATCCTGGTCAACAGCCCAGTGGGTCTTCTGCTGCTTCTGGCCCAGGTACCCAGATTGGGTCAGCCCGACTTCGCAGCTCTCTCTCAGCCCGACAGTCACTCGCTGCTCGTGTACCTGAGTCACACATCACATCTGGAGCCATGAGGCCCACGCTATTCAGCATGGCTCCTCAATCTCCCCCTTGATGAGTGCATTGTCAACACTTCGCTTCTTCAGCTCTTCAGTACCTGCGAACACATGTGGAAACACGAAAACAAAGCACAAGAAAACAAGGAAGAAGAAAAAATAAAGTAAAAGTTTAACCCTAATGACCAAAAGCCGAACAAAAGCAAGAAGCGGTCATTATGGTTAACCAAAGGTAAAAGCTCAAAACGAGTGCAATCTCAGAAACATCAACATGGATAACAAAAGAGTAAGGACAAACGGGACAAAAACTCCCCCTGAAACAAATCCCAGAGAAAGCCAAAACTCCCTCTTAAACTCATATCCCAAAATTTCTCCCCCTTGTTGACAAGTGAACTCATCAAGCACTCGAAAGAGACACAGACTCCCCCTGAAACGCAACTCCCTCTCAAAATATGCAATGAATGCAACTGGAGTGCAGGTGGAGTAGATAAAGCATGCTTCTCAGATATAATTGACTGCAATTACAACATCTAACAGATACAGCAAAAGACATACTGTCTAAGATACATGGCATGATCAGTGCAACAGATGATATCTAAAGAAAGTCATTAGCACGCATTTTCAATTTTTGCAAACAAAAGCATCACCACATTTTCCAGTTGACAGCAAGGTAAAGCGAGATGCAGAAGCTAACTGATATCTACCAAGATAAGCATTGTTCAAAACAAAGTGCTTCAGCAAACTTGTTGATTTTTTAATTTTCAGGCTTTTTCATTTTCCTTTTTCATTTTTGCCAAGGGTTATTTGCATGTCAAACCTTATGCTAACCGACCAAGTCAAGCCTAGGCCAGAACTGGACCATCGGAAGCTTAAGACATTGGTCTTGGCATACATTACTCTGTCCTAGTTCATACCAAAGTGCTATGGTAAGCAGTCCAGAACAATGCAATGTGACAAAGCAAACCCACTTGGATATTTTCAACTCAACCATAAAAGGGCATGGAATTTTCATTCATTTTTGATTTTTATCATTTTTATAGCATGATTTCCATGTTAAAGCATAAAGATGTCCAAGTTGCATATCTGCATCTATGTGAGGAACTAGCTACAAGGCATGTAACAGATAGCAAAAACACTCAGCCTACACATGCTAGTTACTAGAAGCAATGGTGATCATTTTTCAAGTTTAAAGCATAAAAGCCATGCATATGATAGATATCAGACATATCAAGTGAACTGAACCAAAGCATGATCATTGACAAGTAATCAAAAGCATGTACCATGTAGAATAAGTAAAGTAGATCAATCATATAACATAAGCAAGCTCAAAAGTGTGATATGTGAATATGCATGATATGAACACACACAAAAAGACTCAAGAAAAGAGTTAAAGAAGAATGAAAAACTGACGCAAAATATCCTAGAAAGGATACACAACACCCAAATCCCCTCGTAAACGCTCAAAAGTAGACTGATCTAGGGGTTTGGTGAAAATGTCAGCCAACTGATGATGGGTATCAACATGAACAAGGTCAATGACACCTTTCTCATATTGATCCCTCAGAAAGTGAAAGCGCACATCAATATGTTTGGTTTTTGAATGGAGACAAGGGTTTTTCCCAAAACAATGGAACTCTGGTAGGAAAGAACAACCCAAAGTCTCGCAGAGTGGAAATCATCCAAACCAACTGTGAGCAGCAGCTAGCAACAGCTACATACTCAGCCTCAGTGGTCGAAAGAGCAACTCCACATTTCTTTCGAGAAGACCAAGAAACAAGGGAAGAACCAAGAAACTGGCAAGTACCGGAAGTCGACTTGCGATCCAACCGGCACCCACCAAAGTCAGCGTCCGAAAAGCCAGATAAATCAAGAGATGATGATGCTGAATAGTAAAGACCTAGATCAGGCGCATAAGTGAGATACCTGAAGATGCGATTGACAGCCTGCCGATGAGACGCGCGTGGTGAAGACTGGAAATGTGCGCAAAGTCCTACGGCGAACTGTATGTCTGGTCTTGTCACCGTCAAGTACAGTAGCGAACTGATCATCCCTCGAAACTCTCTCTTGTTGACTTTGACGCCGCTCTCGTCCTTGTCCAGGCCCCCAGATGTGCCCATTGGGGTCATCTGAGGCTTCAACTCTCCACCAAAGTCAAATTATTTCAACATGTCACGAGTGTACTTACCTTGGTGGATGAAGGTGTCGTCCTTTGTCTGCTTGATCTGGAGCCCTAAGAAGTACTTGAGCTCACCCATGAGGCTCATCTCAAACTCGTTGTGCATCTGCTCAGAAAACTTGGACACAAGATCATTATAAGTACCGCCAAAGATAATATCGTCCACGTAAATCTGAGCGACTAAGAAATCTGAAGCATCTCTGAGCAAGAAAAGAGTTTTATCCACAGAACCCATCACAAAGCCCTTCCCCAACAAAAACTGCTTCAACCGGTCATACCAAGCCCTGGGGGCTTGCTTCAACCCGTATAAAGCTTTCTGCAGCTTAAAAACATGTCAAGGAAACTTAGGGTTCTCAAAACCGGGGGGCTGCCTAACATACACTTCCTCCTCTATATACCCGTTCAGAAAAGCACTCTTGACGTCCATTTGAAAAAGCTTAAAACCCTTCGAAATGGCAAAAGCTAAAAGAATGCGAATGGACTCAAGACGGGCAACAAGGGCGAAAGTTTCTTCAAAATCAATACCTTCCTTCTGGCAAAAACCCTGGGCAACTAGTTGAGCTTTGTTGCGCACCACAACCCCATCTTCACCTTGTTTATTCTTGAACACCCACTTGGTGCCTATGGGGTTGCATCCTGGTGGCGGCTCAACTAGTGTCCAAACCCGATTACGGACAAAATTCTCAAGCTCTTCTTGCATAGCGTTAATCCAATTAGAATCAGAAAGAGCATGAGGAACGTCTATGGGCTCAAAAGATGCAACAAAAGCAGATTCAGCAAACACAGCAAGAGAGGTACCAGATGAACATAAAGTTCTCTCAGTCAAATCACCAATGATGAGCTCTGAGGGGTGATCACGCTGAACTACTCGGGATCCCTGGTGATCTGAAGTCACCTCACCGGAGTCAGCAGCTGGCACCTCTGGACTCGATTGAGGGGGCTCGATCGAAGTGGAAGAAGTGATCAGAGGTCCGCCCTCGTCGTCAGTCGAAGTCTCAGAAGGTGTGGGCTCTGCAGGAGGCGCAGAAGGCCCACCCTCATCAGCAGCTGGAGTATCCTCATCTTCCTCGAAGATGGACTCTCCGAGCTCATCATCGCCAGAAAGCTCAAAAGGAGTTAAAGAAGGCAAGTACTCATCAAAAGAAACCTCGCAAGTCTCAACAAGTTGCTGGGAGTTGAGGTTCCAAACACGGAAGCCTCGAGAATGCAATGCATAACCAAGAAAGACTCCATCCCAGCAACGAGACTCAAACTTGTCCAAATGCCCTCCCTTCTTGAGCACAAAGCACTTGCAGCCAAACGCTCACAAGTGGCTCACCTTGGGCTATCTGCCAAACCGCAACTCATATGAAGTCTTACCTAGGTAAGCTCTAAGAAAAATGCGGTTGGCCAGATAGCAAGCCGTGTTCATGGCTTCAGCCCAAAAACGCCTAGGAGTCCTGTGCTCATCGAGCATCATCCTGGCCATCTCGACTAGCGTGCGGTTCTTTCGTTCCACAATGCCGTTCTGTGGGGGAGTGTAAGGAGAAGAAAACTGATGGTCAATACCCTGATCACTACAGAAGCTGACGAACTGAGAGTTCTTGAACTCAGAGCCGTTGTCGGAGCGAATTGCTTGCATCCGACCATTGTTCTCGTTCTTCAGCTTCAAAATCAGGTCATGAACAAACTGAAAAGTTTCATCCTTAGACTCCAAAAAGAAAACCCCCGAAAATCGAGAAAAATCGTCAACAATCACAAGCGCGTACCACTTCCCACCGACTGAGCACACCCGAGCTGGACCAACAGTGTCCAAGTGTAACAGCTCGCCCGGATACGAAGTCATCACATAAGTCACAGGTGAGTGAGAAGCAGCAACCATTTTCCCATGACGACAGGGATGACAAACTAGATCTTTCTACATTTTAAGCTTGGGCAATCCTCAGATGAGGTCCATAGAGCTTAATCTGACTAGCAGATCAAAACTCAAATGACCTAACCTCCTATGCCACTTCCAGAGCTCAGAAGAAGATCCAGCAATCAAACAGCGAGAAGGGCCAAAAGAACTAGAGAAGTCAATTCGAAAAACTTTACCAAATGGTAAGATCTGGCAAATCAAAGACCCTCTAGAATCAAACACAAAAGAATTGCCCTTCTTAAAACGCACCTCCAAACCATCCTCAAGAAGTTGCGAAACAGAAATCAAATTAAAGTTCAAATTTTTCACCAAGGCAACATTCTTCAAAGAGAAATGGTCTAAAATGTGAATTGAGCCGATGCCACTTACTTTCCCTTGACCACTGTTCCCAAAAGTGATGTACTCTTTGGAGCTCGGGGGAGTGAGACTGGAGAACCATCTGCGATGTCCCGTCATGTGGCGAGAGCATCCTGATTCCATGATCCAAATGTCCTCCAGTCCTCGATCCTGCACAATCAGTGGATGTAAGGGGGAGCAAATGGTCCAGCACCAGGTTTAGCGAAAGAACTAAACCAGTGTCGAGCCATCTGCTCAAAAGACGGAAAGCAGAAATCACCTGAAGAGTTTGGACCAAAACGCGGCTCAAAGCGCGGTCCTCTGTTCCGCCTAAAACCTTGGCCACGAGGTCCAGGACCGTAGCCAAAATGGCCTGGAGCTCTGCCGGAACGAACACCACCAACTGGAGCACGGGCATGAAAGTCGTCTCCTCTACCACCACCTACACGACACGGCCTGGCCTCCAGCCTCTCCCCGCGTCGAGGAACACGCAGTCTACCACCCTGCTGGTAGAACTGCTCCTGATCACCATGAGCACGCTCTGCTCTCTCAACCTGCTTCCTCCTGAAGCAAAACTCCACAAGATGCCCTTCTCTCTGACAATACTTACAATGGTAGGTGGGCTTCTTGGGATGTGGTTGAGGCTTTGGGTTCTTGGGCTTAGTGGTGTTGGGTGTCGTCTTCTTGGGTTGAGAGGGTCCAGGAAGAGAGTCAAGAGAAGTGTGGAGGTGTTTGGGCTTTGGAACCTAGATGGGCTTCTTGGGTGGAGCTTTAGGCTGTTCATGGATCACCCCATCCTTGGGCTGACTAGCCAGGGAAGACTTAGTGGAGTGAGTCTTGGGGTATCTCTGCTCAGGAGTTATTTTACTCCACTCCACTGCCCGGCTAATGGCACTCTCAAAGTCAGCCTTGGTGTAGGTGTAACCTACCCCAAACCCATCCTGCCTCTTGAACTGCTGGATCATCATGCCAAGCTGTGGCTCTCGGGCACTGATCCAACTCAGGATAAAATGTAGGTAAAAGTTCTCATTCTGAGAATCAGCTAGCTCCTCTCTCAAGGAAGCTAGAACCTCTACCTGAGACAAGCAGGTCTCACACTCTCTATCTACCTGGACAGACTTCTCGGCTTTCAGCTTGATCAATTCCATTCTAAGAGACAAACAGTTCTCACAGATAGTGGGTGGAACTAACAGTGTCTCAAGCTCTAGCCTAGTCTGCGCCAGCTCAGCTCTCACTCTCTCCAAATCCCCCAACTGCTCATCACCCTTGGCCTTTAGCTCAGCTAAGACAGCTAGATGAGATGGGCAATTAGCACAGGGCACGACGACATTGGCTTGAGCATCTTTCAGCTCCAGCTGAGCACTCTCAAGCTCAGTGGCCAAAGCGTCCCTCTCATCAACCCTTTCTGTGTACTTGGACTTTAGAGTCGACAAGTCACACAGAAGCACCTCACACTTTGGGCACTCACTGCTATCACCCAAGCAAGGGGAAGAAGATAGACTCTCAATTCTTCTATTGGCTACGGCAAGCTCACTCTCTAATTCATCTATCCTCTTCTTGGCCCCCCTAAGCAGTTTTTCCCGATATTTTAGCTCCTGACGATTGCTTTAAAGTAAATCAACGATTTCGCGCTCATAAGATGATACCTTTTCGTTGTCGTCATCTTCGGAGTCATCGGAGGAACTCTTCTCTTCCTTATCCCCAAGAGCCATTGAGCATAAGATCTTGTGGGATCTTCGGCGCTGATGTGAGCGGCTCTTTGGTCTGTCCCCGAAAGCCATGAAGCCAAGACCCGCCGGATCATCCTTGTCCTTCCCCTTCCTGATGACAATCTCCTCATCGCTTGAGCTCGATGAAGAGGAAGAAGACGTGGACCGCTTGGAGTAGCTCTTCTCCATCTCGGTGAAGAAGGCCTTGTCGTGCTTCTTGTTCTCACGCCGATAATCCTTCAGGGCCTTTCTGAAGAACCTTGTTTTTGGCTTTCCCTTGTTGAAGGAGGAGCTGTCGTGCTTGCCGGAGTCGTGGAAGCCACCACCGATGCCCTTCTTGTGTCCATTGCGCTTGGGGCAGTCGGCGATGAAATGTCCTGGGTCACCACACTCAAAACACCCGGATTTTGTGCCATGTCTCTTGAACATTCGTTTGTCATAAACACGACGCACCCGGTTGTTAAAAAGACACAGGTCATCATCTCCCAAAGACTCAAGCTGGTCCTCAGTGATAGACATCAAAGAGAACCCAGCACAGCTCATAGAAGAAGGATCAACAGAAGGTGTAGAAAGGGCCAGGGACTTTGATCCAGAGCCAGTGAGATTTGATCTCAACTGGATATCAACCTCAGTGTCCTTCAGCTTGCTAAACAACTCAGAAATGGTCAAGGTATCATAAGAAGTGCTCTCAACGATAGAGGATACCTTGATCTCCCAGATCTTTGGGTCCAAGGTATGGAGAACCTTGAGCGCCTGCTCGTGATCTGAGACTAACTGAGTACCCTCAGCCTTGTTGTCCCGAAGCTTGTTTATGATCGATTGAAAACGACCAAACAACGCTTCAACAGATTCACTCGGCTTTTGTGTGAAGTTCTCATATTCACGCCGGTAGGTATGATAAAGTCGAGCCTTGACCTGGGCTGTCCCCTCATGGTGTGCCTTGAGGGTAGCCCAGATCTCTCTCGGAGTGGAAAGATGGCTCACATGCTCAAACTCAGTGGGACCTAAACCAGAAAATAGAATGTTCACAGCTTTACTATTGCTCAGATGCTAGGCAATGATACCAGGAGTACCATGCTCAGCAACTGGCAATATAACAAACGTATCATGAACGCAAATGTCCCAGATGTCCGAGCCCTGGCTCATAAGATAGGCTCACATGCGAGTCTTCCAATAGTTATAGCCATAAGCTTCCAAGGACGGGACTTTGCCAGGAGATGTCATGATCACTACTGGGGTTTAGAACCGGTTAAGGTATGGAAAAACCCTAACCAGGCTCTGATACCACTTGTAGGACAAGAGGGGGGTGAATGGGCGCCTAAAAATTCTTTCGAATCAATGGCCTGCTCCCAACACCCAACGCACCTCAAAAGACTAAGCAGCAAAGCGTGAACAGATTGCCTAAGCCTAAAAGTATCTAGCCTAGAAAAGACGGGTGTCCTACACAGAGAAACACCAAGACAGTGCTAAAAGGCAGATAAGCAAAATATTCAAGACATGGCAGATCAAACTTCTCAGTAAGATAATCTAAGTGCACATAGAATGAGATGAGAAGTTACTGTTCAAAATTTGTCTCCTGTTCGATACTTGTCGAAGCCTGCTTCGCAGTGTCAAAGCCTGCTTCGCTGTGACGAACCTGCTTCGTAGAAGAATGGCGAAGTCTAGCGAAGGCTGTCGTTGAAGTGCTGAAGGTCTGTTGAGTCTAGCCTAATTCGAGTGACAAAATGCGAATTATGCTTCGATCAGAAAGCTTCAACCAAAGTTCACAGAAAAGCAACCTTCGAAAGAGAAGCGAAGCCAAACACACGGCAGTAAGACCAAATCGAAGCCTACACTCTACCTTCGAAGCTAGCTGTGATTGAGGTATGACATATGAAGTGGTAACCTTCGAACCAAGGACTAACTTCGAAGAACAAGCTCCGAATCCACAAACTGTGACCCTCGAAAAGACAGCAGCAGAAAGACCTCAGAAAACACACTCCGAGCGAAGTCTACCAGAGAAACATGCTTCGAAGCTAACTTCGAAGCCTGTCGAAGTATGCTTCTCAAAAGTGCCGAAGTATGTCAGAGAATAAACACTAAACACCGAGCATACTTCGAAGCTAGATTCACAGTTCGAGTTCGGAGTTCAAAGTTCTTAGCAAAGCCTTCAAAAAAGTCAGGTGGAAGCCTGCTTCACAGAGCTGAAGGACTTCGCACAGAAAAGGAGCTTCGCCAGAAACAGCAAGAGAAAAAGCTAGACCCTATCTGTTCGATCAAAAAGCTATGAGAAAAAGCAAGGCTAGCAAACTAGCGTACTATAGCTACAGGGAGTAGGTACTACTTGCTATATGCAAGAACTAGTACTACTCACGTGAAGAACAGAAGCATCCAGAGAAGAGTTCGCTCAGGAATAAAATACCGCACACAAAACGAAGCTACAGAGCTGTGCACGAAGTGCTGCACACCAAAACCGCGGGAATAAAATCTTCTAGATCTGAGAAGAACGAGATGAAATCACGAAGAACAGGAGGACATTCCTGGCGGCGCACGCAGGGAAGGAGAGAGAACGCAGGAAACAAAATGACCCAAACCTTGATTAAAAAGTGATTTCTTGAAAGGGTGACCTAACCCTAGGGATTGGGGCCCTATTTATAGGCTGCCCAATAGCTAGGAATATTCCACCAGCCCCTTAGGGTTTTACAGACGCTGAAAATAAAAGGAAAAGACTAAACTACCCTTAGGATATTTTTACTGACTCGACTGACTGGCTGTGTGCCTAGGGACAAAATAGTAAACTCCTATTTACAGATGACTTATCCGGAAGCTAAGCTTTTGTAGCAACTACGGCTTCTCTTCTGGACAGTCCGATACAAGATCAGTGGTCGTTAGTTTTGCGCCGAAACTGACAAAGCATCCACCGACTTTGCACCAGGTACCCGGATTGGGCCGGCTTGATTCCGCAGCTCTCTCAGCCCGGCAATCACTCACCGCCCGTGTACCTGAGTCAATCCTGGTCAACAGCCCAGTGGGTCTTCTGCTGCTTCTGGCCCAGGTACCTGGATTGGGCCAACCCGACTTCACAGCTCTCTCAGCCCGACAGTCACTCGCTGCCCGTATACCTGAGTCACACGTGGCCCATGACGCAGCAGATCTTCACTCTTTTCAGTCCTCTTTGACTATCGTTGACAATGACTCATCACATCTGGAGCCATGAGGCCCCCTACATCTAGTCTAAAGTGGATTTGGCATAGTTTGCCTCTACTGAACCTATTGAACCCCCCTATTACAAGGGCATGACCTTGCTTTTATAGGCACACAGGCCAAAGGAAAAGACATAAATGCCTTCTACAGGTCATAGGACTTATAGGGGCAAGAAGGGAAAAAAGACTAGACTGCTGTACAAACAGCTTTACAGCTTTACAGACGCGTTAGATAAACATCACTTCTGAGTAGCTAAACGACATACTATGGGCAGAGGGGCCCCCGATATGGCTCTACACCGCAACGGAGTTAAGATATTTTCCTAGTTCGAGGTAGTGGCCGGAGCTCTTCGTGTGGAGATTGCATCAAAGACTTCGAAGGGCACTTCGAAGTGGCTCCAAACTGAACTCCGAATAGACTTCCAGAGACTTAGCTTCGAGGGACCGGAGAGGGGTCCGGAGGCTGGCTCTGGGGAACTCCGAAGGAAGCCCGAAGGCTTGACCCCGAAGGGCTCCGAAGGACTCCGAAGGGAGCCCGGAGGCTTGGCCTAAATGCCGCTTGGAAATAACCTTGGTAGGTGGGAATCTGCTTCGACAGTGTCAAACTCCAGTCCAGAGACATATGGAGGCTGACGTCGTTTGGACCATGTTCAAGGGAAAACCTATTCCCCCAATAGTAGCCCCTCGCCCGCAGCCCTTCGGAGCGTAGGGGTGCGTGCGCCTCTAGACAAATGATAGTAAAAAATATAACTTCAGAGAAGACAGGCCTTTGGAGCTTGGACCAAAGGGGGCTTTGACTTGTGCAGGTAATAAATGTCTGCCCTGACTGACAGGGTGACCTTGGGAGACCAAACAACTCCGCAATGGTTATAAAATTAACCGTTGCAGTGTGCGGGGTGCGTCAATTCGCTTCATCTTCGCCTTAGGCCCACCTGACATAGACTTCGGCACGGGAACCATTGGAATTTTTACTGCCTATAAAAAGGGATTTACCGCACACGGCTTTGGCGCACACCCATTTGCTTCTTTCTCGACTCCTAGCATCCTTCGTTTTCCTCTTTCCACCTTTAGCTTCGCATGGAGCCGTCTTCGCAACTCTCAGCACCCTTCGCGCCGAAGCCTCACAAGATGCCAAAGAAGGTTGCGTCAAAGAAGGCCTTGACCCTGGGCGCGAGTTCGAGCTCCGCACAGGCGGTGGCAGTGGCGGCGGCGAAGCCTGCAGCAAGGCGCTTGGGGCCGAGGGAACTTTGGTCACCGTCGAATAAATTCAAACATCCGTTGGAGATGAGGGCTTCAGCTTCAACGGAGGAGTCCATCTGGAGAGCTTGTGAAGGGAAGGTGTCGGAGGAGATCCAGCTTCAGATGTCTGCGAAGTCGGAGGCCATACCGAGGCTTCGGGCTGACGAAGTCATACTCTTCGAAGCGTTCTTTGAGGCCGGCCTCGGGCTGCCGGCAGTGGACATGTTGAGCAAAGTATTGAAGGCATACAACTTCGAACTTCCTCATCTATCTCCAAATGTCGTGGCGAGGTTGGCCGTCTTCGAGTGGTCTACGAGGGCCGAAGGCTGCGAGGGGCGCGCATATGTCTTTGTCTCCCTCCATGATGCTAACTACCAACCGAAGCAAAGGGAGGGGGCACGCCGCGTCAAGAGGGCCCTGGCCTTCGGGAGTGCCAACTTCTAGCTTCGGAAGTAGTACCAGGATGCCTTCCCAATGAGGGCCGCCAACAGCAAGTGGTACTCAAAGTGGGACCAAGAGTGGTTCTACGCCTCGGTGGGCGCGAACTCTCCCCTTCGAAGTACCAACATGCTCATATCCTACCAGCACGAAGGCATGGTGAAGACGAGCCCTAACATCCTTCGGTCAAGGATCTTGCTCCTGTGGAGGGTGGCTTCAAGGATGAGCATGAAGGACCTCACGGAGGAGTTCATCACCCTTCGGCTCAGCCCCCTCGCACTCTCTTGGCCGGAGGGCCTTTTCCAACCTTCGGGCTCAGAGGGACCAAGCAACTTGTTAGTGGAGTGCCTTGGTAAGACTTCGACTTCTTCATATTCGTACTTCACTGAAACAACTTGTACTGACTTAAAACATTGATGAATCTTCTCGTGAAGTAAGGCCTCTAGAGGAGGCGATCATAGAGGCGGAGCGTGTCGTTGGGGATCTGACACCTAAGGAGCAAGCTCAGTGGCTTCCTCTGGTGGGGACTTGGGAACGCTGGAACAGAGTTTGGGCCTAGCTCGGCGTCGAGGGGGTCCAAGCTCTGCCAGACTTCACCAACCCTATACCTTCGGCGAGTGGCTCCAAGAGGAAGAGTGTGGACGACGACAAACCTGAAGCCTCGAGGGTTCACTCGAAGCTCCGAACAGACGTAGCCCCTACTGCGGAGGAGCCAATGGCCACGAG
This sequence comes from Zizania palustris, assembly GCA_019279435.1. Taxonomy (NCBI): domain Eukaryota; kingdom Viridiplantae; phylum Streptophyta; class Magnoliopsida; order Poales; family Poaceae; genus Zizania; species Zizania palustris. Next base: position 58,029,879 of record JAAALK010000289.1, on the reverse strand, counting down.
CCTTGGTGCTAGAGCGGAGCCGGCAAGTGCTCTGGCGGTGACTACCGAAGTGGTGGCGGCGAAGACCGCAACAGCGACCCCTTCGGGCGCAGGGGCTGGGGCTCTGCTTGCGCAACGAAGGGACTGGGGAGCACACATCTCTCCCCCCTCCTTCGAAGACATCTCCTCCAATGAAGGTAAACAGTTTATCACTTTTTTCTTTACATACATGAATATTGACTTGTACTTTTCTACATATGTTGATGCCGGTGTGAGGCCCATCATGCCAAAGCCCACGGAGGCCTCTAGCAGCAGCGGGAGTAGTAGCAGCGACAGCAGCAGTAGCTCAGGGTCTAGGAGCATTTCGTCCGAAGAGGACGGGGGGATTGCCATGGCGAAGGGAACCTTTGGGATGAGACTAAAGAGCATGTCGAGGTGGTGGACCGGAGCCCGGCTCCACGGGAGTCTACACCGGAGGAGGCCGTGACGGAGGTGGTCCGGCCTCTGCAGCCGAGGGGGCCCGTGATGGAGGCAGCCATTCATGCGTTCCACGAAGGTTGCATCGCTGTAGGGGAAGGGGGCTTGGTGGCACAACTTAGCCGCTCAAGTCCCTTCGACCTCTTCGCAAATGCACATGAATCCATCATCCAGGTGAGAGAAGTTCCACACGGTCTTCGATTCGCACTTGCTTCTTACTCAACACTTAGGTTTTTCTTGAATCTTTTCAGGCCTTCACGCTGAATGCTGCAGCAGCAGCCTCTGCAGACCAATGGATGGTTGACCTGGCGAAGGAAAGAGACGCCCTTCGACGTGAGATATTGGAGGAGGCCAAGAAGCGAAGGTGAGACGAAGCATCAGTGGAGGTGGCGAGGGTCGAGGACGAGAAGGCGAGGGAGGTTTTGGTCTCAAAAACCAACAAGCTTCGAGCGACACTTCGAGCTTCGGAGGAGGCCAGGGCAAAGCTGGCGGTGGAGTGCTCTGATCTTCGTGTTGCCAACCACTGCCTGGAGGACTTCGTGGTCCGAGGGGTCGACGAAGCCACCTCGAGCTTGACTACAGTCCTCGAGCAATTTGGGACTGAGTGACAGGCCCCGAACTTTAACCCTCAAGACCCAATCGGGGACCGCCTTGAGTTCCTGCAGACTGTGGCTGCGACGGCGGAGGTGTCGATGAAGGGCTTCGCTCCGATGGTTGGCCGAGTGGTGGGCCAAGGAGTGTTGCAGATGCTTCATGACGCGGGCTGCAACCACCTCGAGGCGGTGACCTCGGCGACTCCGGTGGCCTTCGGAGGCCTGCACTTGGTCACTCCGCCTTCGGACGTCCGTAGAGCATGGCACCGCCTTCAGGAACCTTGGAAGGCCCAAGGCTGCGAAGCAGTCCTCAACCTCCAATGGGTCCTCCGCCTACGTCGAGCCGAGGCACAAGCCACGCTAGCCCAGCCCTCGACTTCGAAGCCTCCGCCTCCAAAGGTGTAGACCTCCTTAGGCTCCTTGTAATTCTTTAGTTGTAGGCTTGTAAACAACTCATCAGCTTATTAATATAAATGTGGGGGTACTTTATACATGCCCAGGCTCAGCCTTCGAATGTTGAACTCGAAGTACTTGAGGATTCTGAGGAGCTTCACCAGCTTTGGGTGGTGCTCAAAGTAGCTAGGTCCGAAGGCCTCCCTTGGTTCAAGGTTCCAAGGGGTCCTAGGGGCGAAGTCATTTCTGAAGTAGCCCAGGAGCTGCTGGCTGCCATGAAGATGGAGCCCCTTCGGAGTTCTTCCTCCTCACCAGACTTAAGCTGTTTCGAAGTAGACTTAAGTGGTGAGGGGGCACAGCCTTCGGGTATAGCCTTAACAGACAATGAAGCCCTAGACTTTTCTGCCTTCGACACAGCACCACCTGCGTCTCAGACCTGGACAAACCTGCATGGTGAAAGGCGAGGTCTGTGGGCTTCGGAGCATGGACGATTCGGCCACGGGAGAATAAGCTCTGACGGGGCTTCGTCCAGCCGAGGGGGCCCTGCCCGGAAGAAGAGCAAACGAGGTCTGAACATGTTGGGGCCTCGAGCTTGCTTTTTCCTAGGCTTAGATATGGACTACTCATAATTTTGTTTTCGAAGTGTGTTTTGTAACATACTTCTCAATTATCATTCAATGATTCAGATTTGTTGTATTTGCATACTTCGTCTGCATGCTTCGCATGATTTGATTGTTTTGAACGTTTAGCTTGTCACGCTCGTACTGCGCATTCATTCGCACACTTCGCATACATACTTCGGTCCCCCCTTGCATGTGGCAGCTAGTGACTTAGTTGTTGGTGGTGCGAGCAATTAAGAATGCGAAGGGGTGCGCCTTTTTGGCGGCTTCGGACGCTTATATCGCGTCAAGTGAAGGCCTCTTTTGGGCTTCGAACGCATTAATTTGGAGCGAAGCAAGGCTTCAGCGTACTCAAATTAAGTGAAGCATGCTTTGGCATGCTTGGATTTGGATAATATGCACGAGCAAGGCTCCGAAACGCACTTAGATTTTAGGAAAAGCATGACTTCGAGATGCTTAGATCTTAGAATAGATCACGTCACGCGAAGCGAGGCCTCAGTGCGCATTCAGATAGCAAAGCAAAGCTTCTAGAGCTTGATCCTGTAATGAATGAAAGGGATATTTGGTGTGGATTCACCGAACCTGCGATGGGTTGAGCCACCTTTGACTCTGGCCACCTTCGACCCTAGGATGCATCAGGCCAGAGCCTGGAATCCCGGACTCATCGAGCCGTCGCCCGAAAGTCCTGGACACCTTGAGTCGTCACTCGATAGAGTTCTAAAGCCCACTGCTACGAGCCCAGAGGCGCTGTGTAGCCTTCGGAGGGGTCCTCCGGATTTTGTAAAGCGAAGCAAGGCTTCGAATTTTAAATAAGGCGAAGCAAGGCTTCGGGTTTTTGATAAGGCGAAGCAAGGCTTCGGGTTTTTGATGAAGTAAGACTTCGATGATTTATTGAAATAATTGTAAATTTGCACAGCGAAGTGAAGCTTCGGACTGTGTACATACCTCGTAAAGTGAGGGTGAAATACTTGCCTCGTAGCCCTTGGGGCTTTGGAGGCCTTCGGTGCATGAAGCGGAGCCCCTTGCCGGAGGGTAAACTCCAAAGCGCGGGGGATGGTGGAAGGCGAGAAAGGCCTTCGGGCTGCACTCGAAGCCCCTTGCCGGAGGGTGCGTGAAGCAAGAAGACTTCAAAGCTCCCCCCTCAAGCGCACTTCGAGACATGGGCTGCGGCAGAGAACTTAGCTTTTAGGACTAGGTTCCCCACGGACGGCGCCAACTATTGTAGCAATTGCGTTAGCTACAACAGGTTTTGTGTGTATATGGTGTATAGAGTGAACCTCGAAGGGGTCTCACAGAGGGAGAAAGGATTTATACTGGTTCAGGCCTCCCCGAAGGGATAATAGCCCTACATCCAGTCTACAGTGGATTTGGCATAGTTTGCCTCTACTAAACCTATTGAACCCCCCCTATTACAAGGGCATGGCCCTGCTTTTATAGGCACACAGGCCAAAGGAAAAGACATAAATGTCCGCTAAAGGTCATAGGCCTTATAGGGGCAAGAAGGGAAAAAGACTAGACTACTATACAAACAGCTTTACAACTTTATAGATGTGTCAGATAAACATCACTTCTGAGTAGCTAAACGACATACTAGGGGCAGAGGGGCCCCCGATATGGCTCTACACCGCAACGGAGTTAAGATATTTTCCTGGTTTGAGGTAGTGGCCAGAGCTCTTTTGGTGGAGATTGCATCAAAGACTTCGAAGGGCACTTCGAAGTGGCTCTGAACTGAACTCCGAATGGACTTCTAGAGACTTAGCTTCAAGGGACCGGAGAGGGGTCTGGAGGCTGGCTCTGGGGAACTCCAAAGGAAGCCCGAAGGCTTGACCCCAGATGGCTCCGAAGGGAGCCCGAAGGCTAGGCTCTGGAGGACTCTGAAGGGAGCCTGGAGGCTTGGCCTAAATGCTGCTTCGAAATAACCTTGGCAGGTGGGAATCTACTTCGACAGTGTCAGGCTCTAGGCCGAAGACCTACGGAGGCTGACATCATTTGGCCCCTGTTCAAGGGAAAACCTATTCCCCCAACATAGGTCTATCATGTTCCTCCACGATCAGGTCTATCATGTATGCCATGTTGTGTACATGCCCAAATGTTTAATACGCTCTAAGTGTTACGAGCAGGTACCAATCGAACTCGGGTGAAAGTCATTGGTTGTAGTAAAAAGTATCCTCAAGTACTTGAGAAGGACTAAGGAAAATGTTCCTAGTGTACGGTGGTGACGAGGAGCTCATTGTAAGTGGTTACACCGATGCTAGCTTTTAGACAAATAAATATGATTCTCGATCGCAATCTGGCTTTGTATTTTGCCTCAATGGAGGCACAGTGAGAAGGAAAAGTTCCAAGCAATAGATGGTAGTCGACTCTACAATAGAAGCTGAGTATATCACCGCTTTAGATGCCGCAAAGAAGGTCGTTTGGATCAGAAAGTTTGTTTCTGAGCTGGGTGTTGTTCATAATGCATCCAGTCCAGTCCAGTTGACCTCTATTATGATATAGTGGTGCCATTGTGCAAGCTAAGCAGCCTAGATCACATCAGAAGTTCAAACATATACTTCGATGATATCACCTGATCCGCGAGATCATTGAGAGAAGTGATGTGAAGATTTGCAAGGTGCACACGGATTTGAACATAGAAGATCCATTGACAAAACCTCTTCCACAGTGCAAGCATGAGGCGTACCTGAGCTCCATGGGTATTTGATACTTACGTGGGTGAGTCATGTGTATGTAGAAGATGTTAGTAGTGTCTATGCTAATGTAATAGGATAATTGTTATCTTGGTCCTTGAATAAATGTCATTTAAATTTAATTAATGAGTTGATAACTTGTTATGTGAAACTATTTGTTTTATAATGATATTGTTCAAATTGGATCCCTAATCTTATCATCATGTGGGACAGTGATGATACATAGATTAGCACATCTGACTGATTGATGATCATGTTTCATAGATCATAGACATAGAGATGTCAAATCAGTGATGTGGACACATGTTAGTGAACATGGTGTAGGATAGACCCACTTGACATACTGTTGGGATTGTTATTGTAATGTGCCATTAGTTGTCATCTCAAATGGTATACTTGCAAAGTCCTTAGACCTGAGATTGCCATTTGATTCCAGAATGCGTAGTGACACACTTAGATGCTTCCTAACGCTATTTCGTAATAGGGTAGTAATAAGGGTTGTTTTTAGGTATGTGGTAAAACATGTCTTGGGATGTGAGCGGTCAAGATGGAATTTACCCCTCCTAATAATGGGAGAGACATCTCTAGGCCCTCAAGGTAGTCGGATTGGAAAAGTGCATCGCCATTCCACTATGACTAAAGAGTTAGTTGTAAATTGAATCCACTACTTGTTCGAGTGAAAACGTAGAGCTATCCAACAAGGTTCGCACGAATCTCGCCTTGAGCTTGACTGATGTCGTGTGGTAAAGGGACTGGTGCGTGCGTATGTCAAGGTTCAATGAAAATTGATTTTGTAAGCTTTCGGGGGGTCAATATGTGCTGCTAGGTTCCACTATTGATCAGTGAGTCGGAAAAGGTTTTTTCTGAACAATCGTTAGTGTATGAACCTATCGGGTCACACACTTAAGGGAATGGATTAAGAAAATTGCAAAGAATTGGTTCTTGTGCAAGTGGGAGATTGAAGGAATAGTGCCCAAGAAAATTCCGATTGGATCGGAAGTTCTGATTTTTTTCTAAATTGGAAACAAAGAGCTCAAAATGGAAGTTTTGATATGGGATCGGAAGTTCCGATAATTTATTGTTTATGAAACAGAGATCTCAAATCAAAAGTTTTGATATGGTATTGGAAGTTGAAACCGGAAGTTTCGGTACGTATCGGGAAAAATTGCACTGGTTGGAAGTTTCGATAGGATGTATCGAAAGTTCTGATGTTGGATCGGAAGTTCAGATGCGGGCATAACATATTGGATTTATTGGGTCTCGAATCGGTTGAAACTAACTTGTTGGTTTCGAATTGTTGGAGACCTGGGGCTCTCACCTCTATATAAAGAGAGGTGTACGAAGTATTGAAAGCAAGCAATTGATAGTTTGGACCTTGCCACTAAGAGCTCCAATAGCGTGTGGATACCATGGAAGTGTTGCTCCAATAGCTACGCTTGTGGACTTCTTCACGTGAACAACTACGTAGTCTTCGTCAATTGGATCAACGGGGAACAACCAGAGCGAGGCGAGGATCAGCGAGGACGCACTTCCCCGACGTCTTATTTCGCTGCATCTAGCGTGTCTTGTGCTATAAGGTACCGATCTATGATCTTGCACGCACGTGCTTCTTAGGCTTTAGGGCAAATTTTTTAAATTGTCGGCTAGCGTAGTGAAACGCCCAGAATTTAACGATTACAGACCTTATTGAATTTCCAAATAAAAACAATAATAACAAGATGTTCATCACATGACATCGTACATATGACATTCATCTGTGGTTCACATACCACATTATTACAAAGTGTAAAAATAAAAGAAACTAATAAAATAAAACTATGCGATGAACATCTCCGCTGGTCTCGTGTCCTTGACTGGGTCACTACTCCAGACCATCCTCATCATAGTACGCAGCCTCTAAAGTGTGTTTTCAATAGGTATGAGTACAAAAGTACTCAACAAGCCATCAAGAATGCAATAGTAATGCAGGGTAATAACAAAGAAATGATAATGGTTTAAAGTGCGGAAAAGTACATTTTTATGTTGCAGCATTTAATGTAGTCAAGTTTAATTGTACAGAATAATAAAACATGAATGATGCAACATATTCTAACTCGAGGAGAATAGTCAGCCCTCCTCGCTCAACAGTCCTTACATGCCATTTCATTATGCAACACTCACAAATGTACAGTAACTGTGGGATGTCACACAACACACCCTTGACCGTGGGCTTGGCTTTTCGAAAAGATTTAAACTCTGATCAGAGGTGTACTATTGTACCCACAAGGCACGCACTCATCCCCACACACCAAAGTATATCGAGATGACCCATACCACGAGAAATCGTGCCAAAACCTTTAGCATGAGACGCTCCAATTCGATAACACCCACTCTAGGTTTCGTCGGTGCTCCAGTGCACTGGACCAACGTCGCGCATACTTTTGTGCCTCCTCAGTACAAGTCACCCGTAGGTGCTACTTGATCCCACCAACTAGTGCCTCAAGTTGGAACACCCCATACCTCCAGTTAGGACTTACCCATTAGACTTGTGGTTAGTACAAAAGTGTATTGCAACGTATCTCATAGACCAGTCCTTATAGTGCCCCGGGTGCAACTAACCAATGTCCTCGCTTGCACCCGGAACCCACCATGCTAACATACTAAACCATAACTCCAAGACCAATAGAATTCAAAGGGTGAGAGAAATCATAGGGATCATATAATAGAATCAAAGTATCTACGACTCATTTTTATCTTTTAGCGATTGTGTCGATACATTAGACATTATCTAATAATACTACTATTATGGTGATAAGGAGTTTAGGCTCAATAGCATGGCTTGGGTTTACACATCAAGGTCAAGGATCTAAATAATTATAATATAAGGCTTTCAATTTGACTAATGCATTTATAACATATGGATTTTAGCGATATTTAAGAAAAAACTAGGTTCAATATGCTCAAAAATTGTTGTGGTGACTTTCCATGCTCGGAAAAGGGTGATGGTGGAACCTCGGGGAAGTACTCTGGCTCCTCGGCGGCGGCGTAATCTTCGCGACATGCAAAACGAGAACTATAAAGAATTAAAAACAATAAAACAAACAGTAAAAACATATAAATTTTATTGGCTAAACATGTAGAGAATAAAAAGATAAATTTTCTAAAATTTGAATAGTCAAATTTTGAGTTAATTTGAAGAAGTCATGAATTTTTAAAGTTTAAAACAATTTCTAGAATTTATTTTAATTTTAAATCAGCCGCCAATCTATGGTAAACCGAGTCCACTGTGAACCCCCTTTCTGTGCTGTGAGCTAGAGCATGGATCGTCGTTGGATCACGATCGGACACACGTGGTTGAGGTCGGGGTTTAAGTGAAATCGGATGGCTGTCATCGCTCGGTACCCCTTCGATCTGTTGGATGGCACAAATCAAAATGATCGGCGATCTAATCTCGACTGTCTATATCGGATCGTGCGGACGAGGGTGAATCCGACTTGGCACGGGTAATTACTCGTGTCGTTCGTCTTCTCCGATGACGGCAGGGGATGGCGGTAGCCACAGCGGCGATGGCGATGGCTGACGGCCAGATCTAAAGGCGGAAATGGAACCTGAAAAGTGTGGCGACTCTAGGGGTACTGAATATGGGGCTCGGCGGTCGTCGGAGCATAGCCGGCGATGAGCGAAATGACGGTGAAGCTTTGGGTCGACGATGGGGCGGCGCTCCGGTGGTCTCCGATGGCGATGGAGGGGTGGCCTGGGTTGGGGATGGGGACGGTCCAAGGAACACGGCGGGGTCGACGACGTGGCGGATGGTGAGCTCCGACGACAGTGAGTGGCGGCTGGAGGTGGGACAGAGGGGCGGCATAAAAATGGTGTTCGGGTGCTCTGATCGTGTGAGGGTTATGTGGTTTCGCAGAGGCTGAACGTGGAGGTGGCTTGGGGGTTTTATAGCGGCGTCGGGCAGTAAAGAAGGTAGGCCCATACATGGAAAGCCGAGGTGAAGTTTGCATTTTTCCAGCGAGCTCCTTCCTTGCATGTGATCCATCGATTTCATGGCAATAACGCGTTAGGTAATTGGGGGAAACGGTCACGAGATCAACGGGATTTCAATGCTAGTATCAATTCAGGGAAAGGGCCACAGCGGAGGCAGATTCCCTGAGCTAGGGTTTCGGCCAGCGGGATTTGGGGCGGCAGCGCGGGGAAGACGAAGGTGCTGACAAGCGGGGGCCATTGTCAATGGGCGGGCGCTGCAACGGTCGGCACCGACAGGTGGGCCAAGGGCTCGGGCGCGCTCGCGGTGAGAGGGAGGGAGACTGACAAGTGGGCTCCACCTGTCACGGAGGGGCACAAGGCTTGAGTGGACTGGGCCGGCCTGTGGAGGGAGAAAAGGAGGGTGTAGCCCAATGCTATTAAAATTTCTTTTCTGAATAAAAATAATTGTAGAAAATGGTTTATAAATTATGAGCTAGTAGAAAAGGCTATAAAAATTTATAAAAATCCTCAAAAATATATCTTGGTCTTATGAACATAATATAATTTTATCATATCATGCTTTGGAGTATTTCTCTATATTTTTATTTATTTGGACATTTACAGCTTATTGAAAATCAAAAATATTTCTTTTCTAGAAAAATTATATTTATTAATTTATTTTTACCTTTGAAAATTAGGATTATTACACGTAGCTTCCCCATTCTCCAATAGTCAAGATAGTGACGTTGAGGAGATTTGGGCTCACCGGCCCGTGATCAAAAAGAAAGGCGTTTAAGGTGTGGAAAGAGAGAGGCCAATGCACTTTGATATGCCAGTCTGCTCCTAGGAACTATGTTTTGATGCGGAAACCCAAAGGTACCAATTGCTCCAACCGGGAAGCAGAGAAGGGAAAGCCCTAAAGCTTTGGTTCCAATCTAACATGAGCATTTTTGAGTTTTTAAAAGGAATGTGTTGAATTTCAGCATTAATGAAGTCAGTCGGATCAAGATCACCCATCAGACCCAGGAAATAGCTAGAAGGATGGCTTGCAATGAGGATTAAGATTTGGTTCTTTAGGGTCTACAAAATAAAAGAGAGAGAAATAAAGTTCAAGTAAAAGCTTAAACATAGCCAATAACACCGAAGAACAGCAAAGGAAAGAAGGGAAAAATATTAATAAAACTTACCTCAGGGACTAAAGTGTGGGTCGTCATTGTGACGATCAATGAAATCGGGGCCGGTGAAGAAGATGGAGGTCGTGGTGCTACGGTCGCAAGAATGCCAAGAGAGGTGCAAAGAACACCGACGATAAACTCAAGAACCAGAAAGGGGAATAATGTGCGCGCGGAAGGCATAGAAGATGAAGTCGATGATACTTATACAGAAAAGATAACGCCTCGGCAGCTGGATCAAGCCGATCCTGGTAGATTCGGTGGGGCCAATCCCAATGTTCGGCAAAAATTATAATGATGAGTATAGTTTTTGAAATGTCAAATTGTTCGGAAGTCTAGGATTGGAGGGGGCGAAATCTTCGACGATTCTATTCAACCGTACCATTGTCGTACTATGTGGAATGAAGCCTGATTTGACACCAACACAAAAACAAGTAGATGTGTTGGACCAGGCGACATCCATCACAATCCTCCATGGCCTAAAAAAGAAGTGACAAAGAAGATGATGAGGTTGATGAAGACTTTTGTAATAAGAAAATAGTGCTTCGAAGATATATAGAAGGCTCAAAAGACATCAGAAGGCGAAAGGTTTGGTTACTAATGAAGATTTTGATGGGACTTTTAAAGTGACATTGTACAGAAAAGCCTTAATGAGTGATAATTTTGAAGCATTAGCTACAGTTATGCTATGAAACTAGGGGGCATGTGTTGACGCTAGAAATTAGTAAGTCCCAAACCAAGTAAGGACCCGGTATGGTCAGTAGAAGTCAAATAAGTCTGGTCAAAGTTGGTCAAAGAAGTATGTATGTTGTATGTGACTAGATATGGAGGAGCCAATAGAGATGAAAATGGAGGTAGAAACATAATCGGTTATAATCGTAGTAGACGGCAAGTCTCTAGACTATAAATATGTATCTAATAGGTAGATTAAAAGTACACAACTACTACAACCACAAAGCTACTCTCGGCGCATCCCCACACTTGTTAATTCAAGGTTAACTCTAGTGGGACTTGGTGCTCAGAGTTGGGTTGCATCATCTCAATCTTCAGCAAAGAGGTGAGTCTCACCACCCGGTGGTCATATCGACTGAGCTAGCATCATCCAAGGCTTCGTCGATTCAATCTCTTGTAACATTGGCTCGGTCGTTGTTATCACTGGTTTATCTTGGTGCATCAGCTAGGTTTAAGGCTCCATCATTACGATCTCTTAAATCGAAGTAGATCTGGTATATTAGTTCAAGGCTTCATCGGTTAAGTTCAACATCTTGGTATATTGTATCTGGTTTATGATGTACATTATTCATCTAAATAAAGTATGCCCGAAGCATTGAAAGATTGTTAAGTTATTTGTGATTTAGCAACTGTCTTTGTTAGGTCCGATCTTGTTGTCATGATGATTTAATAGTATGGATACATTATCTAGTGTGGTAAGTTTAGATTCATCAGAGTACAAACCGATTGATTACCTTTCAATTCCATGTTACATCTCTTTGGCATTGGGGATTACCGGTCAGCTCGAGCGTATAGCGTACTTCTTTCCCCGGCCATCGAACTGATGCTGTGGGTGTTGCATACCGGCTAATCGCTTAGTCCTGACTGGTGGCCCTTCACCAATACTCACGTATCAGCGTGTATCGTATCCATCGGCTCAATGGCTGATCGGCATTGCTACTAACTATCTTGTTGCAACTTATCAGTTGTAGGGTCAAACTGATTGACACGCTTAGAGCCCCGATGATGAACCATGTTGAAGAGCATGGGCCTTATGGCTCCAGATGTGATGAGTGATTGTCAACAGAACTCAAAGAGGAGACATGAAGTCCTGTCGTGTCTGGGGCGTGTGTGACTTGGGTACACGGGCAGCGAGCGACAGCTGGGCAGAGGAGCCGCGGAGTCGGGTTGGCCCAATCCGAGTACATGGGATAGGAGCGACAGAGGATCCACTGGTCTGTTGACTGGGTTTGACTCAAGTACACGGGCGGTGAGCGATTGCCAGGCTAAGGAAGCTACGGAATCGGGTCGGCCCAATCCGGGTACCCGGTGCGAAGATAGTGGACGCTTTATCAGTTTCGGTGCAAAACTGATAACCGATGATTATATTTATTTAGGATTTTAATATTCAGTATTTAGGCCCACAGTCTTTATTATTCGAGATAGTAAAATATTCTAAGGGCATTTTAGTATTTTCCAATTTTATTTTTAGAGTCAGTGTAATTTACCCTAGGGGTAAATTAGTCTTTTCCCTTTATTAGTGGGCTGCCTATAAATAGGCCCCAACCCCCTAGGGTTAGGGTTGACTATTTTTGAGAATGAATCTACAGTCCATGATTTCCAACCACCGCAAGTCATCTTCCATCGATCGAGTCACCGCCGCTACTGTTTTCTACCACCGTCGCGCACGGCAGTCCACGACGTGATTACCTTTCTTCGCTTGCTTCCCTCACGCGGCAACCGAGACGCATGCAGCAGTAGCCTACGATGGAACGGCGCAGGAATTTTTTTAATCGATGGCTTTTTGTCTTCCGCACGCAAAAAATAATAGGCTAGGCAGCCTAGTTTTCTTTATAGCGCAGCAGTTGCAACAATCCCCGGCACGACATTACTTCACATGTTTCCCTGACGCGGTGACCTAGATGTGCAGTAGCAGTAGCGCGCGACGTGTTTCTTGAAGCTTGGCGCGTGAAGAGCACTTGGCTGAAGTCGGAGGAAGCGACAGATGTAGGTAATTTTGATCTAATCTCCTATTTTTCAGCAAAGATTAATTAATTAGCCTGCGAACCTGATTAGCGATTTCATGGTAAATTTCTGGCTGCTAAACCTAGTTATGCTCGCGTAATATTTTAATTAGGTAATTTTTAGTTTGTCCGTATAAAAAGAAAAAAATATTTCTTAGTCATAGTAATGTTTTTCATTCTAGATTTAAGTGCAATATATCAGTTTTATTTCTGAATTAATTTCTGGATGATCCATGTTTTATTCACTTGATTAGTACTTTATTCTAAGATTGCAATATAAATATTTATTGATATATCTAGGTGTTTTCCTGTGCACATCAAGTATTTATTAAATTATTTGAAAACACTTTTTATTTACTGCAGTTATTGTTGTTTAATTTAATTTATTTTTAATATCAGTTTAATTAGGACACTGGTTGTTGGCGTAAAAGATTACGCTAACAGGTTTCTGTAGAAGAGAAACTAACAAACGAAGTGTTTGCGAAGCAAACTGTTCTAAGCCTCCGAAAGGATAATAACTTAGAATAGTTGGAAAGTGTGTATTGAATAACTTGTATTCGGTCCCTATTACAGGGTAAAATGGGGGGTATTTATAGGCCCAAATATTAAGGAAAAGACCTATTTACCCCTCTATTACAACCGACATAGTGGAAACTATTCGGCTCCCTTAATAGGGCTAAAATGATAAAAGACTAATCTAATGAGAAAAAAGATAAGTCTTCCATCTTAGCTGGCAGAAAAGATCTTGAAAAGCCTTAGTTCGAAGATGTACTCCGAACCAATGCCTATCTTCGTACTTCGAGCTTGACTCCGGGTATCTTCGAAGATGAACGTCTGGGAACCTTTGAATCCGCTATCTGCCTTTATGCTGTTTCGGCAATAACCCTGAAGATGAGATATTTTCCCCCAACAGTAGCCCCTCGAATACGCTTCTCCGTTTAACCTGTAATGTTAGGAGAGCAGTATACGGAAGGAAAAGATAACCAAACATAGGGGTTATTGAATTTTAATTCATCTCCGAAATGTATGAAGATATAAATTCCGAATCAGTCTTAGGATAATTGCTTTTCGAACTATCTTAGAACCGACTCAGGAAGTTCGAAAGTCTTTTAGACTTAGAGAAAATAGCCGTTAGCTTTCTGTTTCTAACGGAAACTGTAGAATGCGTTAATTTCGGAGAAAAGTAACGGCAGGAATGCGAAACGGCATGTACTAACGGTAAAAAAGGAAAATCTAGGCTATAAATAGAAGGCCTAGAACTTACCCGGTTACCTTTTCACCGCTTTCTCGCAATCAAACACCTTTTGAGCCCTTTGAGTTCTTGAGCCCTAGCCTCCATTTTCCCAAAAGCAACCCAGTGACTGCAATGGTGAAGACCAAAGGTTCGGGGCCTTCAGCTTTGGCTAGGCAGCAGGCCGCAGCTGCAGCAGCGGCGGCGGCAATGGCGAGATTAGCTCCGACATCTGCAATGACATCCATGGCGGCAAAAGGGGGAAATCCCCAAATGTCGATGATCAAGGTCTCTGCCCGCCATCAACAAAATACTTGGATCAATCTTTCCAATTGGGGCCTTCTACCTGCAAGAGAGAGTCATTGGCAATCGCAGTAGAAGGGAAAATTAGTACCGGAGTCATGATCCGGAAGCCAGGCAAAGAAATGATTCCGTCGCCAAGACCCGGAGAAGTAGTTGTTTTCGAAGCCTTCTTCGAAGCCGGCTTGGGCCTTCCAGCAGTAGACTTCCTGGCGGAGGTACTTGATCTATTTCACGTTACCCTTCCTCAGCTCTCTCCGAATGCAGTAGCTCGTTTGGCTATCTTTGAATGGGCGTTGAGAGCCGAAGGTTGTGAGGGGAGGGCAGAGATCTTCGCTGCACTACATAGAGAAACATGCCAACCAAAGACCTTCGCAGGCCCCGGAGGTGAAAAAGTAGTAGTAGCCTTCGGTAGTATCAACTTTAGGCTTCGAGATGAGTATGCCCTTCAGTTTCCTGCTAAGGCCATCAATGCAAGATGGTATACTGATTGGGTTCTGAGATGGTTCTATGCCAAAGTTGGGGCAAGCAGTCCTCTGGCCGGACCCCTTAAAGAAATCCAATTCCGGAAGGAAGCCTTAGTGCAGCCCAATGAAGGTCAGCTCGAAGCCCGCCTCAACCTGCTTCAAAAGATTAGCCGAAGGTTAAGCATGCGAGACTTAGCCGAAGAATTCCTCGGTCTGCAAATTTCTCCGCTGATGGCCAACTGACCTATCATCTTCGAAGAGGATTCGGAAGGCGGTCTTCGAAAAATTGCTTCAACTTCGAGCCCTGCAGGTAACTTCGAAGACAATATGTATTATGCATATTCATTCGAAGAAAAATTAACTTGATTTATTTTTCTTTTTTAGCTTCTTCAGCCCCTGTTACTTCGGAACAAATCATAAGGGCTTCGGAGAAGATTTTGGGTGCTCCAACTCCGACCGAAAAAGAATGGAGAGTCAAGTTAGTCGGGAGTTGGGAGAGATTTAACAGAGTATGGGGAATGTTGGGAATCACTCCACCCCCTCTGATGGATTGGGTGCCTTCGGAGAAAGAACCCAAGAAAAGGAAATCCGAAGCTGGGGCTTCAAGCTCCGCAAAGACTCCGGTGAAGAAGGTGGCTCAGAAGCCCAGAAAACCTGCACCTTTGAGCCCAAGAACCTCAACCTCCGGTTCTAAAGAAGATGAAGGTAAACTATTAGTGAGGTTGATTGATGAAGATGCAGCTCAAAAAGATATTCACATTGAAGATACTGCAGGTATGCCAGAGTCTCAGGCTAACATTGAAGAAGTGAGAGCTCCAGATGCTCAAGAGGAAGAGCAAATCGAAGCCCCTACGACTGAAGGTGAAGTCGAAGTTACTGCGACTTCGGCCTTAGATAAAGGAAAGAATGTTCAGAGAGATACTCTGGCAGTTGAAGTTTTGACTCTGGATTCAGACGAAGACCTCACCTTCGATCCTCCGAGCAATCCGATGCTCGCTCACCACCAAAATGTCGAAGGTAAACTTCGCATAATTCTCTTGTTCTTTTCTGCAAAATTATACAATGTATAATACCTTTGCTTTTGCAGAGCCCTCTTCTGTAGAAGTACATCGCGAAGATCCAATTCAAGGGCCTTCGACAACTTCGGAGCCTCACCCAGAAGTCGCTCAACAGGGGCCTGGAAGGGGTAAAAGACATATAGAACCTCTCCCTGCTCAAGGATCAACTTCGTCTGAATCAACAGACGAGAGTCAATCTACTGAGGGGGGGCCATCTACTGAAGCTCCAAGGACCTCAGCAGAATGCTCCGGAGCTTCGCCAAGCAGGGATGACCAAGAAGCTTCGGCAATGCTCCCTCTTTTAACTCCTTTTTTGGAGCAAAGAACCGGGCTTCGGACTCTACTCAAACCTTTAGGTCGAGTCAGTCGCGAAGTCGGGGAGACAGAGCTGGTAGCTATTTTAAGCGGGGCGAAGAGTTCGGACCTAAACGTTGCTATGGAACGAGCAGCCTACCAGGTACGGAACACCTTCGAACCAATAACAAATTATACATGAATAATTTCTTACTTCAGTTTTTTCTTTTCTTAGCAAGCGGTCTTGGCCCGCGCTGCAACTTTATCAGGCGAACATGAAATTGCTCAGCTTCGGGATGAAAACGAAGCTCTTCAGCGCAACTTGTCTTTCTCCGAAGCTAGAGTGGTTCAAATGAATAATATGATTTCAGCAGAACGCAGGGCCAGACAGGGTTTGGAGGCTGCAAATAAGGAGCTCGAAGCAGAAAGGATCGTGCTTCGAGCGAAAATCGAAAGGGTGCAGTTGGAGCATGCTAATGCGGGGTCCGAACTTGTGAGGCTCCAAGAGGAAGCTAGCCAACTCCTAAATCAGAAGAATACTTTAACTACGGAGAATGCTAGGCTTTCCGGAGTTCTAGAAGAAACGACTTCGAGCAAGGATGCATTAATTGAAGAAAAGCTTAAGTCCGAGAAGGTAGCTACGGAGGTCATAGAACAGATGCTAGGTGTTCTGGAGTACTTCGGTACTACTGGATCACTTCCTTCAGATGACAACGTCACTCTGTTGCGCCGGTTAAAAAGGATCCAAGGAGCAGCGAAGCAAATGAAGACGGCGGGCATTCGTTACGGAGAACTCTCCGGACAAGTGTCTGCCATCGAACTACTTCGTTACTACGAGGACTTGGGCCGAACAATCACTCCGAGTGCAGAGGGCCCTATTACCTTCGATGACGAGCGGCTTCTGACTCCTTTCGAAGGCGTGACCGCTGCCTGGCAGGCCTTCCAAGCTTCATGGAGAGCCGAAGGTCGTACTGCGATCAAGGCTTGGATTGATGAAGGTCAACGCCAAAAGCAAGTTCGGAACCAAGCTTCAAGCAATCAGCCTCCTCCGAACCCGCAGGTTTAGGAATAATTTAGGATTTTTGACTATGTAAAGCTTCATGCTTATGAACATTTATCAATGAAAATTTGTTTATCATATTTTTAGGCTTTGTCTCATACGGAAGATATCGAAGTGTTAGATATTAACGACGAACTCCGCTCATTATGGAACACCTTCGAACTTCTAAAGACTTACAAGCGTCCTCGATTTCTAATTCCTCGAGATGACTCCGGCGTAATTCCGCCTGAAGTAATCAAAGATGTATTGTCTTATATTAAAGAGGAAGAAAAAGAGGTTAACGTAAACACTTCGTCTTCTGAAGACACTATTTGGTCTGAAGACGAAGACGAAGTTCAAAATAAAAGATCTGAAGATCTTAGAAGCTAGGAAAGAAGCCCCGAACGGCTTCGAACTTGGGCCGAGCTTCAGCAAGAATAGAAAGATTTTAGAGCTTCGAAGGGGGGCAAGAGAGTTAAACGCAAAGTTGTTAGAACTCCCGGTGCTGGAACTAGTCGTTCCACCCCTAGCTCTAGGGACCGAAGAGGTCTTCGATTCCTTCTTGGTATAGATACCAATTTGTCATAATGTAATCTGTAAACATATTTGTTTGAATAATGAATACCGATTTAAAATTGTCTCCATATTTACTAGCCCCTCTTTGGGTATAAGCAACTTCGAAATGTATTCAAAGATGGTTATGCGCAAAGAAAAAACTTCGGAGTACAATTTTTTGGGGGTTCGGAGCCCCTCTTTGGGTATAAGCAACTTCGAAATGTATTCAAAGATGGTTATAAAATGTCTTCGACTATTTGCAGTCGGAAGAATGGCAATTTAATACCTTTGTTTTATGAAAAAAAATCACTTGAGATAACTTTCAAGATACTTTAGTATCTTAGATAATTTGTCACTTTGGACTGTGTTAACAGACATTCAAAGCTCATGGCTCAAATTCTGTTTTGCTTTAGCCACCTTCGGCTTATTTTTGCGATCTCTGTCGAACCAATGGTTCGGAGTTTGCAATGGTCTCTTTGGACTCTTTTTACGGATGTCTACCAGCCAATGGCTTGGACTCCGTATATTTTGGCCACCTTCGGCTCTTTTGTGGAAGTCTACCAGCCAATGGCTTGGACTTCGCAGATTTTGGCCACCTTCGGCTCTTTTTACGGAAGTCTACCAGCCAATGGCTTGGACTCCGCAGGTTTTGGCCACCTTCGGCTCTTTTTACGGAAGTCTACCAGCCAATGGCTTGGACTCCGTATGATGTGGTTTTGGGCTCTTTTACGGATGCCTACAAACCGGTGACTTGGACTCCGGATTATGTCAGCCCCCACGTCGGAAGCTTTGAACCAATGGTTCGAAGTCCGAAAATACAACCCAGCTTCATGACACTTCCCTCTCGGTCGACCCCGCGGTTCCAGTGCGTCCACTCGGAAGCTGGAAGTCTATGAGGGGAAGGCACTATCAGGATCATATGCTTTATTAATTTGGAAGATGATTACAAATGAGTTACAAGGAGCCCTTATGCGAAGTATCGCTTTAGGTGCTCCGCATGCCAAGTATGTGCTAACTCTTCACCTTCTAAATTAGCTAACTTAAAGGAGCCAGGGTGCCCTGAACGGACAATTAGGTATGGACCTTCCCATTTATTCCCTAACTTCCCTGGTGCTATAATGCTTCGTAGAACAAGATGACCCGGTCTTAGTTCATTGAGCTTAACCTTCGGGTCAAACCAAGCCTTCGTCTGCTGATGATACTTTGATAAATTTGCTACAGCTCGAAGTCTTGTTTCTTCTGATAAATCTAGCGAAGCTTGTCGTTCTTCTTCAATGTCCGGTTCGGTGCTACGAAATGATCCTCCTTTGAGCTCCGTTGGAGTCATAGCTTCATCTCCGAATAGTAGTCTGAACGGAGTAAAACCTGTGGACCTTGTTTGCGTAGTCCGAATGGACCACAAAATCTTCGGAAGCTCTTCGGTCCATAGTCCCTTTGCTAATCCTACTATCCTTCGATTTAGCCCTGATAAAATATTTCCATTGGCTCGCTCTACGGCTCCATTAGACTGAGGATGCCTCACTGCAGCAAAACATAACTGAATGCCTAGATCTTCGCAAAACTTCCTGAAGGGTTCTGCGTCGAACTGTGTTCCATTATCAACTGTGAGGTATCTAGGCACTCCGAACCGGCAAATGATGTTCTTCCAGAAGAATTTCTGTACATTGTTCGAAGTGATAGCTGTTAAGGGTTTTGCTTCCACCCACTTAGAAAAATATTCAATAGCTACCACTGCGAACTTCAGATTTCCCTTGGCTACTGGAAAGGGACCAATTAAATCCATACCCCATCTGGCCATAGGCCATACCGGAGCAATGACTTGAAGAGCTGTTGGTGGGCGATGACTCCGTCGACCCATCCACTGGCATCCTTGACAAGTGCGGACTAAGCTCTCCGCATCAGCTGTTATTGTAGGCCAATAAAGCCCCTGGCGAAGTGTTTTTCCTGCCAAAGCTCTAGGGGCTAAATGGCTACCACAAAGGCCTTCATGAATTTCTCGAAGAATTTCCTGGCCTTCGGCTTGAGAAATTTCTGGCTTTAAGCTTTAATCTTGACAGTTGTGGCTCTTCGGGCAAATTTGTTCCTCCTTGTAAAAGTTGCATGATTGAATTTTTCCAATCTGCATTAGGAATGCAAATAATCTCTGCAGAAGGAATTTGTGGCACCGAAGGTATATTGAGCTCCTCATAGAAAGCTTCTTCGGGCACATCCACAGCTCCGGCTGCAGCTTTTGCTAAGATGTCCGCTTGCACATTTTCTGCTCTTGGTATACTCCGAATGGAAATACCCTTGAAGTGTGCTTCGATTTTACGGATTTCTTCTAAGTACTTTGCAAGCTGTGGATGCCGAACTTGGAAACTTTTATCTACGTGCCCTGCTACTATCTGAGAATCTGTCTTTATAATAATTCTTGTAGCCCCTAGAGCACGTGCTTTTCGGAGTCCCAATAAAATCCCTTCATACTCTGCTATATTATTGGTAGACTTAAAGTTGAGTCTTGCGGAGTACATTGCTCTTTGCCCTGAAGGTAAAATCAACACTGCTCCAATGCCTGCTCCAGATGCTTGGAAAGCCCCATCGGAGTAAACAATCCAAACTCCGTCACTTGACTTCTCCGGAACCAAATTTGCAGGTGGAGTCCATTCTGCTACAAAATCTGCTAGGACTTGCGATTTGATTGCTGTCCTTGCCAAGAAAGATATGCCGAAGGGTGCTAGCTCAACTGCCCACTTCCCAATCCTTCCAGTGGAATCCTTACTTCGAAGCATATCTCCTAAAGGATACGAAGTTGGTACAATTACATTGTGTGCCAAAAAATAATGTCTTAACTTCCTCAAAGCCATTATCAGAGCATAAACGAACTTCTCAAGTTCGGAGTATCTTGTCTTCGCTCCTGATAATGCTTCGGATACAAAATAAACAAGATTTTGGACCAACTTCCCATTGAAATCCACTTCTCTGACAAGGACTGCGCTGACAGCAGAACCTGTAGCTGCAAGGTAAAGGAGTAGGGTTTCGTCCGCAGTAGGCACTGTGAGTGTAGCAAGATTACTGAGATACTCTTTAATATCTTCGAAGCTTTTCTGACACTCCGGTGTCCATGCAAAATCTTCGGACCCTTTCAATGCTTTAAATATAGGCAAGCTTCTCTCCGCAGACCTTGATAAAAACCTGCTAAGTGCTGCCAGACGCCCAGTCAGCTTTTGCACTTGCTTTAAATTTTCTGGAGGAGCCATCTTTTGTAGCGCAGTTATTTGAGTAGGGCTAGCTTCAATTCCCCTGCTTGAAACTAAATACCCTAACAACTTTCCAGCCTTAGCTCCGAAGATACATTTTTCGGGGTTAAGACGGATCCCACATGCCCGAAGGCTATTGAATGTTTCTGCTAAGTCTAGGCTATGCTGGTGCTTTAAAGCACTCTTTATTACAATATCATCCATATAGGCCTCCACATTGCGACCTAATTGATGACCTAGAGCCTTAGCAACTAACCTCGAAAAAGTAGCCCCGGCATTTCTTAAGCCGAAAGGCATTCTTACATAACAGAAGACTCCCGAAGGAGTTACGAAGCTTGTCTTGATTTCATCTTCGCGCTTCAACCATATTTGATGATAACCAGAATACGCGTCAAGGAAGCTTAATAACTCCGAACCTGCGGTGGAGTCAACCAATTGATCAATTCGGGGCATGGGGTAGGGGTCACGTGGGCATGCTTTATTCAAGGATGTGAAATCAATGCACATGCGCCACTTCCCGGAAGACTTCTTTCTGACGAAGACTGGGTTGGCTAACCATTCTGTGTGAGCCACTTCTCTGATAATCCCAGCCTTCAACAATTTCTCAACTTCGTCCTTCACTAGAGCTGCTCTTTCTGCAGACATTTTTCGGAGTCCTTGCCGAATAGACCGGGCCTTCGGGTTTACAAGTAAACTATGTTCAATGATATCCCGATCGACTCTGGTGATATCTTCGTCAGACCAAGCGAAGACATCCAAATTTTCTTCCACCGCCTTTTCCAAGGAGGTTGCAACTTCTGGAGGTAAATCTTTACCAAATTTAAATGTATACTCTTTACCATCTTTAACAATGACCTTCGTTGCAATTTCTCCCTCAGGACTTGGTCTCGGAAAGGACTTCTTCGAAGCTTCGGAGGAGGCTGAAAAAATTTCTTCATTATTTTGTACACTGTTTACTTGTCTTGGATCAAGAGGGGGACCATGACCATATTCCGCTCTCCGAGCAATAGCTTGATCTCCGAAGACAGTAAGGACTCCTGCTTGTGTGGGCATCTTCATGCACAAATAATTGTGATGCGCCACAGCTCCAAACTGGTTTAGCATGCCTCTTCCGAAGATGACGTTGTAAGCATACGGGGCATCTACAACATCGAAGATTACTTCCTCAGTTCGGGCCAACAAACCTTCTCCGAAGGTAACTTCCAGGCCTATTTGGCCAAGTGCATCAAGCGGAGGTCCTGCGAAGCCTTGCAAAGGACGAGCCGCTGGCAGGAGATGCTTCCTGGAGATGCACAATTGATCGAAGGCTTGAACAAAAATGATATCTGCCGAACTACCTTCGTCAATCAACACCCTTCGAACTTCAGTGCCAACAATATCAGCAGTGATAACAAGTGGATCTGCATGCGGGAACTTAATGCCAGCTGCATCCTCCGCAGAAAAGGATATCGGCACATGAGACCACTCCGGCATTGCGGCTGCAGACGACGAAGTCCCAATATGGCCTACTTCTCCGACGTAGTCTCTTCGCTGTCTCTTCGACATGCTTCCGAGGGTACCTCCTCCGGAGATGGGGAGGACTACTCTTTTCCCTCGGTCTTGGCCTTCCTCTTGCTTCGGAGGTGGCATAACATTGGCCACTGGAGGGTGTCTTGCAGCATCAAAGTTTTCTATCCACGCCACAGCCTGAACCGGCTCGAGGCGCGTTGCAGCTGGAACTCGGTCAGTAGTACCTCGACCCGAAGTTCTTTCTAGGTACTCTCCCCTTAGGGTAAGTATAGCCTTGCAAGTATCAGTTGCATGGCTTCGATTTTCTCCATGGATGCAGCAGAAAAGGGTCTGGCCCTTGCCAGCCGTTTTCCCTGGCGGCCTCCAGCCGCTGGTCTTGTTCCCCGAAGACTGTGGAGCTCTCTGTGTAAACTTCTGTGGGGGTGCAATATTCATGACTTCATAACGAGGGTGCTTTTGCCCTCTTCTCCGATCATGTTGAACTTCGAAGACTGATTCCTGCGGTTGTGCCAAAGTTTTCACTTCTACTTTAACTTCTTGCAATATGGACGAAGTAGCGGCAGTCCTTCGGAGCCAACCTTCTTCTGACCTCGCATACTCCTCGAAGTATGACATCAACTGAGAGACCGAGGAGATGCTTTTCCGATGAAGCTTATCCAGGAGGCCTTGATGAGCGACGCCTTCCCGAGCTGCATCAACTACCGAAGATGCAGACAACCCCCGGATTTGCGACTTCGTATGAGCGAAGCGCTTGAAATATTGCCTCAAAGTCTCTCCGGGAAGCTGTTTCACCTGGAAAAGGCTTCCTGTTGACATAGGAGGCACGAAGGTGCCTTGAAAATTGCTTATAAACTTTTTCTTCAGCTGCGACCATGAATTAATTGATCCTGGCTTCAAGGACCAGAACCACCTTAATGCCACTCCTTGAAGAGCTAAAGGGAAGCACTTCGCCATGGTGTCTCGAACTCCTCCGCTAGCTTCAATTGCTAGGGCATAAGAACGAACGAATTCTCCGGGATCTTCATCTCCGGCATACTTACAGAGCTTCGAAGTTTTGAACTTTGGATCAAAGCGAACTTTCTGCAGCTCAGGATGCAGCGGAGATTCATTATCGAAGGAGGCGTTCTCCGGGGCTTCGGGATAATCGAGATCGTCGTCTTCGGGCACTTCTGGGATAGTTGGGATGGCTTGAGAGCGAAGCCTGTTCGCAGCTTCCTATCGCCACCTTGCTACCTCAGCTTGAAGGTTGGCCATTTGAGTGGCCATATCTCCAAGATTGTCTTCATCTCCTCCGGAAGGATCTTCCGGGTCTTGAGAACTAGTAGGATCAGTTCGAATTGGAATGGAAGGTGGAGGAGGGACTCCGGGTGGTCGAAGGATAGAAGGGGTTGGCGGAGAAGCTTCGTATGTTCGAGGGATAGAAGCCCCTTCTGGAGTTTGCGGAGGGAATGTCGAAGGGCCTCCGACTTCAACCGTGTCAAATGGTATCTCTCCGGAGATCCAAGAAGACCTCCGAACGGGATTGCGGGGTGCGCTCCGCTTAGGAGGCATGATGTAAGAGGTTGGTAGAGAACAAAGTTTTTCGGACTAGGTTCCCCACGGACGGCGCCAACTGTTGGCGTAAAAGATTACGCTAACAGGTTTCTGTAGAAGAGAAACTAACAAACGAAGTGTTTGCGAAGCAAACTGTTCTAAGCCTCCGAAAGGATAATAGCTTAGAATAGTTCGAAAGTGTGTATTGAATAACTTGTATTCGGTCCCTATTACAGGGTAAAATGGGGGGTATTTATAGGCCCAAATATTAAGGAAAAGACCTATTTACCCCTCTATTACAACCGACATAGTGGAAACTATTCGGCTCCCTTAATAGGGCTAAAATGATAAAAGACTAATCTAATGAGAAAAAAGATAAGTCTTCCATCTTAGCTGGCAGAAAAGATCTTGAAAAGCCTTAGTTCGAAGATGTACTCCGAACCAATGCCTATCTTCGTACTTCGAGCTTGACTCCGGGTATCTTCGAAGATGAACATCTGGGAACCTTCGAATCCGCTATCTGCCTTTATGTTGTTTCGGCAATAACCCTGAAGATGAGATATTTTCCCCCAACACTGGTCATATTTAGGCTAGACAATTTTAGTACCTGTGATCTGCTTTGCTACTGTTGTTTGTCTGTCGAGGTGTGTAGGGTGTTGGGTTTAGGCTTTTGTTTCGGAAGAATTTTTTTAGGCGTCCATTCACCCCCCCCCCCCTCTGTTCGCTTCTTTCAGTCCTACAAGTGGTATCAGAGCAAGGTTAGGGTTTTTCCATACCTTAACCGGTTCTAAACCCAGGTAGTGATCATGACTTCCTCTGTTAAGGTCCCGTCCCTTGAAGCTTTTGGCTATACTTATTAGAAGACTCGCATGCGAGCCTATCTCATGAGCCATAGCTCGGACATTTGGGATATTTGTGCTCACGCTACTTTTACTATACTTCCTGTTGCTGAGCGCACTTCTCCTTATATAATTTCCCAGCATCAGAACAATAGCAAAGCAGTGAACATTTTATTTTATGGTCTAGGTCCCAGCGAGTGTGAGCGCGTTAGCCATCTCGACACTGCTCGAGAGATCTAGGCTACTCTCCAGGCACACCATGAGGGGACAACTCATGTCAAGGATAGGCTCTATCAGACCTACCGGCGTGAGTATGAAAAATTTTCACAGAAGTCGGGTGAGACTGTTGAGGCTTTGTTTGGTCGTTTTCAAACTATCATTAACAAGATTTGGGCCAACAAGACTGAGTGTGATCAGCTGGTCTCAGATCATGAATAGGCGTTCAAGGTTCTTCATACCTTGGACCCTAAGATCTGGGAGATCAAGGTTTCTTCTATTTTTGAGAGTGCTTCTTATGATACCTTGACTGTCACAGAGCTTTTTAGTAAGCTCAAGGCCTCAGAGGTTGATATCTAGTTGAGATCAAATCTCACTGGTTCTGGCTCAAAAACCCTGGCCCTTGCGAAACCTTCCACTGATCCTACTGTTTTGAGTTGTACTGCGCTCTCTTTGATGTCTATCTCCGAGGATCAGCTTGATTCGCTAGGAGATGATGATATGTGTTTGTTTAACAACCGGGTGCGTCATGTCTATGATAAACGAATGCTTAAAATACACGGCACAAAATCCGGATGCTTTGAGTGTGGTGATCCAGGTCATTTCATCGCCGATTGCCCCAAGCGGAAGAGTTACAAGAAGGGAACCGGTGGTAGCTCCTACGACTCTGGCAAGCACGACAACTCCACTTTCACAAAGGGCAAGCCCAAGACAAGATTCTTTCGAAAGGCTCTGAAGGACTACGGGCGTGAGAACAAGAAGCGAGACAAGGCCTTCTTCGCCGAGATGGAGAAAAGCTACTCCAAGAGGTCTTCGTCTTCATCCTCGTCTTCAAGTTCAAGTGATGAAGAGATCGTGATCAAGAAGGGGAAGGACAGGGACGATCCGGCGGGCCTCTGCTTCATGGCCTTCGGGGACAAGCCGAAGAGTCGCTCGCATCACAGCCAAAGACCCCGCAAGAGCTTCTGCTCAATGGCTCTTGGGGATAAGGAAGAAAAGGGATCCTCCGAAAACTACGATGACGACGATGAAAAGGTATCTTCCTATGAACAAGAAGTTGTTAATTTGCTAGAAGATAACCGTCAGGAGTTGAAGTATCGGGAGAAACTACTTAGAGGGGCTAAAAAGAGGATAGATGAGCTTGAGAGTGAGCTTGCCATTGCAAATGGAAAGATTGAGAGTCTGTCTTCTTCCCCTTGCTTGGGTAGTAGCAGTGAGTGCCCTGACTGTGAGGTGTTGTTGTGTGATCTGACGACTCTGAAGTCCAGGTACACAGAGAGGGTAGATGAGAGAGACGCTATGGCCACTGAGCTTGAAAGCGCTCAGCTGGAGCTGAAAGATGCTCATGCCACTGTCGTCGTGCCCAGTGTAGACTGCCCATCCCATTTATCTAGTATAGCTGAGCTGAGAGCCAAGAGTGATGAACAGGTAGGCGAGTTAACTGGAGTGAGAGCTGAGGTAGAACAGACTAAGCTAGAGCTTGAGACCTTGTCAGTTCCACCCACTGTTTGTGAGAACTGCTTGTCCCTGAGAGTGTGAGATTTTCTTGTCTCAGGTGGAGGTGCTAGCTTCCTTGAGAGAGGAGCTAGCTGATGTTCAGAACGAGAACTTTTACCTCCTTCAAATCCTGAGTTGGATTAGTGCCAGAGATCCACAGCTTTGCATGATGATCTAGCAGTTCAAGAGGTAGGATGGGTTTGGGGTAGGTTACACCTATACCAAGGCTGACTTTGAGAGTGTCATTAGTTGTGCAGTGGATTGGAGCAAGATGACTCCAGAGCAGAGATATCCCAAGACTCACTCCACTGAGTCTTTTCAGGTTATTCAGTCCAAGGATGGAGTGTTCCAAGAACAACCTAAAGCACCACCCAAGAAGCAAATATGGGTTCCAAAGCCTAAGCCTCTCCACACTTCTCTTGACTCTTGTAGGACCGAAAGTAGCGACCAGAGGGGGGTGAATGGGCGCGTAAAAAATTCTTTCGAATCAATGGCCTGCTCCCAACACCCAACGCACCTCAATAGACTTAACTAAGAAAGATAAACAGATCGACAATGCCTTAAAAGATCTAGCCTAAAAACAACTGGTGTCCTAATCAAAAAGACACCAACACAGTGCTAATAGGCAGAATAACAAATCATTTAATACATGAGCAGATCAAGCTTCACAGAGATAGATCATCACAAAGATTTAGCATGAGTGCACATAAAACGAGGAATCTTACTGTTCAAGATTTTTCTCCTGTTCGGTACTTGACGAAGCCTGTGCGTAGTGCATTTGTGAAGTCTGATGTAGTCGAAGTTGGTTTGGAGCGGTCGTGCGAAGCCTACCTCTCCGAAGTGTATACTCTGAAACTAACACATCAAATCGAAGCCTAGACACGCATACTTTGCTTGTACAGTGAACAACCAGGAACCTTGTGTGGGGCTTCGGAGTACGTAATGCGAGGCTAGGTAACAGCAAGAAAACTCCAAAGTATGCAAGGAAAAGATCCAGTCGAGGCCTACTTCGAAGAAGCCAAAGTCTGTCAGAGCTTGAGTCAAGAAAAAAACTTCGGCTTCGAAGTACCTTCGTGTTGGACTTCGAACGAGACAAACACAGAACCAAAGCATGCAACAATTTGAAGCTATGCCTCGAACTGCATGCCCATCGAAAGCACCAGCAAAGCCTTTAAGTTTAATACCAGAGGCAGCGAAGTCTACTACGCAGCGAAGGTCACACAGCTACTTCGAAGAAGTAGCCTTTGCTCAGCCAGAGAAATAAAATGTACGAAGCTTCGAAACACAAACCCTGCGAAGCCTATACTCCGAACAAAATTAGCTTCGACCAAAGAGCAGGACTTCGAACAGGACACTAGCAGACAAGCTACAGAGAAGCAACGGAACTCAAGAGGAAAAATCCTATCCTGACACCAGCAGGAGATAGGCAAGAAAACTACCACCTATACAGCAACTAGACTGTTCAACCTATACTTGATGCACGAGATCTCAGCGTAGACGAAGAACAAGACTACAAAAAGCAAGACGTACAACTGCGCAGAACAAGAACCAGCCACAACGCAAGAAACAGTGCCCAGATTAAAATAAACTAGTTCTCAGCACATAAACCAAGGCAACCAGAGAAAAATTACTCGCACAGAGATGAAATCGCTAGGCACGCAAAACGATTCAATCAATTCGGTGAGTAAACTGCTAAACCCCGATGGCTGAGAACCGAAGATTAAAACCAGAGGAGGCAAAAACACTCACGGTGCGCATCCGATGAAAGAGATGGCGGCTGAGAGAATGAAACACCAGGAGGATGAACAAAAAGTGACCCAATCTCTTGATTAGTAAAGTGATTTCAGAAAGGGTGACCCTAACCCTAGGGATTGAGGCCCTATTTATAGGCGGCCCAATAGCCTAGGAAAATACCAAAAGACCCTTAGGGTTTTTACAGACGCTGAAATAAAATGGAAAAGACCAAACTGCCCTTAGGATATTTTTACAGACTCGACTGACTGTATGTGGGCCTAAGGACAAAATAGTAAACTCCTATTTATAGATGACTTATCCAGAAGTGGAGCTTTCGTAGCGACTACGGCTTTGCCCCAGAATGGTCTGATCCGAGATCAGCGGTCGTCTGTTTTGCACCGAAACTTACAAAGCGTCCACTGACTTTGCACGAGGTACCCGGATTGGGCCGGCCCAATTCCACAGCTCTCTCAGCCCAGCAATCCCTCGCCGCCTGTGTACCTGAGTCAATCCTGGTCAACAGCCTAGTGGATCCTCTGCTGCTCCTAGCCCATGTACCCGGATTGGGCCAGCCCGACTTCGCGGCCCCTCTGCCCGACAGTCGCTCGCTGCCCGTGTACCTGAGTCACATGCGGCCAGACACAACAGGTCTTCTCCTCTCTTCAGTCCTCTTTGACTTCTGTTGATAATGACTCATCACATCTGGAGCCATGAGGCCCACGCTCTTCAGCATGGCTCCTCAATCTCCCCATTGATGAGTGCATTGTCAACACTACTCTTCATCAGCTCTCCAGTACCTGCAAGCACATGTGGATACACGAAAACAAAACAAGAGAAAACAAAAAAGAAGAAAATAAAGTAAAAGTTTAACCTTAATGACCAAAAGCCAAACAAAAGCAAGAAAGTGGTCATTATGGTTAACCAAAAGTAAAGACTCAAAAACGAGTGCAATCTCAGAATTATCAACAAGGATATCAAAAGAGTAAGGACAAACGGGACAAAAACTCCCCCTGAAACAAATCCCAGAGAAAGCCAAAACTCCCCCTTAAACTCTTCTCCCAAAATTTCTCCCCCTTGTTGACAATTGAACTCATCAACCAAGACTAAATGCACTCTAAAGAGACACAGACTCCCCCTAAAATGCAACTCCCCCTCAAAATATGCAATGAATGCAACTAGGGTGCAGGTGGAGTGTAGAAAGCATGCTTCTCAGATATGATTGACTACAATTACAACATCTAACAGGTACAGCAAAAGACATACTGTCTAAGACACATAGCATGATCAGTGCAACAGATGATATCTAAAGAAAGTCATTAGCATGCATTTTTCAATTTTTGCAAACAAAAGCAAAACCACATTTTTCCAGTTGACAAGCAAGGTAAAGCATGAGATGCAAAAACTAACTGATATCTACCAAGATAAGCTTTGTCCAAACTGAGTGCTTCAGCAAACTTGTTATCATTTTAATTTTCAGGCTTTTCTTTTTCCTTTTTATTTTTGCCAGGGGTTATTTGCATGTCAAACCTTATGCTTACCAACCAAGTCAAGCCTAGGCCAGAATTGGACCATCAGAAGCTTAAGACATTGGTCTTGGCAAACACTACATTGTCCTATTTCATACCAAAGTGCTATGGTAAGCAGTCCAGAACAATGCAACGCGACAAAGCAAACCCACCTAGATCTTTTCAACTCAAGCATAAAAGGCATCGAATTTTCATTTTTTCTGATTTTTATCATTTTTATAGCACATTTTCCATGTTAAAGCATATAGATGTCCAATTTGCATATCTGCATCTAAGTGAGGAACTAGCTACAAGGCATGTAACAGATAGCAAAAGCATTTAGCCTACACATGCTAGTTACCAGAAGCAATGGTGATCATTTTTCAATTTTAAAGCATAAAAGCCATGCATATGATAGATGTTGGTGGAAAATATCTCATCTTCGGGGTTATTGCCGAAGCAGCATAAAGACAATCAACCAGTTCGAAGATTGTCCGAAGACCATCTTCGAAGATGCTCAGAACTTCGTTCGAAGCCCGAAGACAGGCACTAGTTCGAAGTATGTCTTCGAACCAAAGCTCTTCAGGATCTTTTCTGCCAGCTAAGATGGAAGACTTATCTTCTATCCTATTAGATTAGTCTTTTACCATTTTATCCCTATTAAGGAAACCGAATAGTTTCCTTAATGTCGGTTGTAATAGAGGGGTAAATAGGTCTTTTCCTTAATGTTTAGGCCTATAAATACCCCCCATTTCACCCTGTAATAGGGACCGATTACAAGTGATTCAATACACACTTTCGAACTATTCTAAGCTATTATCCTTTCGGAGGCTTAGAACAGTTTGCTTCGCAAACACTTCGTTTGTTAGTTTATTTCTACAGAAACCTGTTAGCGTAATCTTTTACGCCAACAATTGGCGCCGTCCGTGGGGAACCTAGTCCAAAAAACTTCGTTCTCTACCAACTTCTTACATCATGCCTCCTAAGCGGAGCGCACCTCGCAATCCCACTCGGAGGTCCTCTCGGATTTCCGGAGAGATACCCTTCGACACAGTCGAAGTCGGAGGGTCTTCGACTATCCCTCCACCTCAAACTCCGCAAGGGGCTTCTATCCCTCGAGGATACGAAACCTCTCCGCCAACCCCTTCCATACTCCGACCGCCTGGAGCCACTCCGCCACCCTCTATTCCGATTCGAACTGATCATACCAGTTCTCAAGACCCGGAAGGTCCTTCCGGAGGAGATGAAGATAGCCTTGGAGACATGGCCACTCAAATGGCCAATCTTCAAGCCGAGGTAGCGAGGTGGCGACAAGAGGCTGCGAACAGACTTCGCTCTCAAGCCACCCCAGCTATCCCTGAAGTGCCCGAAGACGACGATCTTGATTATCCCGAAGCCCCGGAGAACGCCTCTTACGACGATGAATCTCCATTGCATCCTGAGCTTCAGAAGATTCGCTTCAATCCGAAGTTCAAAACTTCGAAGCTCTGCAAGTATGCTGGAGACGAAGATCCCAGTGAGTTTGTGCGTTCTTATGCCCTAGCGATTGAGGCTAGCGGTGGAGACAGAGAGACTATGGCGAAGTGCTTCCCATTAGCTCTTCAAGGAGTGGCGTTGAGATGGTTCTGGTCTTTAAAGCCAGGATCAATCATTTCCTGGTCACAGTTGAAGAGGAAGTTCATAAGTAACTTTCAGGGCACCTTCGTGCCCCCCATGTCAACAGGGAGCCTTTTCCAAGTGAAGCAGCTCCCCGGAGAAACATTGAGACAATACTTCAAGCGCTTCGCTCACACGAAGTCGCAAATCCGGGGGCTGTCTACATCCTCAGTGGTTGATGCGGCTCGGGAAGGCGTCAGTCATAAAGGCCTTCTGGATAAATTGCATCGGAAGAGCATCACCACAGTATCACAGTTGATGTCGTACTTCGAGGAGTACTCGAAGTCAGAAGAAGGTTGGCTTCGGAGGACTACTGCTACTTCGACAGTATTGACGGAAGTTAAAGCAGAGTTGAAGACTTCGGCACAGCCGCAAGAACCAGTCTTCGAAGTGCAACATGATAGAAGAAGAGGGCAAAAGCACCCTCGCTCTGAAGTCTTAAACATTGCACCCCCACAGAAGTTTGCACCAAGAGCTCCACAGTCTGCGGGGAACAAGTCCAGCGGCTGGAGGCCGCCAGGGAAAACGGCTGGCAAGGGCCAGACCCTTTTTTGCTGTATTCATGGAGAGAATCGAAGCCATGCAACTGACACATGCAAGGCTATTCTTACCCTTCGGGGAGAATACTTGGAGAGAACTTCTGGTCGAGGTAGTACCGACCGAAGTCCAGCAGCAGCAGTGCGCCCGGAGCCGGTCCAGGCTGTGGCGCGGATAGAAAATTTTGATGCTGCAAGGCATCCTCCGGTGGCCAATGTTATGCCACCTCCGAAGCAAGAAGAAGGGCAAGATAGAGGAAAGAGAGTAGTTCTCCCTATCTCCGGAGGAGGTACCCTCGGAAGCATGTCCAAGAGGCAGCGAAGAGAGTACGTTCGGGAAGTAGGCCATATTGGGACTTCGTCATCTGCAGCTGCAATGCCGGAGTGGTCTCATGTTCCAATATCTTTCTCTGCGGAGGATGCAGCTGGTATTAAGTTCCCGCATGCAGATCCATTGGTTATCACTACTGATATTGCA
Source organism: Zizania palustris (assembly GCA_019279435.1). Classification (NCBI taxonomy): domain Eukaryota; kingdom Viridiplantae; phylum Streptophyta; class Magnoliopsida; order Poales; family Poaceae; genus Zizania; species Zizania palustris. The sequence continues at coordinate 57,997,589 of JAAALK010000289.1, read as the reverse complement.
GGGACTGAAGTCCGAAGGGTGCTAATTGACGGAGGTAGTTCAGCAGATATCATCTTTGTGCAAGCCTTCGATCAGTTATGCATTTCCCGAAAGCATCTTCTCCCAGCGGCTCGTCCTCTGCAAGGCTTCGCAGGACCTCCGCTTGATGCACTCGGCCAGATAGGCCTGGAAGTAACCTTCGGAGAAGGTTTACTAGCACGAACTGAAGAAGTTATCTTTGATGTGGTAGATGCCCCGTATGCTTATAATGTCATCTTCGGACGGGGTATGTTGAATCAGTTCGGAGCTGTGGCGCATCACAACTACTTGTGCATGAAGATGCCCACACAAGCAGGAGTCCTGACAATCTTCGGAGATCAAGCCATGGCTCGGAGGGCAGAATATGGTCATGGTCCTCCTCTTGATCCGAGGCAAGTAAACAGTGTCCAAGATAATGGAGAAATTTTTTCAGCCTTCTCCGAAGCTTCGAAGAAGTCATTTCCAAGACCAAGTCCCGAAGGAGAGATTGCAACGAAGGTCATTGTCAAAGATGGTAAAGAATACACCTTTCAATTTGGTAAAGATTTACCTCCCGAAGTTGCAACTTCCTTGGAAAAGGTCGTAGAAGAAAATTTGGATGTCTTCGCTTGGTCTGACGAAGATATCACCGGAGTCGATCGGGATATTATTGAGCACAGCTTGCTTGTAAACCCGAAGGCCCGGCCTGTTCGACAAGGGCTCCGGAAGATGTCCGCAGAGAGAGTTGTTCTAGCTAAGGACGAAGTTGAAAAACTGTTGAAGGCTGGGATTATCAGAGAAGTGGCCCATACAGAATGGTTAGCCAACCCAGTCTTCGTCAGGAAGAAGTCCTCCGGAAAGTGGCGCATGTGCATTGATTTCACATCTTTGAATAAAGCGTGCCCACGTGACCCCTACCCCATGCCCCGAATTGATCAACTAGTTGACTCCACTGCAGGTTCGGAGTTACTAAGCTTCCTCGACGCGTATTCCGGTTATCACCAAATATGGTTGAAGTGCGAAGATGAAATCAAGACGAGCTTTGTAACTCCTTCGGGAGTCTTCTGCTATGTAAGAATGCCCTTCGGCCTAAGAAATGCCGGGGCTACTTTTTCAAGATTAGTTGCTAAGGCTCTAGGTCATCAATTAGGCCGCAATGTGGAGGCCTATATGGATGATATTGTAATAAAGAGTGCTTTAAAGCACCAACATAGCCTAGACTTAGCAGAAACATTCAATAGCCTTCGGGCATGTGGGATCCGTCTTAACCCCGAAAAATGTATATTCGGAGCTAAGGCTGGAAAGTTGTTAGGGTACTTAGTTTCAAGCAGGGGAATTGAAGCTAGCCCTACTCAAATAACTGCGCTGCAGAAGATGGCTCCTCCGGAGAATTTAAAGCAAGTGCAAAAGCTGACTGGACGTCTGGCCGCACTTAGCAGGTTTTTATCAAGGTCTGCGGAGAGGAGTTTGCCAATTTTTAAAGCTTTGAAAGGGTCCGAAGATTTTGCATGGACACCGGAGTGTCAGAAAAGCTTCGAGGATATTAAAGATTATCTCAGCAATCTTGCTACACTTACGGTGCCTATTGCGGACGAAACCCTACTTCTGTATCTTGCAGCTACAGGCTCAGCTGTCAGCGCAGTCCTTGTCAGAGAAGCGGATATCAATGGGAAGTTGGTCCAAAATCCTGTCTATTTCGTATCCGAAGCATTGTCAGGAGCGAAGACAAGATACTCCGAACTTGAGAAGTTCGTTTATGCTCTGATAATGGCTTCGAGGAAGCTAAGACATTATTTTTTGGCTCATAATGTAATTGTACCAACTTCGTATCCTCTAGGAGATATGCTTCCGAAGCAAAGATTCCACTGGAAGGATTGGAAAGTGGGCAGTAGAACTAGCACCCTTCGGCATATCTTTCCTGGCAAGGACAGCTATCAAATCTCAAGTCCTAGCAGACTTCGTAGCAGAGTGGACTCCACCTGCGAAGTTGACTCCAGAGAAATCAGATGACGGAGTTTGGACTATTTACTCCGATGGGGCTTTCCAAGCATCCGGAGCAGGCATTGGGGCAGTATTAATTTCACCATCAGGACAAAGAGCAATGTACTCCGCAAGACTCAACTTTAAGTCTACCAATAATATAGCGGAGTACGAAGGAATTTTATTGGGACTCCGGAAAGCACGTGCTCTAAGGGCTACAAGGATAATTATAAAAACAGATTCTCAGATAGTAGCAGGGCACGTAGACAAAAGTTTTCAAGTCCGACATCCACAGCTTGCAAAGTACTTGGAAGAAATTCGCAAGATCGAAGCACATTTCAAAGGTATTTCCATTCGGAGTATACCAAGAGCTGAAAACGTGCAAGCGGACATTTTAGCGAAGGCTGCTGCCGGAGCTGTGGATGTGCCTGACGAAGCTTTCTATGAGGAGCTCAATGTACCTTCGGTGCCACAAGTTGCTTCTGCAGAGATTCTCTGCATTCCTAGTGCAGATTGGAAAGATTCGATCATAGAACTCTTGCAAGGAGGAACAAATTTGCCCGAAGAGCCCCAATTGTCAAGATTAAAGCTCAGAGCAAGAAACTATCAGTTAATCAACGGTATATTATACAAGGCCGGAGTATGTTCCCCTCTACTCCGATGTATATCTCAAGCCGAAGGCCAAGAAATTCTTCGAGAAATTCACGAAGGCCTTTGTGGAAGTCATTTAGCCCCTAGAGCTCTGGCAGGAAAAACACTTCGCCAGGGGCTTTATTGGCCCACAATAACAGCTGATGCGGAGAGCTTGGTCCGCACTTGTCAAGGATGCCAGTGGATGGGTCGACGGAGTCATCGCCCACCAACAGCTCTTCAAGTCATTGCTCCGGTATGGCCTATGGCCAGATGGGGTATGGATCTAATTGGTCCCTTTCCGTTAGCAAAGGGAAATCTGAAGTTCGCAGTGGTAGCTATTGAATATTTTTCTAAGTGGGTAGAAGCAGAGCCCTTAACAGCTATCACTTCGAATAATGTACAGAAATTCTTCTGGAAGAACATTATTTGCCGGTTCGGAGTGCCTAGATATCTCACAGTTGATAATGGAACACAGTTCGACGCAGAACCCTTCAGGAAGTTTTGCGAAGACCTAGGCATTCAACTATGTTTTGCTGCAGTAAGACATCCTCAGTCAAATGGAGCCGTTGAGCGAGCCAATGGAAATATTTTATCAGGGCTAAATCGAAGAATAGTAGGATTATCAAAGGGACTGTGGACCGAAGAGCTTCCGAAGATTCTGTGGTCCATTCGGACTACGCAAACAAGGTCCACAGGTTTTACTCCGTTCAGACTACTATTCGGAGATGAAGCAATGACTCCAACGGAGCTCAAAGGGGGATCATTTCGCAGCACCGAACCGGACATCGAAGAAGAAAGACAAGCTTCGTTAGATTTGTCAGAAGAAACAAGACTTCGGGCTGTAGCTAATTTATCAAAGTATCATCAGCAGACGAAGACTTGGTATGACCCGAAGGTTAAGCTCAGCGAGTTAAGGCCGGGTCATCTTGTTCTACGAAGCATTATAGCACCAGGGAAGTTAGGCAATAAATGGGAAGGTCCATATCTAATTGTCCGCTCAGGGCGCCCTGGTTCATTCAAATTAGCTAATTTAGAAGGTGAAGAGTTAGCACATACTTGGCATGCGGAGCACCTAAAGCGATACTTCGCATAAGGGCTCCTTGTAATTCGCTTGTAATCACCTCTAAATTAATAAAGCATACACCCTTCTGTTTGCCTTCCCCTTGACACTCCTAGTTTCCCGAGCGGACGCGCTGGGACGGAAGTCGATCGAGAGGGAAGTGTCATCAAGCTGGGCTGTATTTCCGGACTTCGTACTTATAAAGTCGAAGCCTCCGGTGTGGTGGCTGAAATCCATCCGGAGCCCAAGCTGATACCTTGTAGGCATCCGTAAAAGAGCCAATACCACATTCTACGGAGTCCAAGCTTCGGCTGGTAGACTTCCGTAAAAAGAGTCGAAGGTGGCCAAAATATGCGGAGTCCAAGCTGCAGCTTGCAGACATCCGTAAAAAGAGCCGAAGGTGGCCAAATTCTGCGAAGTCCAAGCTCCGGCTGGTAGACTTCTGCAAAAAAGAGCCGAAGGTGGCCAAATTCTGCGAAGTCCAAGCTCCGGCTGGTAGACTTCTGCAAAAAAGAGCCGAAGGTGGCCAAATTCTGCGAAGTCCAAGCTCCGGCTGGTAGACTTCTGCAAAAATAGCTGAAGGTGGCTAAAGCAAAACAGCATTTAAGCCATGAGCTTCGAATGTCTGTTCATATGCGTCCAAACTGACAAATTTTTTAAGACACTAAAGTGTCCTGAAAGTTATCTCAATTGATTTCTTTCGTGAAACAAACAAAGGTACCAAGTTACCATTCTTCTGACTACAAAGGTCGAAGACATTTCATAAGATTTCAAAAGATCTTTAAATGACAGAGGGGCTCCGAACCCCCAAAAAATTGTACTCCGAAGTTTTTTCTTTGCGCATAACCATCTTTGAATACAGTTCGAAGTTGCTTATACCCAAAGAGGGGCTAGTAAATATGGAGACAATTTTAAATCGGCATTCATTATTGAAATAAATGTATTTACAGATTACATTATGAAAAATTGGTATCTATACCAAGAAGGAATCGGAGACCTCTTCGGTCCCGAGAGCTAGGGGTGGAACGACTAGTTCCAACATCGGAAGTTCTAAGAACTTTACGTTTAACTCTCTTCCTCCCCTTCGAAGCTCTAAAATCCTTCTGTTCTTGTTGAAGCTCGGCCCAAGTTCGAAGCCGCTCGGGGCTTCTCTCCCAGCTTCTAAGATCTTCAGATCTTTTATTTTGGGCTTCACCTTCGTCTTCGGACCAATTAGTGTCTTCAGAAGACGAGGTGTTTGCGTCAATCTCTTTATCTTCCTCTTTAATATAAGACAATACGTCTTTGATTACTTCGGGCGCAATAACGCCGGAGTCATCTCGAGGGATAAGGAATCGAGGACGTTTATAACTCTTTAGAAGTTCGAAGGTGTTCCACAGTGAGCGAAGTTCGCTGTTAAGCTCTAACACTTCGATATCTTCCATAAGAGGCAAAGCCTAAAAATATGACAAACAAGACTTTCATTGATAAATATTTACAAACATCAGCTTTACATAATCAAAAAATCCTAAATAATCCTAAACCTGCGGGTTCGGAGGAGGCTGACTGCTCGAAGCTTGACTCCGAACTTGCTTTTGGCGTTGGCCTTCATCAATCCAAGCCTTGATCGCAGATCGACCTTCGGCTCTCCACGAAGTTTGGAAGGCTCGCCAAGCAGTAGCTACACCTTCGGAAGGGGTCAGAAGTCTTGCGTCGTCGAAGATGATGGAGCCCTCTGCGCTCGGAGTAATTACTCGGCCCAAATCCTCATAGTAACGAAGTAATCCAAGGGCAGACACTTGTCCGGAGAGTTCTCCATAACGCATGCCTGCCGTCTTCATTTGCTTCGCTGCTCCTTGGATCCTCTTTAACCGGCGCAGCAGAGTCACATTGTCATCCGAAGGTAGTGATCCAGTAGTACCGAAGTACTCCAAGACACCTAACATCTGTTCGATGACCTCCGAAGCCACCTTCTCAGACTTAAGCTTTTCCTCAATAAGCACATCCTTGGCCGAAGTCGTTTCACCTAAAACTCCGGAGATTCTAGCGTTCTCCGTAGTCAAAGCATTCTTTTGAGTCCGGAGTTGGCCAGCTTCTTCTTGTAGCCTTACAAGTTCGGACCCCTTCGCAGCATCCTCCGTCCGCAGTCTTTCAATCTCCGCTCGAAGCACAATTCTTTCTGCTTCGAGCTCTTTCTTCGCAGCCTCCAAGCTTTGCCTAGCCCTTCGTTCTGCTAGTATTACATTGTCCATCTGAGCTACTCGACCTTCGGAGAAGTTAAAATTTCTTTGAAGAGTTTCGTTCTCTTCCCGAAGTTGAGCAATTTCGTTTTCGTTCGACAAAGCCGCAGCGCGGGCTAAGACTGCTTGCTGAGAAAAAAGAAAAACTGGAATAAGAAATTATTCATATATAATTTGCTATTTGGTTCGAAGATGCTTTATACCTGATAAGCTGCTCTTTCCACAGCAAGGTTAAGCTCCGAACCCTTCGCTCTGCTTAAAAGGGCTACCAGTTCTGTTTCCCCGACTTTGCGACTGGCTTGACCCAAAGGTTTAACCAAAGCCCCAAGTCCGGTTTTCTCCTCCAAAAAAGGAGTTATGAGAGGAAGCATTACCGAAGCCTTCTGATCAGCTCTGCTTAGCGAAGGTCCAGAGAGTTCTTCCGAGGCCCTTGGAACTTCTGAAGATGGCCCCTCCTCAGTCGATTCACTTTCATCTGTTGATTCAGATGAAGTCGATCCTTGAGCAGGGAGAGGCTCTATGTGTCTTTTTCCTCTTCCAGGCCCCGGTAGAATAACCTCCGGTTGAGGCTCCGAAGTTGTCGAAGGTCTTTGAATTGTATCTTCGTGGGATACTTCGACAACAGGAGGCTCTGCAAAAACAGAAATATTATACATTGTATAATTTTGCAAAAATTGATAAAAATTATGCAAAATTTACCTTCGACATTCTCCGGAATATCGAGTACCGGACTGATCGGAGGATCAAAAGTGTAGTCCTCATCCGAATCAGCCGTTAAATCTTGGACTGCAGGAGCATCGTCCTGGGGAGTCCTCATTACTTCTTCAGGAATCGAAGCCATAGTGACTTCGACCCCACCTTCGTTCACAGGAACTCCGTCCTGAGTTGTATCTTCTTGAACTACCGAAGTCATTGGTTGATCAGCATTATCTCCAGACTCCGGTACGTTCGCAGGTACTTCGGCCTCATCCACACCCATAGGGGCTTCGATTTGTTGTTCCTGGGTATCCGGAGCTCTTACTTCTTCGATGTTGGCTTGAGGCTCTGGAATACCTGCAGTATCTTCAATGTGAATACTTCGTTGAGCTGCATCTTCATCAATTAATTTCACTAATAAAATACCTTCATCCTCTTTAGAACCAGAAAGTGAGGTTCTTGAGCTTGAAGGAGCAGGATCCGAAGGTGCGAGATTCTTTGGCTTCCGAGCCACCTTCTTCACCGGAGTTTTCGCTGAACTTGAAGCTCCGGCTTCAGCTACTCTTTTCTTGGGGCCTTTCTCCTGAGGCACCCAATCCATCAGAGGGGGTGGAGTTAACTCCAGCATTCCCCATACTCTGTTAAATCGCTCCCAACTTCCGACTAATTTGATTCGTCATTCTTTTTCTGACGGAGTTGGAGCACCCAGAATCTTCTCCGAAGCCCTTACGATTTGCTCTGATGTAATAGGGTCTGAAGAAGCTAAAAAATAATTCGAGTTAGTCTTTCTTCGAAGTAAATATGTACAATACATGTTGGTTTCGAAGTTACCTGCAGGGCTCGAAGTATAATTGATTTTGCGAAGGCCGCCTTCGGAGTCATCTTCGAAGATGATAGGCCAGTTGGCCATCAGTGGAGGAATTTGAAGACCGATGAATTCTTCAGCCAAGTCTTGCATACTGAGCCTTCGGCTAACTTTTTCAAGCAGGTTCAGGCGGGCTTCGAGCTGGCCTTCGTCAGGTTGCACTAGGGCTTCTTTCCTGAATCGGATTTCTTTGAGAGGTCCAGCCAGAGGACTGCTAGCTCCGACTTCGGCATAAAACCACCTCAGTACCCAATCAGTGTACCATCTAGCATTGATGGCCTTAGCAGGGAATCGCAGAGCATATTCATCTCGAAGCCTAAAATTGATGCTTCCGAAGGCAACCACTACTTTCTCACCTCCGGAGCCTACGAAGGTCTTCGGCTGACAAGTTGCTCTATGAAGCGCAGCGAAGATTTCAGCTCTCCCCTCACAACCTTCGGCTCTCAGCGCCCATTCGAAGATAGCTAATCTAGCTACGGCATTCGGAGACAGCTGGGGGAGGGTTACATGAAACAGGTCAAGAACTTCGGTCAAAAAATCCACAGCAGGGAGGCCTAAGCCTGCTTCGAAAAAAGCTTCGAACACTACGACTTCTCCGGGTCTTGGTGATGGAATTGGTTCTTTGCCCGGCCTCCGAACCATAACCCCATTGCTAATCTTTCCCCCTGCTGTGATTGCCAAGGACTCTCTTTTGCAGGTCGAAGGCCCCAATTCAAAGGACTGATCCAAATATTTGGTCGATGGAGGGCACAGACCTTGGTCATCAGCGATTTGGGGATTTCTTCCCCCTGCCGCCATGGAAGTTGTCGCCTGCATCGAGGGTGTCGCCGCCATTGTCGCCGCTGCTGCTGCCGCGGCCGCCTGTTGCCGAGCCAAGGCCGAAGGAGGCGCAGATCCCTTGGTCTTCACCATCGCGATTGCTGGACTGATCTGAAGGAATGGAGGCTAGGGCTCAAGAACTCAGAGGCTAGGGTTCAAGAACTCAAAGGGCTCAAAAGTTTTTAACTGAGAGAAAGCGGTGAAAAGGTAATCGGCTAAGTTTTGGGTTCTTTATTTATAGCCTAATCGTTCCGTTGGTTACCGTTTGGGCCCTGCCTTTTCGCATTCCCGCCCGTTATTTTTCTTCGGAAATAACGCATCATATAACTTCCGTTAGAAACAGGAACTAACGGCTATTTTTTCTAAGTCTAAAAAGACTTTCGAACTTCCTGAGTCAGTTCTAAGATAGTTCGAAAAGTAATTACCTTATGATTGACTCGAAGTTCATATCTTCATGTATTTCGAAGATAAAATAAAAACCAATAACCCCTATGATTAGTTATCTTTTCTTTCCGTATACTGCTCTCCTAACGTTACAGGTCAAACGGAGAAGCGTATTCGAGGGGCTACTGTTGGTGGAAAATATCTCATCTTCGGGGTTATTGCCGAAGCAGCATAAAGACAGTCAACCAGTTCGAAGATTGTCCGAAGACCATCTTCGAAGATGCTCAGAACTTCGTTCGAAGCCCGAAGACAGGCACTAGTTCGAAGTATGTCTTCGAACCAAAGCTCTTCAGGATCTTTTCTGCCAGCTAAGATGGAAGACTTATCTTCTATCCTATTAGATTAGTCTTTTACCATTTTAGCCCTATTAAGGAAACCGAATAGTTTCCTTAATGTCGGTTGTAATAGAGGGGTAAATAGGTCTTTTCCTTAATGTTTAGGCCTATAAATACCCCCCATTTCACCCTGTAATAGGGACCGATTACAAGTGATTCAATACACACTTTCGAACTATTCTAAGCTATTATCCTTTCGGAGGCTTAGAACAGTTTGCTTCGCAAACACTTCGTTTGTTAGTTTCTTTTCTACAGAAACCTGTTAGCGTAATCTTTTACGCCAACAATAGATATCAGACATATCAAGTGAACTGAAGCAGAGCATAATCATTGACAAGTAATCAAAAGCATGTACCAGCTAGAATAAGTAAAGCAGTTCAATCATATAGCAGAAGCAATCTCAAAGTGTGCTATGTGAATATGCATGATATGAACACACACAAAAAGACTCAAGAAAAGAGTAAAGAAGAAAGAAAAACAGACTCAAAATATCCTAAAAAGGATACACAACACCCAAATCCCCTCGTAAACACTCAAAAGTAGACTGATCTAGGGGTTTGGTGAAAATATCAGCCAACTGATGATGGGTATCAACATGAACAAGGTCAATGACACCTTTCTCATATTGATCCCTCAGAAAGTGAAAGCGCACATCAATGTGTTTGGTTTTTGAATGGAGGCAAGGGTTTTTCCATACACTAATCGCACGGGTGCTGTCACAAAACAGAGGAACTCTGGTAGGAAAGAACAACCCAAAGTCTCGCAATGTGAAAATCATCCAAACCAACTGTGAGCAGTAGCTAGCAGCAGCTACATACTCAGCCTCAGTGGTCGAAAGAGCAACTCGTCCTTGTCCAGGCCCCCAGATGTACCCATTGGGGTCATATGAGGCATCATCTCTCCACCAAAGTTGAATTTCTTCAACATGTCCCAAGTGTACTTACCCTGGTGGATGAAGGTGTCGTCCTTGGTCTGCTTGATCTGGAGCCCTAGGAAATACTTGAGCTCACCCATGCGGCTCATCTCAAACTCACTGTGCACCTGCTCAGAAAACTTGGACACAAGAGCGTCAGTAGTACCACCAAAAATGATATCGTCCACGTATATCTAAGCAACCAAGAAATTTGATGCATCTCTGAGCAAGAAAAGAGTTTTATCCACAGAACCCATCACAAAGCCCTTCCCCAGCAAAAACTGCTTTAACTGGTCATACCAAGCCCTGGGGGCTTGCTTCAGACCGTATAAAGCTTTTTGCAGCTTAAAAACATGTCGAGGAAACTTAGGGTTCTCAAAACCGGGGGGCTGCCTAACATAAACCTCCTCCTCTATGTACCCATTCAGAAAAGCACTCTTGACATCCATTTGAAAATGCTTAAAACCCTTCGAAGCGGCAAAAGCTAAGAGAATGCGAATGGAGTCAAGACGGGCAACAGGGGCAAAAGTCTCCTCAAAGTCAATACCCTCTTTCTGGCAAAAACCCTGGGCAACCAGTCGAGCTTTGTTGCGCACCACAACCCCATCTTCACCTTGCTTGTTTTTGAACACCCACTTGGTGCCTATGGGGTTGCATCCGGGTGGCAGCTCAACCAGTGTCCAAACCCGATTGCGGACAAAATTTTCAAGCTCTTCTTGCATAGCATTAATCCAATTCGAATCAGAAAGAGCATGAGAAATGTCTCTGGCCTCAAAAGATGCAACAAAAGCAGATTCAGCAAACACAGCAAGAGAGTCAACAGACGAACGCAAAGTCCTCTCAGATAAATCACCGATGATGAGCTCTGAGGGGTGATCACGCTGAACTGCTCGGGATCCCTGGTGATCTAAAGTCACCTCACCGGAGTCAGCAGCTGGCACCTCTGGACTCGACTGAGGTGCTCGATCGAAGTGGAATAAGTGATCAAAGATCCGCCCTCGTCCTCAGTCGAAGTCTCAGAAGGTGTGGGTTCTGTGGGCAGTGCAGAAGGCCCACCCTCATCAACAGCTGGAGCGTCGTCATCTTCCTCGAAGATGGACTCTCCGAGCTCACCATCACCAGAAAGCTCAAAAGAAGGAGTCAAAGAAGGCAAGGACTCATCAAATGAAAGCTCGCAAGTTTCGACAAGCTGCTGGGAGTCAAGATTCCAAACACGGAAGCCTCGGGAATGTAAAGCATAACCAAGAAAAACTCCCTCCCAGCAACGAGACTAAAACTTGTCCAAATGCCCTCCCTTCTTGAGCACAAAGCACTTGCAGCAAAATGCTCGCAAGTGGCTCACCTTGGGCTGTCTGCCAAACCGCAACTCATATGAAGTTTTACCTAAGTAAGCTCTAAGAAAAATGCGGTTGGCCAGATAGCAAGCCGTGTTCATGGCTTCAGCCCAAAAGCGCCTAGGAGTCCTGTGCTCATCGAGCATCGTCCTGGCCATCTCGACTAGCGTGCGATTCTTTTGTTCCACAACGCCGTTCTATGGGGGAGTGTAAGGAGCAGAAAACTGATGATCAAGACCCTGATCACTACAGAAGCTGACGAACTGAGAGTTCTTCAACTCAAAGCTGTTGTCAGAGCGAATCGCTCGCATCCGACTATTGTTCTCATTCTTTAGCTTCAAAATCAGGTCATGAACAAAATGAAAAGTCTCATCCTTAGACTACAAGAAGAAAACCCACGAGAATTGAGAAAAATCGTCAACAATCACAAGTGCGTACCACTTCCCACCGACTGAGCGTACCCGAGATGGACCAACAGTGTCCATGTGTAACAGCTCTCTTGGATACAAAGTCATCACCTGAGTCACAGGTGAGTGAGAAGCGGCAACCATTTTCCCGTGACGACAGGGATGGCAAACTAGATCCTTCTCTATTTTAAGCTTGGGCAATCCTCGGATGAGGTCCATAGAGCTCAACCTGACTAGCAGATCAAAATTCAAATGGCCCAACCTCCTATGCCACTTCCAGAGCTCAGAGGAGGATCCAGCAATCAAACATCGAGAAGGGCCAAAAGAACTAGAGAAGTCAATCCGAAAAACCTTACCGAAAGGTAAGATCTGACAAATCAAAGACCCTCTAGAATCAACCACAGAAGAACTGCCCTTCTTAAAATGAACCTCGAAACCATCCTCAAGAAGTTGCGAAACAGAAATCAAATTGAAGTTCAAATTTCCAACCAAGGCAACGTTCTTCAAAGAGAAATGGTCTGAGATGCGAATTGAGCCAATGTCGTGTACCTTCCCTTGACCACTATTCCTGAAGGTGATGTATTTTTTGGAGCTCGGGGGAGAGAGACTGGAGAACCATCTGCGATGTCCCGTCATGTTGCGAGAGCATCCTTAGTCCATGATCCATACGTCCTCTAGTCCCCGATCCTACACAATCAGTGGTTATAAGGGGGAGCAAATGGTCTGGCACCAGGTTTAGCAAAAGAACTAAACCAGTGTCGAGCCATCTGCTCAAAAGACAGAAAGCAGAAATCATCATGAGAGTTTGGACCAAAATGCGTCTCAAAGCGTGGTCCTCTGTTCTGCCTAAAACCTCGGCCACGAGGTCTAGGACCATATCCAAAATGGCCTGGAGCTCTGCCGGAGCCAACACCACCATCCGGAGCACGGGCATGAAAGCCGTCTCCTCTACCACCACCTACACGACGTGGCCTGGCCTCTAGCCTCTCCCCGCGTCGAGGAACTCTCAGTCTACCACCCTGCTGGTAGAATTGTTCCTGGCCACCACGAGCTCTCTCTTCTCTCTCAACTCGCTTCCTTCTGAAGCAAAACTCCGCAAGATGTCCGTCTCTCTGACAATACTCACAGTGATAGGTGGGCTTCTTGGGATGTGGTTGAGGCTTGGGGTTTTTGGGCTTAGTGGTGTTGGGTGTAGTCTCCTTGGTGTGAGAGGGTCCAGGAAGAGAGTCAAGAGAAGTGCGGAGGTGTTTGGGCTTTGGAACCCAGATGGGCTTCTTGGGTGGAGCTTTGGGCTGTTCTTGGAACACTCCATCCTTGGGCTGACTAGCTTGGAAAGAGTCAGTGGAGTGAGTCTTGGGGTATCTCTATTCAGGAGTCATTTTACTCCACTCCACTGCCCGGCTAATGGCACTCTCAAAGTCAGCCTTGGTGTAGGTGTAGCCTACCCCAAACCCATCCTGCCTCTTAAACTACTGGATCATCATGCCGAGCTATGGCTCTCTGGCACTCACCCAACTCAGGATTTGACAGAGGTAAAAATTCTCATTTTGGACATTATCTAGCTCCTCTCTCAAGGAAGCTAGAACCTCCACCTGAGACAAGCAGGTCTCACACTCTCTATCAACCTAGACAGACTTCTCGGCTTTCAGCTTGATCAACTCCAATCTAAGAGACAAGCAGTTCTCACAGACAGTGGGTGGAACTGACAGTGTCTCAAGATCTAGCCTAGTCTTCTCCAGCTCAGCTCTAGCTCTCTCCAAATTGCTCAAATGCTCATCACCCTTGGCTTTCAGCTCAGCTAAACTAGCTAGATGAGATGGGCAATCAGCAAAGGGCACGACGATAGTGGCATGAGCATCTTTCAGCTCCAGCTAAGCGCTCTCAAGCTCAGTGGTCAAAGCGTCCCTCTCATCAACCCTTTCTGTGTACTTGGACTTCAGAGTCGTCAGGTCACACAGCAACACCTCACACTTTGGGCACTCACTACTATCACCCAAGCAAGGGGAAGAAGATAGACTCTCAATTTTGTCGTTGGCCATGGCAAGCTCACTCTCAAGCTCATCTATCCTCTTCTTAGCCCCTCTAAGTAGTTTTTCCCGATATTTCAACTCCTGATGATTGCTTTCAAGTAAATCAAAAATTTCACGTTCGTAAGAGGATACCTTCTCATTTTCATCGTCGTCGGAGTCGTCGGAGGAGCCCTTCTCTTCCTTATCCCCAAGAGCCATTGAGCAGAAGCTCTTGCGGTATCTTCGGTGTTGATGTGAGCGGTTCTTCGGCCTCTCCCCGAAAGCCATGAAGCAAAGGCCCGCCGGATCATCCTTGTCCTTCCCCTTCCTGATGACAATCTCCTCATCGCTTGAGCTCGATGAATACGAAGAAGACGTGGAACGCTTGGAGTAGCTTTTCTCCATCTCGGCGAAGAAGGCCTTGTCGCGCTTCTTGTTCTCACACCGGTAGTCCTTCGGAGCCTTTCTGAAGAATCTAGTCTTTGGCTTGCCCTTTGTGAAGGAAGAGATGTCGTGCTTGCCGGAGTCATAGAAGCCACCACCGGTCCCCTTCTTGTGACCATTGCGCTTGGGGCAGTCGGCGATGAAGTGACCTGGATCACCACACTCAAAGCACCCAGATTTTGTGATGTGTCTTTTGAACATTCTCTTGTCATAAACACGACGCACCCGGTTGTTAAAAATACACAGATCATCATCTCCTAATGACTCGAGCTAGTCCTCAGTGATAGACATCAAGGAGAACCCAGCACAGCTCACAGAAGAGGGATCAGTAGAAGGTGTAGAAAGGGCCAGGGTCTTTGATCCAGAGCCAGTGAGATTTGATCTCAACTGGGTATCAACCTCAGTGGCCTTCAGCTTGCTAAACAACTCAGAAATTGTCAAGGTATCATAAGAGGTGCTCTCAATGATAGAGGATACCTTGATCTCCCAGATCTTAGGGTCCAAGGTATGGAGAACCTTGAGCGCCTGCTCATGATCTGAGACTAACTGAACTCCCTCAGCCTTGTTGGCCCCAAGCTTGTTGATGATCGATTGAAAATGACCAAACAAGGCTTCAACAGATTCACCCGGCTTCTGTGTGAAATTTTCGTATTCACGCCGGTAGGTCTGATAAAGCCGAGCCTTGACCTGGGCTGTCCCCTCATGGTGTGCCTGGAGGGTAGCCCAGATCTCTCTAGCAGTTGTGAGATGGCTCACTCGCTCAAATTCAGTGGGACCTAAGCCAGAAAATAAAATGTTCACCGCTTTGTTGTTGTTTTGATGTTGGGCGATAATATCAGGAGAATTACGCTCAGCAACAGGTAAAACTATGAAAGTAGCATGAACACAAATGTCCCAGATGTCCGAGCTTTGGCTCATGAGATAGGCTCGCATGCGAGTCTTCCAATAATTATAGCCATAATCTTCCAAGGACGGGACCTTTCAAGGAGACGTCATGATCACTACTGGGGTTTAGAATCGGTTAACGTATGGAAAAACCCTAACCAGGATCTGATACCACTTGTAGGGCCGAAAGTAGCGACCAGAGGGGGGTGAATGGGCGCCTAAAAAATTCTTTCGAATCAATGGCCTGCTCCCAACACCCAACGCACCTCAACAGACTTAACTAAGAAAGATAAACAGATCGACAGTGCCTTAAAAGACCTAGCCTAAAAACAACCGGTGTCCTAATCAAAAAGACACCAACACAATGCTAATAGGCAGAATAACAAATCATTTAATACATGAGCAGATCAAGCTTCACAGAGATAGATCATCACAAAGATTTAGCATGAATGCACGTAAAACGAGGAATCTTACTGTTCAAGATTTTTCTCCTGTTCGGTACTTGACGAAGCCTGTGCGTAGTGCACTCGCGAAGTCTGATGTAGTCGAAGATGGTTCGGAGCGGTCGTGTGAAGCCTGCCTCTCCGAAGTGTATACTCCGAAACTAACACATCAAATCGAAGCCTAGACACGCATACTTCGCTTGTACAGTGAACAACTAGGAACCTCGTGTGGGGCTTCGGAGTACGTAATGCCAGGGTAGATAACAGCAAGAAAACTGCAAAGTATGCAAGGAAAAGATCTAGTCGAGGCCTACTTCAAAGAAGCCAAAGTCTATCAGAGCTTGAGTTAAGAAAAAAACTTCGGCTTCGAAGTACCTTCATGTTGGACTTCGAATGAGACAAACACAGAACCAAAGCATGCAACAATTTGAAGATATGCCTCGAACTACATGCCCATCAAAAGCACTAGTGAAGCCTTTAAGTTTAATGCTAGAGGCAGCGAAGTCTGCTACGCAGAGAAGGTCACACAGCTACTTCGAAGCAGTAGCCTTTGCTCAGCTAGAGAAATAAAATGTACGAAGCTTCGAAACACAAACCCTGCGAAGCCTATACTCTGAACAAAATTAGCTTCGACCAAAGAGCAGGACTTCGAACAGGACGCTGGCAGACAAGCTACAGAGAAGCAACGGAACTTAAGAGGAAAAATCCTATCCTAACACCAGCAGGAGCTAGGCAAGAAAACTAGCACCTATACAGCAACTAGACTATTCAGCCTATACTTGATGCACGAGATCTTTGCGCAGACGAAGAACAGGACTACAAAAATCAAGACGTACAACTGCGCAGAACAAGAACTAGCCACAACGCAAGAAACAGTGCCCAGATTAAAATAACTAGTTCTCAGCACATAAACCAAGGCAACCAGAGAAAAGTTACTCGCACAGAGACGAAAACGCTAGGCACGCAAAACGATTCAATCAATTCGATGAGTAAACTACTAAACGCCGATGGCTGAGAACCGAAGATTAAAACCAGAGGAGGCAAAAACACTCACGGTGCGCATCCGATGAAAGAGATGGCGGCTGAGAGAATGAAACACCAGGAGGATGAACAAAAAGTGACCCAATCTCTTGATTAGTAAAGTGATTTCAGAAAGGGTGACCCTAACCCTAGGGATTGAGGCCCTATTTATAGGCGGCCCAATAGCCTAGGAAAATACCAAAAGACCCTTAGGGTTTTTACAGACGCTGAAATAAAATGGAAAAAACCAAACTACCCTTAGGATATTTTTATAGACTCGACTGACTAACTGTGGGCCTAAGGACAAAATAGTAAACTCCTATTTACAGATGACCTATCTAGAAGCGGAGCTTTCATAGCGACTACGGCTTCGCCCCAGAACGGTCCGATCCGAGATCATCGGTCGTCAGTTTTGCGCTGAAACTGACAAAGCGTCCACCGACTTTGCACCAGGTACCCGGATTGGGCCGGCTCGATTTCGCAGCTCTCTCAGCCCGGCAATCGCTCGCCGCTCGTGTACCTGAGTCAATCCTAGTCAACAGCCCAGTAGATCCTATGCTTCTTCTAGCCCATGTACCCGGATTGGGCCAGCCCAACTTTGCGGCCCCTCTGCCCGACAGTCGATCGCTGCCCGTGTACCTGAGTCACATGCGGCCAGACACAGCAGGTCTTCTCCTTTATTCAGTCCTCTTTGACTTCCGTTGATAATGACTCATCACATCTAGAGCCATGAGGCCCACGCTCTTCAGCATGGCTCCTCAACTCTTTACCTGGACCCTCTCATACCAAAGAATCTACACCCAACACCACCAAGCCTAAGAATCCCAAGCCTCAACCACATCCCAAGAAGCCTACCTATCACTGTGACTTTTGTTAGAGAGACAGGCATCTTGAGGAGTTTTGCTTCAGGAGGAAGCGGGTTGAGAGAGCAGAGAGAGCTCGATGTGGGCAGGAGCAGTTCTACCAGCAGGGTGGTAGACAGAGAGTCCCTTGACGTGGAGAGAGGCTAGAGGCTAGGCCGTGCTCTGGAGGGTGGTTTTCGTTCCGGCAGAGCTCTAGGCCGTTCTGGATACGGTTTTGGACCTCGTGGCCACGATTTTAGGCAGAACAGAGGATCGCTCTTTGAGCAACGTTTTGGTCAAATTCATATGATTCCTTCTGCTTTCCTACTTATGACCAGATGGCTCGACACTAGTTTAGCTCCTTTGCTAAACCAGGCGTCGGACCGTTTGCTCCCACTCATGACCATTGATCTTGCAGGATCGAGGACTGGAGGACGTGTGGATCATGGATTCAGGATATTCTCGCCACATGACGGGACACCGCAGATGGTTCTCCAGCCTCACTCCCCCGAGCTCCAAGGAATACATCACTTTCGGGAACAATGGTCAAGGGAAGGTACAAGGTATTGGGTTGATTCACATCTCTGATCATTTCTCTTTAAAGAATGTTGCTTTGGTTGGAAACTTAAATTTTAATTAATTTTTTTTTCGCAACTTCTTGAGGATGGTTTAGAGGTTCGCTTTAAGAAGGGCATGTCTTCTGTTGTTGATTCTAGAGGATCTTTGGTTTGCCAGATCTTACCCTTTGGTAAGGTTTTTCGTATTGATTTCTCTAGTTCTTCTGGCCCTTCTCGTTGTTTTATTGCTGGATCCACCTCTGAGCTCTGGAAGTGGCATAGGAGGTTAGGTCATTTGAGCTTTGATCTGCTTGTTAGATTGAGCTCTATGAATCTTATATGAGGATTTCCCAAGCTTAAGATGGAGCAAGATCTAGTTTGTCACCCCTGTCGTCATGGGAAAAAGGTTGCCGCTTCTCACGCACCTGTGACTCATGTGATGACTTCGTACCCAGGAGAGTTGTTACACATGGATACAGTTGGTCCAGCTCGAGTACGCTCAGTCGGTGGGAAGTGGTACGCGCTTGTGATAGTTGATGATTTTTCTCGATTCTCATGGGTTTTCTTTTTGGAGTCTACGGATGAGGTTTTCAGTTTGTTCATGACCTGATTTTGAAGCTGAAGAACGAGAACAATGGTCGGATGTGAGCAATTCATTCGAATAATAGCTCTGAGTTTAAGAACTCTCAGTTCGTCAGCTTCTGTAGTGATCAGGGTCTTGATCATCAGTTCTCTGCCCCTTACACTCCCCCACAGAAACGTTGTTGTGGAACGAAAGAACCGCACGCTAGTCGAGATGGCTAGGACGATGCTCAATGAGCATAGGACCCCTAGGTGCTTTTGGGCTGAAGCCATGAACACAGCTTGCTATCTAGCCAACTGCATTTTTCTTAGAGCTTACTTAAGTAAGACATCATATGAGTTGCGGTTTGGCAGACAGCCCAAGGTGAGTCACTTGCGAGCTTTTGGATGCAAGTGCTTTGTGCTCAAGAAGTGAGGGCATTTGGACAAGTTTGAGTCTCGTTGCTGGGATGGAGTCTTTCTTGGTTATGCTTTGCATTCCCGGGGCTTTCGTGTTTGGAACCTAGATTCTCAGCTCTTGTCGAGACTTGTGAGGTTTCTTTTGATGAGTTCATGCCTTCGTTGACTCCTTCTTTTGAGCTTTTTGGAGATGATGAGCTTGGAGAGTCCATCTTCAAGGAAGATGATGACACTCTTGCTGTTGATGAGGGTGGGCCCTCTACACAGCCTGTAGACCCCACACCTTCTGAGACTTCAACTGAGGACAAGGATGGACCCCTGATCACTTCTTCTACTTCGATCGAGCCTCCTTAGTCGAGTACAGAGGTGCCAGTTGCTGACTCCGGTGAGGTGACTTCAGATCACCTAGGATCCCGAGCAGTTCGACGTGATCACCCCTCAGAGCTCATCATCGGTGATCTTACTGAGAGATCCTTACGTTCTTCTATTGGTTCTCTTGCTGTGTTTGCTGAGTCTGCGTTTGTCGCCACTTTTGAGCCTAGAGACGTTTCTCATGCTCTTTCTGATTCAAATTGGATAAACGCCATGCAAGAAGAGCTTGAAAACTTTGTTCACAATTGGGTTTTGACACTGGTTTAGCTGCCGCCTAGGTGCAACACCATAGGCACCAAGTGGGTGTTTAAGAACAAATAAGGTGAAGGTGGAGTTGTGGTGCGCAACAAAGCTCGACTAGTTGCAGAGGGTTTTTGCTAGAAAGAATGTATTGATTTTGAGGAGACCTTCGCCCCTGTTGCTCGTCTTGAGTCCATTCGTATTCTTTTGTCCTTTGCTGCTTCTAAAGGTTTTAAGCTTTTTTCAAATGGATGTCAAGAGTGCTTTTCTGAACGGGTATATAGAGGAGGAGGTCTATGTTAAGCAACCCCCCAGTTTTGAGAACCCTAAATTTCCACGACATGTTTACAAGCTGCGGAAGGCTTTATACGGTCTAAAGTAGGCCCACAGGGCTTGGTATGTGAGAAACCAAGGGTGGTTTCGGTGTTTGTGATGAGTGATTGACTGGTTTTTACCCTCTGTTCGAAGGGTACCTCCGGAGGGGCTTCGGAGGTGGTACCTCCGAAGGGTGTTCGGAGGTGTTTCACCGGAGTGTGTTCGGTGTTTGCTTGCTGCAGCTGTGCAGCGGAGTGTGCCTGTCGGAGGGGTCCGGCAGTACACGATGACAGGGTTCGTACCGATGGCTTCGGTACTTTGGGCGGTACACCGGAGTGTGTACCGAAGGTTGCTAACCCGGAGAGGTCTCCGGAGTACTGGATACACTTGTTTGCTTGTCGGTGGTGCGCAGGGACTTCGGAGGCGACGGACAGGGTTCGAGCCGGGTGAACCTGGGTCAAGCGGGTGGCTTGATGCCAGGGGAGCGGGGAGCTCCGTCACGGTGGCTGCGAAGGTGGTCCCGGTCGGTCTTCGGGTCGAGGCGCGCCAGGTGAAGGCAGAGAGTGCGGAGTGTGGCTCCGGCTGAAGGTACTCCGAGACAAAGTCCTCGGAGGTGAGGCACTTCGAAGGTACTCCGGATGGAGTGACTTCGGAGTTGGATGGAACAAGTCCTCTGCGGAGGCAAGGAGTTCGAAGTGTGCTCCGGAGGGAGACACTCGAAGGTTACCCGACGAAGGTCTCAGAAGTCGAGGCGCATCGAAGGCATGGTCCGGGTGAGGCTCGTCGTGGAGTGTGCTCGGGGAGAGGCACTGCGACGGAGTGCTCATGGAATGCTTCATGCGAAGGCCTTGGACGAAGGAGGGACTTCGAAGGGTGGTACTCCGAAGGTGGGCTTCGGAGTGAGGTTGACTTGAGGTGCTTCGGCCATGCATGGCTTCGGTACACGGACGGACGGTGTTCGAGCTCGGAGTAGCTGCGAAGCCGTGGTGATCCACTCCGGAGGTGGTGGTGCGAAGGCCCAAGGGCTTTGACGGCTTCGGCTCAAAACCGTCACTGTATCGAAGGTCTTCTTCGGCGGAGCGAAGGCCAACAGGCTGCAGGCTTCTCGCCGAAGCTTCCGCACCCCTCACGTGCGAAGGGAGGTTCCAGAAGTCAACACTGTAAAGGCTGACACTGTCTGTTCTGAAAAAGGCTGACACTGTCCCCTCTGCAGCTGACAGAGAAGCCTCCAAAATAAAGGTGGACTACCTTTTGTACCCCTTAGTTCTGTAGAGACAAAATGGATGTAAACCCTAGGGGTAAAGTAGTCACTTCCTTAGGATGAAGCCGTGGGCTATAAATATGGGGGCTCGGTAGGTAACATTTAACACTTTGAGCATTTACTGTTGAGCTCCTGTAGCCATACACTTCAATTGAATACATCCTGAGAGTTCATTTTTTTGTGTTCCGTGTTCAAGCGGCGAAGCCCTGTTTCTGTGTGCTTTTGCTTGAGCTCGCGTTGCATACCTCGCTAGCTTTTAGTTCACCGAAGCCTGTCTTGGCGAAGGGTGTTTTTCTGGCGTAGTGTGCTTTTCAGTGTGCTGTCGCTCTGTGTAACACGAGGCAAGACCTCGCTGCTTACTAGCGAAGCCCTGGTAGTATCCCGTTTTGCTTCCTGTATCGAAGTCCTTAGCGTAGTCCGTTTTGTGTGCGTGTAGACCTTTGCGTACGAAGCCCAGCACCAGTTGCTGTCGCTAAGTACTTGGTCGAAGTCCTCAGAGGGCTGTCCACTCTTGCGAAGGGTGAAGTGCGAAGCCTGCTCGTTGCACCTCGTGTGCGAAGCCCGCACTGACTTAGCAGAGTAGGTTTTCGAGGGTTGTAAGTGGAGCGAAGTCTTCTTGACTTCGAACTTTT
The DNA here is from genome assembly GCA_019279435.1 of Zizania palustris. Taxonomy (NCBI): domain Eukaryota; kingdom Viridiplantae; phylum Streptophyta; class Magnoliopsida; order Poales; family Poaceae; genus Zizania; species Zizania palustris. The sequence goes on along the minus strand of JAAALK010000289.1, from coordinate 57,975,886 downwards.
GCCACTCCGAAGCCTGTGTTCGAAGGTGTCGAAGTACCTCCGAACCAGACCTTCGAAGTCTGTGTTCGAAGCCTGTTCCGCAGAAGACAGAACAGAACCGAAGGCTAAAGTTTTTAGCCCGAAATTTTAAAAAGCTCCCATTCACCCCCCCTCTGGTCGCCGTTTCCGGTCCAACAATTGGTATCAGAGCAGGTTAAGATCACCAGTTGACCTTAACCGGTTTTGTGATCTGTTGGCGACATGGATAGAGGCAGTAAAATTCCTCTGTTCGATGGGACAGATTTTGCATACTGGAAGGTGCGCATGGAGGCTTACTTGTTAAGCCAAGGAAATGCAATTTGGGAGATTGTGGACTCACAATACTCCATCCCTGATACCCGCACCACTCAAACTGAAAAAGATCAGTATATTGCCAACTCGAAGGCAAGGAACATACTATTCATTGGTTTGAGTCGGAGTGAGTTTGATAGGGTGCAGCACCTTAGGACTGCTAGGGAGATTTGGACAACACTCACTGTCTTTCATGAGGGCTCTGCTCAGATTAAGGCCAGGCGCCAAAGCACCTACAATCAACAGTATCAGCTGTTTGTGCAGGCACCTGGTGAATCTGTAGATGCCATGTTTTCTCGCTTTGACGCGATAGTGAGTAACTTGCGATCCAACGGGACGCTTGCTTACAGTGACCACGATAGGGCTATCAAGCTTCTCTATGCTCTTGACCGTAGCATATGGGAGGTGAAGATATCCAGCATTGAGGAGTCCACAGGCTATGACTCATTGACCTGTGACGAACTCTTTAGCAAGCTGAAGTCCACAGAGATTGCCAAGGCATCTCTTGCAGTGCACAGAAGCTCTTTGCCACAGCCATTGGCATTGGTTTCTAGCACTAGCCGTGGCACCACTGCAGAACCAAGCACATCAGGCACTTGTGTTCTTGCAGATGGTTTTGCTTTGTCCTCCCTGGTCTCCGTCACAAAGGAGCAGGTGGACACTCTAGCTGATGATGAGCTTGCTCTCATTGCCCGGAGGTTCACCCGCTTTCATCATGAGAGACGGGATCAGAGGAGAAGTGGTTTTAGTGGCTGCTATGAATGTGGCGACACCTCTCACATTAAGGCCAATTGCCCCAAGGTCAAGAAGAGAGATGAGAGTGAGCGCCCCAAATTCCACAAAAAGGAGAGGAAGCCCTTTGTGAAGGGCAAGCGCGGCAAGATGGCTAAGAAAGTAGCCAAGGCCGCTTCCAGAGCTTTTGTTGCTGCTCTCAGCGACATCGACACGTCCTCAACTGAGGAGTCGAGCTCTGAGGAGGAGGAGTCCCCAAGGAAGGAGGACAAGAAGGATAAGAAGGGACGTGACTTCACCGGCCTTTGCTTCATGGCCGACAGCGATCACAGCGGCGATGAGCTTGACTCATCTGAGGTAAACCTATCATCTGACCAGCTTCTAATTAAATTAGATGAGCTGAATGAAGTAGTGCTTGGTCAGGATAGATTACTTGTGCAAGCCGCTAGAGAAAGAAAAGACCTTAGACTTAGGCTAGAAAATATGTCTACTGAATATGCCATGCTTAAGTCTAAATTTGATGATGCTGAATGTGAATCATGTTCTGTTGTCATGAGTGAGCTTGCTCAGTTGCGTTCTGTTCATGCTCAAACTCTTTCTGAGCTTGAGACTGCACAGAAGCAGCTTTTGGAGGTGGATTCTAGACCTCATGATGTTGATTGCATGAACTGCTCTTTATTACGCGATAGCATTAATTTACGTGATAAGCATGTTCATGATTTGGAGGCTAGATTGGAGAGGGCCGGTAGTTCTAAGGATGTGCAGCCTGTGTGTGACACATGCATTACCCTTAAGGACCAGCTAGGCACTGTCAGAGAGCGAGCTGAAAATCTCATGTCTGAAAATGAATACCTTCTTTCTGTGGTGAATAAATGCACTGAAGGGAAGGGTAGGATGGATTTGCTCTTGGCCAAGACCAAGTTGTGTGCTGACAGAGCCGGGGTAGCTCTAGGTTTGGGTTTTGAGAGGATAGCTTCAGACAGTCAGACCAAAACTGTTTTCACCTCTCCCACCACCCTAGAGAAAGAGAGAGATCTGTTGAACACCCCATCAGCCAAAAAGCCTACCCATCCACCAAAGAAAACCACTCCTCCTGCCAAGAAAAATCCTCCCAAGAAAGCCACTCAGAAAAAACCCAAGGAGCCTGTGAGAGTTGCTCCTCTGACCCATGAGAGTGCCCCCAGGAGAGTGTTTCACTGTTCTTATTGTCAGCGGGCGGGTCATTTGATTGGTTTCTGTTTCCGTCGCATCAAGGATGAGCGACGTGCACAGGCGATGAGCTATCAGGACATGCATTACCCATCTTTAGGTATGCATGAGTCTGAGTTTTACTCTCGTCCTGTTTTTGAGGCTCCTCGTGCTTCTCGGAGAGGTTTTGCTCCTCGATGTGTTCACCATGTTCCATATGGTGGTAGACCTCGAGCGAGTAGCTTTGTACCTCGTCAGAGTAGGAGACCTCGACATGCTTTGCGTTCTTTGCATGTAGGTAGACCTCGCACTTTGCATCATTCTGATTTTTATGTGCGTAGACCGTCTACTTTTACTGTGCCTACTACTCGTGTCACTCAGTGCTGGATGCCTCGTCATTATTTTACTCACCCCAGCACTGAGCGATCGAGGCGTTCTTATCATGTGTAGGCGACAGGTCGAGGCTTGGAGGGCACGTGGATCATGGACTCCGGTTGTTCGCGCCACATGACCGGAGATGCAAACTGGTTCTCCAGCCTCACAACAACCAAGCAAAGGGAACATATCACCTTCGGAAACAATCGAAGGAGTAGAGTGAAAGGTAAAGGTGTGGTAAGAATTAACGCAAACTTCACTCTCAAAGATGTTGCTTTGGTTGAGAACCTGGGATACAATTTGCTGTCTGTATCTCAGTTGCTTGATGAGGGCTTCGAAGTGCGATTTCATCGCGATACTTCGCAAGTGCTCAATTCTGATGGCGTTGTGGTGTGTAAGATCTTTAGAGTTGGGAGAGTTTTTGGAGCTGATTTTTCAGAGTCGTCTGGTTCTTCTCATTGCCTTGTTGCTCATTCGACTTCTGAGCTTTGGAAGTGGCATAGGAGACTAGGGCATATGAGCTTTGAGTTGCTTGCTCGTCTGAGCGCCCTAGGTTTGATCCGAGGATTGCCCAAGCTCAAGTTTGAGAAGAATTTAGTTTGCGCTCCTTGTCGACATGGTAAAATGATTGCCGCTTCGCATTCGCCAGTCACCACTGTGATGACTGAACACCCCGGAGAACTTCTCCATATGGACACTGTAGGTCCCTCTCGGGTTAGTTCTTTAGGCGGCAAGTGGTATGTACTTGTTATTGTCGACGATTTCTCTCGCTACTCTTGGGTCTTCTTTCTTGCCAGCAAGGATGAAGTGTTTTCACACTTTCGGAGCTTGGCTTTGAGACTTTTCACTGAACTCCCAGGTGCATTAAAATTCATTCGAAGCGATAATGGCACCGAGTTCAAAAATAGTCTCTTTGTTGACTTTTGCATGGAGCATGGCATAGAACATCAATTCTCTGCTCCGCGGGTTCCTCAACAGAACGGTGTTGTTGAGAGGAAAAACCGCACTTTGGTTGAGATGGCTAGGACGATGCTTGATGAGCATAGGACTCCTAGAAAATTCTGGGCTGAGGCCATGAACACTGCTTGCTACATCTCAAACCGAATTTTCTTGCGCTCAATTTTAAATTTAACATCTTATGAACTACGTTTTGGGAGACAGCCCAAGGTTACTCATCTTCGAGTTTTTGGCTGTCGCTGCTTTATCCTAAAACGTGGTAACTTGGATAAATTTGAGTCGCGATCTTCTGACGGGATCTTTTTGGGTTATACTACTCATGGTCACTCCTATCGTGTTTATAACTTGGAAACTAACACTGTCATCGAGTCATGTGATGTGACTTTTGATGAATCTACCCCCTCTGTTAGTTCTGCTTTTGAACAGGCAAATGAACACAACATGGAACAGACTTTGTTCGAAGAAGAAGATCCCGGAGAATTCGAGGATGATCCCCTACTACCCTCGACATCAACCCCCGAAGCTGACCCCGCTTCAACTACTTCGGCACGAGGTCCCGAAGCGACTACCTCAACATCGGTCATCTTGGACCACTCCAACGCACAAGTTGAGGGGGAGACTGCATCCCGCCGCGAGGCTCCACATCATGTCCAAAGGATGCACCCTCCCGAGCAGATCATTGGTGAGCTTGATCAAAGGGTAACACGTTCTCACGCTCATTTCACTAATGCTGCTTTTGTTGCTTCTTTCGAGCCCTTAGATGTTAGTCATGCACTTTCTGATTCTAGTTGGATCAATGCCATGCATGAAGAGCTTGAGAATTTTGAAAGAAACCAAGTCTGGACTTTAGTTGATCCTCCACCTAATGTTCATTTCATTGGAACAAAATGGATTTTTAAAAATAAACAAGGGGAGGATGGGACAATTGTTAGAAACAAGGCTAGACTTGTAGCTCAGGGTTTTTCTCAACTAGAAGGGATTGATTTTACTGAAACTTTTGCACCTGTTGCTCGCCTTGAGGCCATTAGGATTTTGCTTGCCTTTGCGACATCCCGGGGATTCAAACTCTATCAAATGGATGTCAAAAGTGCTTTTCTTAATGGCTTCATAGGTGAAGATGTTTATGTAAAACAACCCCCTGGTTTTGAAAACCCCAAGTACCCACATAAAGTCCTTAAACTTCATAAGGCGCTTTATGGACTCAAGCAGGCCCCTCGGGCGTGGTATGATAGACTTAAGTCTTTTCTGCTTGAGCGAGGGTATTTAATGGGCTCTGTTGATAAAACTTTGTTTACTCTCAAGCATGGCAAAGATTTCCTCCTAGTGCAGATTTATGTGGATGATATCATCTTTGGTGGCTCTTCTCATGCTTTAGTTGCCGAGTTTGCAGATACCATGAGCAGGGAGTTTGAAATGTCGATGATGGGTGAACTCACCTTTTTCCTTGGTTTGCAAATCAAGCAAAGCAAACAAGGTACTTTTGTCCACCAGACAAAGTACACCAAGGACCTGCTCAAGAAGTTCGACATGTCCGATGCGAAGCCTCTCGCCACTCCAATGGCTACATCTGTAGCATTGGACCCTGACGAAGATGGAGAAGCCGTAGATCAGAAGGAGTTCCGGAGCATGATCGGCTCCCTCCTATACTTGACTGCTACGAGGCCGGACATACACTTCGCTGTGTGTCTGTGCGCTCGTTTTCAGGCTTCACCACGAGCTTCGCATCGCCAAGCGGTTAAGCGCATTCTAAGGTATCTCAAACACACCCTTGAATTTGGCATATGGTATTCATCGTCTTCTTCTTTATGTCTTAGAGGTTATTCAGATGCGGATTTTGCTGGGTGTAGAATTGATAGGAAGAGTACCTCTGGTACTTGTCATTTTCTGGGTACGTCTCTGGTTTGCTGGTCTTCCCGCAAACAGTCTAGTGTTGCACAATCGACGGCTGAGGCCGAATATGTTGCTGCAGCTAGCTGTTGCTCTCAGATTTTGTGGATGGTTTCCACTTTACGGGATTTCGGGTTAGATTATAAGAGTGTTCCACTTTTCTGTGATAACACTAGTGCTATTTGTATTGCAAACAACCCGGTTCAGCATTCCAGAACCAAACACATTGATGTACGGTATCATTTTCTCAGAGATCACAATGAGAAGGGTGATATTGAACTTCAATATGTTGATACCCAACACCAGCTTGCCGACATTTTTACAAAACCCCTTGATGCATCTCGATTTGCTTACTTGCGTGGGGAACTTGGCATTTGTCACCCTTACGGCATTTTGTGAGGGGGAGCTGATTTTAATTGTCTTGCATATGCTCATTATGTGTGGAATTGCACTTACATCTTTTGCTATTATATGCCTGCTTTTAATTCAAAGAACTCATGACAGCTCAGCTCTATGAAATGTGTCTGGAACATTGATTGTGCATGATGTTTTATTTTCTAAAATCAAAACTTGCTCACCGCACAATTTTGTATCTAGCTTGTTTAGGCTGGACTGCTTTTAGCTATCTTTTATCTACTTGACAGCAAGACACTGTTCCTTGGATGCTAAAATTTGCAACTTGAAAAATGTGTTCTTTATTCATGGATACTCATCAAAATATTAAATTCATCAAAATCAAAATCAAAAATCCATGATTTGCCTGGTTTCAATGAAAAGATCCAGGAGGGTTTGTTTGTCGCACTACTCTATTCTAGACTGCCTACCATTGCACTTTGGTCTGAACTGGGATAGTGTAGTGTTTGCCAAAATCACCGCCTTAAGCTTCAGATGGCTTTCATGCCTAGGCTTGGCCTGATTGGAAAGTATAAGGTGGACAAACAAATAACCCCTGGCATTAAGAAAAGAACAACAAAATTAATTAATCATCAAGCTTGCTTTCAAAGCTCCTTTTTGAACAAGACTTGTCTGTCTAGGGTAGAAATTGTTAGCTTTGCGCAGTCCTTGCCTTCACATGTCTAGTTGCTATGATTAAGTGATGATGCTTTTATCTCAAAATGACAAAATCACATGCCATCATCTTGTTTCACAGAATGTTAAATTGAGCTGAGCACATGTACATTGGTATTACTGTTGGCATATTTTTGCATTATATGTCTTTGCAATTCTATTCATTTCGAAGCTTTGCATTTTTTGACTGCTCCTTGATGCTTGCATTGCCAAAGGGGGAGGGATTTGCTATGTTCTCTGCCGCAAGAGCATTATTTCGAAAAGGGGAGAGATTTTTGACATAAAGGGGGAGAAAAATTTGCTTAACTCAGGGGGAGTTTTTATCAAGGGGAGATTTGCCAAAAAGGGCTTTTACTCTTTTAAGAAAGGGGAAGAAAAATTTCTTTTATCAAGTGACATGATTTGGCTCTTTTTGAGTTTTTATGGTCACTTGTGTGCTGAAAGCTTTTCATTTTTCTTGAAATTGGAATTGGTTGTCAATGCACTCATCAAGGGGGAGATTGAGAAACCAAGGGTGGTTTCGGTGTTTGTGATGAGTGATTGACTGGTTTTTACCCTCTGTTCGAAGGGTACCTCCGGAGGGGCTTCGGAGGTGGTACCTCCGAAGGGTGTTCGGAGGTGTTTCACCGGAGTGTGTTCGGTGTTTGCTTGCTGCAGCTGTGCAGCGGAGTGTGCCTGTCGGAGGGGTCCGGCAGTACACGATGACAGGGTTCGTACCGATGGCTTCGGTACTTTGGGCGGTACACCGGAGTGTGTACCGAAGGTTGCTAACCCGGAGAGGTCTCCGGAGTACTGGATACACTTGTTTGCTTGTCGGTGGTGCGCAGGGACTTCGGAGGCGACGGACAGGGTTCGAGCCGGGTGAACCTGGGTCAAGCGGGTGGCTTGATGCCAGGGGAGCGGGGAGCTCCGTCACGGTGGCTGCGAAGGTGGTCCGGGTCGGTCTTCGGGTCGAGGCGCGCCAGGTGAAGGCAGAGAGTGCGGAGTGTGGCTCCGGCTGAAGGTACTCCGAGACAAAGTCCTCGGAGGTGAGGCACTTCGAAGGTACTCCGGATGGAGTGACTTCGGAGTTGGATGGAACAAGTCCTCTGCGGAGGCAAGGAGTTCGAAGTGTGCTCCGGAGGGAGACACTCGAAGGTTACCCGACGAAGGTCTCAGAAGTCGAGGCGCATCGAAGGCATGGTCCGGGTGAGGCTCGTCGTGGAGTGTGCTCGGGGAGAGGCACTGCGACGGAGTGCTCATGGAATGCTTCATGCGAAGGCCTTGGACGAAGGAGGGACTTCGAAGGGTGGTACTCCGAAGGTGGGCTTCGGAGTGAGGTTGACTTGAGGTGCTTCGGCCATGCATGGCTTCGGTACACGGACGGACGGTGTTCGAGCTCGGAGTAGCTGCGAAGCCGTGGTGATCCACTCCGGAGGTGGTGGTGCGAAGGCCCAAGGGCTTTGACGGCTTCGGCTCAAAACCGTCACTGTATCGAAGGTCTTCTTCGGCGGAGCGAAGGCCAACAGGCTGCAGGCTTCTCGCCGAAGCTTCCGCACCCCTCACGTGCGAAGGGAGGTTCCAGAAGTCAACACTGTAAAGGCTGACACTGTCTGTTCTGAAAAAGGCTGACACTGTCCCCTCTGCAGCTGACAGAGAAGCCTCCAAAATAAAGGTGGACTACCTTTTGTACCCCTTAGTTCTGTAGAGACAAAATGGATGTAAACCCTAGGGGTAAAGTAGTCACTTCCTTAGGATGAAGCCGTGGGCTATAAATATGGGGGCTCGGTAGGTAACATTTAACACTTTGAGCATTTACTGTTGAGCTCCTGTAGCCATACACTTCAATTGAATACATCCTGAGAGTTCATTTTTTTGTGTTCCGTGTTCAAGCGGCGAAGCCCTGTTTCTGTGTGCTTTTGCTTGAGCTCGCGTTGCATACCTCGCTAGCTTTTAGTTCACCGAAGCCTGTCTTGGCGAAGGGTGTTTTTCTGGCGTAGTGTGCTTTTCAGTGTGCTGTCGCTCTGTGTAACACGAGGCAAGACCTCGCTGCTTACTAGCGAAGCCCTGGTAGTATCCCGTTTTGCTTCCTGTATCGAAGTCCTTAGCGTAGTCCGTTTTGTGTGCGTGTAGACCTTTGCGTACGAAGCCCAGCACCAGTTGCTGTCGCTAAGTACTTGGTCGAAGTCCTCAGAGGGCTGTCCACTCTTGCGAAGGGTGAAGTGCGAAGCCTGCTCGTTGCACCTCGTGTGCGAAGCCCGCACTGACTTAGCAGAGTAGGTTTTCGAGGGTTGTAAGTGGAGCGAAGTCTTCTTGACTTCGAACTTTTGCCACTCCGAAGCCTGTGTTCGAAGGTGTCGAAGTACCTCCGAACCAGACCTTCGAAGTCTGTGTTCGAAGCCTGTTCCGCAGAAGACAGAACAGAACCGAAGGCTAAAGTTTTTAGCCCGAAATTTTAAAAAGCTCCCATTCACCCCCCCTCTGGTCGCCGTTTCCGGTCCAACAGTATGATCGCCTGAAGCAGTTTTTGTTGGGGAACGGTTTTGTGATGGGTTCTGTGGACAAAACTCTTTTCTTGCTTAGAGTTGGCTCAGACTTATTGGTTGCTCAGATTTACGTGGACCATATTATTCTTGGTTGTTTTACTAATGAGCTTGTGTCCATGTTTTCTGAGTAGATGCACAGCGAGTTTGAGATGAGTCTCATGGGTGAGCTCAAGTACTTCTTAGGGCTCTAGATCAAGCAGACCAAGGACGGCATCTTCATCCACCAGGGGAAGTACACACGAGACATGCTGAAGAAGTTTGACTTTGGTGGAGAGATGAAGCCTCAGATGACCCCAATGGGTACATCTGGAGGCCTGGACAAGGACGAGAACGGCGTCAAGGTCAAAGAGAGAGTATCGAGGGATGATCGGATCGTTGTTATAATTGACTGCGACGAGACCGGACATTCAGTTCACCGTGGGTTTGTGCGCGCGTTTTTAGTCTTCACCACGCGCATCTCACCGGCAGGCTGTCAAGCGTATTTTTAGGTACCTTACTTATGCTCCTGATCTAGGTCTTTACTATTCTACATAATCGTCTCTTGATTTATCTGGCTTTTCCGACGCTGATTTCGGTGGGTGCCGGCTAGATCGCAAGTCGACTTCTGGTACCTGCCAGTTTCTCAGTTCTTCGCTTGTATCTTGGTCTTCTCGAAAACAATCTAGAGTTGCGCTTTCTACTACTAAGGCTGAGTATGTAGCTGCTGCTAGCTGCTGCTGACAGTTGGTTTGGATGATTTCTACTTTGCGGGATTTTGGGTTGTTCTTCCCTGCCAGAGTTCCTTTGTTTTGTGATAGCGCTAGCACAATTAGTGTAGGGAAAAACCCATGTCTTCATTCAAAAATCAAACATATTGATGTGCGCTTTCACTTTCTGAGGGATCAATATGAGAAAGGGGTCATTGATCTTGTTCGTATTGATACCCATCAGCAGTTGGGAGGGGATTTGGGAGTCATGTATCCTTTTTAGGATATCTTGAGTCAGTTTTTTCTTTCTTCTTTACTCTTTTATTGAGTCTTTTTGTGTGAGTTCATATCATGCATAATCATATATCTCATTTTGAGCTTGCTTCTGTTATATGATTGATCTGTAATACTTGCTCTAGCTAGTATATGCTTTTGATTACTTGTCGATGATCATGTTCTGTTTCAAGTCACATGATATGTCTGATATTTGTCATATGCATGGCTTTTATGCTTTAAAATCGAAAAATGATCATCATTGCTTCTAGTAACTAGCATGTGTAGGCTGAGTGCTTTTGCTATCTTTTACATGCCTGGTAGCTAGTTCCTTACTTAGATGCAGATATGCAACTTGGACATCTATATGCTTTAAACATGAAAAATGTGCTATAAAATGATAAAATTTAGAAAAATAAAAAAATTTCATGCCTTTTTATGCTTATTTGAAAAGATCCAGGTGGGTTTGCTTTGTTGCATTGCATTGTTCTGGACTGCTTACCATAGCACTTTGGTATGAACTAGGACATTGTAATGTATGCCAAGACCAATGTATTAAGCTTCTGATGGTCCAGTTCTGGCATAGGCTTGACTTGGTCGGTTAGCATAAGGTTGACATGCAAATAACCCCTGGCAAAAATGAAAAAGGAAAAGAAACAGGCGGAAAATTAAAAAGATAACAAGTTTTCTGAAGCACTTTGTTCTGGACAAAGCTTATCTTGGTGGATATCAGTTAGCTTTTGCATGTCATGCTTTACTTTGCTCGTCAACTAGAAAATGTGGTGATGCTTTTGTTTGCAAAATTCGAAAAATGCGTGCTAATGACGCTCTTTAGTTATCATCTATTGTACTGATCATGTCATGTATCTTAGATAGTATGTCTTTTGCTATACCTGTTAGATGTTGTAATTGTAGTCAATCATATCTGAGAAGCATGCTTTTTACACTCCACCTGCACCCCATTTGCATTCATGGCATATTTTGAGGGGGAGCTGCATTTCAGGGGGAGTTTGTGTCTATGTCTCTTTATAGTGCATTTAGTCTTACTTGATGAGTTCAATTGTCAACAAGGGGAGAAATTTTGGGTTACTCGATCTTTTAAAAGAGTTTAGGGGGAGTTTTGGCTTTCTTTGGGAATTATTTCGGGGGGAGTTTTTTAGTCTCATTTGCCTTTACTCTTTAGATATCCTTGTTGATAGTTTTGAGATTGCAATTATTTTAGTCTTTATTTCTGGTTAACCATAATGATCGTGTTCTTCTTGCTTCTGTTCGGCTTTTGGTCATTGGGGTTAAACTTTTATTTTATTTTCTTCTTTCTGTTTTTATTGTGTTTTTGTTTTTGTGTTTCCACATGTTTTGTAGGTTCTAAAGAATTGCTGAAGAGGGTGTTGACAATGCACTCATCAATGGGGAGATTGAGGAACGATGTTGAAGAGCATGGGCCTTATGGATCCAGATGTGATGAGTGATTGTCAACGGAAGTCAAAGAGGAGACATGAAGTCCTGCCGTGTCTGGGGCGTGTGTCACTCAGGTACACGGGCAGCGAGCGACAGCCGGGCAAAGGAGCCGCGGAGTCGGGTTGGCCCAATCCGAGTACATGGGCTAGGAGCGGCAGAGGATCCACTGGTCTGTTGACCGGGTTTGACTCAGGTACACGGGCGATGAGCGATTGCCGGGCTGAGGAAGCTGCGGAATCGGGTCGGCCCAATCCGGGTACCCGGTGCGAACACGGTGGACGCTTTGTCAGTTTCGGTGCAAAACTGACAACCGATGATTATCTTTATTTAGGATTTTAATATTCAGTATTTAGGCCCACAGACTTTGTTATTGAAGTCAGTAAAATATTCTAAGGGCATTTTAGTAATTTCCAATTTTATTTTTAGAGTCAGTGTAATTTACCCTAGCGGTAAATTAGTCTTTTCCCTTTATTAGTGGGCTGCCTATAAATAGGCTCAAGCCCCCTAGGGTTAGGGTTGACTGTTTTTGAGAATGAATCTATAGTCCACGATTTCCAACCGCCACAAGTCATCTTCCATCGATCGAGTCGCCGCCGCTACTGTTTTCTACCACCGTCGCGCACGGCAGTCCACGACATGATTGCCTTTCTTCGCTTGCTTCCCTCATGCGGCAACCGAGACACATGCAGTAGCAGCCTACGGTGCAGGCCTAAGCACTAGTTGCAGCAGGTGCACGGCTCATGCAGCAGCCGGGTTGATCACATAAATGGTGCAAGAATTTTTTTAATCGGTGGCTTTTTGTCTTCCGCACGCAAATAACAGGAGGCTAGGCAGCCTAGTTTTCTTTATAGCGCAGCAGCTTCAGCAATCCCCGGCACGGCGTTACTTCACATGTTTCCCTAACGCGGTGACCTAGATGTGTAGTAGCAGCAGCGCGCGACGCGTTTCTTGAAGCTTGGCGCGTGAAGAGCACTTGGCTGAAGTCGGAGGAAGTGGCAGATGTAGGTAATTTTGATCTAATCTCCTATTTTTCAGCAAAGATTAATTAATTAGCCTACGAACCTGATTAGCGATTTCATGGTAAATTTCTGGCTGCTAAACCTGGTTAGTGCTCGCGTAATATTTTAATTAGGTAATTTTTAGTTTTTCCGTATAAAAAGAAAAAAATATTTCTTAGTCATAGTAATATTTTTCATTCTAGATTTACGTGCAATATATCAGTTTTATTTCTGAATTAATTTCTGGATGATCCATGTTTTATTCACTTGATTAGTACTTTATTCTCAGATTACAATATAAATATTTATTGATATATCTAGGTGTTTTCTGTGCACATCAAGTATTTATTAAATCATTTGAGAACACTTTTTATTTACTGCAGTTATTGTTGTTTAATTTAATTTATTTTTAATATCAGTTTAATTAGGACAGCGGTCATTTTTAGGCTAGATAATTTTAGTACCTGTGATCTTCTTTGCTACTGTTGTTTGTATGTCGAGGTGCGTAGGGTGTTGGGTTTAGGATTTTGTTTTGGAAGAATTTTTTTAGGCATCCATTCACCCCCCCTGGTCGCTACTTTCGGTCCTACGAGTGGTATCAGAGCAAGGTTAGGGTTTTTCCATACCTTAACCGGTTCTAAACCCAGGTAGTGATCATGACTTCCTCTGGTAAGGTCTCGTCCCTTGAAGCTTTTCGCTATACTTGTTGGAAGACTCGCATGCGAGCCTATCTCATGAGCCAGAGCTCGGACATTTGGGATATTTGTGCTCACGCTACTTTTACTATACTTCCTGTTGCTGAGCGAACTTCTCTTGATATAATTGCCTAGCATCAGAACAATAGCAAAGCAGTGAACATTTTATTTTATGGTCTAGGTCCCAGCGAGTGTGAGCGCGTTAGCCATCTTGACACTGCTCGAGAGATCTAGGCTACTCTCCAGGCACACCATGAGGGGACAGCTCAGGTCAAGGCTAGGCTCTATCAGACCTACCGGCGTGAGTATGAAAATTTCTCACAGAAGCCGGGTGAGACTGTTGAGGCTTTGTTTGGTCATTTTCAAACTATCATTAACAAGCTTTGGGCCAACAAGGCTGAGCGTGATCAGCTGGTCTCAGATCATGAACAGGCGCTCAAGGTTCTTCATACCTTGGACCCTAAGATCTGGGAGATCAAGGTTTCTTCTATTGTTGAGAGCGCTTCCTATGATACCTTGACTGTCACAGAGCTTTTTAGTAAGCTCAAGGCCTCAAAGGTTGATATCCAGTTGAGATCAAATCTCACTGGTTCTGGCTCAAAAACCCTAGCCCTTGCGACACCTTCCACTGATCCTACTGTTTTGAGTTGTACTGCGTTCTCTTTGATGTCTATCTCCGAGTATCAGCTTGATTCGCTAGGAGATGATGATTTGTGTTTGTTTAACAATCGGGTGCGTCGTGTCTATGATAAACGAATGCTTAAAAGACACGGCACAAAATCTCGATGCTTTGAGTGTGGTGATCCAGGTCATTTCATCGCCGATTGCCCCAAGCGGAAGAGTTACAAGAAGGGAACCGACGGTAGATCCTACTACTCCGGCAAGCACGACAACTCCACTTTCACAAAGGGCAAGCCCAAGACAAGATTCTTTCGAAAGGCTTTGAAGGACTACAGATGTGAAAACAAGAAGCGAGACAAGGACTTCTTCGCCGAGATGGAGAAAAGATACTCCAAGAGGTCTTCGTCTTCCTCCTCGTCTTCAAGTTCAAGTGATGAAGAGATCGTGATCAAGAAGGGGAAGGATAGGGACGATCCGGCGGGTCTCTGCTTCATGGCCTTTGGGGACAAGCCGAAGAGTCGCTCGCATCACAGCCGAAGACCCCGCAAGAGCTTCTGCTCAATGGCTCTTGGGGATAAGGAAGAAAAGGGCTCCTCCGACAACTCCGATGACGACGAAGATGAAAAGGTATCTTCCTATGAACAAGAAGTTGTTAATTTGCTAGAAGATAACCGTCAGGAGTTGAAGTATCGGGAGAAACTACTTAGAGGGGCTAAAAAAGAGGATAAATGAGCTTGAGAGTGAGCTTGCCATGGCAAATGGCAAGATTGAGAGTCTGTCTTCTTCCCTTTGCTTGGGTAGTAGCAGTGAGTGCCCTAACTGTGAGGTGTTGTTGTGTGATCTAACGACTCTGAAGTCCAGGTACACATAGAGGGTATATGAGAGAGACGCTATGGTCACTAAGCTTGAAAGCGCTCAGCTGGAGCTGAAAGATGCTCATGCCACTGTCGTCGTGCCCAGTGTAGACTTCCCATCCCATTTAGCTAGTATAGCTGAGCTGAGAGCCAAGAGTGATGAGCAGGTAGGCGAGTTAGTTAGAGTGAGAGCTAAGCTGGAACAGACTAAGCTAGAGCTTGAGACCTTGTCAGTTCCACCCACTGTTTGTGAGAACTGCTTGTCCCTGAGATTGGAGCTGATCAAGCTAAAAGCTGAGAAGTCTGTCGAAGTTGATAGAGAGTGTGAGATTTGCTTGTCTCAGGTGGAGGTGCTAGCTTCCTTGAGAGAGGAGCTAGCTGATGTTCAGAATGAGAACTTTTACCTCCATCAGATCCTGAGTTGGATTAGTGCCAAAGAGCCACAGCTTGACATGATGATCCAGCAGTTCAAGAGGTAGGATGGGTTTGGGGTAGGTTACACCTATACCAAGGCTGACTTTGAGAAATCCATTAGTCATGCAGTGGAGTGGAGCAAGATGACTCCAGAGCAGAGATATCCCAAGACTCACTCCACTGAGTCTTTTCAGGTTAGTCAGCCCAAGGATGGAGTGTTCCAAAACAACCTAAAGCACCACCCAAGAAGCAAATATGGGTTCCAAAGCCTAAAACTCTCCACACTTCTCTTGACTCTTTACCTGGACCCTCTCAGACCAAAGAATCTACACCCAACACCACCAAGCCTAAGAATCCCAAGCCTCAACCACATCCCAAGAAGCCTACCTATCACTGTGACTTTTGTCAGAGAGACGGGCATCTTAAGGAGTTTTGCTTCAGGAGGAAGCGAGTTGAGAGAGCAGAGAGAGCTCGATGTGGGCAGGAGCAGTTCTACCAGCAGGGTGGTAGACAGAGAGTCCCTCGACGTGGAGAGAGGCTAGAGGCTAGGCCACGTCGTGCAGGTGGTGGTAGAGGAGACGACTTTCATGACCGTGCTCCGGAGAGTGGTTTTCGTTCCGGTAGAGCTCTAGGCCGTTCTGGATACGGTTTTGGACCTCGTGGCCGCGATTTTATGCAGAACAGAGGATCACGCTTTGAGCCACGTTTTGGTCTAGATTCATATGATTCCTTCTACTTTCCTACTTATGAGCAGATGGCTCGACACTAGTTTAACTCCTTTGCTAAACCTGGCGTCGGACCGTTTGCTCCCACTCATGACCATTGATCTTGCAGGATTGAGGACTGGAGGACGTGTGGATCATGGATTCGGGATGTTCTCGCCACATGACGGGACACCGCAGATGGTTCTCCATCCTCACTCCCCCGAGCTCCAAGGAATACATCACTTTCAGGAACAGTGGTCAAGGGAAGGTACAAGGTATTGGGTTGATTCAAATCTCTGATCATTTCTCTTTAAAGAATGTTGCTTTCGTTGGAAACTTAAATTTTAATTTAATTTTTGTTTCGCAACTTCTTGAGGATGGTTTAGAGGTTTGCTTTAAGAAGGGCATGTCTTCTGTTGTTGATTCTAGAGGATCTTTGGTTTGCCAGATCTTACCCTTTGGTAAGGTTTTTCGTATTGATTTCTCTAGTTCTTCTGGCCCTTCTCGTTGTTTGATTATTGGATCCTCCTCTGTGCTCTGGAAGTGGCATAGGAGGTTAGGTCATTTGAGCTTTGATCCGCTTGTCAGATTGAGCTCTATGAATCTTATCCGAGGATTTCCCAAGCTTAAAATGGAAAAGGATCTAGTTTGTCATCCCTATCGTCATGGGAAAAAGGTTGCCGCTTCTCACGCACCTGTGACTCAGGTGATGACTTCGTACCCGGGAGAGCTGTTACACATGGATACAGTTGGTCCAACTCGAGTACGCTCAGTCGGTGGGAAGTGGTACGCGCTTGCGATAGTTGATGATTTTTCTCGATTCTCGTTGGTTTTCTTTTTGGAATCTAAGGATGAGGCTTTTCAGTTTGTTCATGACCTGATTTTGAAGCTAAAGAATGATAACAATGGTCGGATGCGAGCAATTCATTCGGATAACGACTCTGAGGTTAAGAACTCTCAGTTCATCAGCTTCTGTAGTGATCAGGGTCTTGATCATCAGTTCTCTGCCCCTTACACTCCCCCACAGAAATGGTGTTGTGGAACGAAAGAACCGCACGCTAGTCGAGATGGCCAGGATGATGCTCGATGAGCATAGGACCCCTAGGCGCTTTTGGGCTGAAGCCATGAACACAGCTTGCTATCTAGCCAACCGCATTTTTCTTAGAGCTTACATAGGTAAGACGTCATATGAGTTGCGGTTTGGCAGACAGCCCAAGATGAGTCACTAGCGAGCTTTTGGATGCAAGTGCTTTGTGCTCAAGAAGGGAGGGCATTTGGACAAGTTTGAGTCTCGTTGCTGGGATGGAGTCTTTCTTGGTTATGCTTTGCATTCTCGAGGCTTTCGTGTTTGGAACCTAGATTCTCAGCTGCTTGTCGAGACTTGTGAGGTTTCTTTTGATGAGTTCATGCCTTCGCTGACTCCTTCTTTTGAGCTTTCTGGAGATGATGAGCTTGGAGAGTCCATCTTCGAGGAAGATGATGACACTCTTGCTGTTGATGAAGGTGGGCCCTCTACACAGCCTGCAGACCCCACACCTTCTGAGACTTCAACTGAGGACGAGGACGGACCCCTGATCACTCCTTCTACTTCGATTGAGCCTCCTCAGCCGAGTCCAGAGGTGCCAGTTGCTGACTCAGGTGAGGTGACTTCAGATCACCTAGGATTCCGAGCAGTTCAACGTGATCACCCCTCAGAGCTCATCATCGGTGATATTACTGAGAGATCCTTACGTTCTTCTGTTGGTTCTCTTGTTGTGTTTGCTGAGTCTGCGTTTGTCGCCACTTTTGAGCCCAGAGACATTTCTCATGCTCTTTTTGATTCAAATTAGATAAACGCCATGTAAGAAGAGCTTGAAAACTTTGTTGACAATTGGGTTTGGACACTGGTTGAGCTGCCGCCTCGGTGCAACACCATAGGCACCAAGTGGGTGTTTAAGAATAAACAAGGTGAAGATGGAGTTGTGGTGCGCAACAAAGCTCGACTAGTTGCACAGGGTTTTTGCCAGAAAGAAGGTATTGATTTTGAGGAGACCTTCGCCCCTGTTTCTCGTCTTGAGTCCATTCGTATTCTTTTGGCCTTTGCTGCTTCTAAAGGTTTTAAGCTTTTTCAAATGGATGTCAAGAGTGCTTTTCTGAACGGGTATATAGAGGAGGAGGTCTATGTTAAGCAGCCCCCCGGTTTTGAGAACCCTAAGTTTCCTCGATATGTTTCAAGTTGCAGAAAGCTTTATACGGTCTGAAGCAAGCCCCCAGGGCTTGGTATTATCGCCTAAAGCAGTTTTTGTTGGGGAACGGTTTTGTGATGGGTTTTGTGGATAAAACTCTTTTCTTGCTCAGAGTTGGCTCAGACTTATTGGTTGCTCAGATTTACGTGGACGATATTATTTTTGGTGGTTCTACTAATGAGCTTGTGTCCAAGTTTTCTGAGCAGATGCACAGCGAGTTTGAGATGAGTCTCATAGGTGAGCTCAAGTACTTCTTAGGGCTCCAGATCAAGTAGACCAAAGACGACATCTTCATCCACCAGGGCAAGTACACACGAGACATGCTGAAGAAGTTTGACGTTGGTGTAGAGATGAAGCCTCAGATGACCCCAATGGGTACATCTGGAGGCTTGGACAAGGACGAGAAGGACGTCAAGGTCAACGAGAGAGAGTATCGAGGGATGATCAGATCACTGCTATAATTGACTACGACGAGACCGGGCATTCAGTTCGCCGTGGGTTTGCGCGCGTGTTTTTAGTCTTCACCACGCGCATCTCACCGGCAGGCTGTCAAGCGTATTTTTTGGTACCTTACTTATGCTTTTGATCTAGGTCTTTACTATTCTACATCATCATCTCTTGATTTATCTGGCTTTTCCGACGCTGATTTCGGTGGGTGCCGGCTGGATCGCAAGTCGACTTCTGGTACCTGCCAGTTTCTTAGTTCTTCGCTTGTATCTTGGTCTTCTCGAAAACAATCTGGAGTTGCGCTTTCTACTACTGAGGCTAAGTATGTAGCTGTTGCTCATAGTTGGTTTGGATGATTTCTACTTTGCGGGATTTTGGGTTGTTCTTCCCTGCCAAAGTTCCTTTGTTTTGTGATAGCACTAGCGCAATTAGTGTAGGGAAAAACCCATGTTTTCATTCAAAAACCAAACATATTGATGTGCGTTTTCACTTTCTGAGGGATCAATATGAGAAAGGGGTCATTGATCTTGTTCATGTTGATACCCATCAGCAGTTGGCTGACATTTTCACCAAACCCCTAGATCAGTCTACTTTTGAGCATTTGCGAGGGGATTTGGGAGTCATGTATCCTTTTTAGGATATCTTGAGTCAGTTTTTTCTTTCTTCTTTACTCTTTTATTGAGTCTTTTTGTGTGAGTTCATATCATGCATAATCATATATCTCATTTTGAGCTTGCTTCGGTTATATGATTGATCTGTAATACTTGCTCTAGCTAGTATATGCTTTTGATTACTTGTCGATGATCATGTTCTGTTTCAAGTCACATGATATGTCTGATATTTGTCATATGCATGGCTTTTATGCTTTCAAATTGAAAAATGATCACCATTGCTTCTGGTAACTAGCATGTGTAGGCTGAGTGCTTTTGCTATCTTTTACATGCCTGGTAGCTAGTTCCTTACTTAGATGCAGATATGCAACTTGGACATCTATATGCTTTAAACATGAAAAATGTGCTATAAAATGATAAAATTCAGAAAAATAAAAAAAATGCATGCCTTTTTATGCTTATTTGAAAAGATCCAGGTGTTTTTGCTTTGTTGCATTGCATTGTTCTGGACTGCTTACCATAGCACTTTGGTATGAACTAGGACATTGTAATGTATGCCAAGACCAATGTATTAAGCTTCTGATGGTCCAGTTTTGGTATAGGCTTGACTTGGTCGGTTAGCATAAGGTTGACATGCAAATAACCCCTGGCAAAAATGAAAAAAGAAAAGAAAAAGCCGGAAAATTAAAAAGATAACAAGTTTGCTGAAGCACTTTGTTCTGGACAATGCTTATCTTGGTAGATATCAGTTAGCTTTTGCATCTCATGCTTTACTTTACTCGTCAACTAGAAAATGTGGTGATGCTTTTGTTTGCAAAATTCAAAAAATGCGTGCTAATGACGCTCTTTAGATATCATCTATTGCACTGATCATGTCATGTATCTTAGACAGTATGTCTTTTGCTACACCTGTTAGATGTTGTAATTGCGGTCAATCATATCTAAGAAGCATGCTTTTTACAGTCCACCTGCACCCATTTGCATTCATGGCATATTTTGAGGGGGAGCTGCATTTCAGGGAGAGTTTGTGTCTATGTCTCTTTAGAGTGCATTTAGTCTCACTTGATGAGTTCAATTGTCAACAAGGGGGGATTTTGGGTTACTCGATCTTTTAAAAGAGTTTAGGGGGAGTTTTGTCTTTCTTTGGGATTTATTTCAGGCAGAGTTTTTTAGTCTCTTTTGCCTTTACTCTTTAGATATCCTTGTTGATAGTTCTGAGATTGCACTTATTTTGAGTCTTTATTTCTGGTTAACCATAATGACCGTGTTCTTCTTGCTTCTGTTCGGCTTTTGGTCATTAGGGTTAAACTTTTATTTTATTTTGTTCTTTCTGTTTTTCTTTTGTTTTTGTTTTTGTGTTTCCACATGTTTTGCAGGTTCTAAAGAATTGCTGAAGAGGGTGTTGACAATGCACTCATCAAGGGGGAGATTGAGGAACCATGTTGAAGAGCATGGGCCTTATGGCTCCAGATGTGATGAGTGTTTGTTAACAAAAGTCAAAGAGGAGACATGAAGTCCTGCCGTGTCTGGGGCGCGTGTGACTCAAGTACATGGGCAGCGAGCGACAACCGGACAGAGGAGCCGCGGAGTCGGGTTGGCCCAATCCGAGTACATGGGCTAGGAGCGGCAGAGGATCCACTAGTCTGTTGACCGGGTTTGACTCAGGTACACGGGCGGCGAGCGATTGACAGGCTGAGGAAGCTATGAAATCGGGTCGGCCCAATCCAGGTACCCGGTGTGAACACGGTGGACGCTTTATCAGTTTCGGTGCAAAACTGACAACCGATGAGTATCTTTATTTAGGATTTTAATATTCAGTATTTAGACCCACAGTCTTTGTTTTTCGAGTCAGTAAAATATTCTAAGGTCATTTTAGTAATTTCCAATTTTATTTTTAGAGTCAGTGTAATTTACTCTAGCGGTAAATTAGTCTTTTCCCTTTATTAGTGGGCTGCCTATAAATAGGCCCCAACCCCGTAGGGTTAGGGTTGACTGTTTTTGAGAATGAATCTACAGTCCACGATTTCCAACCACCACAAGTCATCTTCCATCGATCGAGTCGCCGTCGCTATTGTTTTCTACCACCGTCGCGCATGGCAGTCCACGACGTGATTGCCTTTCTTCGCTTGCTTCCCTCACGCGGCAACCGAGATGCATGGAGCAGCAGCCTACGGTGCAGGCCTAAGCACTAGTTGCAGCAGGCGCACGACTCATGCAGCAGCTGGGTTGCTCACGCAGAACGACACATGATTTTTTTTAATCGGTGGCTTTTTGTCTTCCGCACGCAAATAACAGGAGGCTAGGCAGCCTAGTTTTCTTTGTAGCGCAGCAGCTGTAGCAATCCTCGGTACGACGTTACTTCACATGTTTCCCTGACGCGGTGACCTAGATGTGCAGCAGCAGCAGTGCGCGACATGTTTCTTGAAGCTTGGCGCGTGAAGAGCAATTGGCTGAAGTCGGAGGAAGCGGCAGATGCAGGTAATTTTGATCTAATCTCCTACTTTTCAGCAAAGATTAATTAATTAGCCTACGAACCTAATTAGCGATTTCATGGTAAATTTCTGGCTGCTAAACCTGGTTAGTGCTCGGGTAATATTTTAATTAGGTAATTTTAGTTTGTCCGTATAAAAAGAAAAAAATATTTCTTAGTCATAGTAATATTTTTCATTCTAGATTTACGTGCAATATATCAATTTTATTTCTGAATTAATTTCTCGATGATCCATGTTTTATTCACTTGATTAGTACTTTATTCTCATATTGCAATATAAATATTTATTGATATATCTAGGTGTTTTCATGTGCACATCAATTATTTATTAAATAATTTGAGAACACTTTTTATTTACTGCAGTTATTTTATTTAATTTAATTTATTTTTAATATCAGTTTAATTAGGACACTGGTCATTTTTAGGCTAGACAATTTTAGTACATGTGATCTGCTTTGCTAGTGATGTTTGTCTGTCGAGGTGCGTAGGGTGTTGGGTTTAGGCTTTTGTTTCGGAAGAATTTTTTAGGCGCCCATTCATCCCCCTCTAGTCGCTACTTTCGGTCCTACACCCGAGAATTTAGGACCTGCACTAGAGTTAAGCAGATCTCCTAGGCCACACGTGTGACCAAAAATGACACCAACACCTATCCATCTTCTTTTTTGCAGAGATAACCATTATAGATATTATATTGACTCAATTTTCTTCAAGGAGCAAGAGCACAAGGTGACAATGAAAGAAGCTACAAAATTAGATATGTATAGCCTTAAGAAATTCATGGCAGGTATACACAAAAAGATTCTCCATAGGATACAATTCAAGCTAAGGATTACAAGATAACAATAAAAGAGGCTGCAAAATTAAAATGTATAGCATTAAATAATTCATGGTGGGTAGACAGAAAGATCTCCACACAATACTATTTAAGATCTTATGAAATTTAGAAGTTAGTAAGAAATTAGCTAGAAGTTATAAGTTAGTGAATGAGGGAAACTTTTTTTTAGCCATAAAGTTTCTTCGAGATAATGAATCAGAAGTTAATGTGTGATATTAATTTGGTTATAAATCTCTTCTATTCATTATGTGATTAATTACTCGTGTGATATGCCCTAAATGATTCTCTAATCTAAAATTGAAGGATTGGATGTTAAAAAGTAGCTCCAAAAAATACTCTAAAAGAGTGATAAAAATAAAGTTATCACAAATTAGCTCTTCCACTCCTTATTTATAGAGAACATAGATGACTCCCAATGGATCTTCCTGTGCACATGATTATAGGGATTTGGTTTAGGAATTATGTTGGTTATTGATTTTATATATTGAAAATAGATTATAAGATTTGATTTAGGAATTCTGTTGAGAGAAATTTATTTATAGAGATTTGTATAAAAATGAATAAAGAAACATATGGAAAGTCTATTTTTAAAGTATCTTTTGGAGATGTTCTAATATGTGCCAAAAATCCATGTTGCAAGATATAATATTGCCCTTCAGTCACCTACGTGTGTTCTCCATAAGTATGAAATCAACTATAAATTGTATTCAGTATTCCTCGGAAAAATACAAAAAAATGAATCAGTACAGAAAATGATGCATAAGCATTTTGTTATCTGAGAAACTGACTGCAAGAAAAGAGCTAGGATCAGAAAGCATCGCCATTCACTTTCTTCCGAGAGGCATGAAACACATTCTGAATCCTGAATGTAAATACACGAGTATATGATGATGTTGCTGCTGCTGACGGCAAACTTGAACGCACTCTGAATCCTGAAGGTACGAACTGACGCAGTGATGCCAGCCATGCATGTTCACAGGCTCAGAGCACCTCTGCATGTGAGCTCCCTGAGCATCCTCGCTATTGCAGGTAGAGCTGCACTGGGGGACCATGCATGCATGCCGTGTTCGATCCACCTCCCAGCCAAGAATTTTACTACCACTCTACCAGGACAGGAGTCAGGATAAGTAATTAATAATTCTTGAAGAACTCAGTCTCACACACTGTCTTTGAAGAACTTGCTGAGCTTTACCACAAGCTACCACACTGCCATGGACGGACAGACAGTAGCAATATACCTGCTAGACTGCAGCCCTGTCGACTATTCTTCAGGCATCATACGCAGCATCATAAAACAGGCATTAGAGTATGAACACTTCAAACTTGTATGGCGACATTGGGTCAAGATTGATGCCATGTGTATATACTTCGCTTCTAGTTTTACACCAACGCAGTGGTTTGGTCTGATCGTCTGAGCAATGCTGTATTTTTCTATCAATGTATTCTGCTGCCTTTTGACTCAGCTCTTCAGCTACACAAAATGTATTAAACAGTCAACACCATTTGTCCATTCAGGGATGGAGGTCCATTCAGATATCCATCACGATGAAAGGGAGCATGGGCTACCGACACAGACCTGGTCAGCGCCAAAGAACATATCTTTTATACAGAATGTGTATTGATGTCTGCTCACTGAACCAATGCATCATCCAGTAGTTCTTTCTTTTCTGTTCCTTTGTGGTTCGGTTTTGTTTTTAATTTTAGACTCTCAATTGATTATATATGCTTCTTACCATCATAACCAACCTGACAATAGATGTCTAGATGCAACTTGGAATCAAGCCTACAGATTCAAATCCTGAATCTACTGCAGGTGCTAGCTTGCAAACTTTGGTTGCCAAGCACTAGTAAGCATTACAGTATGACCGTGCTGGAACATAATACTATAGGAAATACTGTCCCCAGACCAGAAATTGCGAGAACACTGGGCTGGAAGTTGGAACATATGCCTGAACTAGACAGGATAAACTGAAGTTCTCAATGGCAAGATAAAGGAAAATTCAAGTGATAAACCAGAGCAGACCATTAAATTGGATGGTGATTCTGCCATCAACTGACCTGCAAATGTGACATGCTCCAGTATAGCACATAGACTGCTACCACTCAAACAAAGTACTCCTTATGCAGAGCATAATCCATTGTAGGCATGTACAAGAGTTAATTCCTCTTAATTCAGCCTTCAGAGCTCCTGGATTGCCTTGCACACTAATTCCTCTGAACTTGCACGGTTTGCAGCAAATTCATGTGAATGTTGAACTCATACAGCATCAATTACTTGTACACACCTGAATGACATAGTGCTGCTAGTCAGAATTCATTTTCTTTCTGAAGCATGTTTGAGCAGAACAAACTTCAGAGTTCAGTCCTAAGAAAAAAAAGTAGCACAACCTGTGCTTAAAAAGTCCTGTTTGATTGATTAATTACAAACGCATGTCCAAAATTCACAGCCAAATAGTCGCCACACGATTCACGATATTTTGCAACCCAGCTCTCCAATTCAGCAGGAATACTGGCAAGTTGAACTTTCTGATACACAAGTACTACTGAAGTACATCAAGATTCTGATACGACAACTTATTCTTAATAAGAGAATAACAAGAGAGAGGCCATGGGAACAAAGCGAAGTGTCCAAATCATGTGTGAATATCATGTCTTTGGCTCATAGAAAGAAAAGCAAGAGAAAAACAGCATGCCCTTCAAAACTGTTCTGTTTGATACTACCATTGACGATGACCGGTGTCAGGATGGGCCATTTTCTTTGTTTCTAGATGATTCATGGGCCGTTTGATAAGTCTATGCGGCCTAACTGTTCTTGTCAACACAGTGGTACTCCGTATTAGATACGATATCAGGAGATGTGATGTATTACGTCTCTTCTAAAAAATGTTGAATATCGATACAGTCTCTAACACATATATTTTTATACTACATTTCTTAGCTATATATTCATAAAAATATTATATAAAATACAACTAGTATTTTTCATAACAAACATACTGATATCATTTTCACATATTAAACATTATTATTTTTATATTTTAATTTATTAAGGATGCTATATTTCGATAGTTGACTACACGGTACTATAAAAGGTACTAATATTTTTTTATATCATTCATCCATAATCTTTTGAAAAAATCACTCGGTCAACTTTACCCCCGGATAGGAGTGGTAGTGTGGTACCGCCTATGTCTAATGACTTTTGAACACTTGCACGTTCTTTGCATTTTAGGAGTGCAGCATATTAAACACAATCATGTGTTAATCTCGATAACATAAAGTTAATATATCCTTCAAATCTATTATCTTTTTTCTAAGATATAAAAGAATCTTTAGATTTTGACATATGTATTAAGGAAATATAAAAAATTAGAATACCCTTCTCAGAATGGGTGGGTGTGAGCCTAAAATAATTGAATAAGTAATAAATAATAAAGTTGAAAATAGTGTACATTCTTTAAACGTAAAAATGACAATTTATAAATATTGGTTTGCTATATTTAGAATAAATTTTAAAGTTTACAATATGTTATATTTTATAACAAAGGGAATTTATAACGTAGTTCATCCCTGCTAACTACCACAAAATTAAAAAATCCCCATTTTCATGTTATTTGAAGAAGCATATCACTATTAATTATAAAATATGGATTGGATGATAGTTACAACTCAGAATCCATTATTTGTATAACCACGCACTTTGTATCCACCATGGATAAGCTATTTTTGTCTCTACAAATGTTTCGTGTCAGGCTTTCTACTTTTATTAAAATGGAAAATTTTATAGCTTTTGTACTCCTCGGTACATATTGTAAGATGTAAACTTTATCAATTTTATATAAAAGATATACCATCAACTAAAAATATTAAATTAATTACTAGTTTATTTATATGGTATTATAGATTTTTAAATATTTTTAATTTAGTAAAATTTTTATATGTTTTCATTTTAAAAAAGTAATTATAATATGAAACATATGGAATAATAACTGTATTACAGTCAACTTAAAAAAGTTGAGGGTTTCAGTTGAAATGAATTTTCACGGAACTTTTTACTGTGTTTCTTATATTTTTTTCAATTTCAAGAAAGAAAAAAAGTAGGTAACAGTTCCTCTATTATTACGTCATAATTCCGCAATTTCTTTTATTTTGCTTCGTCTCTCCTCGACTTGGTCTCCTCTCCCCATTCGAGCCGCCGCCCCTCGCCTCCTCCTCCTGACCTCCTCCCCCGCCTCCTCCTCGCCGTTTCCTCCGCCTCGATCCATCCACGTCTCGCCGAAACCCTACCCGCGCTCCCCACTCTGCGGACCTGCGCGGCTGCGCCGGCTAGGGTATGACCGTGCGGCTTCGTGGGCGGCTAGGGTACTGGTGTTAGGGTAAGCATTGCGGGAGGCGATCGGCGGTGGCGCCGGGCATGGCGGCGAATTCGTCGGCTTCCGCGACGGGGGCCAGCACCGCGGCGACCGGGCTCAAGACCTACTTCAAGACCCCCGAAGGGAGGTACAAGCTGCAGTACGAGAAGACACACTCCGCCGCCGTCCTGCACTACAACCACGGCGGGAAGACCGTCTCGCAGGTAACATGGCCGTTCGAGGCCGTAGTTCTGGGGCTTGGGGTGCAGGAACCTTGGGGATCTAGATTGGGTTGCTTCTGTCGACGATTTCGGTCGCTTTACAGTGTTAGTGAGATTTCGATTGGCTTCAAGGGGGGCCTAGAGGTAATATTTTAGTTAAAGTTTACTTTTTTTACTACACCCGTCGTGTGCCCCCATAGCACAAATGTTAGTTAGCAACTTAGCATTAATTTGTCAATAGACAAATTGTCTTGCTTATAGCCTTATAGGACTACAAATGTTTTCCCGATTAACATAGGACTACATCAAGGTTCAGCTTTGAGCCCTTACCTATTTGCCTTAGTGATAGATGAGGTCACGAGGGATATACAAGGAGATATTCCTTGGTGTATGCTTTTCGCTGACGATGTAGTTCTAGTAGATGAAAGCCGGGAAGGAGTAAATAGAAAGCTAGAGTTATGGCGTCAGACCCTAGAGTCAAAAGGATTTAGAATTAGCAGGACCAAAACCGAGTATATGAGATGTGACTTTGGTACTACAATTAGTGAGGATGGAGATGTAAGCTTGGGAGGCCAAGTAGTACCAAAGAAGGACACCTTCCGTTATTTGGGATCGATGCTTCAGAGAGATGGTGATATTGATGAAGATGTTAGCCATAGGATCAAAGCGGGGTGGATGAAATGGCGTCAAGCATCGGGAGTCCTATGTGACAAGAGAGTGCCACAGAAGTTGAAAGGCAAGTTCTACAGGACGGCGATTAGGCCTGCTATGTTATATGGGGCTGAGTGTTGGCCTACTAAGAGGCGGCATATCCAACAACTATGTGTCACAGAGATGCGTATGTTGCGTTGGATATGTGGGCACACAAGATTGGACCGAGTGAGAAACGATGACATACGCGATCGGCTAGGAGTAGCGCCAATTGAAGAAAAGCTTATGCAACACCGGTTGAGATGGTTTGGGCATGTCCACCGGAGACCCCCAGAGGCACCGGTGCACAGAGGTATCATAAGACGGGTCAATAATGTGAAGAGAGGTAGAGGGCGACCAAACTTGACATGGGAGGAGGCAATCAAAAGGGACTTGAAGGAATGGAATATCCCAAAGGAGTTGTATTTGGATAGAAGGGCTTGGAAAGAAGCTATCCACGTGCCCGAACCGTGATTAGGCCTTTTCCCTTTTAGTTCTTAAAAGCTTTTCCCCTCCCCTTTCTCTCTCTCTTTTTGGTGACTTCTTGTTGGGTTTCAACTCTAGCCTACCCCAACTTGCTTGGGACTAAAAGGCTTTGTTGATGTTGATGTTGATGATAGCCTTATAGAGTTCTTATCGTGAATTGTTAGTGCTTCCTTGATAAGACTGCAAGTTTAATTGGTAGATCATTTCTCAATCCTGTAGTAATACCTCATTAGCTTGTTTTTCAATCAGCTGCACTTTATGGCTTTTATTATGTTGTTTTGTGAAGGAATTTTGTAGTGTTGTAAGCTTTCTTATTGATAGTTCTGATTATCACAGTTGACGGTAGCATATCTCAAGGAGAAACCTGCTGGCCAGGGCTCCACACCTTCAACTCCAAGTTCCAGTAGTGGAATGCGTTCTGCAGCTGCAAGGCTTCTGGGCACTGGGAATGGTAACAGGACACTTAGTTTTGTTGGTGGCAATGGTGTAAACCGGGCTGTGTCTGGAAGCAGTCGCATTGGGGGAGGCCTTGGGACATCTACAGGTCTTGGTAGTTCACCAGCTGTGGCAAATTATGATGGCAAGGGTACATACATCATTTTCAATGCCGCTGATACACTATTCATTAGTGACCTCAATTCTCAGGACAAGGTCTGCCTTTTTATTTGATTCGTGCTAATGTAGTTTGTAGTGTCCATTGTTTTCTGATATGCTTTTTAACTGCCCCAGGATCCAATAAAGTCCATCCATTTTAGTAACTCGAACCCACTGTGCCATGCATTCGATCCAGATGCCAAGGATGGACATGACCTGATCATTGGAATGGGATCAGGGGATGGTTAGTGGAGTAGTTGTTATCTGGAATCACTATATTCTTCAAATGGGATTTTGTAGAGTTATGATT
Organism: Zizania palustris; assembly: GCA_019279435.1. NCBI lineage: Eukaryota > Viridiplantae > Streptophyta > Magnoliopsida > Poales > Poaceae > Zizania > Zizania palustris. The sequence continues at coordinate 57,946,859 of JAAALK010000289.1, read as the reverse complement.
TTTTTCTTGCCCATTTTGCAGTCTACTCAATGTCGCTGAGGCAACAATTACAAGATCCTGGAAGGAAGCCTGTTGCGGCTCAACACTATAATAAGGGTGATAAAGATGTAACAAGCACAGGAAGGCATGTTTTTATTTTCACTGTTCATTCCGGTGTCATACTGGATTTCCGAGTCTACACATGTTACATTTGTATCACCATTGCCTATAAATGTTTTGGTTGTTTTGATGCACATGGTCAAACATTAACTTCACTTATCAAAATCTCCATATACATTCAGACAAGAGTACATGGCTTGTGGAAATGATATGGGTAGATTTGTCTCAGAAATATTCATACACCATGTTGTATATAGCTTTATACGTTACAATAGAAACTAGTAGGTAGGTAACATGTTGGAGAAAATGTGTTAGTGCCTAAAATGCTGCTTATCTGTAATGATTGAGATTTTGACAAATTAGCACATAATTTTTTTGTCAAGTTGGCACAAGCCACAAATACAAGTATAACACGTCAACACTTTTCTGTTCATGTGATATAGATACATGGGACCATCATTTGGAACATTGGATTAAACCATGGTTGGGCAATGCTTTGAATCTAATGCTAATTTAATTCTTTCAGTCAATCAATCTACGGTAGCTTGATATTTCATATTTGTCTAATTGTCTGTCAACTCTGCTATCTGTTAGTGCCATAGCCCATATGCCATCAACACTGAGCTTCCACTGCTTTAGGTTGTCATCATATTATGAGAGAGAAGGATAACCTTATTTACTTTTGTTCTCATCATCCAGTGTCGCATGGCACTTGCTTGGGTGGCTACAGTAGATTTTGCACTGTTCAACTTTGCTTGGCTTAATCTAAGAACTAGATCATCGTGTTTTAGGTCATTAGTGGAACAGCTGATGTTGCTATAAATATGTATGAGCTTATCACTGTTTGAGTAGTGGGCCTTGCAGATGTCTATCTTCCTCGTAGTATTTAATTAAATTCTCTAATTAACCTCCAGTTGCAATTGTAATAAACAAAACACTGTTTAAGTAGTTGTGCTTGCAGATGCTTCTCTTTCTATTATTAGTTAATTGAATTATCTAATTAACTTCTGGACACTGGCCATTTTGTAACAGCCGATGCACTTCTGTTGCATGGGTGCCAGAGCGTGAAGGAATCTTCATTGTTAGCCAATCTGATGGAAATTTCTATGTGTATGATAAAGTGAGCAGAACCTGGTCATCAAATTTGATTTTTTTTAAATATGGCTTTTGTTTGGTGGATGATTGAATTGACATATTGATATACTCTTTATATTCAGTGCAAAGATGGAAACACTGAGTGCACATTCCCAGCTATAAAGGATCCAGCTCAGTTGATGATTTCACATGCAAAGTCCAGCAAGGTATTTTAGGCACTTCATTATTATCTGTGTAAACTGAATTATTTTGGTTAAGTATGTTTGTTATAAAAGCCCCCCCCCCCTATGTTAGCATGAATATGTCTGGCAGTAGTCTACTGTTCTCAACTTTGAACACATATCGTGAAGCTACGAGTATACTTTTTTATCCCCTTGTGTAGAGGATGGAGATAGCATTGTAAACGTGATAATAATCAAAGATGAACCCCAAATTATTTTAAAGTTCCAACTTCCAAGTAAGCTTAAGCAAAAATGTGATATGTTTTTGCTTCATACTTGTGCTTGAGTACTTTTTTGAAATGGCTATCATGCCAGTTGGTTCCAACAATTGTGTATAGTGTCAAGTTCTGTCCCTAGTATTTACTTTGCAACAAAAACTTTACTGCAAATGCCAACCCCCAGTTAGAATCACGCCAACAAGCTCATTACATCATACATAGTGAATCTCGGCAAGTAACTCCAGTATCTATATTTTCTAGTGTCTGACAAATAACAAAACATTGGGCTTGAAGAGTTCATATCAATGTCGGTTGACCTTGAAAATGTGGTACTGTGATTAACTTAAGATTTATCTCATTATTATGTCAGAGCAACCCAATTGCTAGATGGCATATTTGTCAAGGTTCAATCAATGCAATCTCGTTTTCACCAGATGGGGCATACTTAGCCACTGTTGGGCGAGATGGTACTTGCTTTGTTCTATACCAAGATTTGGCTACTCATAAAGCTCACTAATTTTGTATTGCTTGTTGAAATAACACTACTAAAACCTTATTTTTAGGTTATTTGAGAGTGTTCGACTTTTCAAAGGAACAATTAATATTTGGTGGGAAAAGTTATTATGGTGCACTATTGTGTTGCACATGGAGGTAACAATAATTACATTCAGATTTTGAATATTCTATATCTTATTTCTACCTGTGCATTTTCCCTATCTTTCGTTGATTCGTTCAATGATTTATGTATTCCAATTGTTTGGCTGTTCTGTTTTTTTTTTCAGCCATATTTATGCATTTTGCTTTACATCTTATTTTGCTGATTTCTGAGGCATTCCTGAAATATTTCTGTTTGTTTTAGTTTAACTCTACAATCAACTTGTGTCGAATAGAATGCTAAACTTAAATAATTGCTGGTTGGCTGCCTTTCTGCCAGGCTGCTTGTTTGTATGCTGGAGGAACCTTTTTGTTTTGTACAACTAACATTACAGAGTATTGTATATTTGTATGGATGTCTATTTCCCTGTGTTTGCTGTAACAACTCAGTTGATCTCGCTCCACTATTTTCTATTATGATACACTTTCTGCCATATCACTGTAAAAGTTTAATGAGCAATACAATGAGTCACATATCCGGTCTTGTCTCTACCACGTTATCAGCTTTCAGCTTTCTGGTACTTTATCTGCTATTTTTTTAACCAGTTTATGAGATTTTAGTTTGTGTAATTATTCAAATTTACCAGTTAGTATGGTTCAGTTTCTTACCTTTTTTTATCATGGTCTGTTTTTACAGCTCGGATGGCAAATATCTGTTGACAGGTGGTGAAGATGATCTTGTGCAGGTATGGAGCATGGATGACAGAAGGATAGTTGCATGGGGCGAAGGGCATAATTCTTGGGTATAATTTAACTTACCTTGAATATTGTCAATGTCTTGATATTTCATGTCAATACTTGTAATTGATGAGTGATGACAACCAAATTTTGTTGACAGGTTAGTGGAGTTGCTTTTGATTCATATTGGTCTCCACCAAATTCTGATGGAACAGGAGAAAATACAGTGTATCGTTTTGGCTCTGTTGGTCAGGTATCTCGAATTTATTACACAGCTGGAGATATAATATGTAGTTCGTATTTTTATGGCATGCACTTTTGTTGAACTGATATAGTGATCATGGTAAATACTAAATAAGCAATGGTAATGATCCATGTCCAATTTTGCAACATTAATTATAACTAGAAATACAAGTGAAAGCTGGCAATACCTGGCAATTTTATCTTTTCATTGTCCTTGCTGATTGTTGGGATTTGCGAGTCCTTATATTTCTCCTCCTGTGTCCACTTATGCTTGCTATATTAGACATTACACTGGCCACACCATGCAAGTAGCAGGATATTCTAATTTCTTATTTCTTCCAATCATCATCATGCTATGTTTCTAGCCTTCTATCTTCACACTGTATAGCATATGCAACTATTTTTTGTCCATGTTAGTGGACTTGACTAGTTAATATCAACTCTTAACTATATGGTTTGTTATTTATGAGATAAATTTGAGCAAGTCATTTAGCAATTTTCTTTTATAACATGTTCTATTCCTGGCATAAGTTTTCACTGTTTCATGTTCCTAGGACACTCAACTGCTTCTGTGGGACCTGGCAATGGATGAGATTGTTGTCCCACTGCGGCATCCTTCCAGTGGCTCTCCAACTTTTAGTAGTGGCAGCCCTTCTGCACATTGGGACAATTCATGCCCTCCGACAGGTGTTCTTCAACCTTCTCCAAGGATGCGAGATGTGCCAAAGCTCTCACCCCTTGTTGCCCACCGAGTACATGTGGATCCACTCTCCGGCCTGGTGTTCACTAACGAATCAATTCTCACCATTTGTCGTGAGGGACTAATCAAAATCTGGGTCAGACCTGGTCAGAGCGAAAACAATCAACTGTCAAATTCTTCTGAGTTAGTTTTATGCAATGCTGTTTCAAAGGGTAGGGAGATCACGCCTTCGAATAAAGCAAGCGGCTCCAGCTTCAAGCAACCTTCGTCTGTTCTCTTCACATGACAAAGTGTTCTTGTTGTCAAATTGCTCAGCTTAATTGGTCATCGGTGGTCATGTTTCTTACTAACACCAAGATTTGGTGGTGGAACTCAGAGGAAGTTGCTGGTGATGAAGGCACACGTTTGTGTGGCCAACTAGTGTTGCCATTTGTGTGGCGCAAAGGAATAATGGAATATTCTCCTGTACAGATCTACATATAGTCCAAGATAAATTGTACAATTTCACCGTATGTTTCATATTTTTCAGTGAACTGACTAGTGACGGGAGGATAATGGATACCAGTTGCCGGGTGGTATTTTCTTAGTGCCTTTCTATTATTCTCTAAAAAGTCTGTAAAATATTATTCAAGTTATTGTTACAGAACATTTCTAAATCTTTCCTGGTGTGAAGTACCTTCTCTTTTTTGACCCTTCCAGTTAGTTAAGAATATTATAACCAAAGCCAGGGCTGAGCTCAGGTTCACGATTTCGTTGCATTTTGTTCATTTTTGTTGCGCCAATGTTGGAGCTCATCTTAATTTACACCATATTTAGCCCATTGTTGGGATTTTAGCCCATTGTTGGGATTGAAAAAATACCTTCAATCATAAGTGAATCTTTTTCAGATAAATAGGCCTTATGCCCAACGTAGATGAGTTTTCAGTGTAAATTGCACTTTTGTAACTGGTAAGCATATCTTAATTTACACCATATTTAGCACATTTTTTAATTGGAAAAAACTCTACTCAACATCAACGCCCACATGTATAAATAGGTATCACTAAATACAAAACATGATTTCTAGCCTCATCATCTATACTATGCCAGATAAAAAAACCATGAGATGGTTTGGGGTGGTGGTTACATGCCACTATGGCAGTCCACACTGCCAGTGGTGTTGAGATGATATAATTGACTTATGAGACCCACTTATATAGCTATATATTTCCTCCGGTGTACAAATATTAGTCGTTTTAGATAGGATTATGCATACTAAAGTAATATTAAATAAAGCAATACAGATTGTCTCAAGTTATTACCGAGGCAAACGCTTCGGTTGACGGGGTGACTAATATTTGTACACTCACCTAAATACCAAAACGGTTATTATTTGTACACCGGAAGGAGTATCTCCCTCTCTCTTTCCTCTGCACTTCTCCCTCTTTCTACCAATCTATCTCCCACTTGCCAGCACCCAACCATCGCTCGGCCTGCTGCATGCTCGCGGTTGTGCACAGTTGCTGTCCCTGCACCTATCTGTTGTCTAAAGTTAGGAGAGGTGCCTAAAAAACTCACTAACAAGACGGTTCCACAAGTCAAGACGTGCCACTTCGGTGTTTGCCAGTGTGAACTGTTATGTAGTCAAAACCACTACCACAAACGGTCACAAGAGTTATTTCTCCAATATAACATAGACTAGTATAGTACTTGTGCAATGCTACGATAAAAATCAAAACACAACATCTTCGACTTAAAATAAATAATGAAATAAATTAAGATTAACAATAGTGATGATTTAGAGCGGTCAATGCTAGAAAGAAAGAATACAACATAGCAGCTAACCAAATATTTGGTTTTCATGAAGGAATAACAAATATTTGTTTTCCAAATTATGTCTATGTATCCCATCACCACCGTGACTATTAAAATCATCAAACTATTGTTCTTCAATCAACATGATCAGGCTCCATCTATTGAAAAACAAACCAAACATGTTACTGATTCTCCCACATCATTGCAACACTATCATCATATCATCCGCACGCACGGGAGCAGGGTGCCGCCGGGCGGAGCATGACGCCACAACAGACGCAATGCCTGGCGGCGGAAATCACCGCCTTTACCATGACTAGCAGCACGAGCACGACGGCAACCAGCCCCGTGGTTGTGTCTTAGCGGTACACACAGTAGGAAATCCACCATAGTAGGAAAACGAAATGGAAGCAAAGTGTTGACACGGAAGCGTGCCCCCACACTTGGGTCAGTTCGATGATCCAAAAGCATGCGAATACTTAGGGATGAGCCTAAGCGTAACACAGCACTGACGTCGTGTTTCAACTATCCTTAACAGTGGCAAAGGGGGTGGAGTCGTCAGGTAATCAGATCACAAGCAAATAATCCAATTAGCCGATATATATATATATATATAAATAATCTAATTGGCCGAACAGAGCCTGATTAGTACAGAGTATACCATGCGAAGGGTCACCGAAGGGGGCCTTTGGCGTTTGGTGCAAAGGGTACGCCGAAGATAGCCTTTGGCATTCGGATTGATCTGGCCGGAGGCAGGCTCCGGACAGATCGCGATGTGAAATCACCTCTGAATGACAGGGTTCGGTGCGAAGCCTCTGACACGACAAAACCCAACGTAGTGTGCTGGCGCGACGAAGTCCAATGCGATGCGGTTCGTTCTGGCATGGCCCCGGTGCGAAGCGATCCTGATGCAAAGTGGCTACGGTGCGTAGGACTTGACTAGACCGACAACAGCGTGACAAATCTGGCACAGACGAACGAAGCAGGTACTTGCCAAAGGGTGCTCTGGCAGCCTCCAAAACCATCTTCCTAGCTCCGGAAACCTTCGACGAAGGGGCTCTGAACGTGAAACCTGCAACAAAGTTAAGATCAAGTGCCAATTCGGTCTGGAGATCGAATTACTAAGTGTCGCAGTATGTAGAACGAAGGTAGCAACCTGTTACGTAGATTAACGGATGGTTCACAAGCGAGCTAACAAGGTGATAGCAATCTGTTACATAGATTAACAGATGATTCACAGGCGAACCAACAAGTTTTACCACTGTTACGACGTGGCCAACGGAGGGCTTCCAGGCAAACCCACGAAGGTGTACGGAAAAGTAAAGAAAGTAAAGTACAGTTCAAAGCTAGGGCTTTGTGATTGATTTGTTGTCGGGGGGTCTGATGAACTGGCCTCACCCCTGTATTTATAGGGGCTAGTCTTCTTATCTCTAATTCTAATCTGATAAGATTCGGCCTAATTAAGTTTAGGGATAAAAACACCCGAATCTGTATCAGACTCTATCTCCAAAGCTGGGCCGAAGTGGGCCTTCGGCAAGCCCGCCGAAGCCTGCTCCTTGGGCTGAAGCTTTGATGAGGCAGGCCTCTGAAGGGCCTTCGGGCCAAAGCCAACAGGCCGCTAAAAGGCCTCCGAATCCACATGAAGACGGGCCTTCGACACTATAAGGCTTCGGCCTGTACCAGGACTTGTGTATTTTCGACTCAAATGACCAAAATTGATATTTTCACAATCTTGACCATTAATGCTATTTTTGCTATCAACACATGCCCCCCTGCATTTTAGCGAACTAAGTAAACTAAAAGCACAACGGGCTAAGGACGATACCTTACATATCGACCTTCCGACACTTTTAAGAGCTTTGCCACACACTTGGGAAGTATTTTTTCAAATACCTGCCATTTAAAGCTCTTCGAAATCGCTCTCCTTGTAGAGACTCTAATAAGTATGCATTACCTGGAGCGATTTCAGCCACTTTAAAAGGACCTTCCCAACTAGGCGACCATTTACCAAATTTAGGGCTCTTAGTGCCTAAGGGCAAAATCGTTTTCCAAACCAAGTCACCAACTTAAAATGATGTTTGTTTGACTCTTTTGTTGTAGGCTCTAGCTACTCTTCTTTTGTCTTTCTCTATAGCTTCTAAAGCCCTCAACCTCCTATCAGTCACTTCTTCCAAATTATCCTTGAAAAGAGTTTCATATTCATTTACCGATAAGCCATCTTGCTTAAGAAATCTCAAAGAACCAAGATCCACCTCTACTGGTAGAATGGCTTCTTGTCCATACACTAATTCATATGGACTAACTTTGGTAGCACCATGCTTTGCAACTCTACAAGCCCACAATGCCTCGGAAAGCACTTCATGCCACCTTTTGGGGAATTCCTCAATTTTCTTTTTAATAAGCTTAATCACAGTTTTATTACTAGACTCGGCCTGTCCATTGGCCTGAGCATTGTATGGTGAAGAGCTTATCAACCTAATACCATAAAATTAGGCAAAGTCTCTCACCTCTTTAGCAATAAATGAAGTACCCTGATCTGTAGTGAGAGTTTGGGGAATACCGAATCTATGTATAATATGCTTCAAGATGAAATCAATTACCTCATTGTGAGTCATGTTCTTGAGAGGCACGACTATCCATTTGGTGAAGTAGTCTGTCGCCATCAGCACGAACTGATGCCCCTTTTGAAGAGGGAGGATGAATTTGGCCGATGAAGTCTAATCCCTAACCTCAGAACGACCATGACTTGATAATAGAGTTAAGTAGTGATGCTGGAGCCAATTGAATATTACCAAACTTTTGACATGCTTCACACCCTCTATAATACTTAAAGCAATCCTCAGTTATAGTCGGCCAATAAAAACCTACTCTCTTGAGCATCCAACTCATTTTTTGGGCTGACTGATGAGTGCCACAAAGTCCCTCGTGAACTTCTCCCGTAGCTACCTTAGACTGATTGAAATCTAAGCACTTTAGGAGTACCCCGTCAATAGTTCGGCGGTACAATACATCATCGAGTATAAAAATTTAAATGTCTATCGCCGAATTCTCCGATCAATCCTTTGACTGGGGTCTTTTCAATACTGGACGATTGGAACTCTCCAATCATCCTTCTAGGTCTTAAGAGGGTTTGGTGACTTTTTTTTGAAGTGATGTCTAAATTGCTAATTTCGAAGTGCCCTCCAGGCCTTCCCTGTTCGTACCGAGGGCTAGTCGGATCGGCTGTGCAGAGCCGATCGTACCGAAGTCGTCTAACGGGGGGGGTGGGGTCCAGCGCACAAAGGCCTCCGCACGCGAGGGGCCCGGTGTGCAGAGTCCTTCGGCGGACGGAGGGCTCCGACGCACAACACCCTTCGGCGGGCGAAGGGGGCCGTTCCGGAGGGTCCGTTGGGTAGTGCATCAGTCCGAAGCCTCTAACTTCGGCTGACACAGAGTGCTCAAGCATTAGCTTTCTTTTTACAAAAAATCTACCTTTCCTGCCTTGATAGCCAGATGCTTGCTGAGCCAAATCATTTGCAATTGAGTTGGCTTCTCTAGACACGTGAGAGATTTTGAAGTCATCAAAAGTAGCAATTATGTCTAAACATTTATCCAAGTAGCTATTTAGCAAACCATTAAAACATTGAGCAATCTTAGCTACTTGCTGGACCACTAATAGGGAATCACCATATGCATTAACATGTTTAATATCCATGGAATTTATCAATTCAAGTCCTAATAATAGAGCTTCATATTCATCTTGATTATTAGTAGAAGAAAATTCTAAACGAGCCAAGGTCTCAAAGCGCATGCCACTAGGTGATATGAGAACCACTCCAATACCTTGGCCATTCTTGCAAGCCGAACCATCAAAATAAAGTTTCCATGTCTCTACTTCAATTAGAGCAACACTGTTACCCCAATCGACGTCTACGTGATAATCAACTATAAAATTGGCGATGATCTGGCCTTTCATAGCTCTTAGAGGTTCATAAGCCAAATCGTACTCAATCAAAGCGTAAGCCCACTTCCCGATTCTACCACTTAGAATCGGCTTTTGCAACATGTATTTTACGACATCGGTTTGACAAGAAACAATACACGTGCCAGGGAGAATATAGTGGCGTAGTTTGGTACATGCATAATAAAGTGATAAACACAAACGCTCCACAAACACGTACATTGTCTCGGCATACAACAGACAGCGGCTCAAGAATGTGATGATGTATTCTTTTCCCTCCACCTCCTAAGTTAGCACGACTCCTATAACGCTATCTTCTATAGCAACGTATAACCGAAACAGAATCCCGACTTTTGGTGCTCTTACCACGGGTGGTGATGACAAGCACTCTTTGATTTTTTTCAAAGGCGCTTTGCTGACTTGCCCCCCAAATGAACTCAACCTCATTCTTTAGCCGGAGTATGGGGACAAAAGCATCAATTTTTCCGGACAAGTTGGATATAAAGCGACACAAATAATTCATCTTGCCTAGCAATTTTTGCACATCTCTCTTGCATGTCGGCGCTTCAAAGTTCCTAATCTTCTCAAGTCTATTAGGATCAATCTCAATACCTCTTTCATGAATCATGAATCCTAAGAACTTTCCTGCCGACACACCAAACACACATTTGAGCGGGTTCATTTTTAAGCCATACTGTCACATTCTATCAAAAGCGACTCTCAAATCGGCTAAATAGTTTCCCATAGCATCCGATTTGACTACCACATCATCTATGTAGACTTATAGCATAACTCCTAGCAAGTCATGAAAGATTGCCAGCATTCTTTAAACCAAAATTCATAATGACCCACTCAAACAAACTGACAAAACAAGGGCATCAAAAGGCTGTCTTGTAGACGTCCTCTTCGGCCATAAAATTTTGATTATAACTAGCGTTTCCATCAAGAAAACTTAGTACCTTGTGTCCTAAAGCATCGTTGATCAACATGTCGGCTATCGGCATGGGATATTCGTCCTTCGGAGTGGCCTTGTTCAGATCCCTGAAATCAATACAATCTCGTATTTTTCCGCTCCCCTTCTTCTCTATAGACACAATGTTACCGACCCATTCAGCATACCTGCATGGCCTAATAAATTCAGCCTTGAGTAATCATTCTACCTCCTCTTTAACTCGGTCATACACGACTGAATTAAAGCGATGAGGGGCTGTTTATAAGGCATAAACCCGGGTTTAATAGGTAGCCGATGTTCTACGAGCTCGCGGCTTAGTTCGGGCATCTTGCTATACTCCTATGCAAAACAATCAACGTACGACCAAAGCAATTTTACTACTTCAACATTTTCATCAGCTTGTAAATTTTGGTTTACAAAAGTCGGCCTTGGAATATTACCATCACCTATATCGACCTCTTCTAAAGGAACGGCCGATGCAAAACCTTGTCCTATGTGAAACCAAGGGTGGTTTCTGTATGAATGATGAGTGATTGACAAGGATGAGCTTTTGAGCGATCGAGTGGTTGAGCGATTGGTTGTGTGTCAGGTTGAGTGCATTGAGGGGTTCGATGTAAAAAGAGGATTGGTTGCCGAGGGTTTCGGTGGTGCGTCGCGTTCTTGTTTTGGCTTGTCTTGGATGTGCAGGGTGGAGATGCTGACCAACTATCGACGGCGAGTGATCAAGGGTCAAGCGGGGAGCTCGATGATGGAGGATCAGGGAGGCCGGGCGAAGTTGGAGAAGATCTCAAGAGTGCACGAAGAGACCGAGCAAGACTTGGATGGATGGATGAAAGCGATGGCCTGACGACTAGGTCTGTGAGATGGAGGCCGGGGAAAGCATTCAGACGTCTCGAGGGGATCAAGAGCGGAAGTGGCTTGCTGGCGCTCGGAGTTGCAAAGCGGTGTCACGAGTCGAAGGGTTGAGAGGCTTTGTCAGTTTTTGCTGAAAACCGTCACAAATCAAGTTTTGTTTATTTCAATAGTTTGGAGTCCTCTTTACTTCGAGTCAATGTGTAATAAAAAGTTGAGAGTCTAGAGTAATTGTACTCCTTTGGTATATTTTTCAGAATTTCTTAATTCTAAAAATATATTACAAGGAATAGGACCTTTGTGTAATATTTTAATTCTAGAGGGTTCTTTTAAGAAAATACCCCCCATGGTTGGCCTATAAATAGAGGACCATATCCATGGGCAAGTGGCTTCTCTTTTTGGCTAAACCATTCAACCACTACATCAATTATACAGCCATTTTATTTTGAGCCACTGTTTCAAATCCGAAAAATCTACTGAACCAGTTCTAGGCGCAGGTTAGTTTTTGCGTCTGGATTCGATTTTTGTGAGAGTTTTCTGGTGATTTCTGTGTAGAACATGTGTTTGATTCCTATGTAACATCTGTTGTGGAAGATTTGAATGTTCCATTTTTGAAAGTTGCAATGAGTTTGTACAATTTCTTCATGACTATTTTGCTGATAAAAAGTGTCATCATAGTTCTGAACAAGAACTCTGTCTGAGAGCCCGTTCTTGAAAAATTTGTTTATCTTCAGATCTTCCCTGAAATTTTTGTTTCACATGCTGATGTAATAGAGAAAGATCTTGAGGAACTTCTGCATATTTTTCTGTTCATGCTAATTTTCATTAGCTGCCTTTTGAATCAAAAAGGGATTACAAAAAGCACTTTTCAGCTGTTTTTCAACTGCCCACTATTCTAGAAACTTGGCTGATCCATTCAGAAAAATATTGGAGAGCTGTGTATCCATCTAGAAAATATGATGAATACTTTTCTTTTTCTGTTGTGATTTTACTTGGAGCTCTCTGGTTGTTTTGGTGTCTGTAGTTCCAGAGAATTAGTGAAGAAGATATTCATTGATTTCAGTTGCTGATTTTCTTCCTTATCATCGCTGAAGTAAACCATTTGTATCATTTCTCTTTATGGCTGATTACTTGAGAAATACTTTTTGATTTGATTGTGTGCTCTAAATTGTTTCAGCCAATCAGTGACTTTTGCCAGGATTTAATCATGATTCTAATCTAGTTTCAATTGTATTTTACAATCTGAACATTGCCAAATTTGTGCAATATTATTGCCTGTGTTCTTTGCTGTAAGCTCTACAGGGATGTGTATCACTTTGCTAATTGCAGTTGAATACTACATGCAAGCTGTTTAGACATTGTGTTGATAGCAAAAAATGGAAGTAATGGCTAGATTATCAAAATATCAATTTTTGGTAATTTGGGCCGAAAGTACACATGTCCAGGGTCTGTCCGAAGCCCTACAAGGCCGAAGTCCATTGAGCTATGGGCTCCGAAAGCCTCTAGCCAACCCATGGACTTTGGCTAGGAAGCCTTCGGAGGCCCACGTTGCCGAAGTTTTGGAAGCCTTCGGAGGCCCACGCTGCCGAAGCTTCGGAAGCCTTCGGAGGCCCACGCTGACGAAGCTTCGGCCCGAGCAGCAAGCCTCGACGGGCCTGGCCGAAGTCCACGCTGACAAATCTTCGGCCCGAGGAGCAAGCCTCGACGGGCCTAGCCGAAGCCCACGCTACCGAAGCTTCGGCCCGAGGAGCAAGCCTTGACGGGCCTGACCGAAGCCCACGCTACCGAAGCTTCGGCCCGAGGAGCAAGCCTCGATAGGCCTGGCCGAAGCCCACGCTACCGAAGCTTTGACCCGAGGAGCAGGCCTCGACGGGTCTGGCCGAAGCCCACCTCGACAGAGATAGAGTTGGACGCGTTTCCAGCTCAATCTCTATCTCTATCTGGCCGGATCAATAGCAGATTAGATTAGGAGTTAAACCCCTATAAATAGAGAGGCATGGCCGGCGTGAGAGCCCCCCAACTCAAACCAAACCAAAGCCCATGCTTTGATTTCATTTACTTTACCTTTATTTTCCTGTACCTCTTCGTGGGTTTGCTTGGAAGCCCTCCGTCGACCGCTACGGAACAGTGGTAATCCTTGTTACTTCGCCTGTGAAGTATCAGTTAATCTATGTAATAGATTGCTATCGCCTTGTTACTTCGCCTGTGAAGTATCCGCTAATCTACGTAATAGATTGCTACCTTCGCTACCCATGCAACACTTAGCAAAATTCGGTCCTCAGGCCGAATTGGTACTTCACACTCTTCTGTTGCAGGCTTCGCGCTTTCGGAGCCCATTCGCCGAAGGTGTCCGGAGCTGAGAGATCGGTTCCGGAGGTCCCCGGGACACCCTTCGACGAGACCGCAGGCTTTGGCAACAGGCTTCGCCAGCAGACTTCGCCGTCTCAGGCTTCACAAAGACCCTGCCAATCAAAGGATCTGGCACGCTGGAGCCCATAGTGTGAAGCCTCCCGAATGGAGAAGGCTCCCTGGAGTCCGAACCCTCCGAAGAGCTTTGGTCCGGCACACTCCGAACGGCCACCTCGGCCAGGCTTCGGCAGGAGCTAGAATGGCTTGGGGGGCACCCCGAGGTCAGTAATTTAGAAGTTTTTTCAGAAGGTGGACCAGCGAGACCCTGTGAAACCTATAAGGGCGATTGAAGAGTCCCAATCGTCTAGTATTTGAGGGACCCTAGCCAAAGGGTTGATCGGAAGGTTCGGCGACAAGCGTTCAAATTCGTGTTGATAGACGACACATTGTATCGCCGAACCATCAATGGAGTGCTATTGAAGTGTTTAGACTATGCGCAATCTTAGGTGGCCACAGGAGAAGTCCATGAAGGGCTTTGCGGCACTCATCAGTCGTCCCAAAAAATGAGTTGGATGCTCAAAAGAGCGGGTTTTTATTGGCCGACAATGACTGAAGATTGTTTCAAATACTATAGAGGGTGTGAAGCATGCCAGAGGTTTGGAAATATTCAGTTAGCTCCTACCTCATTGCTCAATCCTATTGTTAAGCCATGTCCGTTTCGAGGTTGGGGTTTAGACTTCATTGGCCAAATTCACCCTCCTTCATCAAAAGGGCATCGGTTCGTGTTGATGGCAACAGATTACTTCACTAAGTGGACTGAGGTCGTACCTCTCAAGAACATGACTCACAATGAGGTACGTGATTTTATTTTGAAGCACATCATACATAGATTCGGCATTCCCCAAACTCTTACTACGGATCAAGGTAGTTCATTTGTTTCTGGAGAAGTAAGGGACTTCGCCGAATATTATGGTATTAAGTTCATAAACTCTTCACCTTACTATGCTCAGGCCAATGGTCAGGCCGAGTCTATTAATAAAACCATGATTAAGGTCATTAAGAAGAAAATCAAAGAGTTCCCTAAAAGGTGGCATGAGGTGCTTTCCGAGGCGCTGTGGGCTTGTAGGATTGCAAAGCACGGTACTACCAAGGTCAATCCATATGAGTTGGTATATGGATAAGAAGCCGTTCTGCCCGTAGAGGTAGATCTTGGCTCCTTAAGAGTGTTGAAGAAAGATGGCCTATCGGTCAACGAGTATGAAACTCTTCTAAAGGATAATATAGAGGAAGTGACCGATAAGAGACTAAGGGCTTTAGAAGCCATAGAGATGGACAAGAAGAGAGTAGCTAGAGCCTACAATAAAAAGGTTAAACCAAAATCGTTCCAAATAGGAGACTTGGTGTGGAAAACGATTTTACCCTTAGGCACGAAGAGTCCCAAGTTTGGTAAATGGTCACCTAGTTGGGAAGGTCCTTTTAAGGTAGACGAAATCGCTCCCGGCAACGCATACGTGTTGGAATCCCTGCAGGGAGAGCGGTTTCGAAGAGCTTTGAATGGTAGGTACTTGAAGAGGTATTTCCCAAGTGTGTGTAAAACATCATAAAAAGTATCGAAAAGCCGATATGGATGGTATCGTCTTCAGCTCGTTGTGCTTTTAGTTCACTAGTTCACTAAAAGGCAGGGGGGCATGTGTTGATGGCAAAAAATTGCATTAATGGCTAGATTGTCCAAATATCAATTTTTGGTGATTTGGGCCGAAAATACACATGTCGAGGGACTGTCCGAAGCCCTACAGGGCCGAAGTCCATTGAGCTATGGGCTCCGAAAGCCTCTAGCCAACCCATGGGCTTCGGCCGAGAAACCTTCAGAGGCCCACGCTGCCGAAGCCTCGGCCCGAGGAGCAGGCCTCGACGGGCCTGGCCGAAGTCCACCTCGACAGAGATAGAGTTGTATGCGTTTCCAGCTCAATCTTTATCTCTATTCATCCAGATTAATAGCAGATTAGATTAGGAGTTAAGCCCCTATAAATAGAAAGGCAAGGCCGGCGTAGCGAACCCCCCCACACACAAATCAAACCAAACCTCGCTTTGATTGCATTTACTTTATCTTTATTTTCCTGTACCTCTTCGTGGGTTTGCCTGGAAGCCCTCCGCCGGCCACTTCGGAACAGTGGTAACCCTTGTTACTTCGCTTTTGAAGTATCCGTTAATCTACGTAATAGATTGCTATCGCCTTGTTATTTTGCCTGTGAAGTATCCGCTAATCTGCGTAACAGATTGCTACCTTCGCTACTTGTGCAACACTTAGCAAAATTCGGTCCTGAGGCCGAATTGGTACTTCGAATTCCCTCTGTTGCAGGTTCGCATGTTCGGAGCTACTTCGCCGGAGGTGTCCGGAGCTGAGAGATCGGTTTCGGAGGTCACCAGGACACCCTTCGACGAGACCACAGGCTTCGACAACAGGCTTCGCCAGCATACTTCATCACAACGGGCTTCACCACGACGATACTCCGCACCGGACGAAGTTGCGTTCGAACGTGGCCCTCACGTCATTGTTCCGAAGCTTACTGTATCGGAGATCTCACACCGAACCCTGCTGTTTCAAGGTGATCATCGTGTCTAGATCCGTTTAGAGTCCATCTTCGACCGGGTCAGTCCGAACGCCGAAGCACCCTTCGGCGGAGCACTTCGCACCAGACGCCGAAGGTACACTTCGGTGACCCCTTCGCACCAGACTTCGAACCAGGCGCGCTCCGACTGGTTTGCTGATTTTATTCTATTTAATCTATCTCTTTTGGCTAATTGGATTATTTTGTGTAATCTGGTTGCCTGGCGACTCCACCCCCCTTATCACGACTAAGGGTAGTCGGAACGCGACGTCGGTGCTGCGTCACGCTTAGGCCTATCCCTAAGTATCCGCACACTTTTGGATCGTCGAACTAACCCAAGTGCGGAGGCACGTTTCCGTGTCAACACACTTTTTTGGCGACTCCACTGGGGAAGGCTACGCCAACATAATGAGTACGTCTACATCGGCCACCGGTACATCTACATCGACTAATACATCTACACCACCAATGGACACAATAGGAGGCATGGATATCGACAACCGCAACATATTGTCGCTTACCAGTTGGAACTATCACCATCATTGGCTGGGGTGCATGATGTATTTCATGTATCGCAGTTAAAGAAGTGTCTTCGAGTTCTGACAGAGCAGGTCGACCTTCAGCAGCTGAATATCCAAGAGGATTTGACCTATGTTGAGAAGCCCGTCAGGATCTTGGAAGTCAAGGAAAGGATAACTATAAGTCGGGTCATTCACGTTTGCAAGGTTCAGTGGAGTAATTATCTAGTAGAGGAAGCTATATGGGAAAAAGAAGAGGAGTAGAAAGCGCAGCACCTAGAGTTATTTGAGAATTGATCCGAATCTCGAGGACGAGATTCTCTGTAAGGGGGATAGGATTGTAACATCCCAAATTTAAAAATGAAATAAAAATGGGGGAAATGAAAATTTTGGAATAAAGAAGAATTATTTTATTGGAGAAAAGGATAAAAGAACCCAATTAAAGCAAAACAATGAGAAATACTTCAAGTTTTAAGCTAATAAATTTATGATGGAATCTATAAGCCAAGAAATATTTTTAGGAATTTTTACAAAATTTTAGCAATAGTGCTTCCAGCTCTAAATGAATATATGAATTTCTAGAATTATTTTAAATGAAAAATACATTTAAAATCCTAATGAGCCGCAACCCCGAATCCTCCCTCGGCCCAGCCCAGCCCAGCCTTGCGCTCACCGACAAGTGGGGCCTCCTTGTCGGCGCCATCCCTCACCCTCTCTCCTCCACGCCCGTGCCACCCTGGCCCACTAGTCAGCCGCTCTCTCGCGCCCTCGGCCACTGGCTGCCCTGGCCCGCCTGTCGGCGCGCTCGACTTCAATAGTACCCGCTGACAAGTGGCACCCACCTGTTAGTTCCATCGTCTTCGATGGAAGGGGATCCCCCCTTCCAATACCGGTGACCCCTTCCATTTCTCCGCCGCGTAGCACCGAATCAAGCCTAGGATCGGGTTTCCCTCATGCCAGCGATCTCTTTCCCCCAATTCCCACGTGCTTTTGCCATAAATGGCAGGTAATTGCTTGTATGGCAAGCTCACCGGAGGGGAAAAGGAAACCCTCGGTTCCCTTCCAATTGAACGCCGGCGAGCCCCTATAAAAGACCCCCGCATTCGCCGCATTCCGCCACCCCACCTAAGCCCAACCCCTCATGTTCCCGAGCGGCGCCACCCCTTTTTCGGGTTTTTCCCCTATCTCGGCTACGGAAGCCCCTCGTCGGTGCCTCAGGCCCCCGCTGCCCTCGCCGATTACCACCAGAACACCTCGCCGCCGTTGACCCCAAAGGACTCTCCTGCCTCTCCTCGCCGCAGATCACCGTCAACCACCCTTCCTCACTCCCGCCGACTATGATGTCATCGAGGATCCAGAGTTCTACTCATAGGTTCCACCTTCTTCCTTCGCGGATCAAGGCAAGTCACAAACCCCAAGTTGATCATATTTGAGCCCAGGTTTTCATAATTACCGCTATAACACATAGGAATTAAATATTGCATTAGTTTAATCACAAGCCCTAAATTATATTTATTAGATCCTTGTCCTTGTGTGTGTAAACCCAAGCCATGCTTATTGAGCCTAAACTCCTTATCACCTTTTAAATATTATATTAGCTAGTGTCCAATGTATCGACACAACTGTTATAGGATAAAAGAAAGAGTCGTAGATAGTTGGAATCTAGTATATGATTTTCCCATTATTCTTGTCTCTACATTCTGTTGGAGTTGGCTATGTCATAAGTATGGTGGGTTCTGGGTGTAAGCTAGGGTATTGTTTGGTCGCACCCGGGGCACTATAAGGACTGGTCTGCGAGATCTGTTGCAAAACAAACTCGTACTAACCACAAGTCTAGTGGGTAAGTCCTAACTGGAGGTATGGATCGTACCAACTTGAAGCACCATAGAGGAGGGGTCAAGGGGCAACCTACGAGTGACTTGTACCGACGAGGCTCAAGGGAGGGTACGGTGTTGGCCCGATGCATCGGGGCATCGTATGAAACCTATAAGATGGTGTTATCGAATTGGTGCGTTCCATGCTAAAGTCTTTGGCACGAGTTTCTCGTGACATGGGTCATTTAACACACTGCGGTGTGCGGGAAACGAGTGCCTTGTGAGTACAATAGTACACCTCTGATCAAAGTATAATCTTTTTAAAAAGTTGTGCCCACGATCAATGGCTGGTTGGGCAATGTTCACCATAGTTAGTTTATTTTTGTTTGAATGATTGTGTGATTCATGGCATGTAAGGACTGTTGAGCGAGGGTGGGCTGACTGTAACCCTCGAGTTAGAAGATGATGCATCATACATGTTTACATTCTGTATTAATAACTTGACTTCATTTAAACGATTTACAACTGTACTTTTCCACAAACATGAGCCACTACCTTCCTTGTTATTACTTTGCATTATAATTGCATTCGGTGGCTTGCTGAGTACGATTGTACTCACCCCTGTTGACTTACACCACTAGAGGCTGTCTACTATGAGGAGGACGAAGGTCTGGAGTAGCGACCCAGTCAAGGCACGAGACTGGAAGGAGGCGTTCATCTAGGAGATTTATTTTATTAGTTTCTCTTTGATTTAACTCTTTTGTAATAATATGGTCTATGAACCATGATTGATTGGCATATTGTACGCGGTCGCGTGATGAACGTCTTGTTTTATTGATTTTCTATGGAATTTCAATAAAGTCCAGGTTTTATTAAATCTGGGCGTTATAGGATCAATCTCTATACCCCTTTCATGAATCATGAATCCTAAGAACTTGACTGCCGACACACCAAAAGCACATTTGAGTGGGTTCATTTTTAAGCCATACTGTCGCATCCTGTCAAAGGCAACCTTCAAATCGGCTAAGTGGTTTACCATAGCGTCCGATTTGACTACAACATCATCTATGTATACCTCTAACATAACTCCTAACAAGTCATAAAAGATCAAGTTCATAGCACGTTGATATGTAGCGCCAACATTCTTTAAACCAAAAGTCATAACGACCCACTCAAACAAGCCAACAAAACAACGACACCGAAAGGCTGTCTTGTAGACATCCTCTTCGGCAATAAAAATTTGATTATAACTAGCATTGCCATCAAGAAAACTTAGTACCTTATGTCCTGAAGCATCGTTGATTAGCATGTCGGCCATCGGCATGGGGTACTCGTCTTTCGAAGTGGCCTTGTTTAGATCCCTAAAATCAATACAAACTCGTATCTTGCCACTCCCCTTCTTTTCTACAAGCACAATGTTAGCGACCCATTCATCATACCTGCATGGCCTAATAAACTCAGCCTTGAGTAATCGCTCCACTTCTTCTTTAACTCGGTCATAGATGAGCGAATTTAAGCGACGAAGAGGCTGTTTATAAGGCCTAAATCTGGATTTGATAGGTAGCCGATGATCCACGAGCTCACGGCTTAATCCAGGCATCTCGCTATACTCCCATGCGAAACAATCGACATACGACCGAAGCAACTTTATTACCTCGGCCTTTTCATCACGCTATAATTGTTGGTTTACAAAAGTATCTGACACGATAAAATATCTCCAACGCGACGCACGGGCGTGACTTCGTTTGGCGTAGAGTACAAACGTGGTGAAGCCTATCTCGATGAAGCCTATTGCGAAGCGTGTTGGCGCGTGGGACTCGGTCAAACTGACAACAGCGTGACGGTCCGACACGGGTGGTCGAAGCTAGGATTCCGTCGAGGGGTGTTCTGGAAGCCTCCAAAACCAGTCTCCTGGCTCCGGACACCTCCGGCGAAGTGGCTCCGAGTATGAAAACCTGCAATAGAACAAAGATCAAGTGCCAATTCGGCCTAGGGACTAAATCTGTTAAGCATTGCAATAGGGAAATGAAGGTAGCAATCATTTACGTAGATTAGCGGATACTTCACATGCGAAGTAACAAGGTGATAGCAATCAGTTACATAGATTAACAAATACTTCATAGGTGAAGTAACAAGGATTACCACTGTTCCAAAGTGGCCGGCAGAGGGCTTCCAGGCAAACCCACGAAGGTTGCAGAAAAGTAAAGATAAAATTAAAGGTACGGTTCAAACCTAGGGCTTTGTGTTTGATTTGTGTTTGGGGGGTTAATGAACCGGTCTCACCCCTATATTTATAGGGGCTAGTATTCTAATCTCTAAGATTAATCTGTTAAGATTCGGCCTAGTCATGCGTGGGGATAAAATTAGCTAGAATTAGACTCAAACTCTATCTCTGGAATTCTGCCCGAAGTGGGCCCTCAGCTAGGCCTGCTGAAGCCTGCTCCTCGGGCTGAAGCTTCGGCAAGGTAGGCCTCCAGAGGCCTTCGGGCCAAAGCTAGCAGGCCTGCTGGAAGCTTTCGAAGCCCATAGCTCAATGGGCCTTCGGCCCTATAGGGCTTCGGCCTGATCCAGGACATGTGTATTTTTGACCCAAATTACCAAAATTGATATTTCGACAATCTTAACCATTTAATGCAATTTTTTGCTATCAACAGTACCGAAGGGTTCGGTATTTTGGGTGGTACACCAGAGTGTGGACCGGAGGGTATTTACCCGGAGAGGTCTCTGGGGTATCGGATACACTTGTTTGCTGGTCATTGGTGTGCAGGTGACGTCGGAGGCGACGAGACGGTTCACAGCAGGTGAACCTGGGTCAAGCAGGGAGCTTGATGCTAGGCGAGCAGAGAGCTCGGTCACGGAGGCTGCGTGGAGTCAAGGTCGATCCTCGGGTCGAGGTGCATCAGGCGAAGGTAGAAATTACGGTGGGTGGCTTCGGCTGAAGGTACCCCGAGACAAAGACCTCTGCAATAAGGCAAGGCTTTTGAAGTGTGCTCCAAACGTAGGCAGTTGAAGGGTCACCTGATGATGGTCTTAGAAGTTGAGGTGCATTGTGAAACCAAGGGTGGTTTCGGTCTGGATGATGAGTGATTGATAAGGATGAGTGTTTGAGTGGTTGAGGTTGGTTTAGTGCATCGAGGGTTTCGATGTAAAGTGGAGGGGTGTGTGCCAAGGGTTTCGGTGGTGCGTCGTGTTCTTGTTTTGGCTTGTCTTAGATGTGCAGGGTGGAGATGCTGACCGACTGTCGATGACGAGTGATCAAGGGTAAAGCGGGGAGCTCGATGCTGGAGGATCAGGGAGGCCAGGCTAAGTTAGAGAAGATCTCAAGAATGCACGAAGAGACCGAGCGAGACTTGGATGGACAATTGATTGCAACGGCATGACGACCGGGTTTGCGAGAGGGAGGCCAGGGCAAGCATTCAGGTGGCTCGAGGGGATCGAGAGCGGAAGTGGCTTGATGGCGCTCGGAGTCGCAAAGCGGTGTCGCGAGTCGAAGGGTTGAGAGGCTTTGTTGGTTTTTGCTGAAAATCGTCACAAATCTAGTTTTGTTAATTTCAATAGTTTTGAGTCCTTTTTAGTGTTGAGTCTTTGTGTAATAAACTAGGTTTAATTTTAGTAAGTGTCTAGAGCTATTGTACTCCTTTGGTATATTTTTCAGAATTTCTTAATTCTGAAAATATATTACAAGGAATAGGACTTTTGTGTAATTTTCAATTCTAGAGGGTTCTTTTTAGAAAACACCCCCATGGTTGGCCTATAAATAGGGGACCATATCCATGAGCAGGTGGAGATTTTTTTGGTTGTTCTTTTGGCTGAACCATACAAACTCTAAACAAATTTTTAATCAACTTTTCCAGAGAAGAATCACTGTTTCAGATGTGAGTTCCTGTTGAAAATCCGAAAAGGAACAGTGCTGGGCGCAGGAGGTAAATTCTGTCTAGATTCATTTTTGAGAGCGATTTTCTGGTGATTTCCGTGATTCCTTCTTAATTCTTTTGCTGATCAAACAAGGCATGGCTGAAATGGTTAAGTGTTTGTGTAGCCCTCTACATGTTTGATGAATTGTTGCTTCAACTTTTCATCAGCATCTTGGTTGATTCTTGGATTGTTTCTTGAGTAATATCATGGTTGAAGGGATTCAAAGGTATTCCATAACCCTTTTTTCAGAAATTGAGAATTAATCCTTTCTACCATTTTGTTTTGTTCCTATAGAGAGTTCTGATACCAGATTAGTTTTCTTGTGTGATCACTTTTGAATACGATTTTTGAGCAGTTTTTATGCTGATTGTGGATCCGAGTTCTTCATAGCTTTTGATGTTCAAGTTTCCAGGGTTCCATTTGTGAAGTTCTCAAAAGTTTTTGATCAATGCTGCATGTATTTTTCTGCCCAACAAAGTACCTAAATGATTCTGAACACTTGTAATTTCTGTTGAGTATTTTTCTGTTTTCAGTCTGGATTCAATCTTTGAGGAAATGTTTGATCTATTTTGGTACTTTTTTGGATCCAAGTTCTTCATAGCCTTTGAATATCAAGTTTCCAGGGTTCCATTTTCGGAATTTATAAGAGTTTTTTACCACTTCTACATATATTTTTCTGTCCAACAAAGTGCTTAACTGATTCTGAAAACTTGAGATTTCAGTTGAATACAGTTCTCTATTTTTAGTGTGGATTTAATCTTTGAGGCAATTTTTGATCTGTTTTGGTACTGCTTTTGGACCTGAGTTCTACATAACTTTTGTTGTCCAAGTTGCAAGTGTTCCATGTTTGAAATTTGCAAAAGGTTTTGACCACTGCTACATATATTTTTCTGTCCAACAATATACTTAACTGATTCTAAAAAATTGAGATTTCAGCTGAGAATTTTGGAACAGAAATTTCTGCAATATCTTGAAGTTGTACCACTGCCGGCAGACTCAGGTGATTTTCTTCATTGTATTTTCAAAGACTCACAATAGATTGTTTATGTATTTGATTACCTCTCTACTGGGTTTCTGTTGATAGAACTGATTAAGAACTGTATAGTATTTTCACTCCTCATGCACATGAATTATTTTTGGATGATTACTTTTGATAGATTAAATTGCTTCATGCACTTTACTTGTGGTCCTTTTGATAATATACCTATGAATGTGTGATGTTCAGTATAATTCATTTGTGAGCCTGTCTAATCTAGCTTGATCATTGTGCTATGATTAAATATGTGTGAAATCCATATACTTGCCATGAACATGATGAAATGCCTAAGAATTGTTGAAATGTTTGGTGATTTGTCTATTTGATATAAGAGTAGTGCTTGTGATCTCTCAAACCGTTATATCACATCATATCTGATAGGAGAGTGATAGCACTTGCTTTATTCGGGATTTTGTTGTGAAAGATTATTAGCTTCCGTTTTTGTTCCTTTTAGAGGTGAGTTGGGTGATTTGAAAAGGCCATCATATTCACGAGAATTTGTTGAGGCGTCTATTCACCCCCCTCTAGTCGCCATTCCGATCCCACATGCATCGAAGGCATGGTTCGGTTAAGGCTCTTCAGGAGTGTGCCCTGGGCTGAGACACTACGAAGGAGTGCTTATGGAAGTGCTTCATGCGGAGGCCTTGGATGAAGGAGGGACTTCGGAAGGTGGTGAAGGTCCTTCAAAGGTGGGGCTTCAAAGTTTGGATGACTTGATGTACTTTGGCCATGCATGGCTTCGGTACATGGACTGGCGGAGTTTGAACTTGGAGTAGCTTCGAAGGCGTGGTGGTCAAATCCGAAGGTGATGGTGCGAAGGCTCAAGGGCTTTGATGGCTTCGGCTCAAAACCATCAATGTATCGAAGACTGATTTCGGTGGAGCGATGGCCTTCGGGTTCGAAGCATGCCACCGAAGCCTCTGCACACTACGTGTGCGAAGGGGGATCCAAAAGATTCCACTTTGCAAAATCTGATCATGTCTGCTTTGCAAGAGCTGATACTCTCTTCTCTACGAAGTTGACAAAAGTTGCTTCCAATAAAGTAGACTACCAACGTACCCCCGTGTCTTCCAAAGACAAAAATGTTGTAAACCCTAGGGGTATTGTAGTCTATTCGCATGTGAGAGTAGTGCCTATAAAAGGAGAGGTCGGCTGAGGTATAGGGCAACACTGTGTAATCCACATTTAGAACCTTCTATGTTCCCTATAACTTTGGCCAGCCGCCATGATGTGTTCTTTGAATATGTGAGTTTTGTGTTCCCTATTCTTGCAATGAAATTTCTGTTATGTTTTCCATTGATTGCATGAACTTGTATCTGTGTTATTCACACTGTCTGAGTTGAGTTTTCTTCATCTCATTTTGTTCTGTGCAAACCAGAGTTCTTACTTGGTGTTCTTATCAACGAAGTGTTTTGTCTCACATGTGTGCAATTTCTGTGAGTGATTTTGGGTGTATATTTTCTCTGTGTAAACCAGAGGTCAGTCCTCACTGATTACCAGCGAAGCATTTTGTGAAGTGTGCGTTCTAAGCCTATTTTCTTCTCTTGGCCGAAGTCCTCCTTGCAGTCAGTTTTGCTTGCTCGTGTTTAGATCACTCTGAAGTGTGAAGCCTAGTACGTGTTACTAGTGCGGAGCATCTGTTTGGAGCTCTCTAAGGGAAACGTACTTGTGCGAAGTCTAGTTGTGCGAAGCCTACTCGAAGGCACCTCGGTGTGCGGAGCCTACACAATCTTTGCAGAGTACAGTGCGTTTTTGGGTTTCTGAGTGCGAGAAAAATCTTATGAACTTCAAACTTTTACCCCGTGCGAAGCCTGTGTTTGAAGTGTGTTTAATACCTCTGAACTAGACACTTCGAAGGGTGTGTTCAAAGTCTATTCAGCAGAAGAGAAATGTTAAAAGCTCCCATTCACCCCCCTCTGGTCGCCTATTTGGTCCAACAATTGGTATCAGAGCTTGGTTAACTGTCCTAAGCTTAAGAGGAGAGAGAGTGAGTGCCCCAAACACTACAAGAAGGAGAGAAAACCCTACACAAATGGTAAGCGCGGTAAGATGGCTAAGACGGTAGCCAAAGCCGCTTCCAAAGCTTTTCTCGTGGCACTCAGCGAAATTGACACTTCCTCAACTAAGTAGTCGAGCTCTGATGAGGAGGAAGAGCCTCCAAGGAAGGAGGAAAAGAAGAAGAAGAAGGCAAAAGATTTCACTGGCCTTTGCTTCATGGCCGACAGCATTCACAGCGGTGATGAGCTTGACTCATCCGACGTACCACTATCCTATGACCGGCTTTCCATTAAGGTAGATGAACTAAATAATGTAGTTCTTGGTCAGGATAGATTACTTGTTCAGGCCGCTAGAGAAAGAAAAGACCTTAGAATTAGGATAGAATATGTTTCTATTGATTATGCCATGCTTAAGTCTAAGATTGATGATGCTGAATGTGAATCTTGCACTGTTGTCATGGATGAGCTTGCTCATTTGCATTCTGTGCATGCTCAAACTATTAATGAGCTTGATACTGCACATAAGCAGCTTTTGGTGGTGGAGTGTAGTCCTCTTGTTGTTAATGAATGCATAAATTGTCCTTTACTTATTGAAAGTATTACTTTGAGGGATAAGCATGTTCATGATTTAGAGGCTAGATTGGAGAGAGCTAAGTGTTCTAGGGATGTGCAGCCTGCTTTCCCTACCTGTATCACCCTTAAGGACAAACTCAGTATTGATAGAGAGCAAGTTGAAAAACTCATGAAAGAAAACAATTACCTTCTTTCTGTTGTGGATAAATGCACTGAAGGGAATGGTAGAGTGGATTTGCTCTTGGCCAAAACCAATATGTGTGCTGACAGGGCAGGGTTAGCTCTAGGATTGGGTTTCAAGAGAAACATCATAAACATTCAAAGCAAAATTGTGTTTTCCTCACCCACTACCTTAGAGAAAGAGAGAGCCCAGTTAGACACTCCTACAAAAATCAAGAAGCCTACCCAACCTCCCAAGAAAATTCCACCTCTTCCACCCAAGAAAAATCCTCAGCAGAAACCTAAAAAGCCCGTGAGGACTGCTCCTATGACCCATGTCAGTACCCCCAAGTGAGTCTTTTATTGCTCATATTACCAGTGGGTGGGTCATTTGATTGGGCTTTGTTTTTGTTGCATCAAGGATGAGCGACGCTCATAGGAGATGAGATTTTAGAACATGCATTACCCATCTTTTGGTATGCATGAGTCTGTTTATCACCCTCGTCCTATTTTCAAGGTCTCCTATACTCACTTGAGCGGTTTACCCCCTCGTGGTATACACTATGAGTCATATGGTGCCAGACCACGTTTTAGTGGCTTTGTACCTCGACAGGTTGGGAGACCTCATCATTTGTTTGGCTTGCATCATGTAGGTAGACCTCGTACTTTGCATTCTTCTACTTTTCCTGTGCGTATACAGTCTACTATTGCTTTGCCAACTCCTCGTGTCTCTTAGTGCTTGATATGTCGTTAGTTTCTTACTTACCCTAGCACTAAGCGATCGAGGCTGTCTTATGTTGTGTAGACACTAGATAGAGGCTTGGAGAGCATATGGATCATGGACTCTGGTTGTTCGCACCATATGACAAGAAACTTATCATGGTTCTCCAGCCTCACTACAACCAAGCAAAAGGAGAAAATCACCTTCGGCAATAACTGAAGAAGAAGAGTGAAAGGTAAAGGTGTGGTAAGAATCAACTCAAATTTCACTCTCAAAGATGTTGCTTTGGTTGAAAATTTGGGATACAATTTTCTCTCTGTGTCTTAGTTGCTTGATGAGGGCTTCGAAGTGCATTTTCAACACGATACTTCACAAGTACTCAATTCAGATGGCATTTTGGTTTGCAAGATTTTTAGAGTTGTGAGAGTTTTTGGAGATGAATTCTCTAAGTCATCTGGTTCTTCTCACTGTTTAGTTGCACATTCTAATTATGAGCTCTGGAAGTGGCATAGGAGACTAGGGCATATGAGCTTTGAGTTGCTAGCTCAATTGAGTGCCCTGGGACAGATCTGAGGATTGCCCAAGCTCAAATTTGTGCTCCTTGTCGACATGGAAAAATGATTGTTGCTTCACATTCACCTGTCTCCATGGTGATGACAGAACAACCCGAAGAACTTCTCTATATGGACACTGTAGGTCCTTCTCGGGTTAGTTCTTTAGGCGGCAAGTGGTACGTTCTTGTCATTATCGATGATTTCTCTCGCTACTCTTGGGTCTTCTTTTTAGCAAGCAAGGATGAAGTGTTTTCACACTTTTGGAGCTTAGCTTTGAGAATTTTTACTAAACTTCAAGGTGCATTGAAATTCATTCGAAGTGATAATGGCACTGAGTTCATAAATAGTCTCTTTGTTGATTTTTGCATGGAGCATGGCATAGAACATCAATTCTCTACTCCATGGGTTCCTCAACAAAATGGTGTTGTTGAGAGAAATTACCACACTCTGGTTGAGATGGCTAGGACGATGCTCGATGAGCATAGGACTCCTAGAAGGTTTTGGGCTGAGGCAATGAACACAGTATGTTACATCTCAAACTGGATCTTTCTGCGCTCAATTTTGAACTTAACTTCTTATGAACTACGTTTTGGGAGATAGCCCAAGGTTGCTCATCTTTGAGTATTTGGTTGTCGGTGCTTTATCCTAAAGCGTGGGAATTTGGATAAGTTTGAGTCATGTTCTTTAGATGGGATCTTTTTGGGTTACACTACCCATGGTCATTATTATCGTATTTTCAATTTGGAAACTAACACTGTCATCGAGTCATGTGATGTGACTTTTGATGAATCAACCCCCCATGTTAGCTCTTCCTTTGAACAGGCAAGTGAACATGATATGGAACAAACTATCTTTGAAGACGAAGATCTTGAAGACTTCGAGGATGATCCCTACTACCCTCGACATTGATCCTTGAAGCCGACCCCGCTTCAACCACTTCGGCAAAAGGCCCCGAAGCTACTACTTCGACATCGGTCATCTTCAACCAATCCCTGACACAAGTTGAGGGGGAGACTGCGTCCCGTCGTGAGGCTCCACACCACATCAAAAGGATGCATCCTCCCGATCAGATCATTGGTGAGTGTTGGCGTAAAAGATTACGCTAACAGGTTTCTAAAGATTAGAAACTAACAAACAAAGTGTTTGTGAAGTAAACTATTTCAAGCCTCCGAAGTGGATAATAGCTCAAAACAGTTTGAAGGTGTGTATTGAATAACTCAGTATTCGATCCTCATTACAGGGTAAAACGGGGGGTATTTATAGGCCAAAACCTTAAGGAAAAGACCTTTTCACACTTCTGTTACAACCGACATAGTGGAGACTATTCGGTACCCTTGATAGGGTTAAAATGGTAAAAGACTAATCGAATGAGATAGAAGATAAGTCTTCCATCTTAGCTGACAAAAAGGTTCTCTGAAGGGTCTTAGTTCGAAGATATACTCTGAACTAGAGTTCACCCAAAATCTTCGAACTTGACCCAGGGAAGCCGGAGTTGGTAAGCTAAAGAACTTCAGCTGAATAGCCTGTCTTCGTCTTGTTGTAATAGTAACCCTGAGGATGAAGTATTTTCCCCCAACAGTAGCCCTTCGAATACGCTTCTTCGCTGGATCTGTAACATTAGGAGAGAAGTATACGCAAGAAAAAATAATCAAGCGTAGGGGTTAACTGATTTAATCAACCTCCAAAATATATGAAGATTTGAAACTTCGGATTGATTCCTAAGGAAGTTACATTCGAACAATCCTAGAATTAGCTTAAGAAGTCAGAAAGCCTTTTAGACTTAGAAGAAATAGCCGTTGGCCTTTTCCTTTCAATAGAAGTTACACGGTGCATTAACTTCGTAAAAGGTAACGGTCAAGAATGCGAAACAAAGAATGCGAACGATAAAAAATAGTGGGCCTGGGCTATAAATATAGGACACATACACTTCTCGAATATCTTTCTCACCGTCTTTGCGCAAACAGTCCTTAGCCTCCAGACTCCAGCTTTAGCACTTGGTGCGAGTTCATGGCGAAAACTAGCTTCAAGGCTCTTGGGGCGACTTTGGCCCTAGCCCGGCAGCAAGCTGCGGCTGCAGCAGCGGCGGCAATAGTAGCGGTGCCAACAGCGATGGCGGATCCGATGGCGGCGGTAGCAGCGGCGGCGACGACTCCGGTAAGGAATCCCCAACAGATCGGTCCTCATGATCTCCTCTCGTCTTCTTCGAAATATCCAGACCAGTCTTATAAACTAGGGCCATCTACCTGCAAGAGGGAGATGATTGCAGCGGCATTGGAGGGAAAGATTGGCTCGGAGGTCATCATCCGGAAACCTGGAAAGGAGGTCATCTCTTCGCCTAGGCCTGGAGAAGTTGTGGTCTTCAAAGCCTTCTTCGAAGCGGGGTTAGGACTCCCAGCAGTGGACTTCCTATCGGAGGTACTGGACTTATTCCATGTCACCCTTCCTCAACTATCTCCAAATGCAATAGCGTGCTTAGCCATCTTCAAATGGGCGCTACGAGCTGAAGGCTGCGAAGGAAGAGCAGAAATTTTCGCAGCACTGCACAGAGCATCTTGCCAACCAAAGACTTACCTAGGCTCCGGAGGAGAGAAGATTGTGGTAGCCTTCGGCAGTATCAACTTCAGACTCCGGGATGAATTCCAACTAAGATTTCCAGCGAAGGCCATCAACGCCAGATGGTACATAGATTGGATCTCCGGTGGTTCTATGCCAAAGTAGGAGCAGGCATTCATCTGGCCGGACCTCTTCAAGACATACACTTCCGAAGAGAAGCCTAAGTTCAGCCAGACGCCGGCCAGCTCGAAGCTTGCCTTAGCTTGCTCCAAAGGATTAGTCACCGCATGAGCATGCGGGACTTAGCCGAGGAGTTCATTGGGCTTCAGATTCCACCTCTGATGGCCATCTAGCCTATAACCTTCGAAGAAGATCCAGAGGGTGGACTCCGAAAAATCTCTTCGAACTCGAGCCCTGCAGGTAGCTTTGAAAACAACATGTTTTATACATACTTGTTTGATGAAATGACTAATGCCAACTTATCTTTCAGCTTCTCAAGCCCCTATGACTTCGGAGCAAGTTGTTCGAGCTTTGGAGAAGATTCTGGGAGTTCCAACTCCGGCCGAAAAGGAGTGGAGGAAAAAACTAGTGGGTAGTTGGGAGCGGCTCAACCGAGTATGGGGCGTACTTAGAGTTGCACCCCTCCTCTTCTGGACTGGGTACCTTCAGAGCAAGGGCCGAAGAAGAGGAAAGCGGATGTTGAACTTCGGCTCCGGCTAAGACCCTAGTGAAAAAATTAACCCGAAAGTCGAAGAATGTGGCGCCTTCAAGTCTGGTGGCTTCGCCCTTCAATTACTCTGAAGATGAGGGAAGAGTCCTCATGGACCTGATTGTCGAAGATGAATCCCAGGCAGATGTAAACACTGGCGACGCAGCACGTGCGCCAGATGTTCCAGGTAGCTCCGGGCAGGCTGGGACCTCAAGCGTCCAGCCAGACTTGCCGCATCAAGAAGCCCCTGTAACTGAAGGCGGAGTCAAAGTTACTGCTGAGCAAGCTTCGATTACGGATGAAGTGGTAGTTGTAGCTCCAAGAGAAGCTCCAACAGTCAACCCTTCGGTTCTAGACTTTGGGTCCGATGATGACTTCGAAGTGGCCTTTGACCCTCCGAGAAGCCCCGTACTCATTCGCCGACAGGACTTCGGAGGTAAACTTCGCTTGAACCATCTGTTCCTTCTCCCTGCAAAATTATGCAATATATAATACCTTTGTCTCGGCAGGGTCCACTCCATGGAGGTGACTCCTCCCAAATATATGGCTCCTTGGACCTCAACATCTCCGGGGTCGATACCAGAAGCTGCACAGATGGGACCTGGAAAAGGTAAAGGAAAAATGGACCCCTTTCCTGCTCCGAACTCAGGATTAACTCCATCTGAATCAACAGACGGAGGTCAATCTACGGAGGGGGGCCAGTCTATCGAGGTCTCCGAAGATGCAGCACAGCGTTCCGACCCTTCGCCGAACGAGGATGATCAAAGGGCTATGTCCATGCTACCCCTCCTAGGTCCTTTTCTAGAGCGAAGGACCGGACTACGGGCCCTGCTCGAGCCTTTGGATCGAGCTAACCGTGAAGTTGGGGAGACGGACCTAGTAGCCATACTTAGTGAAGCTGAGAGCTCGGAGCTGAACGCAGCCTTAGAATGGGCAACATACCAGGTATGAAGTATCTGCAAAACAAGATTAGTTTCAACTTATGAATATTTTCTCACCTTGCTTTTTCTCTTCGCAACAAATAGTTTTGGCTCGAGCTGCAGTTGTCTCAAACGAGCGAGGAAACCTTCGTCTTCAGGAGAGGATTACTGTTCTCCAGAGGAGTCTTGATGTCTCCGAAGTTCGAATCTCTAGCTTAGACGAGATGGTTGCAGTGGAGAGAAGGGCCAGACTTGGTTTGGATGCTGCAAATAAGAAGATCGAAGCCGAACAAATCGTGCTTCGGGCTGAAATAGAGAAAATGCGGGCAGAGCATGCCACAGCGGGGGCTGAGCTGGTTAAACTTCAAGAGGATAAGGCTAAAGCCACGGAGGAAGCTAGCAACCACCTTAGCCAGAAGAGCTCTTTAGCTACGGAGGCAGCTAGACTATTCGCTGTGGTAGATGAGTTAACTTCGTCAAGGGATGCTTTAATTGAAGATAAAGTGAAGTCAGAGAAGGTAGCAGCAGAGGTCATGAATAATCTTTTAGGTGTTCTAGAGTACTTCGGTACTCTTTGGACACTACCTTCGAGTGACAATGTCCCCTTACTGCGACGGCTAAAGATGATCCAAGGAGCAGCGAAGATGATGAAGACAGTGGGTATTCGGTATGGACAAATCTCCGGCCAAGTAGCTGCTCTCAGAGTACTTCGCTACTACGAAGATCTAGGGCTATCAGTAGCACCAGATTCGAGGGCGGCTCCCATTACCTTCGACGATAACCAACTGCTAAACCTTTTCGAAGATGTGGTCGCAGCTTGGCAAGCCTTCCAAGCTTCATGGAGAGCCGAAGGTCGAACAGCAATCAAGGCTTGGATCGATGAAGGGCATCGCCAAAAACAAGCTCGGTCTCAAGCTTCGAGCAGCCAGCCTCCGCCGGACCCGCAGGTTTAGTTTTGTTTAGGGGTCCGAATATGTAAAAAGTATGCTTTCATATATTATGAATGAAAACTTATTAATCGTGTTTTTAGACTTCTCAACCTCGTATGGATGATGTCGAAGTATTAAATGTTACCGAAGAACTCCGCCTGCTATGGGCTACCTTCGATCTTTTAAAACTTCACAAAGGACCTCGATTTTTGATTCCTTGAGAAAGCTCCGGTGCAATTGCACCTGAAATATGTAAAGATATATTATCTTATATTAACGAGGAAGAAAAAGAATATTGCTGAAGAACAAGGAAAGAAGACTGAAGAACTTCGAAGCTGGGAAAGAAGCCACGAGCGACTTCGAACTTGGGCTGAACTTCAATAGGAACAAAAAGATTTTCGAGCTTCGAAGGGAGGGAGAAGAGTTAAACGTAAAGTTATCAGGACTCCCGGCTCTGGAACTAGTCTTTCTGACTTTATTGGTAGCTCTAGAGATCGAAGGGGTCTTCGATTCCTTCTTGGCATAGACACAGATTTTTCATAATGTAATGTAATCTGTTCGAATAATAAAGATTGATTTTTAAAATTGTCTCCCTACTTCCCAGCCCCTCTTTGGGCGTAAGCAACTTCGAAGTGTAGTCGAAGATGGTTAAGCGCAAAGAAAAAGACTTAGGAGTACAATTTTGGAGGCTCGGAGCCCCTATGCAACTTAAAGATTGATTGAAATCTTACAAAATGTCTTCAACTACTTGGAGTCTGAAAACTGGTAACTTAGTACCTTTTGTTTGAAAGAAGTCACTCCGGACTAATTTCTCGGACACTTTGGCGTCCAAAACAATTGGTCACTTTGGACTCTTTTTACAGATATTCAAAGCTTATCAGCTCAAACTCTGTTTTGTTTTGGCCTCCTTTGGCTCTTTTTGCGAATACTATCAAACCAGTGGTTTGGAATTCGCAGTGGTCTCCTTGGACTCTTTTTACGGATGCTTTCAAGCCGGAGCTTGGAATCCGCATTATTTGGTCTCCTTCGACTCTTTTTACGGATGCTTTCAAGTCGGCGGCTTGGAATCCGTTTTTCAGTGACTTTCCCACCTCATCGGAAGCTTCGAACCAGTGGTTCGAAGTCCAAAAAATTGGTTCAAATTAATGACACTTCCCTCCCAGCCAACTTCGTTCTTCCAGTGCATCCACTAGAAGTAGGAAGTGTTTGAGAGGTAGGCATTATCTAAACCATGAGCTTTATTAATTCAGAAGGTGTTTACAAATGATTACAAGGAGCCCCTATGCCATGTATGCATTAACTCTTCGCCTTCTAAATTAGCTAACTTAAAAGAACCAGGGCGTCCTGAGCGGAGAATTATGTATGGACCTTCCCACTTATTCCCTAACTTCCCTGGTGCTATAATGCTTCGCAAAACCAGATGACCAGGGAAGTATGCATTAACTCTTCGCCTTCTAAATTAGCTAACTTAAAATAACCAGGGCGTCCTGAGCGGGGAATTATGTATGGACCTTCCCACTTATTCCCTAACTTCCCTGGTGCTATAATGCTTCGCAAAACCATATGACCCAGCTTAAGTTCATTAAGCTTAACCTTCGGGTCAAACCAAGTCTTCGTCTGCTGCTGATACTTTGACAAATTGGCGACAACTCGAAGTCTTGTTTTTTCTGTTAAATCAAGCGAAGTTTGTCTTTCTACTTCTATTTCTGGTTCGGTGCTGCGAAGGGATCCTCCTTTAAGCTCTGTTGGCATCATAGCTTCATCTCTGAATAATAGTCTGAAAGGAGTGAAACCCGTGGACCTTGTTTGAGTGGTCCGAATGGACCATAAAATCTTTGGGAGCTCCTCGGTCCACAGTCCTTTTGCCAATCCGACTATTCTTCGATTCAACCCTGACAAGATATTACCATTGGCTCTTTCAACAGCTCCATTAGACTGAGGATGTCACACTGCAGCGAAGCATAATTGTATGCCAAGATCTTCACAAAACTTCCTGAAGGGCTCTGCATCAAATTGTGTCCCATTGTCAACTGTGAGCTGCCGAGGCATTCTGAACCGGCATATAATATTTTTCCATAAAATTTTTTGCACATTATTCGAAGTGATAGCTGTGAGGGGCTCTGCTTCGACCCACTTAGAAAAATACTCAATTGCTACCACTGCGAATTTCAAATTTCCTTTTGCTACTAGGAAGGGGCCAATAAGATCCATGCCCCATCTGGCCATGGGCCACACTGGGGCAATGACTTGAAGAGTTGTTGGCGGACGATGACTTCTTCTTCCCATCCATTGACAACCCTGGCACGTGCGGACTAGGCTCTCCACATCAGCTACTATTGTAGGCCAATAAAGCCCCTGGCGAAGTGTTTTTCCTACCAAAGCTCGAGGGGCCAGATGGCTACCACAAAGTCCTTCATGAATTTCTCGGAGAATCTCCTGACCTTCGGCTTGAGATATACATCGGAGCAGAGGATAACATACTCCGGCCTTGTACAGAATACCATTGATTATATGATAATTTCGAATTCTGAGCTTTAACCTCGAAAGTTATGGCCCTTCAGGTAAAGTTGCTTCTCCTTGCAGCAATTCCATAATTGAACTCCACCAATCTGTACTTGGAATGCAAAGAACTTTCGCAGAAGGGATCTGTGTTACTGAAGGTGAATTGAGCTCTTCGTAAAAAGCTTCTTCTGGAATGTCCATAGCTCCAGCTGCAGCTTTCGCCAAGATACCAGCTTGCATATTTTCAGCTTTGGGTATGCTTCGAATGGAAATCCCTTTAAATGCTACTTCAATCTTACGGATCTCTTCCAGATATTTTGCAAGCTGTGGATGGCGAACTTGAAAACTCTTATCTGCGTGCCCTGCTATAATTTGAGAATCTGTTTTAATAACAACTCTTGTAGCCCCCAAAGCACGTGCGTTTCGAAGTCCTAACAAAATTCCTTCATACTCCGTTGTATTTTTAGTGGACTTAAAGTTGAGCCTAGCGGAGTACATTGCTCTTTGCCCTGAAGGCGAAATTATTACCGCTCCAACACCTGCTCCGGATGCTTGGAAAGCTCCATCAGAGTATATGGTCCAAATTCCTTCACCTTGTTTCTCCGGAGCCCATACTGCAGGGGGGTCCATTCTGCCACAAAGTCTGCCAGCACTTATGACTTAATTGCTGTCCTTGCCACGAAGGATATGCCGAAGGGTGCTAATTCAACAGCCCATTTCCCAATTCTTCCTGTGGAATCCTTACTTCAGAGCATATCTCCCAATGGATACGAAGTTGGTACAATCACATTATGTGCTAGGAAATAATGCCTTAACTTCCTCGAAGCCATTATCAGAGCATAGGTGAACTTCTCAAGATCAGAATATCTTGTTTTTTGCTCCGGACAATGCTTCGGATACAAAGTAGACTGGATTTTGTACCAACTTCCCATTGAAATCAACTTCTCTGACAAGGACTGCACTGGCAGCGGAGCCGGTAGCCGCAAGGTAAAGGAGTAGGGTTTCGTCTACAACAGGCACCGTGAGTGTAGCGAGGTTACTGAGATAATTCTTAATATCATCAAAACTCTTTTGACACTCTGGTGTCCATGCAAAATCTTCGGACCCTTTCAATGCTTTGAAAATGGGCAAACTTCTCTTCGCAGACCTTGCTAGGAATCTGCTAAGTGCTGCAAGGCGACCAGTTAACTTATGTAGTTGCTTCAAATTTTCCGGAGGAGCCATTCTTTGCAACACAATTATTTGAGTAGGGCTAGCTTCGATCCCTCTGCTTGAAACTAGATATCCTAACAATTTTCCATCCTGAGCCCCGAAGATACATTTTTCGGGGTTAAGACGGATTCCACATGCCCGAAGGCTGTTGAATGTTTCTGCTAAGTCTAGGCTATGTTGGTGCTTTAAAGCAATCTTTATTACAATGTCATCCATATAAGCTTCTATATTGTGGCCTATTTGATGACCTAGAGCCTTAGCAATTAACCTCGAAAAAGTTGCCCCAGCATTTCTTAAGCCAAAGGGCATTCTTACATAGCAGAAGACTCCCAAAGGAGTTACAAAGCTTGTTTTGATTTCATCTTCGCGCTTTAGCTAGATTTGATGATAGCCGGAATACACGTCAAGGAAGCTTAATAACTCTGAACTAGCGGTGGAGTCAACCAATTGATCAATTCGGGGCATGGGATAGGGGTCACGGGGGCATGCTTTATTCAAAGATGTAAAGTCAATACACATGCGCCATTTCGCAGAAGATTTCTTCCTAACGAAGACTAGGTTGGCTAGCCACTCCGTATGAGCTACTTCTTTGATAATCCCAGTCTTCAGCAACTTTTCCACTTCATCTTTAGTAAGGATGGCCCTCTCCACAGATAGCTTCCGGAGTCCTTGTCGGACAGGCCGAACCCTCGGGTTCACAAGTAAACTATGCTCAATAATATCCTGACTGACTCCGGTAATGTCCTCATCAGACCAGGCAAAGACATATAAATTTTCTTCAACTACTTTTTCTAACGAAGTAGCGACTTCTGAGGGCAAATCTTTGCCGAACTGGAATGAATAGTCTTTGCCGTCTTTGACAATAACTTTCGTTACAATCTCCCCCTCGGGGCTTGGCCTTGGGAAGGACTTTTTCGAAGGTTCACCTGGAGCAAAGATATCCTTCGGGTTGCCTTGCATGCTGTTCACTTGTCTCGGGTCAAGAGGGGGGCCATGACCATATTCCGCTCTTCGCGCAGTGGCCTGATCTCCGAAAACAGTGAGCACTCCAGCTTGTGTGGGCATTTTCATACACAAATAATTATGATGCACCACAGCTCCGAACTGATTCAACATGCCCCTCCCAAAGATAACATTATATGCATACGGGGCATCCACAACATCAAAAATCACCTCCTCCATCTTGGCTAGTAGCCCCTCTCCGAAAGTGACCTCCAGACCTATTTGGTCGAGGGCATCGAGAGGGGGTCCTACAAAGCCTTGCAAAGGACGAGCTGCTGGAAGAAGATGCTTTTTGCAGATACAAAGTTGATCAAAGGCTTGGACGAAGATAATATCTGCTGAACTCGCTCCGTCAATCAGTACTCTCCGGACTTCAGTCCCTTCTATGTCGGCAGTGATGACAAGTGGGTCTGCATGTGGAAACTTTATGCCAGCTGCATCCTTTGCAGAAAAAGATATTGGCACATGGGACCATTCAGGCATAGCAGCTGCGGACGAAGAAGTTCCAATGTGGCCCACTTATCAGACATATTCTCTTCTCTGCCTCTTCGACATACTTCCAAGTGTCCCTCCTCCGAAAATGGGGAGGACTACTCTTTTCCCTCGATCTTGACCATCTTCCTGCTTCGGAGGTGGCATAATATTGACCACCGGAGGTTGCCTTGCAGGGTCGAAATTGTCTATACGTGCCACAGCCTGGATAGGCTCCGGACGCACCTCGGAAGGAACTCGGTCAGTAGTGCCTCGACCCGAGGTTCTTTCAAGGTACTCGCCTCTTAAAGTGAGTATAGACTTGCATGCATCAGTTGCGTGACTTCGATTCTCACCATGAACACAGCAGAAAAAGTCCTGGGCTTTGCCAGCCGGCCTCCCTGGCGACCTCTAGCCGCTGGTATTGCTTCCCAAAGCTTGCGAAGTCTTATGGGCAAACTTCTACGGAGGTGCAATGTTCAAGACTTCTGAACGAGGATGCTTTTGCCCCCGACGCCTGTCATGCTGAACTTCGGAGTTAAGCCCTTGCAAAGGTGTTGAAGTCTTCACTTCCAACTTGACTTCTTGTAGGATTGATGGAGTTGAAGCAGTTCTCTGAAGCCACCCTTCTTCTGACCTTGCATCCTCTTCGAAATAAGACATCAACTGAGCAACAGAAGATATCTATTTCCGGTGAAGTTTATCAAGGAGGCCCACATGGGTAACTCCCTCTTGAGCTGCATGAACTACGGAGGATGCAGTCAACCCTCGAATTTGCGACTTCGTATGGGCGAAGCGCTTGATATATTATCTTAAAGTCTCTCCGGGTAGCTGCTTCACCTGGAAAAGACTTCCTGTAGATATTGGGGGAACAAAGGTACCCTTAAAGTTACTTATGAACTTCTTCCTTAATTGCTCCCAGGTTCTAATTGACCCTGGCTTCAGGGACCCTGGCTATTAATCCACCTACAAGTCTGTTGGCGTAAAAAATTACGCTAACAGGTTTCTGAAGCTTAGAAACTAACAAACGAAGTGTTTGTGAAGTAAACTATTTCAAGCCTCCGAAGTGGATAATAGCTCAAAACAGTTTGAAGGTGTGTATTGAATAACTCAGTATTCGATGATCATTACAGGGTAAAATGGGGGGTATTTATAGGCCAAAACCTTAAGGAAAATACATTTTTGCCCCTCTATTACAACCGACATAGTGGAAACTATTCGGTGCCTTTGATATGGCTAAAACGGTAAAAGACTTAATGAAAAAGAAGATAAGCCTTCCATCTTAGCTGGTAGGGAAGCTCTCTAAAGAGTCAACGTATGAAGATATACTCCGAACTAGAGTTCACCTCTAACCTTCGAACTTGTCCCAGTACATAACCGGAGTTAGATGCTGGAAACCTTCGATTAAGTCTCCTGCCTTTGCCTTGTTGTAGCAGTAACCCTGACGATGAAGTATTTTCCCCCAACAAAGTCGTTGCAGGTGGTACCACAATCATAAAATTATTACAATCAACGAAAACTACCGCCTACTCGTCATCCAGGGTGGTCTCCATGCTCTCGGAACCACGAGGGTCCTGAGGGACGGTGGGCTTGAGAAAATTCTCGATGATGGGGTCGGAGACGATGGCGGGGCGCGAGGCAGGAGCGCTAGAGCTGGATGGTCCGGTGGCCGTGGGGTGTGGCAGGATTCTCTTGGGGCGAGGGGCGGGCTCACGGATGGTCTTCTTCCTCCTCGGGACGAGGGGGACCATCTCCGCTATGTCCTTCTGCAGCTGTATGATCTTATGCTGCAGCTCGCCATTTTGCTGGATCAAGTTCTTCGTCTCCTGGCGAAGGAACTCGACCGCCTCGTGGTGCTCTTCGGCATCAAGCACAGCATTGGTATGGAGATCATCCATGGCCTTAAGAAGACGCGGCTGACGGGCCATGACCAGATCGCGATCTGAGTGAACTCCGATGTAGATGCTGCGGTGGGCACTAGGAGTGCGCTTCGGCACAAGCCGAAAGGACGTGTTCTGAAGACGATCGTCGTAGATCATCCTCAGCTCCATGAGGGCTTGGAGGGCGAGGAACAAAGTTTTTATCCAACTAAGTACTAGGCTGGTCCATTTGGCTTCCTACAGTCAAGTCGGCTCTGATACCATCTTGCGACGCCCCGATTTATCGAAATCGGAACATTATTGAATTTCCAAAGAAAAACAATAATACAAGAGGTTCATCATGCGACACGTACATACGAGCAAGCATTCATGGTACACAGACCATATTATTACAAAAGGGTAAAGATAAAATAAATAATGAAAAGCATGACGAACGCCCTCTTCAGGATCTTCTTCTTGACTGGGTCGCTACTCCAGACACTCTTCGTAGTAGGCATCCTCTGAATTGTGTGTCCAACGGGTATGAGCACAAAAGTACTCAACAAGCCACCGCAAATGCAATAGTAATGCAAGATAACAACAAAGGAAGGATAATGGCTAAAAGTGCAGAAAAGTACATTTTTCAGTTGTTGCATTTAGTGTTGGTCAAATTTAATTATGCGGAATAATAAACATGAACATCATAGTACCATCTAACTCGAGGAGTATGTTTTCCCTCCTCGCACAACGGTCCTTACATGTCAGATCACCATGCACATTCATTGTAAGTAAACTAACTATGGGATGTCACGCAACCCGCCCTTTACCGTGGGCTCGGCTTTTCGAAAAGATTTATAACTCTGATCAGAGGTGTACTACTGTACCCACAAGGCACG
The DNA here is from genome assembly GCA_019279435.1 of Zizania palustris. Lineage (NCBI taxonomy): Eukaryota > Viridiplantae > Streptophyta > Magnoliopsida > Poales > Poaceae > Zizania > Zizania palustris. The sequence continues at coordinate 57,906,115 of JAAALK010000289.1, read as the reverse complement.
CACTCATCCCAAACACCAAAGTGTAACGAGATGACCCATACCACGGGAACTTGTGCCAAAACCTCAGCATGAAATGCTCCAAGCAATAACCACCCACTCAAGGTTTCGCTGGCACGCCGGGCCGCATCCCGGCTAACGTCGCACCCCCTTTTGCGCCACATCGGTACAAGCCACCCACAGGTGCTGCTTGACCCATCTCCAAGTGGTGGCCTCGGTTTGGAACACCCCGTAACTTATTTAGGACTTACCCACTAGACTTATGGTTAGTACGGAAGTGTATTGCAACGGATCCCGCAAACCGGTCCTTATAGTGCCACGGGTGCTACCGACCAATGCCCTAGATTGCACCCAGAACCCACCATGCATACACTCATAACCATAACTCTATCACCAACAGAAATCCAGAGATAAGGATAACGGGGATCATATAGTAGATTCTAATCGCTACGACTAATTTTTAATCCTATAGCAATTGTGTCAATACATTGGACACTAGCTAATAGTACTAATAATATGGTGACCAGGAGTTTAGGCTAGATAGCATGGCTTGGGTTGCACATCAAGGTCAGGGGATCCTAATAAATATATTATAAGGCTTTCATTTGACTAATGCATGTATATCCTATGTGTTTTAGCGATAGTTTAGTGAAACATGAGTTCAACATGCTCAAAAGATTGGTTTGGTGACTTGCCTTGTTCAGCGAAAGGCGACGGGGGAACTTCCGGGTAATACTCCGGCTCCTCGGTGGCGTCATAGTCTTTTCGATATGAATAATAAACATAACATTCAATAAACAATCCAAAATCCACATAATAGGCATATAGGTTTTGATTTGGTTTGAACCAAGGGAAATAAAGTCATTAACTTTCTGAAATTTATCTTAAGAACATTTTAAAATGAACTTTAATGAAATAATGGCCTTTCTAAAAGGGATAATAATGTAAACTAATGTATTTTAAATTTCTAACTACTTAAAAAAGAAAGTTCATAAGGAACCTAGTGTTTCATTTATACTAGTATGAAAAGAGTAAAAGATAAATTTTCCTAAAGTTGAAATGGACAAATTTGTGGTTTATCCTAAAGTGCAATTGAATATTTTATTAAATAAACATGAAATACTCAAAGTAAATATACTGTTTTATTGCATTAACATGTAGAGAATAAAATTATGAATTTTCTGGAATTAAATGGTTAAATTTGGTGTTAAAATGAGCAAGATCTGAATTTCCAAAGTTTAAATCAATTTTTGGATTTTTATTTAAATTGAAAACGGTCTCGGGTCCATGGTGAACATGATACCGTGAACCCGCGCACTATGCGCGTGGTCCGGCCCATCCTAGACCGTTGGATCCAGATCCAACGCTCGGGGGTGAGGCAGGGACATTAAGTGGCGATCAACGGCCCACAGCGCTCGGTACCCCTTTGACCAGATGGACGTGCGGGATTAAACCTCACAAGGGCTTTAATCTACACCGCTGGATCGAGATTGTGCGGCCAGAACTGAATCTGGCATGGCACGCGTCGGGAGGGGTAAAGTACCCTTCTCCCCCGACTCCGGCGAGGCGTCGGTGGGGTTCCGGCGGGGTTCGTCGATGTTGAAGGGGTGGCCGAGGTCGGGGAGGTGCCTATGGTCATGACGGTGCGGTTGCCGAGGGTGGAGGAGGACTCCGGCAACGGCGAGTGGTGGATGGAGCGAGGGCGGCGGTGTGGCGTTAAAGTGAGCATCTCGGGCGTTCTGTTCGATTCCTGAGCGAGATGGCGTGGGGGTCGAACGCGGTGGAGGCCAGGGGGTTAAATAGGAGCTCCGGCGGGGCAGAGGGGGTGCAACTGAGGGAGGCTGAGAGTAAAACCTCTCTTCAACGCCGGCGAGCTCTTTCCGTGCATGCGTGCGCTTGATCCGAGACAACGACGCATGAAATAAAAGGAGGAAACGGTCGGCGGGGTGCGGGGGTTTGAATGCCGGGCTTAATTTAGGGAGAGGGGGTCGGGGCAGCGGATCCGAGGCGAGTTAAGGCATCGACCGGTGAGGAGGGGATTTGGGGGTGGATCTCATAGAGACGACGGATCTGACAGGTGGGCCAAGGGGGTCAGCGGGCGCGGGTGAGGCAACGGGCAAGACTGATGGGTGGGGTCGGGCTTGGCTGAGAGGGGATCGGTTGGCGCCGATAGGTGGGGTTGATCTGTCAGGCGCGCGCAGAGGGAGAGGGGGTCGCTGACGAGTGGGGTCCGCCTGTCAGTCGGGGGCGCGGGGAGGAGTGTTATGGGCCGGCCGGTTGAGGGAGATTGAGGGAGGGAGGCCCGTTACTGTTTCAATCGTTTTTTGAATAAAAATAATTGCAGAAATCAGTTTAAAATATTTGGGCTACTTCCAAGGGTGATAAAAATTTGTAAAAATTTTTAGAAATATATCTTGGCCTTGGGATCATATACAAAATTTTCTAGCCCCTAGTTTGAATATTTTATCTAGGATCTAGTTCAATTTAGCATAGAAGGGCATTAAAGGTATTTCTAAATTAATTATTTCCAGAAAAATATAATAAAAGGTATTTTATTTCTCTGAAAATTTGGGGTGTTACACTTCATGTGCGAAGGGGGCTTCAAAAGATTCCACTTTGCAAAAGTTGATCGTGTCTGCTCTACAAAATTCGATGTTGTCTCCTCTGCGAAGCTGACAAAAGAAGCCTCCAGTAAAGTAGACTACCATCTGTACCCCATTGTCTGGCTGAGACAAAAGTAGTGTAAACCCTAGGGGTAAAGTTGTCTATTCTCATGGTTGAGTTGTGCCTATAAATAGTGAGGCATGCTAGGTCTAGGTTAATACTTTGAGAAGCCATTTCCAGAATTCCTAGAGCTAGCCTCCATTCTCTTGTACTTAATTCTGTGAGTCTTTTGTGTTCCATGTTCTTGCAATGAAATTTCCGTTCTATTGTCCATCTGTTGCTTGAACTTGTATATGCATTTTTTACTGCATGGGTTGTGATTTTTGCATTACACTTCATTCTGTGATCACCAGTGTTTTTGCTATGTTTCATTTCTGACGAAGTGTGTTTGACTCCTGTTTGTGCGAGTCTTTTAATGTGAGTCCACTCTGTGTAAACTAGAGGCAAGTGCTCTCTATTTATTAGCGAAGCACTATGTGTAGCGATAGCTCGAAACCAGTTTTCTTCCCTGAGTCGAAGTCCTCGATGCAGTTTATTCTATCTACTTTCTTCCTTCCAAAGAGCAAAGACTAGTACCAGTTACTAGTGTAGAGTTTCTGTTCGGAGTTTTTAGAGGGAAACACTTGTGTGCGAAGTATAGCTGTGCGAAGTATTCTCAGAGCACCTTCGTGTGCGGAGCCTACACATGCAGTGTAGAGCTAAGTGTTTTTTCGGTATTAGGGAGTGAGCGAAGTCTTCTTGGCTTCGAACTTTTATCCTTTGCGAAGCCTGAGTTCGGAGTTGTAAAATACCTCCGAACCAGACATCCGAAGGATGTGTTCAAAGCATGTTCCGTAGGAGACAGAATTTAAAACAAAATGTTGGTTTTAGCTTGAGATTTTAAAAGCTCCCATTCAACCCCCCCCCCCCCCTCTGGTCACCCGTTTCGGTCCAATAACCCAAAACCAGCTTGCCAATATTTTTACCAAACCCCTTGATGCTTCTCGATTTGCTTATTTACGTGGGGAACTTGTATTTGTCACCCTTATGGCATCTTGTGAGGGGGAGTTGTGTGTCATTGCATAAGCTTTTGTTATATGATTAACTGTTGTTACCTGTACTTGCATGGATATGCCTTTGAATTATTGTATTTAATCATGATGAATTTGCTCTGTTGAATATGTCTGATATCTATCATGAGCATGACTTTTATTTCTAAAAATTAAAATATGATCATTGCTTAGTCTGGTAACTAGCATGAGTAGGCTGAGTGTTTTTGCTATCTTTTACATGTCTGGTAGCTAAGTCCTTTACACTTGGATGCAAACATGCAACTTGAACACTCTAATGCTTTACATGGAAATATTGTACAAAAAATTGATAAAAATTGTGAAATTGATTTCCGTGTCTTTTGTATTAACATTGAAAAGATCCAGGTGGGTTTGCTATGTCGCACTGCCTTGTTCTAGACTGCTTATCATAGCACTTTGGTATGAACTGGGACACTACAGTGTATGCCAAGACAAATGCTTTAATCTTCTGATGATCTTTGCTTGATCTAGGCTTGGCTTGGTCGGTTAGCATAAGGTTGACAAGAAAATAACCTCAGGCACTGAAATCAAAAAGAAAAAGGCTAAAAAGATTGAACATATTGCATAATCACAAGTTTGCTGAAGCTCCATGTTATTTGACTATGCATTTCTAGGTAGTATTTGCTAGCTTTTGCATTCCATGCTTTACCTTGTCTAGTATGCTAGTCTGAGTGGTGATTCTTTTATGTACTAAAATCTGAAAATGCTTGCTCTTGCTTTTAATTGGATATGATTCATATGAGCTTATCATGAAGTATTTTTCGACACTGTTCAAGACAAATGCATGTTTTGTACTGTAATTGTTGCTAGTCATGTTTCAGAAGCTTGCATATGCACTCACCCTCATACCTCTCTCTGCATCATTTATTGCTCCTTGACTCTTGCATTTCCAAAGGGGGAGAATTAGGGGGGAGTGTTTGCTGCTGAAGGGAAAGAATTGTGCTTGTATGCATTGCCAAAGGGGCTCTTTATTTGAAAGGGGGAGAATCTCTTTTATCAAGTGACATAATTTGGCTCCTGTCTGAGTTTTTATGGTCACTTGTGTGCTAAAAAATTTCAGATTTTCTTGATATTGAATTTGGTTGTCAATGCACTCATCAAGGGGGAGATTGAGAAACCAAGTTGAGATGTGTCTTGGTTTCAAGTCTGTGATGAGTGATTGACAAGTTTCCTTCTAGATAAAGGGGTCCCTCTGAAGGGATTCGAAGGTGTTTCACCAAAGGGTTTGGTGCTTGATGTTTGTACAAGTGTGCAGCGGAGTATGTCTATCGAAGGAGTCCGACAGAATACATTTCAGAGAATGTACCGAAGGGTTCGGTATTTTGGGCGGTACACCGGAGTGTGGACCGGAGGGTGTTTACCCAGAGAGGTCTTCGCGGTATCGGATACACTTGTTTGCTGGTCGTTGGTGTGCAGCTGGCATCGGAGGCAACGAGACAGTTCGCAGCAGGTGAACCTAGGTCAAGCAAGGAGCTTGATGTCAGGCGAGCGGAGAGTTCAGTCACGGAGGCTACGTGGAGTCGAGGTCGATCCTTGGGTCGAGGTGCACCAAGTGAAGGCAGAAAGTGTGAAGGGTGGCTCCGGCTGAAGGTACCTCGAGACAAAGTCCTCTACAATGAGGCAAGACTTTCAAAGTGTGCTCTAGATAGAGACGATCGAAGGGTCACCTGATGAAGGTCTTAGAAGTTGAGGTGCATCGAAGGCATCGTCCAAGTAAGGATCTTTGGAGTGTGCTTTGGGCTGACACACTACGCAGGAGTGCTTATGGAAGTGCTTGGACGAAGGAGGGACTTCAGAAGGTGGTAAGGTACTTCGAAGGTGGGGCTTTAGAGTGTGGATGACTTGATGTACTTCGGCCATGCATGGCTTCGGTACATGTACTTGCGGAGTTTGAACTTGGAGTAGCTTCGAAGCATGGTGGTCCAATCTGGAAGTGATGGTGCAAAGGCTAAAGGGATTTGATGAGTTTGGCTCAAAACCATCAATGTATCGAAAACTGATTTTGGTGGAGCGAAGGCCTTCGGGTTCGAAGGATGCCACCGAAGCCTCTACACACTTCATGTGCAAAGGGGGCTCCAAAAGATTCTGCTTTGCAAAAGCTGATCGTGTTTGCTCTGCAAGAGCTGATACTCTCTACTCTGCGAAGCTGACAAAAGGAGATTCCAATAAAGTAGACTACCAACTATACCCTCGTGTCTGCTAGAGACAAAAATGTTGTAAATCCTAGGGGTATTGTAGTCTATTCGCATGTTAGAGTAGTGCCTATAAAAGGAGAGGTCGACTGAGGTCTAGGGCAACATTGTGTACTCCACTTTTAGAACCTTCTGTGTTCCATGTAACTTTGTCCAGCCGCCATGATGTGTTATCTAAATTTGTGAGTTTTGTGTTCCCTATTCTTGCATTGAAATTTCTGTTCTATTTTACATTGATTGCATGAACTTGTATCTGTGTTATTCACACTGTCTGAGTTGGGTTTTCTACATCTCATTTCGTTCTGTGCAAACTAGAGTTCTTACTCGGTGTTCTTCTCAACGAAGTGTTTTGTCTCACCTGTACAATTTCTGTGAGTGATTTTGGGTGTGTGTTTGCTCTGTGTAAATTAGAGGTCAGTCCTCACTGATTACTAGCGAAACATTTTGTGAAGTATGCGTTCGAAGCCTATTTTCTTCTCGTGGTCGAAGTCCTCCTTGCGGTCAGTTTTGCTTGCTCCTGTTTAGAGCACTCCGAAGTGTGAAGCCTAGTACCTGTTACTAGTGTGGAGCATCTATTTGGAGCTCTTTGAGGGAAATGTACTTGTGCGAAGTCCAGTTGAGCGAAGCCTGCTCGAAGGCACCTTGGTGTGTGGAGCCTGCACAATCTTTGTAGAGTACATTGCGTTTTGGGGTTTCTGAGTGCGAGCAAAATCTTCTGAACTTCGAACTTTTACCCCGTGCGAAGCCTGTGTTCGAAGTGTGTTTAATACCTCCGAACCAGACACTTCGAAGGTTGTGTTCGAAGTCTGTTCAGCAGAAGAGAAATTTTAAAAGCTCCCATTCACCCCGCCCTCCCCCTCTGGTCACCTATTTTGGTCCAACAAAAGCATAGGGGAGTATTTAAAGGGGATTTGGCATGTTTCGTCATTTATGAAGTGTATGGGATTAGGATTATCCAAAGGGCCCAGATAGTAACAAAAGCGATGAGTGGCCATAGGGATCAAAACTTGGTTCTGTAGGTTCTACATAGAAGAAAACAAAAAGAAACAGTGAAAGAAAAGAGGAACATTGAGTAAAAGCGGCGGATGAACAAAGAAGGACCAAAGAACAACAAAAATAGGTGAATGTTGAAATCTTACCTTGGGGATCACGTTGATGGTGGTCATCGTTGGCGTTGCCAGCGTGTAGGATCGGCAAAGAAGATGATGATGAACAGCGGCGATTGCAAGTGGCACCAAAAGCAGATGGCGGTGAGCTTGGGCGGCAAGAGTGAACAATAGGCAGAAAGCGTGAAGAGGAAAAGTGGAGTGACTTGGGTACTTATAAAGGAAAAGGTGACTCCTCGGCAACTGAGTCAAAAATGATCCTAACAGATTTGGTGGGGCTATCTGCAACGTTTGACAAAAGGTAATCATGAGTACAGTTTCAAAGCATCGAGATCTTTATAGGCCCGAGATTAGAGGAACTGAATCTTTGGCTTAAAGAACACTAGTACAAAATTGTGTGGGATGAAGACTGGTCCGACGTCACCACAAAGAAATGTAAATGGGTTAGGCCAAGTGACACCCATTGTAGTTGTGCATGGCTGAGGAAGAAGAAGTAGAAAACTGAAGAAAATAGATTATGAGTCCGGGACCTGGGGCAAAAAGTTATAAAGTTCGAGAAGGTGAAAGGTTTCGGCGACAATTAATGAGTATATAAAGACAACGTGGCTAGATGTTTGAAAGACGTGATGGCAAGGGTGATGATGGCCGGTAATTTTGAAGCATCAGAAGTTATTTAATACTCCGAAACTGGGGGACATGTGCTGACACTAATATTTAGTATGATTTAGGCCCACCGGGGAAGCCGCGCGGTCAACAAAAGTCAAAGAGTGGTCCGGTCAAGGGTAGTCAAAGAAGCCCGTCCATATTGTTACAATATGACCGGACATGCAGGAGTCGATGAAGGAGAGAGGAGATAAGGGTGATCTAGAATCGGTTACAATATGGATTACTTGGACAGCAAGTCTTCGGACTATAAATATATATCTAATTAGCTAGGTTTACACACACAATCAATCCCTACAAACTACTACATTCGGCGCATCACCACCCTTGGATTCCCAAGGTTAATCTTGACGGGGCTTGGCACTTGGAACCGGGCTGCATCATCTTGATCTCCGACGAAGAGGTGAGTCACGCCACCTCGACGGTTACATCACTTGAGGTTTGTTCTTCGAGGCCGCATCGTATCGATCTCTTGAGGTATCGGCCGGTTGGTGTGACTATCAGGTTTATCTTGGTATATTTTGCTAGGTCTAAGGCGTCAGTTTTGATATCTTGGATTGATGTGAATTAGGAGTCATAGTTTAAGGCTTCATCGGTTAAGTCTAACTTCTTGATCTATTGTATCATGTTCATGTTGTGTACCATTCATATAAATAAAGTATGCTTGATGCGTTGAAGTGTTATTGATTTATCATAATTAACGACTGTCTCAGTTAGGTCCGGTCTTGTGATTATGGTGACTTAATGATATGAATATGTTATTTGGCATGCTTGATTTAGTTTCTATGGGAGTACAAGTCGATAGGTTATCTCCATTTCCATGCTATGTCTCGTCTCCGTATGAAAGGCACTCATCTACCATGATACGCGAAGGTCTTATCCTATCGGCCGATAGAGAGTTCCGCCTGATAGCGTGGGCATGGTCATCGGCCCCATGGCTAATAGGCACGCTTATTCCTATTTATTCTATTCTCGCCACAATCATCGACTCGATAGCCAATTGGCATTGCTACTAACATTGTCCTTTATGATTCCTTATCAGTTGTAGGATCAAATTGATTGGCACGCTATTGATAGCAAATATGGCATTAATGGTCAAGATTGTCAAAATATCAATTTTGGTAATTTGAGCCAAAAATACACAAGTCCTGGTACAGGTCGAAGCCTTATAGTGCCTAAGGCCCATTAGACATGAGGCCTTGGAGGCCTTTTAGCGGCCTGCTAGCTTTGGCCCGAAGGCCCTTCGGAGGCCTACCTCACCGAAGCTTCGGCCCGAGGAGCAGGCTTCAGTAGGCCTGTCAAAGGCCCCCTTCGGGCTAGCTTCGGAGATAGAATTTAATACTGATTTATGTTGTTTTTATCCCTAAACTTGAGTAGGTCGAATCTTATCAGATTAGTATTAGAGATAAGAAGACTAGCCCCTATAAATACAAGGGTGAGGTCAGTTCATCAGCCCCCGCACAACACAATCCAACTTCAAACCCTAGTTTGAACCGTACCTTTTATTTTCTTTACTTTTCTGTACAACCTTCATGGGTTTTCCTGGAATCCCTCCATCCGCCACGTCGTAACAGTGATAAGCCTTGTTGCTTCGCTTGTGAAGTACTCGTTAATCTACGTAAAAGATTGCTATCGCCTTGTTTACTCGCCTGCGAACCATCTGTTAATCTACGTAACAGATTGCAACCTTCGTTTCCCTACTGCAACACTTAGTAAATTCGGTCTCTAGGCTGAATTGACACTTGATCTTAACTTTGCTACAGGTTTCACGTTCGGAGCCTCCTTCGTTGAAGATTTCCGGAGCTAGGAAGCTGGTTTCGGAGGCTGCCAGAGTACCCTTTTGCGAATCCTTGTTTCGTTCGTCCATGCCAAATTTGTCACGGTGTTGTCGGTCTGGTCAAGTCCCGCGTACCGAAGCTGCTTCGCTCCAGGCTTCGTCGCACCAACACTCCGCGTTAGACTTCGTTGTATCGAAAGGCTTCACACCGAACCCTGTCGTTCGGAGGTGATCATGTGCCACGATCTGCTCGGAGCCTGTCTTTGGTCAGATTGATCTGATCGTCGAAGGCTATCTTCAGTGCACCCTTCACATCAGATGCCAAAGGCCCCCTTCGGTGACTCTTCACACGGTAAAACTTTACACCAATCAGGCTTCGTTCGACCGATTGGACTATTTTATCTATATATTTCGGCTAATTGGATTATTTTGTTGTGATCTAATTACCTGGAGACTCCATCCCCCTTGCCACTGTTAAGTGTAGTCAGAACATGACGTCACTGTTGTGTTATGCTTAGGCTCATTCCTAAGTATCTGCATGCTTTTGGATCGTCGAACTGACCCAAGTGTGGGGGCGCGTTTTCGTGTCAACACACTTTTTGGTGACTCTGCTGGGGAAAGCTACGCCAACATGACAAGTACATCTACATCTGTTGCGGGTATGTCTACGACGACTACTACATCTACGACACTGATGGGTCCAATGGGGGGCACAGAGATCGATAACCGCAACATCATGACACCTACCCTTGAAGAATCCCCGAAGAAGACCAAGTAGAGATCGAGGCAAAAATGAAAGCGCTACAAGACCTAATGCTTGGGAGCTACATCAAGACGTGCGCGGGTGTTGATACGGAAACGTGTCCCCGCACTTGGGTCAGTCCGGTGATCCAAAAGTGCACGGATACTCAGGGACGGGCCTAAGCGTGACGTAGCACCGACGCCGCATTCCGACTACCCTTAATAGTGAGAAGGGGGTGGAGTCGCCAGGCAACCAGATTACACAAAATAACCCAATTAGTCGAAAGGAATAGATTAAACAGGTTAAAATCAGCAAACCAGTCGGAGCCCTCCTGGTTCGAAGTCTGACACGAAGGGTGCGCCGAAGGGTACCTTCGGCGTCTGGTGCGAAGTGCTCCGCCGAAGGGTGCTTCGGCGTTCAGACTGATCCGGCCAAAGGTGAACTCTGAATGGATCTGAGCACGGTGATCACCTCTGAACAGCGGGGTTCGGCGTGATACCTCCGATGCCGCGAATTACAGAGTAGTTACGCGAAGGCCACACGCAGGTGCAACTTCGTACGGTATGGAGTACAGTCGTGGCGAAGCCTGTCACGACGAAGTATGCTAACGAAGCCTCTTGTCGAAGCCTGCGATCCTGTCGAAGGATATCCTGAGGACCTTCGGAACCGGTCTCTCAGCTCCGAACACCTCCGGCGAAGGGACTCCGAACGTGCGAACCTGCAACAGAGAATTTGCGAAGTACCAATTCGGCCTTAGGACTGAATTTGTGAGGTGTTACACAGGTGGCGAAAGTAGCAATCTATTACGCATATTAGCGGATACTTCACAGGCGAAGTAACAAGGCTATAGAAATTTGTTACGTAGATTAACGGGGACTTCACAGGTGAAGTACCAAGGCTTACCACTATTTCATAGTGGCGGACGGAGGGCTTCCAGGCAAACCCACGAAGAAGTACAGAAAAGTAAAGGTAAAGTAAAGGTACGATCAAAGCATGGCTTTGGTTTGGTTTGAGTTGGGTGGTCTCTCCACGCCGGTCAGGCCTCTCTATTTATAGAGGGTTAACTCTAATCTAATCTACTATTAATCCGGCCGAATAGAGATAAAGATTGAGCTGGAAACACGTCCAATTCTATCTCTGCCGAGGTGGGCTTCGGCCAGGCCTGCCGAGGCCTGCTCTTGGGCCAAAGCTTCGGTGGCGTGGGCTTCGGCCAGGCCCGTTGAGGCTTGCTCCTCGGGCCGAAGCTTCGGTAGTATGGGCTTCAGTCAGGCCCATTGAGGCTTGCTCCTCGGGCCGAAGCTTCGACAGTGTGGGCTTCGGCCAGGCCCGTCGAGGCTTGCTCTTGGGCCGAAGCTTCGACAGCATGGGCTTTCAAAGCTTCGGCAGTGTGGGCCTCTGAAGGCTTCCGAAGCTTCGGCAGCGTGGGCCTCCGAAGGCTTCCTGGCCGAAGCCCATGGGCTGGCTGGGGGCTTTCGGAGCCCATAGCTTGACGGGCTTCGACCCTGTAGGGCTTCGGACAGTCCCTGGACATGTGTATTTTCGGCCCAAATCACCAAAAATTGATATTTTGATAATCTAGCCATTAATGCCATTTTTTGCTATCAACACATGCCCCCCTGCCTTTTAGTGAACTAGTGAACTAAAAGCACAACGAGCTTGAGACGATATTGTTCATGTCGGCTTTTCGACATTTTTATGACGTTTGCCATACACTCGGGAAATATCCTTTCAAGTACCTACCATTCAAAGCCCTTCGAAACCGCTCTCCCTGCAGGGATTCCAACACGTATGCGTTGCCGGGAGTGATTTCGGCTATCTTAAAAGGACCTTCCCAACTAGGTGACCATTTGTCGAATTTGGGACTTTTCGTTCCTAAAGGCAAAATCGTCTTCCATATCAAGTCTCCTATTTGAAATGATTTTGGTTTAACCTTTTTATTGTAGGCTCTATCTACTCTCTTCTTATCGACCTCTATGGCTTCTAAAGCTCTTAGTCTCTTATCGGTCGCTTCCTCCAGATTATCCTTCAGAAGAGCTTCATATTCATTGACCGATAAGCCGTCTTCCTTCAACACTCTTAAGGAGCCAAGATCTACCTCTACAGGCAGAACGACCTCTTGTCCATATACCAACTCATATGGACTGACCTTGGTGGCACCGTGCTTCGCAATCCTACAAGGCCATAATGCCTCGGAAAGCACTTCATGCCACCTTTTAGGAAACTCTTCAATTTTCTTCTTAATGAGCTTAATCACGGTTTTATTACTAGGCTCGGCCTGACCATTGGCCTGAGCATAGTAAGGTGAAGAGTTCATCAATCTTAATGCCATAGTATTCGGCGAAGTCCCTTACTTCTTTAGAAACAAATGAACTACCTTGATCCGTAGTAAGAGTTTGAGGGATGCCGAATCTATGTATGATGTGTTTTAAAATAAAATCGCGTACCTAATTATGGGTCATGTTCTTGAGAGGTACGGCCTCGGTCCATTTGGTGAAGTAATCTATCGCCATCAACACGAACCGATGCCCTTTTGAGGAAGGAGAGTAGATCTGGCCGATGAAGTCTAAACCCCAACCTCGAAACGGCCATGGCTTGAAAATAGGATTGAGTAATGAGGCGGGAGCTAATTGGATGTTTCCAAACTTCTAACATGCCTTACACCCTCTGTAGTACTTGAAGCAATCTTCAGTCATAGTCGGCCAATAAAAACCCGCTCTCTTGAGCATCCAACTCATCTTTTGGGTCGACTGATGAGTGCCGCAAAGCCCCTCATGGACTTCTCCTGTAGCCAACTTGGACTGCTCATGGTCTAAACACTTCAGTAGCACTCCGTCAATGGTCCGGCGATACAATGTGTCATCTACCAACACGAATTTTAACGCTTGTCGCCGAACCTTCCGATCAACCCTTCGGCTAGGGTCTTTCAAATACTGGACGATTGGGATTCTCCAATCGCCCTCACAGATTTCAGAGGGCTTCGCTGGTCCACCTTCTGAAAGAACTTCTAAAACACTGACTTCGAGGTGCCCCCTGAGCCATTCCAGCTCCTGCCGAAGCCCAGCCGTAGTGGCCACTCGGAGTGTGCTGGGCCGAAGCCCTTCTGAGGGTTCGGACCCTAGAGAGCCTTCCCTATCCGAGAGCCTTCGGACTATAGGCTCTAGCATGCCGGACCCCTCGGTGGGTGGAGCACTCCGATCCAGGGGCTCCAGCATGCGGTGGCCTTCGGCGACCCGAGGGCTTCGACCCGAAGGGTGCACCTGTCCAGCATCACTGGCTTTGGCAATGAGACCAAACATCGGCTTTTTAACACAGAAAATTTCCCTCTCCTGACTTGGTAGCCAGATGCTTGCTGAGACAAATCATTAGCGATTGAATTGGCTTCTCTTGACACGTGAGATATTTTGAAATCATCAAAAGTAGCAATATGTCTAGGCATTTGTCCAAGTAGCTATTCAGCAAGCCATTAAAACACTGAGCATTCTTGGCCACTTGTTGTACTACTAATAATGAATCATCGTACGCGTGAACATGCTTAGCGCCTACAGACTCTAGTAGTTCAAGACCTAACAACAAAGCTTCATATTCGGCTTCTTTATTAGTGGAAGAAAACTCTAGTCGGGCCGAGGTTTCAAAGCACATACCATTAGGTGATATGAGAACCACTCCAATACCCTGGCCATTTTTGCAAGCCGAACCATCAAAATAGATTTTCCATGGCACTACTTCAACTAGAGCAATAGCATCACTCCAGCTAGCATCTATGTGATGATCAACTATGAAGTTTGACACGACTTGGCCTCTCATCGCTCTTAGGGGCTCGTAGGCCAAATCGTACTCAATTAACGTGTAAGCCCACTTTTCGATTCTTCCACTTAGAATCGGTTTCTGTAACATGTGCTTTATAACATCGATTTGGCAAACGACAACACATGTGGTGGGGAGAAGATAATGGCGTAACTTGGTGCACGCGTAATAAAGTGATAAACATAATCGCTCCAGAAACATGTACCTGGTTTCGGCGTCCAGCAGGCAGCGGCTCAAGAATGTGATGATGTACTCCTTCCCCTCCACCTCCTGGGTTAGCACGGCTCCAATCACGCTTTCTTCAGTGGCGATGTATAGCTGGAACGGAATCCCGGCCTTGGGTGCTCTCACCGTGGGTGGTGATGATAAGCACTCCTTAATCTTCTCAAAAGCATTTTGCTGGCTTGCCCCCCAAGTGAACTCGCCTTCATTTAACCGGAGTATGGGGACAAAGGCATCAATCTTGCCGGACAAGTTGGATATAAAGCGACGCAAATAGTTCAACTTGCCTAGCAACTTTTGCACATCCTTCTTGCACGCCAACGCTGCAACATTTCTAATCTTCTCAAGTCTCTTAGGATCAATCTCTATACCTCTCTCATGAATCATGAAACCTAAGAACTTACCTGCCGACACGCCAAAAGCACACTTGAGTGGGTTCATTTTCAACCCATACTGCCGCATCCTATCGAAAGCAACCTTTAAATCGGCTAAATGGCTTCCCATAGCGTCCGATTTGACCACAACATCATCGATGTAAACCTCTAACATGACTCCTAACAAGTCATGAAAGATCAAGTTCATAGCGCGCTGATACGTGGCGCCGGCATTTTTCAACCCAAAAGTCATGACGACCCATTCGAATAACCCAACAAAACCAGGGCATCGAAAGGCAGTGTTATAGATGTCCTCTTCGGCCATAAAGATTTGATTATAACCGGCATTGCCATCAAGAAAACTTAGTACCTTATGTCCTAAAACATCGTTGATCAGCATGTCGGCTATTGGCATTGGATACTCGTCTTTCGGAGTGGCTCTGTTTAGATCCCTAAAATTGATGCATACTCGTATCTTGCCGCTCCCTTTCTTCTCTATAGGTACAATGTTAGCAACCCATTTTGCGTACCTGCACGGCCTAATAAATTCGGCCTTAAGTAGTCGTTCCACTTCTTCTTTAACTTGGTCATAGACGGCCGAATTAAAGCGATGTGGAGGCTGTTTATAAGGCCTAAACCCGGACTTGATGGGCAGCCGATGCTCCACGAGCTCGCGGCTTAGCCCTGGCATTTCGCTATACTCCCACGCGAAACAATCGACATACGACCGAAGTAACTTTATTACTTCAGCCTTTACATTGGGCTGTAAATGTTGGTTTACAAAAGTCGGCCTTGGGACGCTACCATCGCCTATATCAACTTCCTCCAAGGGATCGACCGACGCGAAATCTTGCCCTAACTTTTCTATTTCGCTAAAGTCCTCGATGGCCTCGGCAATACCATCTTTATTAGACCGATACTGCTCCACGCGAGACTTTAGCCATTCTAGATTATTTTTGCTAGACATGACTACTAATATAAAAATAGCCGTGCTACTCCAGCCGGCTTTACAGACACTGGTACAAACCGTCCTTTGGATACACTAACAAATTCATAATCCGAAAGATCTCTACCTGATAGACACTCTACTTTGTTATGGACGGCGTCAACTAACACATCGGCCAACGCTACTTGGGCCGAAGTATCCGCGGGGATGACCTCCACCTCATCGCCGTCCCACTGTACCAAGCACTGGTGTAGGGTAGAGGGGATGCAACAGTTTGCATGGATCTAGTCACGTCTGAGTAACACACTATAGTTACCTTGTACGTCGACGACGAAGAACGCTGTTGGCAACGTCTTGTTGCCCATCGTCAACTCCATAGAGAGCACTCCCTTGGCCTCAGAGCTCTCGTCGTTGAAGCCGTTGAGCATCAAGTTAGTATTCTTCAGGTCATCTTCGTCCCTACCAAGTTTCTTTAACAATGAATAAGGCATTAGGTTAACACTGGCGCCGCAGGTTGACGAGCATCCGGGAAATCGACTTCCCATCGATGTGACCCCTGACATAAAGGGGCTTAAGATGGCGGGCCGAGTCCTCGGGCTTCTCGAAGATGGCGTTGCGTGGACCGCGGTTCAATTGAGCGACCTCAGCCTCGTCCCGTGGTGGTGCAAACTCGATGGGTAATGTAACGATGTTGATGTCCATCGCCTGAGGTGCGGGCCTCTCAGAGACGGGTGAGTAATCATCGTCAAGCAAGCCGTCTTCGTCATTGCTCGGACTAGGAGCCGGGTTGGTTATCTTAACCGGTTTCTCCCTCCATACCTTTTTGGCAGCTGGCCGAGGGCGGATCTCTTCGAAGATAGCATCGCGCTCGGCCTCAGCTACCTTCTCGCGTATCTCCTGTGCCTACAGCCTTTGTAGGCGTCTCTTTTGTGATTTGGACATGCCCGGGGGAGCCCAAGATGGCTGCGGCTTGGTGCCTGGAGCTACTGTTCGACCCCTGTTAATTCTGGCGGAAGTGTGCCCTTCGGCCTCGGGCGCCCTGTGTTCGAAGGGGGCTTCGCTGCGAACCCCATCGAATAGATCGGCCTCGTTCGGCCGATCGAACCAAACTTCGGCGCGGGGCTCAACCGAAGCATGCGATTTACCTTCGTTAGCCCTCGGCAACAAAGTCTTCGGGATTGGGACTTCCTGAGACCCAACTTTGATAGTTATGGCTTCAGACTCCTGGACTTCGGCCTCCGTGAGCTCGCACCCTTCGGCTTCGCTCTACAGGGTCCGATTCAGAGGTACCACAAACAGTTTGTGGACGATGCCCCCCTCCGCTGCGGCTGTTTGCCCCTGCCATCCATAATACTCCGAAGGAAAACAAGGCATAGGGTTAGTCTGCGGAGGGTACCCTGACCCGGATACGTACGGGGCCCACGGGGGCTCCGCCCAGTCGTACGGCGGAGGCATCGGTGGCTCTAGTGGCCTTGGCCATTGCGAGCCAGACCCGTCACCCGGAGGGGGGTTTGGCCAAGTCAAAGGTGTCTCCGACCACACCAGTGAAGGATCCCGCCAGGCCGAAGGTATGTTCGGCCAGTGGGGGCCGAAGCCTCCCATCGGAGAAGTCCACCATGGTGCAGGTTCGGCCATTGGGGGCCGAAGCTGTCGCGTGGGGAACCCGACCACTGGGGTTCGAAGTTGTTGTATGGAGAACCCGACCATTGGGGTTCGAAGTTGTTGTACAGGGAACCCGACCATTGGGGTTCGAAGTTGTTGTACGGGGGGTTCGGCCATTGTGGCTCAGAACCACCGTGTGGAGCACCAGGATACCTCGGCCCGAAGCCTTCGCGCGGAGGGTTCGCAACCTTCGGTCCCAAGGCACCCTTCAAAGGTCTTGGCCCCTTCGGCTGCCTTAGCTGAGCGCGCGGGCCTGCTTCTTTGGCCCTCTTCTGGTGTTTGTCCAATAGCATGTTATATGTCACCTTCGGCCTCTTGCGAGCCTTAGCCGAAGGGGTATTGATGTTCTGTTTCCACACTCCTACCTCGGAGTTCTTTGGTACGAGTGTGCGAGTACGTGGTTCTCCAACAATCACACCTTTTCCTTTAGCAGACTCGGCCTGTTCTAGCCAAATCAACACCTGCTTCTCGCCGAGGTCGACGGCGTTGACTGGAAAAGGATCTCTATCTAGCTTCATTTTTGGATCATGGTCTATCTTCAATCGTCCTTCTATGGCCAATTGTATCTGCCATCGAAAAACATTGCAATCATTAGTATTATGAGAATGTGAATCATGCCACTTACAGTATGGATGCTTCTTTAACTCGTCGGCAGGTGGGATAACTTGACCTTTAGGTAACCTGAGAAGCTGACTCTTTAAGAGGAAATCAAATATTTTATCACATTTAGTCACATCGAATGAGTACTTGACCTCATTAAGTCTATTCTTTGTGGGGGATGGTCGTAGTTCAGAGCAAGTGACGGGTTTGTTTTTAGCATTTGTAACCCATTCGGCCGCATACATGTCGGTCGTATCCTCCTCCTCTGACTCCTCTTCATCAGAGTGTTCCATGATGTAGATTTCGGCCCTAGGCTTGCTAAACGTCTTAATAAATTTCTTATCTTTGGCTCGGCTTTCTTGGACCAGAGCCTGCTGTAGAACTTGGCTGACTTCTAAAAAGTTTTGGTTATCTAACTTTTCTTTAAGTTCGGAACGCAACCCATTAAAAGTTAACTCCGCCAAGTCCCTTTCTGAAATATTAAGACTAAAACATCGGTTTCTGGTATCCCTGAAACGCTTGATATACTCAGAGGCGCTCTCACTAGATTTTTGTTTAACCGATGTCAAATGTGAAATCCTAAGTTCTGTTTCACCCGTGTTGAAATAATCATGGAATTTTCGCTCTAAATCGTCCCACGTGTCGATGGAGTTTGGCAGGAGTGCCGAAAACCAAGTGAAAGTTGTGTCGAATAGCGAGAGAGAAAATAGTCTAACCTTTAGGGCATCTATCCCGCTAACCTCTCCACACTGCGCCAAAAATTGACTAACATGCTCTAGCGTGGTCCTGCTACCCTCGCCATTGAATTTAGTAAACTCGGGGATCCTATAGCCGCGGGGGTAGGGTACTGTATCAAAATGATCGGGGTATGGTTTGCGATAAACCCTAACCCGTCCCTTGGGCACGAAGACGGCACACTCCCTAAACAGTGCGCGGATCCGCTCATCTAAATCATCTTGGTAGTTTGTTTGCATGCGCCTCTCATGTGGGGGCGCGACACACGGTGGGATATCGGCGTGTCGGCCATGTGCTTCTTCCCTACGCGCTATTTGTATAACGTGCTCGTGTCCGGGCGCCTGCGTGTGTGGCACAGGTAGCACGGGTATTGGCGCGGGCGTTGTGTGGTATGCAGTATTAGTTTGACCATAGGCATACTGATTAGTCTCGGCCATAAGTGATGAGGCCGAAGACATGTTCGTTGGAGGTGCACTAGATATAGGAACTGGGGGTGCGGCCTCAGTGAAGCTGAACCTTCTAAGAGTCGCCTCTACTTGGGAGCTAACTGCCAAATCTAAACGGTTGGCTAGCGAAGCGCTAACGACCTGATCTACTGATGCGGCTATTTTTTGCTCAATTTCTAAAGAAGATAAACGAGGCGATACCGGTGTTACTTGGACCTGAGCGGGGTCAGGGGTGATGATGTCGTGCTTGACGAAGCCTGCGCGTGTCTTGATGTAGCCTCCAAGCATCATGTTTTGGAGCGCTTTTAGCCTTGCCTCGATCTCTGCTCGGTCTTCTACGGGGATATCTTCAAGTGTAGGTGACATTATGTTGCGGTTGTTGATATCCGCGCCTCCTATTGTGTCCATCGATGGTGTAGACGTAGTAGTTGAAGTAGATGTACCGGCGGCCGATGTAGAAGTACTCATCGTGTTGGCGTAGCTCATCCCCAGCGGAGTCGCCAAAAAGTGTGTTGACACGGAAACGTGTCCCCACACTTGGGCCAGTCTGGCGATCCAAAAGTGCACGGATACTCAGGGACGGGCCTAAGCGTGACCTAGCACCGACGTCGCGTTCCGACTACCCTTAATAGTGATAAGGGGGTGGAGTCGCCAGGCAACCAGATTACACAAAATAACCCAATTAGCCGAAAGGAATAGATTAAACAGGTTAAAGTCAGCAAACCAGTCAGAGCCCTCCTAGTTCGAAGTCTGACGCGAAGGGTGCGCCGAATGGTACCTTCGGCGTCTGGTGCGAAGTGCTCCGTCGAAGGGTGCTTCGGCGTTCGGACTAATCCAGCCAAAGGTGAACTCCGAAATGATCTGAGCACGGTGATCACCTCCGAACAGCGGGGTTCAGCGTGATACCTCCGATGTCGCGAATTACAGAGTAGTGACGCGAAGGCCACGCGTAGGTGCAACTTCGTCCGGTACGGAGTACAGTCGTGGCGAAGCCTGTCACGACGAAGTATGCTGACGAAGCCTCTTGCCGAAGCCTGCGATCCTGTCGAAGGATGTCCTGAGGACCTCCGGAACAGGTCTCTCAGCTCCGAACACCTCCGGCGAAGGGACTCCGAACGTGCGAACCTGCAACAGAAAATATGCAAAGTACCAATTCGGCCTTAGGACCGAATTTGTGAGGTGTTACACGGGTGGCGAAGTTAGCAATCTATTACGCAGATTAGCGGATACTTCACAGCCGAAGTAACAAGGCGATAACAATCTATTACGTAGATTAACGGGGACTTCACGGGCGAATTACCAAGGCTTACCACTGTTCTGTAGTGGCGGACGGAGGGCTTCTAGGCAAACCCATGAAGAAGTACAGAAAAGTAAAGGTAAAGTAAAGGTACGATCAAAGCATGGCTTTGGTTTGGTTTGAGTTGGGTGGTATCTCCACGCCGGCCAGGCCTCTCTATTTATAGAGGGTTAACTCTAATCTAATCTACTATTAATCCGGCCGGATAGAGATAAAGATTAAGCTGGAAACGCGTCCAATTCTATCTCTGCCGAGGTGGGCTTCGGCCAGGCCCGCCGAGGCCTGCTCCTCGGGCCGAAGCTTTGGTAGCGTGGGCTTCGGCCAGGCCCGTTGAGGCTTACTCCTCGGGCCGAAGCTTCGGTAGTATGGGCTTCAGTCAGGCCCATTGAGGCTTGCTCCTCGGGCCGAAGCTTCGACCGTGTGGGCTTCGGCCAGGCCCGTCAAGGCTTGCTCTTGGGCCGAAGCTTCGACAGCATGGGCTTCCGAAGCTTCACCAGTGTGGGCCTCCGAAGGCTTCTTGGCCGATGCCCCTGGGCTGGCTGGGGGCTTTCGGAGCCCATAGCTTGACAGGCTTCAGCACTGTAGGGCTTCGGACAGTCCCTGGACATGTGTATTTTAGGCCCAAATCACCAAAAATTGATATTTTGATAATCTAGCCATTAATGCCATTTTTTGCTATCAACAGCGGGCTTCATCAAGCGCGATGTCAACATCCTTACCTCGCTCGGACTCAGGTAACACCAGTTACGCCTCCTATATCTTCTTTAGAGATTGAGCAAAAATTAGCCACATCAGTAGAACAAGTTGTTAGTGCTTCGCTAGCCAACCATTTAGAGTCGGCAGTTAGCTCTCAGGTAGAGGCGACGCTTAGAAGGTTCGGCTTTACTGAGGCCGTTCCTCCAGCTCCAATCACTAGTGTACCCCCGGTAAATAGCATCTATAGTAGAACTGATGGTAGTACTAGCAAGACCATCACGTCTCCGGCCTCAACATATACGGCCGAGACAAGCCACTACGTCCATGGCCAAGCTAACCCTGTTTACTGCACACCACCTACGCCTGCGCCAGCTTTTCCCGCGCTGCCTGCACCACATGTATATCCTAAGCCAACATGTGAGGAAGACCCCTGTTGCTGACACGCTGACATACCGCCACGTGTCGCGCCCCCACATGAGAGACATGCACAGGTAGGAGGCCAAGACGACATTGAGGAGCGGATATGTGTGCTGTTTAGGGAGTGCACAGGCTTCGCGCCTAGGGATCGAGCTAGGGTTTACCAGAAGCCGTACCCCGATCATTTCGACACAATACCATACCCTCACGGCTATAGAGTCCCTGAATTCACCAAGTTCGACGGTGAGGGTAACAAAACCACACTAGAGCATGTCAGCCAGTTCTTAGCGCAGTTTGGAGAAGCTAGTGGGTCTGACGCTTTAAAGCTTAGACTATTTTCTCTTTCACTATCCAGCACCGCCTTCACTTGGTTTTCAGCACTCCTGCCGAACTCTGTCGAAACATGGGCCCAATTAGAACAAAAGTTCCATGACTATTTTTATACGGGTGAGACAGAACTTAGGCTTTTGCACTTGACATCGGTCAAACCGAAATCTAGTGAGAGTGTCTCCGGGTATGTCAAGCGCTTTAGAGATACTAGAAACCGATGTTTTAGTTTCAATATTTTAGAGAGGGATTTGGCGGATCTAGCTTTCAACGGGTTGTGTTCTGCGATTAAAGAGAGGCTAGACAACCAGAACTTTTTAGAAGTCAGCCAAGTCTTACAACAGGCTTTGGTCCAAGAAGGCCGAGCCAAAGATAAAAAGTTTATTAAAATATTCAAGAAGCCTAGGGCTGAAGTCCACATCATGGAACAGTTCAACGAGGAAGAGTCAGAAGAAGAGGAAGATTCGGCTGACATGTATACGTCCGAATGGGTTTGGAACGCTAAGAGCAAACCCATCACTTGTTCTGAGCTACGGCCGTCTCCCACTAAGAGTCGGCCCAGTGAAGTCAAATACTCGTTTGATATAACTAAGTGCGATAAAATATTTGATTTCCTCTTGAAGAGCCAGCTTCTCAGGTTGCCTAAGGGCCAAGTCATTCTAACCACCGACGAGCTTAAGAAATGCCCCTACTGTAAGTGGCATGATTCACACTCTCATTACACTAAGGACTGTAATGTTTTACATCGGCAGGTTCAATCGGCCATAGAAGAAGGACGATTGAAAATAGACTCTAGTCCAAAGATGACGCTGGACAAAGACCCCTTTCCCGTGAACACCGTCGACCTCGACGAGAAGAGAGTACTGATTCGGCTAGAACGGGCCGAGTCAGCTAAGGGGAAAGTGGTCATTATTGGAGAACCACACACACGCACACTTGTACCAAAGAACCCCGAAGTAGGAGTGTGGAAAAAGAATGTCAACACGTCTCCTTCGACTAGGGCCCTCAAGAAACCAAAGGTGACATACCAGATGCTTTTGAACAAACACCAGAAGAAAGCCAAGGAAACAGGCCTCCGCCCAAAAAAGCTAAGACAGCCGAAGGGCCAAGGCAGTCGAAAGGTGGCTTCAGACCCCAGTGGACGAACCCTCTGCATAATAAGGTCGGACCCCAGTGGCTGAAACCTCCGCATAACGAGTTCGGCCCCCAATGGTCGAACCCTTCGCACAACGAGCTTGGACCCCAATGGCCGAACTCAGCTCCGCTCTAGGCGAACCCCTGGCGGGAGGCTTCGGCCCACAATGGCCAAACATACCTCTAGTTTGGTAGGACCCTTCACTAATATGGTATGAAATACCTTCGACAAGGCCGAACCCCCCTCCGGGCAATGGGTTTGGCTCACAGTGGGTGAAGCCGCTGGAGCCACCAATGCCTCCGCCATACAATTAGGAAGGATCCCCGTGGACTCCGAACTACACCTCACCCCTAGGGTACCCTTCGCAGTATAACATTGCCCCCTATTTTCCTTCGGGGTATTGTGATTGGCAGGGACAAGCAGGCATGGTGAAGGGAGATGTCTTCCACAGGCTGTCTGTGGTACCTCTGAATCGACTCGCACAAGATGAAGCCAAGGGAGATGGGCGTGAAGAGGTGAAGGAGAGGGAGTCTGAAGCCATCACAGTTAAGGTAGGTTCTCAGGAAGTCCCAATCCCGAAGGCCCCCTCGCCAAATCCCAACGGAGGTAAGTCATCTAGACCGGCTAAGGCCAGTGCCGAAGCCCAGTCCGATCGGCCCAATGAGGCCGGTCTAACTGACAGGGTCCGCAGAGGGGTGTCTATTGAACATAGAATATACGAGGCCAACCCGGGTAATACCCCTTCGGCCAAGAGTCACAGAAGCAAGGTGGTGCTACCTAGTACCAAGCTACAGCCATCTTGGGCACCTCCGAGCATGTACAAATCACAAAAAAGGTGCCTGCGATGTCTGCGATCACACGAGATGCGCGAAAAGAAAGTCGAGGACGAGCGAGACACCATCTTTGAAGAAATCTGCCCTCGGCCAATTGTGAAACAAGTATGCAAGCCCAAGCCGATGGAGACAAAGAACCTGGCTCCCGTTCTGAGCGACGACGACGATGACATGCTCGACGACAACTACACGCCCATCTCCAAGGGGCCCGCACCTCAGGCGATGGACATCAACGTCGTCATGCTTCCTGCCGAGTTCGCTCTACCACGAGACAAGGCCGAGGTCGCTCAGTTGAACCTCGGCCCGCGAGATGCTATTTTTGAGAAACCCGAGGATACGGCTCACCACCTAAAGCCTCTCTATGTCAGGGGGCACATTGACGGGAAGCCAATCTCCAGAATGCTTGTCGACGGTGGCGCCACTATCAACTTAATGCCTTACTCTCTTTTGAAGAAACTTGGCAGGGGCGAGGAAGACCTAAAGAAAACTAACCTAATGCTCAATGGCTTCAACGGCGAGAGCTCCGAAGCAAAAGGCGTACTCTCCCTAGAATTGACAGTAGGTAACAAGACGTTGCCAACAACATTCTTCATTGTTAACGTGCAAGGTAACTACAGTGTGCTGCCTGGGCATGACTGGATTCACGCGAATTGATGTATTCCTTCTACTTTGCACTAGTTCCTAATACAATGGGACAACGAAGATGTAGAAGTCATACCAGCGGATACTTCGGCCCAGGTAGCATTGGCCGATGTATCCATCGACGTCATCCATGACAAAGTAGAGTGTCTATCAGGTAGAGACCTCTCGGATTATGACTTCGTTAGCGTATCCGGGGGATGTTTTGTACCCGTGTATGTGAAGTCGGCTAATGTAGCACAGTTATTTCTAAATTAGTAGTCATGTCTAGTAAAAGTAATCTTGATTGGCTGAAGTCTCGCGTAGAGCAATATCGGTCTTCTAAAGACAGTATTGCTGGAGACATTGAAGACTTTAGCGAAGTACAAAAGTTAGGACAAGGTTTTGCGCCAGCCGATCCTTTAGAAGAAGTCGATATAGGCGATGGTAGCATTCTAAGGCCGACTTTTGCAAACCAAAATTTACAAGCCAATGAAAAGGCCGAAGTAATAAAATTGCTTCGGTCATACGTTGATTGTTTCGCATGGGAGTATAGCGAGATGCCCAAACTAAGCCGCAAGCTCGTGGAGCATCGGCTACCTATCAAACCCAGGTTTAGGCCTTATAATTCGGCCGTGTATGACCGAGTTAAAGAGGAGATAGAATGATTACTCAAGGCTGAGTTTAGTAGGTCATGCAGGTATGCTGAATGGGTTGCTAACATTGTGCTTGTAGAGAAGAAAGGGAGCAGCAAAATACGAGTTTGTATTGATTTCAGGGATCTGAACAAGGCCACTCCGAAGGATGAGTATCCCATGCCAATAGCCGACATGTTGATCAACGATGCTTTAGGACACAAGGTACTAAGTTTTCTTGATGGCAATGCTGGGTATAATCAAATTTTCATGGCCGAAGAGGACATCTACAAGATAGCCTTTCGATGCCCTGGTTTTGTTGGCTTGTTTGAGTGGGTCGTTATGACATTTGGATTAAAGAATGATGGCTCTACATATCAACGTTCTATGAATTTGATCTTTCATGACTTGCTTGGAGTTATGTTAGAAGTCTACATAGATGATGTTGTAGTCAAATCGGATGCTATGGGAAACCACTTAGCCGATTTAAGAGTTGCTTTTGATAAGATGCGCCAATATGGTTTAAAAATGAACCCGCTCAAATGTGCTTTTGGCGTGTCGGCAGGCAAGTTCTTAGGGTTTATGATTCATGAAAGGGGTATTGAGATTGATCCTTAGAGGCTTGAAAAGATTAGAAACTTTGAAGCGCCGACATGCAAAAGGGATCTGCAAAAGTTGCTAGGCAAGATGAATTATTTGCGTCGCCTTTGAGAAAATTAAGGAATGCTTGTCGTCACCGCCCGTCGTAAGAGCGCCAAAAGTCGGAATCCCGTTTTGATTGTACATTGCTGCAGAAAATAGCGTGATACGAGCCGTGCTAACTTAAGAGGTGGAGGGGAAAGAATATGTCATCACCTTCTTGATTCGTCGCTTGCTGGACGTCAAAACCAGGTACATATTTGTCGAGTGTTTGTGTTTATCACTTTATTATGCATGTACCAAATTACGTCTCTATCTTCTCCCTATCACATGTATGGTTGCTTGTCAAACCGATGTCGTAAAGTACATGTTGCAAAATTCGATTCTAAGTGGTAGAATCGGAAAGTGGGCTTATGCTTTGATGGAGTATGATTTGGCTTATGAACCTCTAAGAGCTATGAAAGGCCAAATTGTCGCTAATTTTATAGTTGATCACCATGTAGATGTCAATTGGGGTAATGATATTGCTCTAATTGAAGTAGTGCCATGGAAGCTTTATTTTGATGATTCGGCTTACAAGAATGGCCAAGGTATCGGGGTAGTTCTCATGTCACCTAGTGGCATGCGCTTTGAAACCTCGGCCCGCTTAGAATTTCCTTCTACTAATAACCAAGCTGAATATGAAGCTTTATTGCTAGGACTCGAACTACTAGATTCCATGGGTATTAAACATGTTCATGCGCATGGTGACTCTCTGTTAGTAGTACAACAAGTAGATAAAAGTGCTAAATGTTTTAATGGTTTGCTAAACAGTTACTTGGATAAATGTTTAGACATAGTTGCTACTTTCGACGACTTCAAATTTATCACGTGTCAAGAGAAGTCAATTCAATTGCAAATGATTTGGCTCAGCAAGCATCTGGCTATCAAGTTAGGAGAGGAAAATTTTCTGTACAGGAAAAGCCAATGCTTGGTCTCACTGCCGAAGCCAGAGACTTTAGGCGGATGCGAGGTCCGTCGAACCCTCCAGATCGGACCCCTCCGACCTCCGAAGGGTGTTGCGTGCCGGAGCCCTTCATCCGCCGGAGCCCTTCATCCGCCGAAGGATCCGGCACGCTGAAGCCCTCACGCCGAAGCTTTCTGGGCAACAGAGGTCTTCACACGCCGGACCCCTCCGGCGGAGGACCTTGGTCTTATTGGATCCGCACAGCCGATCCAATCAGCCTTCGACAGAAACAGGAAAGGCCTGGGGGCACTCCGAAGTTAGCAATTTAGACGTTACTCTGGGAAAAGAGTTAGCAAACCCTCGGATATCCATAAAGATGATTGGAGAATTTCAATCGTCCAGTATTTAAGAGATCCCAATCAAAAGATTGATCGGAAAGTTCGGCGACAAGCATTTAAATTTGTGTTGCTAGATGATGTATTATACCGCCGAACTATTGATGGAGTACTTTTAAAGTGCTTAGATGTCGATCATCCCAAAGTAGGTACAGGAGAGGTCCATGAAGGGCTTTGCAGCACTCATTAGTCGGCCCAGAAAATGAGTTGGATGGTCAAAAGAGCGGGTTTATACTGGGCGACTATGACTGGGGATTGTTTTAAATATTATAGCGGGTGTGAAGCATGTCAAAAGTTTGGTAATATTTGGTTAGCTCCTGCATCGCTACTTAATCCTATTATCAAGCCATGGTCGTTCCGAGGTTGGGGTTTAGACTTCATCGGCCAAATTCATCCTCCCTCTTCAAAAGGGCATCGGTTCATGCTAATGGCGATGGACTACTTCACCAAATGGATCGAAGCCGTGCCTCTCAAGAACATGACTCACAATGAGGTAACTGATTTTGTCTTGAAGCATATTATACATAGATTCGGTATTCCCCAAATTCTCACTACAGATCAGGGTATTTCATTTTTTGCTAAATAAGTGAGAGACTTTGCTGAATTTTATGGTATTAAATTAATAAACTCTTTGCCATATTATGCTCAGGCAAATGGTCAGGCCGAGTCTAGTAATAACACCGTAATTAAGCTCATTAAGAAGAAAATTGAAGAGTTCCCTAAAAGGTGGCATGAAGTGCTTTTAGAAGCATTGTGGGCTTATAGAGTTGCAAAGCACGGTGCTACCAAAGTTAGTCCATATGAGTTAGTATATGGGCAAGAAGTCGTTCTACCAGTAGAGGTGGATCTTGCCTCTTTAAGATTTCTTAAACAAGATGGCTTATCGGTCGATGAATATGAAACTCTTTTAAAAGATAATTTTGAGGAAGTGACCGATAAGAGATTGAGGGCTTTAGAAGCTATAGAGAAAGACAAAAGAAGAGTAGCCAGAGCCTATAATAAGAGAGTTAAGACAAAATCGTTTCAAGTTGGTGACTTGGTTTGGAAGACGATTTTTTCCTTAGGCACTAAGAGCCCCAAATTTGGTAAATGGTTGCCTAGTTGGGAGGGTCCTTTTAGAGTAGCCAAAATCACTCCAGGTAATGCATAATTGTTAGAATCTCTACAAGGAGAGTGATTTTGAAGAGCTTTAAATGGCGGGTATTTGAAAAAATACTTCCCAAGTGTGTGGCAATGCACTTGACAGTGTCGAAAGGTCGATACGGAAGGTATCGTCCTTAGCCCGTTATGCTTTTAGTTCACTTAGTTCACGAAAAGGTAGGAGGACATGTGTTGATAGCAAAAAAGGCATTAATGGTCAAGATTATCAAAATATTAATTTTAGTAATTTGGGCCAAAAATACACAAGTCTTGATACAGGTCGAAGCCTTATAGTGTCGAAGGCCCATTAGACATGAGGCCTCAGAGGCCTTTTATCGGCCTGCTAGCTTCGTCCCAAAGGCCCTTTGGAGGCCTGCCTCACCGAAGCTTCGGCCCGAGGAGCAGGCTTCGGCAGGCCTGCCGAAGGCCCACTTCAAGCCAGCTTCGGAGATAGAGTTTGATACTGATTCTGGTTGTTTTTATCCCTAAACTTGATTAGGCTGAATCTTATCAGATTAGTATTAGATATAAGAAGACTAGCCCCTATAAATATGGGGGTGAGGTCGGTTTATCAGCCCCCGCACAACGCAAGCCAACTTCAAACCGTAGTTTGAACCGTACCTTTTATTTTCTTTACTTTTCCGTAAAACCTTCGTGGGTTTGCCTGAAAGCCCTCCGCCGGCCACGTCGTAATAGTGGTAAGCATTGTTGCTTCGCTTGTGAAATACCTGTTAATCTACATAACATATTGCTATCGTCTTGTTGGCTCGCTTGCGAACCATCCGTTAATCTACGTAACAGATTGCTACCTTCGTTCCCTACTACAACACTTAGTAAATTCAGTCTCCAGGCTGAATTTGCACTTGATTTTAACTTTGTTGCAGGTTTCACGTTTGGAGCCCCCTTCGCCGAAGGTTTTCGAAGCTAGGAAGCTGGTTTCGGAGGTTGCCAGAGTACCCTTCGGTGAATCCTTGTTTCGTTCATCCATGCTAGATCTATCATGTTGTTGTCAGTCTGGTCAAGTCTCGCGTACCAGAGCTACTTCGCACCAGGCTTTGTCGCGCCAAGGCTTCATCACACCAACGCTTCATCGTGCCAGCACTCCGCACCGGATGAAGTTGCGCTAGCGCTCCGCGTTAGACTTCATTGTATCGAAAGGCTTCACAACGAACCCTGTCATTTGGAGGTGATCATGCGCCACGATCTGCTCAGAGCCTGTCTTCAGTAAGATTGATCTGAACGCCGAAGGCTATCTTCGGTGCACCCTTCACATCAGACACCGAAGGCCCCCTTCAATGACCCTTCGCACGGTAAAAGTTTGCACCAATCAGGCTCCGTTCGACCGATTGGACTATTTTATCTATATATTTCGGCTAATTGGATTATTTGCTTATGATCTGATTACCTGGTGAATCCATCCCCCTTGCCACTGTTAAGGATAGTCAAAACACGACGTCAGTGTTGTGTTACGCTTAGGCTCGTTCCTAAGTATCCGCACACTTTTGGATCATCGAACTGTCCCAAGTGTGGGGACGCGTTTTCGTATCAACACACGCTTAGAACCTTATTTTTTCTAAGATTATAGGACCTGCACTAGAGTTAAGCAGATCTCCCAAGCCACGTGTGTAACCATAAACTACACCAACAATATCCTAACATCGATGACGACTTCGTGGTGAGCACAACATCATTAAATTTGTTTATCCATCAATTGATTACTAAATTTAGTATAAGTGACTATAGTTATTTAGTCTTGTAGGATGATCCAAGGAAATGTGATTTCATCCAATAGATTAATGATTCAAAGCAACAATCCATTAGAGGGCTTACACGACAAGCCGAGACTATAGATGAATACATGTAGAGAAAGGAAGAACATCGACTAGTCAAAAATGGAGCATGCTAATTCAAGTTGGATCAAAAATCCACTAGGAATCCCCGAGTGGGACCAACGACCTATGTGTGCTTTATGGCATTCGTTGCATGCTAAGGACCTCGCTTGGAGTCAAATCAAGGAAAAGGAGAGAATTTATGTGCCCCAATCTACATGACCACTTCGCGGTAAGGGATCACAACTAAATCATGACTTATTTTCGAATAATTTTCTAGTGTAACACTTACCTTCATGTCGATTACGACAACAAAATATAAAGAGATGTGCATTCTGTCGGTCAGTAGATGTAGCATCTCCTACATACAAGGATGGTTGGATTATAGAGGCAGAAAGTTACTCGGAGTATGAAATGAGGAGGAAAGCTGATGAGCGAGCAAGTAGTGCAAGATTTGATGAAGAGGAAAGGCAACAGAGGACATGCCATAGGCAGTAAGAGCTTAGGTGCATAGAGGAAAGAAAACAAGTCGGACATGCTAGGGAAGAGAGACAACAGAGAAATCTATAGGGTCTAACGTTCGTACTATGAGTATACCATTTGTAATTTATTGAACTAGTTTTTGCTCCCAGTGTATGTTGGATTACTTTCGAACAATTCTGGATATCATGTTATGCGCATTGGAACCTCTTTCTCTACCTTCTCTTCTATGGCTGCTCACTATTTTAATATCTTTCTAGAAAGAGTGGAGCCCAATCAAGAACATAATCTCACTTCAACAATAACACCTAAATCCTTTAGCACATCTTTACCAACTATATATCGCCATGCCTAAACTATGTGAAGAGTAACTATGATCTACTGTTGTTGACATGAAAACGTGTCCCCGCACTTGGGTCAGTTCGATGATCCAAAAGTGTGTGGATACTTAGGGACAAGCCTAAGCGTAACACAACACTAACGTCGTGTTCCGACTACCCTTAACAGTGGAAACGGGGGTGGAGTCGCCAGGTAATCAGATCACAAGAAAATAATTCAATTAGCCGAAAAGAAATATATTAAATAAAATAAATCAGCAAGCTGAACGGAGCCTAACTGATTCAAAGTGTACTGTGCAAAGGGTTCGCCGAAGGGGCCTTCGACGTCTGGTGCAAAGGGTATCGCCGAAGGTAGTCTTCAGCGTTCGGATCGATCTAGCCGAAGGCAGGTTCTGAACAGATCTCGACGTGAAATCACCTCCAAACAGCGGGGTTCGGTGCGAAGTCTCTGACACGACAAAAATATCCTAGAGCAACGCACTGGCATGACTTCGTCCAGCGCGAAGTGTAGGCGTGATGAAGCCTGACATGATGAAGCCTGCTGCGGAGCGCTCTGGTGTGCAGGACTTGGTCAAACCGACAATAGCGTGATGGGTCCGGCACGGGTAGTCGAAGCAAGGTTCCGCCGAGGGGTGTTCTGGTAGCCTCCGAAACTAGCTTCCTGGCTTCGGACACCTCTAGCGAAGGGGCTCCGAGCATGAAAACCTGCAACAGAACAAAGATCAAGTGCCAATTCGGCCTGGGGACCAAATCTACTAAGTGTTGAAGTAGAGAAACGAATGTAGCAATCTGTTATGTAGATTAATGGATACTTCACAGGCGAAGTAACAAAGCAATAGCAATCTGTTATGTAGATTAACGGGTACTTCATAGGCAAAGTAACAAGTATTACCACTATTCCAAAGTGGCCGGCGGAGGGCTTCTAGAAAAACCCACGAAGGTTGCATAAAAGTAAATGAAAAGTAAAGGTACAATTCAAAGCTAGGGCTTCGTGATTGATTTGTGTTGGGGGGTTTAATAAACCGGCCTCACCCCTATATTTATAGGGGCTAGTCTTCTTATCTCTATGATTAATCTGGTAGGATTCGGCCTAATCAAACTTAAGGATAAAATTAGCCAGAATCAGACTCAAACTCTATCTCTCAAAATCAGTCCGAAGTGGGCCTTCGGCAAGGCCTGTCGAAGCCTGCTCCTTGGGTCAAAGCTTTGGCGAGGCAGGCCTCCGAAGACCTCCGGGCCTAAGGTAGCAGGCCGCCATGAGGCTTCCGAAGCCCAAGGCTCAATGGGCCTTCGGCCTTGTAGGGCTTCGGTCTGATCTAGGACTTGTGTATTTTCGACCCAAATTACCAAAATTGATATTCTGACAATCTTGACCATTAATACCATTTTTTGCTATCAACAACTACACAACCACTTCAGAGCATCAAAACATTTGAAAAGAACTTGCATTTTGAGGTTTTATGAATGGCACGTCTGAGGCTTGTATCCATGTCTTGAGGAATTTCAAGAATTTGTTTTCAGTTTTGTGATTCCCTATGAAATAGCTTGTTGACTTATAAGCTAATGATAATTCAATGTACTCCTCATTCCTCCATGGGTTAGTGCCCGTTAATCCATAATCCATAATCCAGTAGTGGGAAAAAGCATTCAGAAAAGTACTTGGGACGCACTCCAAAATTCCCTCCATGGACTGTAAAAAGTATTAGACTATGCTTGCACATTCTCCCGCACTTCAAAATTCTTTTCACTAGATATTGCAATCTCAACTCAACATTAGATAATGCGAAAGGAGAAAATGATAAATACATATGTTCTAGATCTAGTTGTCCAGAAGTTCCGAATTCCTGAAGTTTTGGAGTAGCATGGCTCTATCGGCAGATGGTCTGCTAATAAATAAATAGTGCTTCAAAGTTCTTAATCTTCTCAAGCCTCTTAGGATCAATCTTGATACCTCTTTCATGAATCATGAATACTAAGAACTTGCCCGCCAACACGCCAAAAGCACACTTAAGTGGGTTCATTTTTAAGCCATACTAACGCATCCTATCGAAAGCAACTCTCAAATTGGCAAAATGGTTTCCCATAGCATCTGATTTAACTACAACATCATCTATGTAGACCTCTAGCATAATTCCTAGCAAGTCATGAAAGATCAAGTTCATAGCACGTTGATATGTAGAGCCAGCAATTTTTAAACCAAAAATCATAACAACCCACTCAAACAAGCCGATAAAACTAGAGCATCGAAAGGTTGTCTTATAGACGTCCTCTTCGGCCATAAAGATTTGATTAGAATCAGCATTGCCATCAAGAAAACTTAGTACCTTGTGTCCTGAAGCATCGTTGATCAGCATGTCGGCTATTGGCATGGGTACTCGTCCTTCGGAGTGGCCTTGTTCAAGTCCCTGAAATCAATACAAACACGAATCTTGCCACTTCCTTTATTTTGTACAAGCACGCTGTTAGCAACCCATTCAGCATACATGCATGGCCTAATAAACTCAGCCTTGAGTAATCGTTCTATATCTACCGCTTCTAGAGGGTCAGCCAATGCGAAACCTTGACCTAACTTTTCTACTTCGCTAAAATCTTCAATGGCTTCAGCAATACCGTCTTTACAAGACTGATACTGCTCTACACGAGACTTTAGGCAATCAAAATTGCTCTTACTAGACATGACTACTAGTTTAGAGATAGTCGCGCTACACCAGCCGGCTTTATAGACAAGGGAACAAAACGTCCCTCGGACACGCTAACAAAGTCATAGTCTGAGAGATCCCTTCCTAACAAACACTCTACCTTATCATGGATGGCGTCAATAGACACATCGGCCTAAGCAACATAGGTCGAGGTATCAATTGGTACGGTCTCCACATCATTGTTGTCCCACTGAATCAGGCACTGGTCCAAAGTAGACGGAATACAACAATTTGCGTGAATCCAATCATGCCCAACTAGCACACTGTAGTTACCTTGCACATCGACGATGAAGAACGCCATCAGCAACGTCTTGTTGCCCACCGTCATCTCTAGAGAAAGTATGTCGAAACTCTTGCCGTTGAAGCCGTTGAGCGTCAAGTTGATCCTCATCAAGTCATCTCCATTCCTACCGAGATTCTTCAATGGAGAGCATGGCATCAGGTTGACGGTGGCGCCTCCATCTACAAGCATCCTCGAGATCGGCTTCCCATCGATGTGCCCTTGACATAGAGAGGCTTCAAGTGACGAGTCCTATCCTCGGGCTTCTCGAAAATAGCCTCCTATGGGCCGAGGCTCAATTGAGCGACCTCGACCTCATCCTGTGGAAGAGAAAACTCGGCATGCAACATGACGACGTTTATGTAAATCGCTTGAGGAGGGGGCCCCTCGGAGACGGGCGTGTAGTTGTCGTCCATCAGATCATCCTCATCGTCGCTCGGGGTAGGAGCCGAGTTGTTTACGGCAATCGGCTTCAGCTTCCATACCTGTCTCGCTGCTGGTCGGGGACGGATCTCCTCGAACACGGCATCCCGCTCATCCTCGGCCTTCTTCTTACGAATCTCTTGGGCTCAAAGACATTGTAGCCACCTCTTCTAGGACTTGGTCATACCGGGGGGTGCCCACGAAGGCTGCGGCTTAGTGCTAGGAACCACCAACTTGCTCCTGAAATTTTTGGCCAAATTGGAGTTGCCCGGATCGGCCTCGGCAATTTTGCGTTTAGCGAGATTTTGTTCATGTTCCTTATTGGTCGGACCAGCCTTACTAGGACGGTCTGACCGGGCTCTGTCGGTCGGACCGACCATGGTGGGCCAGTCTGATCGATTGATGTCGAATGCCTGCACAGTGTCGGTCGGACCGACCATAGTAGACCGATCAGACCATAGTGGTGAAGTCGGTCTGACCGCCCTTGAGGCTGTGGCCTGACCAGTGGTCTCTTCGGGTGACGTCTGTGGTTCGTCTTTGCCTTGCTCCGTGGGGCCCTTAGGGATGGGGACGTCCTGGGACCCCACCTTGACGACGATAGCCTTAGACACCACCTTCGGACGTCCTCATGGTATGATGGATAGTCTATCGAAGACATCGCCTCTTGGAGCACTCATCTGTCCCTACACGTTATAAAAATCGGATGGCACGAACGGAGCAATATAATATAGGGTAGGGTACTCGGGAGGCAGAAAGTAGTAAGGGGGCCACTGTGCCATCGGCAGATGATACGACAGCGGAGGGAAAGGTGGCTCCAAAGGCCTCGGCCACCATGGGCTGAACCCACTCTTCCAAGGAGGGCTTGTAACACCCCAAATTTCCAAAACAATAAAAATATTATTTAATTCAATTTCTTGGAATTTATATTTCTGAAAAATACCTTTAATAACCTTTTATCCCCTTTTTAACTACAACATAGAGTTAATGACCAAACCAGGAGCTAAAAATTTTATATAAACTCCTAAGGCCAAAATATATTTTTGAGAATTTTTAAAAATTTTTACCAAGCTTGGAAGTAGCCCTATTATTTTAAACCAATTTCTGCAATTATTTTTAATCATAAAATATTTTAAACAGTAACGGGCCCTCTCCTCCATTCTTCTCTCTCCCGGCCGGCCCAGCCCATTTCCTCCCGCGCGCCCCGTCTGACTGCTGGACCCCACTCGTCAGTGAGTGCCTCTCCTCTCGCGCGCGTGCCTGACAGCCCGACCCCACCTGTCGGCGCCGAACGCTTTCCCTCGTGCACGCGCTCGACACCGCGGCCCCACCCGTCAGCCCTCTCATTCGCCCGCCCACGCTCGCTGGCCAGTGGCCCCCGCCCATCAGACCCGTCGTCAACCTCGCGCCGTCGCCCCCAAATCGCGCCGGCCGACGACCCCCGCCTCGGATCCGCCTCGCTGGCCCCTCCCGCATTAAATTGACGCCATTAATCAGCTCCCCGCGCCTGGCCGACCGTTTCCCCCCGTTTAACCACGCCATTAAGCCACGGGATTAGCGCTCGCGTGCATGGCAGAGCCTCACCGACGCCATTGAAGACCTCCCCTCCCCTCCCCTTTCCTTGTATTCGTCGCCCGTTATCCCTCGCCGACGACCCTATTTAAACCCCTCACCTCCGCCGCGTTCGGTTCACGCGTCCAATTGCGCTCAGACCTAACAGAACGCCCTCCATTTGGTTTTTAGCGCAACATCGCCGCCCGTCCTCTAGCCATCTATCGCCGTCGCCGGAGTCCCCCTCCGTCCTCGCCGCCCGTCCTCCAGCCATCGATCGCCGTCGCCGGAGTCCCCCTCCGTCCTCGCCGACCGCACCGCTACGACCGCACGGACCTCCCCAACCCCGGCCGCCACTCCGTCATCAACGAAGCCCGCCGGATCGCCGTCGCCGCCGAGGACCCGAACGCCTCACTCGCCTCCGCTCGACGCCGATCGCGCTCCGTCGACCTTTCTTCACCACAAGGGTACCCTCGTGATCCTTGTAGCACCCTCTTTCCGTTTTAGGCCCAAGACCCGACCGCCATCGCTCGCCGTGGTCCCTGGCCCGCTCGCCGTCGCCGGAGAAGACGACCGGCACGGGATGAGTACCCGTGCCGTGTCGGATTCACGCGCGACCGCGCGATCTAGATCCGATGGTTACGATTAATTCCCGCGTGTGATTTAATCGGATCCGTTAGATCTCGGCGAAGGGGTACGTTATAATCTCAGCCGTCCGTTAGTTTTAAAACCCCGCATCGCATCTAAGTCATTCATCGCGTACCGGTTCGATGTTTTAATCACAGCCGTCCACGTCAACTTAAGCACCCCGCCTCGCTCTCGCGCGTTGGATCTGGATCCAACGGTCCAGATCGATCCGGCGCACGTGCACAGTGCGCGGGTTCACCGTGGGCCTGGCTCACCGTGGACCCGAGGCGTTTTAAATTTGAAAATAAATTCCAGAAATGCTTTTAAACTTGTAAAATTCATATATGGTGCATTTGAACTCTAAAAATTGCCATTTCAATTTCAGAAAATTCACAATATTATTATCTACACATTAGTTCAATAAAAACAGTATGTTACTTTAGACTTTTTCACATTTATTTAAGTAGGCATTTAAATACCCTTAGGGTAAAAATGTAAACTCAAATTATTTAAATTCCATTTCAATTTATATTCATTTTACTTCTGTTCATATGATGGAAACCACTGAATTGCCCATGGACCTTTTATTTTAAATTGATTAGAAGACTTAAAAGAAGGCTATTCCCATTTGAAAATCCCTTTTATAATGACCATATTTCCCTATAGTTCATTTCAAAATTACTTATGAAATAACTTTCAGAAACTTAATAACTTGGTTTCCTTAAATTAAACCAACTTTAAAACCTATGTCCTTATTGTGTAGTCTTGTATTGTTTACATTGAATGTTGTATTTATTTTATTTTACTTTAATTATATTGGGAAGACTACGACGCCGCTGAGGAGCCGGAATATTTCCCGGAAGTCCCTCCCTCTCCTTTCGCTGAACAAGGCAAGTCACCAAACCAATCTTTTGAGCATATTGAACCCATGTTTGATTAAACTATCGCTAAAACACATAGGTTATACATGCATTAGTCGAATGAACCCTTACAATATATTTATTTAGGATCCCCCGACCTTGATGTGCAACCCAAGCCATGCTCTCTAGCCTAAACTCCTTGTCACCCTATGATAAATGTTATTAGCTAGTGTCCAATGTATCGACACGATTGCTATAGGATAAAAATGAGTCGTAGTATATGGTTCTAATGTATGATCCCCATGGTTTCTTATCTATGGAATTCTGTCGGTGTTGGAGTTGTGGTTGTGAGTGGATGCATGGTAGGTTTCGGGTGCAAGCTAGGGCATTGGTCGGTAGCACCCGGGGCACTATAAGGACCGGTCTGAGGGATCCGTTGCAATACACTTCCGTACTAACCACAAGTCTAATGGGTAAGTCCTAACTAAGGTATGGAATGTTCCAAACCGAGGCCACCATTTGGAGATGGGTCAAGCAGCACCTGCGGGTGGCTTGTACCAATGTGGCGCAAAAGGGGGTGCGACGTTAGCCGGGATGCGGCCCGGCGCGCCGGTGAAACCTAGAGCGGGTGGTTATCGCTTGGAGCATTTCATGCTGAGGTTTTGGCACGAGTTCCCGTGGTATGGGTCATCTCATTTGGGATGAGTGTGTGCATTGTGGGTACAGTAGTACATCTTTGTTCAGAGTCTTAAATCTTTTCGAAAAGCCGAGCCCATGGTCAAGGGCAGGTTGCGTGACATCCCACAGTTAGATTACTTGAATATGTATGTGCATGATGGTTTGACATGTAAGGACTGTTATGCGAGGAGGTAAAACGTACTCCTCGAGTTAGATGGTGTTGTTGATGCTCATGTTTACTTTTCCGCATGATTAAAACTGACTACACTAAATGCAATAACTGAAAATGTACCTCTCCGCACTGTTAGCCATTACCCTTCCTTGTTTATTATCCTGCATTATTACTTGTATTTGCGGTGGCTTGTTGAGTACTTTTTGTACTCATACCCGTTGGACCCCATAGAGAATGCTTAC
This sequence comes from Zizania palustris, assembly GCA_019279435.1. NCBI lineage: Eukaryota > Viridiplantae > Streptophyta > Magnoliopsida > Poales > Poaceae > Zizania > Zizania palustris. Next base: position 57,867,861 of record JAAALK010000289.1, on the reverse strand, counting down.
TATGAAGACGGTCTAGAGTAGCGACCCAGTCAAGAAGAAAGATCCCGAAGAAGATGTTCGTCATGCAGATTTTTAATTATCTTTATTACTGTTTTTATCAACACTTTGATGTAATAAATATAGTCTGCGCACCATGAATATTGTCGTATGTACGATGTCGCATGATGAACCTCTTGTTATTATTGTTTTTCTATGGAAATTCAATAATGTCTCGATTTGTTAAATCGGGGCGCTACAAGATGGTATCAGAGCCGACTTGACTGTAGGAAGCCAAACAGACCCACCTAGCCAATAGCTGCAGAAAATTATTTCTCGAAAACCTACTTTATAAATTTTGTTCCTCTCCTCACTTTTATTCAACTTGCTGTTTTGTAGATGCCTGTCTACCAAGTCCACAGCTACTGCCGCCACTACGAGGGCTTCGTCCGGGAGCTCCGTATGATGCTCACCTTCCTCGGGTTCCTCTTCGAACCCGAATTCCAAGGAGTATACCCCGACGAGTTCGCCGGACCTTGTGACGTCTCCCTCACCGTCCACGGCTCCGGAGAGCACCTGCCACCCTACACCACCGCACTTGGAGGCCCGACTTTCGACGTCGCGTGCCAACGAGTCGCCCTCCAGGCCCTCATGGAGCTGAGGATGATCTACGATGATCGTCTTCAGAACTCGTCCTTTCGACTTGTGCCGAAGCGTACCCCCGGCGCCCACCGTAGCATCTACCTCGGAGTTCACTCCGTGCGTGATCCGGTCATGGCCCGGCAGTCGCGTCTTCTGCAGGCTATGGACGACCTCCATACCGAGGCGGTGCTCGACGTCGATGAGCACCATGAGGCGGTTGAGTTTCATCGTGAAGAAACGAAGAACTTGATCCAACAGAATGGCGAGCTGCAGCGCAAGATCATGCAGCTGCAGAAGGATATTGCGGAGATGGTTCCTCTTCTTCCGAGGAAGAAGAAGCCCATCCGTGAGCCCCTCCCTCGCCCCAAGAGGATCCCGCCACGCCCCTCCCCTGCTAGACCCTCCACCAGCGCCCCTGCACCGCGCCCCGGCCTTGTCTCCGACTCCATCATCGAGAACTTTCTCGAGCCCACCATCCCTCTGGAGCCGCGTACTCGTGGTTCCGAGAGCACGGAGACCGCCTCCGGTGGCGAGTAGGCGTTAGAGGTCATTATTTTAAAATAAAGCAAAATTTTGTATGTGGTGCTACCCACAACGAGTGTGTTGGGATAGAATAAGAGCTTGGTTGTAATGAACAATTCTTACCACTTTATATATATGCCTGACCCTTATGAAATATGTTTGATTGTATTATCGTTTCATCATCATTTTTACCTTATGACATCGTGAATTCAGAGAATGGCCGACCACCAGAACACCGGCTCCAACAACGGAGAAGGAGGAAGCCGAGATGTGCCCGAGGGTGTTGTACCCAACTAGGGTGCAACGGGCCCGCGTCAGTCTGGGTCACCATCCGCCAACCATCCTACCCTGACGGAGATGATGGCGAATCAGAACCAACTGATCACCGCCCTCCTCACTCAGATGCAGCACCAACAAGCTCAGTTGGACCGACTGCAGAACGGGGAACCTGCCCCTCGCGCACTAGCACCCGCACCCGCTCCACAACTCTCGGAGTTTCTGCGCGTGCGTCCGCCCATCTTCTCAAGCACCACCAACCCGATGGAGGCCGGAGATTGGCTCCGCGCCATTGGGAAGAAGCTTGACCTCCTCCCCTGCACCGACCAGGAGCGAGTAGCCTTCGCCACTCACCAGCTCCAGGGTCCCGCCGCTGAATGGTGGGACAACTATCGTGAGTCCCAGCCTGAGGACCACGTGGTGACCTGGGCGGAGTTCACCATCGCCTTCCGTGCCGCCCACGTCCCCGCCGGTGTCATCGCGGTGAAGCAGCAGGAGTTCCGCGACCTGCAGCAAAGCAACCAGACCATCATGGAGTACCTCCATGAGTTCAACCGCCTCGCCCGCTACGCACCGGAAGAAGTGCGCACCGACGCCCTCCGCCAAGCCAAGTTCCTCCGGGGACTCAAGGATGAGCTGTCCATCCAGCTCGTCGCCACCGACTACGCCAATTTCCAACGTCTAGTCAACAAAGCGCTCATCCAAGAGACTGAGCAAAACATGTTGGACCTCAAGAAGAGGAAGATGATCGCCTTCAAGCATCAGTAGGCGAACTCTCAGAGGCCCTGCTTCATCTCTCCACCACCAGCACCCGCCTACCATCCTCGGCCCGCCTACAGGCCACCTCATGCCGCCGGTGGATCCAACGCCGAGCATCCTCGCCTCGCTCCACCAGCTCCGGCCGCTCAGCCGCCGCCAGCCGCCAAGGCCCCGATCTTGAAGGATCGCCAAGGGAGGCTGGTTGTCTGCTTCAACTGCCGCAAGGAAGGGCACTACTCGCACTAGTGTCCCCACCCAATGCAGCCCCAAGGCGCGGCACCTAACCAGGCGGTTCGTGATCGCGTCAACCACATCAACGCGAAGGAAGCTCAGGAGGCTCCCGAAGTCGTGCTTGGTACGTTTACCGTAAATTCCGTACCAGCTACGATTTTATTTGACTCTGGAGCAACACACACTTTCATATCGGAAGATTTTGTGAAAATCAATGAATTGGACGTACTCTCTCTAACCGTCCCCATGATGATTGCCACCCCCGGCAATAAAACCTTAACCCACTTATACAGCCCTAAGGTTCGGATAGAGATTCAAGGAGTATTATTCCGGGCCGAGCCAGTCCTCATAACATGCACCGGACTCGACCTCATCCTAGGGATGGATTGGTTGATGAAGCACAAGGGAGTGATCGACTGTGCCAACAAGTCTGTCACAGTGACCAACCCTGAAGGCGAAGCCGTCACTTTTCGGATGACCAGTCGCCAGCCACTCGAAGCCTCCCTTCACTCACTAGCTCTTGAAGACGTACCCATAGTCAAGGAGTTCATGGACGTCTTCCCTGAAGACCTACCAGGAATGCCTCCCAAGCGGGACATCGAATTCAGAATCGAACTTGTCCCCGAGACCACTCCAATCTCCAAGCGTCCATACCGGATGACCGCTAATGAACTAGCCGAAGTCAAGAGTAACATCGAAGACCTAGAGCAGAAAGGGTACATCCGACCGAGTACCTCACCCTGGGGTGCACCGGTCATCTTTGCCATGAAGAAGGACAAGACCAAGAGGATGTGCGTGGACTATAGAGCCTTGAACGACGTAACCATCAAGAACAAGTACCCATTGCCTCGGATCGACGACCTATTCGATCAGCTGAAAGGATCCTCGGTGTTTTCCAAGATTGACCTCCGGTCAGGTTATCACCAATTGAGGATTAGAGGAGAGGACATACCCAAGACTGCCTTCACCTCCCGATATGGACTCTACAAGTATACAGTGATGTCGTTCGGACTCACGAATGCCCCGGCCTTTTTCATGAACATGATGAACAATGTATTCATGGAGTTCTTGGATAAGTTCATCGTGGTGTTCATCGACGATATCCTCATTTACTCCAAGACAAAGGAAGAACACGAGACTCACCTCCGTCTGACCCTCGGAAAGCTAAGGGAGCAGCAACTGTACGCCAAATACAGCAAATGCGAATTTTGGTCGTCTGAGGTGAAGTTCCTCGACCATGTTATATCTGCCGGAGGAATAGCAGTGGACCCAACCACCGTGGAAGCAGTGACCAACTGGCTGCAGCCCACGATCGTGACCGAGATCCGGAGTTTTCTCGGATTGGCCGGATACTACCGCCGGTTCATCGAGAATTTTTCAAAGGTCGCCAAGCCTATGACCAGACTTCTGCAGAAAGAAGTGAAGTTTGAATGGACCTCAGACTACGAAGAAAGCTTCCAAACCCTCAAGAAGAAGCTCGTGTCAGCCCCTATTCTGACCCTACCGGACATCCAGAAGGACTTCCACGTCTACTGTGATGCCTCTCATCAAGGATTGGGATGCGTCTTAATGCAGGAAGGGAAGGTGATATCTTACGCCTCCCAACAACTAAGGCCGCATGAGCTAAACTACCCGACCCATGACCTGGAGTTGGTAGCCGTGGTTCATGCCTTGAAGATATGGAGACATTACCTTATGAGGAATCGGTGTGAGGTCTTCACCGACCACAAGAGCCTCAAGTATATATTCACCCAACCATATCTGAACCTCAGGCAAAGGAGATGGTTGGAACTGATTAAGGATTACGACTTGGGCATCCATTATCATCCGGGCAAGGCAAATGTGGTGGCAGACGCCCTTAGTCGAAAAGGGTACTGCAACGCCATCATGATTCAGGACCAAGCCCCTTTACTTTACAAAGAGATGGAAAAGGTTGAACTTAGGGATCACCACCCGAGCGTACCTCTTTGCCTTGGAGTCTCGGCCTGTCTTGATAGACCAAATCCGAGAAAAGCAGAAGGAAGACCCGAACATCTTGGAGATCCAGCAGAACATGAGGAAGGGTAAAGCCCCCGGATTTTCCGAGGACGAGCATGGTACCATATGGTTCAGAAACCGGATATGCGTACCCGACCTACCTGAGTTGAAGACTCTCATCCTTCAAGAAGCCCACGATACTCTATACTCCATTCATCCCGGGAGTACAAAGATGTATCAAGATCTGAAGGAAAAATATTGGTGGGTCAGCATGAAGAGAGAAATAGCTGAGTATGTGGCCAAGTGCGACACATGCCAGCGAGTCAAGGCAGAGCATCAGAGACCTGTCGGACTTCTTCAGCCCCTCAAAGTCCCTGAATGGAAGTGGGAAGAGATAGGAATGGACTTCATCACGGGACTGCCCAGGACCCAAGCTGGTCACGACAACTTACACCGTTCCGGTCAAGACAACTTACACCGTCGCCAAGTTGGCTGAGTTGTTTATGACCCGGATCGTGTGTCTTCACGGAGTTCCTAAGAAGATCGTATCTGACCGTGGGAGTTAGTTTACCTCCAAGTTTTGGAAGAACCTTCAAGAGGAACTCGGCACCCAGCTGAACTTTAGTACCGCCTATCATCCACAGACCGACGGTCAAACCGAAAGGGTCAACCAGATATTGGAAGATATGCTTAGATCTTGTGCTCTAGACTTTGGCGGAATGTGGGACAAGAACTTGCCACATGCGGAGTTCTCCTACAACAACAGCTATCAAGCCAGCCTGCAAATGTCCCCGTTCGAAGCACTCTACGGACGTAAGTGCAGAACGCCGTTGCTCTGGGACCAAACCGGAGAATCACAACTATTCGGGACAGATATATTAAGAGAAGCTGAAGAGAAGGTCAAGATCATAAGAGACCGGTTAAAGATAGCCCAGTCCCGACAGAAGAGCTACGCCGATAACCGTCGAAGAGACTTAACCTTTGAGGAGGGCGATTATGTCTATCTCCGAGTCACTCCCCTCTGAGGCACTCAAAGGTTCAACATGAAAGGCAAGCTAGCACCCCGCTACGTCGGACCTTTTCAGATCCTCCGATGGCAAGGAGAAGTAGCATATCAACTTGAACTGCCTCCATCCTTGGCAGGAGTTCATGATGTGTTCCATGTCTCTCAGCTGAAGAAGTGCCTCCGTGTACTCACCGAGCAAGCCGACCTTCAGCAGCTCAATGTCCAAGAAGACTTGACCTACATCGAGAGACCCATCAAGATCTTCGAAACCAAGGAAAGGGTAACCAGGAGCCGTGTAGTTCGCTTCTGCAAGGTTTAGTGGGATAACCACCCCGCCGAAGAAGCTACTTGGGAAAAAGAAGACGAACTGAAAGCCCAATACCCCGAGTTATTCGAGTAGCGTTCCAATCTCGAGGACGAGATTCTTTGTAAGGGGGATAGGTTTGTAACACCCCAAATTTCCAAAACAATAAAAATATTATTTAATTCAATTTCCTGGAATTTATATTTCTAAAAAATACCTTTAACAACCTTTTATCCCCTTTTTAACTACAACATAGAGTTAATGACCAAACCAGGAGCTGAAAATTTTTGTATAAACTCCCAAGGCCAAAATATATTTTTGAGAATTTTTAAAAAATTTTACCAAGCTTGGAAGTAGCCCTATTATTTTAAACCAATTTCTGCAATTATTTTTAATCAGAAAATATTTTAAACAGTAACGGGCCCTCTCCTCCATTCTTCTCTCTCCCGGCCGGCCCAGCCCATTTCCTCTCGCGCGCCCCGTCTGACTGCTGGACCCCACTCGTCAGTGAGTGCCTCTCCTCTCGCGCGCGCGCCTGACAGCCCGACCCCACCTGTCGGCGCCGAACGCTTTCCCTCGCGCACGCGCCCGACACCGCGGCCCCACCCGTCAGCCCTCTCGTTCGCCCGCCCACGCTCGCTGGCCAGTGGCCCCCGCCCGTCAGACCCGTCGTCACCCTCGCGCCGTCGCCCCCAAACCATGCCGGCCGACGACCCCCGCCTCGGATCCGCCTCGCTGGCCCCTCCCGCATTAAATTGACGCCATTAATCAGCTCCCCGCGCCCGGCCGACCGTTTCCCCCCGTTAAACCACGCCATTAAGCCACGGGATTAGCGCTCGCGTGCATGGCAGAGCCTCACCGGCACCATTGAAGACCTCCCCTCCCCTTTCCTTGTATTCGTCGCCCGTTATCCCTCGCCAACGACTCTATTTAAACCCCTCACCTCCGCCGCGTTCGGTTCACGTGTCCAATTGCGCTCAGACCTAACAAAACGCCCTCCATTCAGTTTTTAGCGCAACACCGCCGCCCGTCCTCTAGCCATCGATCGCCGTCACCGGAGTCCCCCTCCGTCCTCGCCGACCACACCGCTACGACCGCACGGACCTCCCCAACCCCGGCCACCACTCCATCGTCAACGAAGCCCGCCGGACCGCCGTCGCCGCCGAGGACCCGAAGGCCTCACCCGCCTCCGCTCGTCGCCGACCGCGCTCCGTCGACCTTTCTTCACCACAAGGGTACCCTCGTGATCCCCGTAGCACCTTCTTTCTGTTTTAGGCCCTAGACCCGACCGCCATCGCTCGCCGTGGTCCCTGGCCTGCTCGCCGTCGCCGGAGAAGACGACAGGCACGGGCTGAGTACCCGTGCCGTGTCGGATTCACGCGCGACCGCGCAATCTGTATTCAACGGTTACGATTAATTCCCGTGTGTGATTTAATCGGATCCGTTAGATCTCGGTGAAGGGGTACGTTATAATCTCAGTCGCCCGTTAGTTTTAAAACCCCGCATCGCATCTAAGCCGTTCATCGCGTACCGGTTCGATGTTTTAATCACAGCCGTCCACGTCAACTTAAGCACCCCGCCTCGCTCTCGCGCGTTGGATCTGGATCCAACGGTCCAGATCAATCCGGCGCACATGCACAGTGCGCGGGTTCACCGTGGGACTGGCTCACCGTGGACCCGAGGCGTTTTAAATTTGAAAATAAATTCCAGAAATGCTTTTAAACTTGTAAAATTCATATCTGGCGCATTTGAACTCTAAAAATTGCCATTTCAATTTCAGAAAATTCACAATATTATTATCTACACATTAGTTCAATAAAAACAGTATGTTACTTTAGACTTTTTCACATTTATTTAAGTAGGCATTTAAATACCCTTAGGGTAAAAATGTAAACTCAAATTATTTAAATTCCATTTAAATTTATATTCATTTTCCTTCTGTTCATATGATGGAAACCACTAAATTGCCCATGGACCTTTTATTTTAAATTGATTAGAGGACTTAAAAGAAGGCTATTCCCATTTGAAAATCCCTTTTATAATGACCATATTTCCCTATAGTTCATTTCAAAATTATTTATGAAATAACTTTCAGAAACTTAATAACTTGGTTTCCTTAAATTAAACCAACTTTAAAACCTATGTCCTTATTGTGTAGTCTTGTATTGTTTACATTGAATGTTGTATTTATTTTATTTTACTTTAATTATATTGGGAAGACTACGACGCCGCTGAGGAGCCGTAATATTTCCCGGAAGTTCCCCCCTCTCCTTTCGCTGAACAAGGCAAGTCACCAAACCAATCTTTTGAGCATATTGAACCCATGTTTGATTAAACTATCGCTAAAACACATAGGTTATACATGCATTAGTCGAATGAACCCTTACAATATATTTATTTAGGATCCCCCGACCTTGATGTGCAACCCAAGCCATGCTCTCTAGCCTAAACTCCTTGTCACCCTATGATAAATGTTATTAGCTAGTGTCCAATGTATCGACACGATTGCTATAGGATAAAAATGAGTCGTAGTACATGGTTCGAATGTATGATCCCCATGGTTTCTTATCTATGGAATTCTGTCGGTGTTGGAGTTGTGGTTGTGAGTGGATGCATGGTGGGTTCCGGGTGCAAGCTAGGGCATTGGTCGGTAGCACCCGGGGCACTATAAGGACCGGTCTGAGGGATCCGTTGCAATACACTTCCGTACTAACCACAAGTCTAATGGGTAAGTCCTAACTAAGGTATGGAATGTTCCAAACCGAGGCCACCATTTGGAGATGGGTCAAGCAGCACCTGCGGGTGGCTTGTACCAATGTGGCGCAAAAGGGGGTGCGACGTTAGCCGGGATGCGGCCCGGCGCGCCGGTGAAACCTAGAGCGGGTGGTTATCGCTTGGAGCATTTCATGCTGAGGTTTTGGCACGAGTTCCCGTGGTATGGGTCATCTCGTTTGGGATGAGTGTGTGCCTTGTGGTTACAGTAGTACATCTCTGATCAGAGTCTTAAATCTTTTCGAAAAGCCGAGCCCATGGTCAAGGGCGGGTTGCGTGACATCCCACAGTTAGATTACTTGAATATGTATGTGCATGATGGTTTGTCATGTAAGGACTGTTGTGCGAGGAGGTAAAACGTACTCCTCGAGTTAGATGGTGTTGTTGATGCTCATGTTTTCTTTTCCGCATGATTAAAACTGACTACACTAAATGCAATAACTGAAAATGTACTTTTCCGCACTGTTAGCCATTACCCTTCCTTGTTTATTATCCTGCATTATTACTTGCATTTGCGGTGGCTTGTTGAGTACTTTTTGTACTCATACCCGTTGGACCCCATAGAGGATGCTTACTATGAAGACGGTCTGGAGTAGCGACCTAGTCAAGAAGAAAGATCCTGAAGAAGATGTTCGTCATGCAGATTTTTAATTATCTTTATTACTGTTTTTATCAACACTTTGATGTAATAAATATGGTCTGCGCACCATGAATATTGTCGTATGTATGATGTCGCATGATGAACCTCTTGTTATTATTGTTTTTCTATGGAAATTCAATAATGTCTCGATTTGTTAAATCGAGGCGCTACAGGGCTCGACCTCACTGGAGGTCCTGGCGAGTGCTCGCCTTCTCGTCCCTCTTTTGGTGCTTCTGGAGTAGTATGCCGTATGTCACCTTCGGCTTCTTGTGATTCACAACTGAAGACAATGTGTTCGTGTTCAGTTTCCACACTCCTACCTCAGGGTTCTTCAGCACGAGCATGTGTGGGCGCGGTTCCCCGATCATGAGCTCCTTTCCTTTAGCGGACTCGGCCTGCTCGGGCAAAATTAGCACCTTCTTCCCATCGAGATCGACAATGTTCACAGGAAAAGGGTCCTAGTCGAGCTTCATTTTGGGACTTGTATCTAGCTTCAACCGTCCTTCTTCTATGGCCGATTGAACCTGCCGACGAAAAACATTGCAATCATTAGTAGAATGAGAATGAGAATCATGCCACTTACAATAAGCCCGCTTCTTCAAGTCATCGATAGTCGGGATGTCGTGACCCTTCGGTAACCTGATAAGTTTGCTTTTCAACAAAAAATCAAATATCTTATCGCACTTGGTCACATCAAAAGAATACTTCACCTCGTTGGGTCGACTCTTGGTGGGAGACGGCCGTAATTCAGTGCAAGTGATGGGCTTGGCCTTACTAGACCAAGTCCACTCTACGGTGTACATATCGGTCGAGTCATCCTCGCTCTCCGATGATTCCTCATCGGAGTGCTCCATGACGTGCACCTTGGCCTTAGGCTTGTTAAACATCTTGATGAATTTTTTACTTTTGACTCGGCTTTCCTGAACCAGAGCCTTCTGCGGCACCTGAATAACATCGAAGCAATCCTGGCCATCTAGTTTCTCCTTAAGTTCGGAGTAGAGACCGTTAAAAGCTAGGTCGGCCAAGTCTATATCAGAAATGTTCAAAGTATAACATCGGTTTCTAGTGTCCCTAAAATGCTTAACGTACTCAGAAACACTCTCGTTAGTCTTCTATCTAACCGATGTCAAATGCGAAAGTCTAAGCTCGGTCTCCCTAGTATAAAAATAATCATGGAACTTCTTCAACCGGGCCCAAGTCTAAATGGAGTTCGGCGGTAACGCTGAAAACCAAGTAAAAGCGGTGCCAGAAAGCGATAGAGAAAATAATCTAAGCTTCAACACATCCGACCCACTAGCTTTGCCGCACTGCGTTAGGAATTGACCTATGTACTCTAGGGTGGGCAATGCAGGGAGAGGCAGCGCAGGAGCGGGCGGTGGTGGCACATAAAATGTGGCAAGGGCAGTCTGACCGGCCATAGGGCCAGTCTGACCGAAGGCATAATGGTCGGTCGGACCGGCCTGATGGCCGGTCTGACCGGCTGCTGTTGTTTGCGTAATCTGGCACATGTCGGTTTAACCGGTCCAAGGACCGGCCTGACCAACAGGGTCATGCAGGACTTCGGCCATGGATGGCGTAGCCGAAGACATAATAATTTTTTTGGTACTCCCGTCGGTTCTACTGTATATGCGATGAACAAGGGGTACACTAGCTATTGGAGTGGGGGAAGCGGCCTCGAAAAAGCCAAATATCCTAAACATCGCCTCCATTTTCATTTCCAATTTAGAATCAACTATGGCCTCTACGCAGTTTGTAATGGTAGCACTAATGACCTGGTCAACGGTGCTGACTATCTTTTGCTCAAGGTCTTGGGAGGACATTCGAGGAGACGATGGTGATACCTTAGCCCAGAGAGATCGGGGATGTCGTTGTCGTGCTTGACGAAGCCCTCATGGTTCTTGGTGAAGCAGCCAAGAAAAAGAGTGTGTAGCTCCCTTGTCCTAGCCTCGAGATCTGCTCTATCCTCCTCGGAGAGGTCATCGAGGGTGGGGACAATGATTTTGATGTCATCAATCTTTGAGCTCCCCACCGGATTCATCGGCATCGAGTGTCCCATTGATGTAGAGGTAGTAGGTGTACCCATCACCGATGTAGAAGTGCTTGGCATGTCTGTCCTCAGCGGAGTCGCTAGAAAGTGTGTTGACACGAAAACGCGCCAAATGCACTGACGTTGATCCGACGATCCAGAAGCGCGCAGATACTTAGGAATAACCCCTCAGCGTAACACGACACCGACGTCGCGTTCCGACGATCCTTAAACAACGGTAAGGAAATAATAGAGTCGCCAGACAATCAAATAATATTAGTCCAAAATTATTCAATTGACTGATGTGTGAGAAAATAACTAAAAATAATAAAACCTAATTAAACCGGCCCAAACAAGGCCGGTTCAACCGAGGGTCCTGGTAGTCGAACCAGCCAAGAGAAGTCGGTCGGACCGGAGCTATACCGTCGGTCAGACCGGCGGTGCGGAGAACGAGACGAAGGGGGCTTCAGTGTGAAGTGTTGGCCGAAGGAGTCCTTCTGGCCTTCAGTCGGTCGGACCGAGGATATACCTCCGGTCAGACCGAGGTCTAGGGTTTCCGAAGGGTACCTCTAAAGCGTGTCACAGAGATAACCGAAGGGGGTCCGATCTCTCAGTCGGTCAGACCGACGTTAGGCGCCTGATCGGACCGGAGGGTACAGATGCCTTCGGAGGGTGGCCTTCGGCGTGGATGCGAAGTACTCCCGGGGTCCCTTGCGAGGCCCGGTCAAATCGGCCTCGTGCCGCTGGTCAGACCACCGCGGGCTGGCGCGTCATATGATGGCGCGGCACAGGCTGGTCGAACCGAGGGATGACCTCCGGTCAGACCAACAACTCCTGGAAGGTGATCTCTGGGTTTTGGCGACCGTCTTCCCATAGATGGATTGCAACCAAAATTCTTGGAGGAGATGGGAGTGATGAAATACTACAAAAAACACCAAGAGATCGAAGTAATTCGGCCAAGAGACCGAATTACCACTAGAAACTGATAAAACGATAGAAATCTGTTACGTGGATGAAACGGACGATTCACGAGTGAACCGACAAGGACCGACTGTAATTATGACGCGACAGATGGATGGTTTACAACGCAAACCAGCAAAGATGGACGTTACTTGGCTAATCCTAGGGCACAAAAAGTAAATTGAATGTAAATGCGATTCAAGGTAGATAATAGATTGGATCTATTAGGGTTTTGGGGGTCTCCTTGAATTGGCCTTGCCTATATTTATAGAGGTTGGTCATGGGTTCCTAGGGTCTAATCTGAGTTAGACACGGGTTCCAAATCATTAAAATTAATTAGGGATAAAATACACCCCAAAATCATCTAATTAGACTCGCACTCCACTTGGGTTAGTCTGACCGGACCCATATGGCCGGTCTGACCGGCCTGCATGGACGGTTGGACCGGCCTTTGCAAGGTCTTGGCACATTTTCGGCCTAAATTACCAAAAGTGATATTTTGATAATTTTGACCATTAATACTATTTTTGTTGCTATCAACACATATATATTTATCTTTCGTATTCCAATGTCTCATCTTCTCATATCAATAACAGAAGTAAATCCTTTAATTTTTATCTAAATAAAATAAAAGATATACAATATTTTTTCCAAAATAAAATAAAATAAGCCCAATACACTGGCCTTTGTCAGTTGGGAAATTTGATCATATACTTTTCCTTTATGGAAATTGACGATTTACCTTCCAATCTCAATAATATATGAAGTCTTAGAACAATGACACGTGGATAAGGAGAATAAATACCTGTTTGGTAAAGCTCTAGATGTTAAAATTCATACTAAAATTGGAGTGAAACACTTCTAGCTAAATCCTATTTTACAATTCTAGTTTATTTTTCTAAAGTGTTATTAGTAAAATCTATTTTTCACGGAAAATATTTGGTTTGACTCAACTCGTGCCAAAAACACCAATTTTTTCTGGCCTGTTTGCCCTCCCGACCGCTACCGAGCCCTACCTATCCCCGTCTCTCCGCTGCTGCCGCCGCCTCTCGAATCTCCCAATCCCAACCGCCCGCCGTCGTCGAATCCAGACCACAGCCATCTCTAACCCGCATCTGAGCGCGGGTACCCTGATCTGGACCCTGCGTCGCGTCAGCCATCCCTGTTCCCTGGTGACCGGGTTAGGCGTCATGCGGCGGGGAGGCGGGGTCGGAGGCGGAGGGAGAGGAGTTGGAGGACGAGGTAGGGGAGGACATGGCCAAAGGGACGCGTGGTCTGGGGGTGTGCGCGACGACAGGGGTAAGGACGCTCGTGACGATAGGGGCAGGCACGACGATCGCCGCTCCCGCCGCAGCCCGTACCTTGACCGGGACCACCGCACACGATGCCCTGGGGACCGCGATGACGACAGGAACCGCGATCTGCCCCGCCGCAGGCGCGAGGACTACGGGAGGGCGCTGCCCGACCGCGATCACCACGGCCGCCTTGGTCGCGGTGACGACGACCGTGACCGCGGTCTGCCCCGCAGTGGCCGCACGGACTTCGGGAATGCGTCGCCGTACAACAGTTACCACCACCGTCACGACCGCCCTGGCAGCGCCGATCGCCAGAGGTATGAGGCACCGCCGGAATACATGCTCCCTGACCACCCGTCCAACCTGGGGCAGCCATCCCTGCGTCCTTCGAGGAAGGAAAGCGAGTTATTTGGAGGCCCCGGTGGTCGAAGCCCTAACAGGGACAGCGAGCTCTTTGGAGGTCCTGGTGGCCGGAGCACTAACAAGGACAGCAAGTTCTTCGGGGAAACTGGTGTAACACTGAGAGTTTGTTCGATGGGGATGGGAAGAACCAGCTCGCTGTACCAGGACAACAGGTCACCACCACCATTGCCACTACCTCATAGGGTACTATACCCTTCGGTGCCACCTACAGAGACAGGATTTTTGACAGGGGGATCCAAGATGAAGGCTGGGGAGAACTTTGGTACTGCAAGTACCCGGCTGCTGCATGATGGCAGTGAGTTTCAATACTGTGACCGTTTGCATGACCGGTATGTTGAGATGAGTAGAGAAAAGGAGTTTGACAGGCTCTATCCTGGCCGGGATGTGCATCATGACAGGGACGGAGAAATGGATAGGCTTAACTCAAGTAAGGGTGTACCTGATGCTGACCTTGTGCCATCTACGGAGTTGAATGCGTATGCTGGTTCGTCCTCATCTTTGCTTGCGAAGGAACGACCTTACAGCTACAGAGTGCATGGTGAATATGGTTATGAGCCAAGCAATGATTATCTCATGGATGGACTTGGCAGACCTTCTCATGATTCCCTGGGCTATGCAAGTAGCCATGCTCACAGGTTCTTGGAAAATTCTTTGGAGCACGGCAGTGGCCATGATGGCAAGATATTATCGGACATTACAAGGCAGAGACACTCCAAGCATTCAGCAAGAGATGCACCCATGGATTATGATGCATATGAATATGGGAGAAGGGATCCGCTAAATGAAGCATATCCTGCACCAGAGAATTCACATGGGAATGAGGTTTCACGGGCAAATGTCAGGCATACATTGGGCTCGTCATCTTTGAGTGATCCCAAGGATGAAAGGATTGACCACCAGGTGAGGTTACTACACAGGACGATAGATGATGAGGATACCTTCCAAGCCATGCATGATGGGATGGAACACAATGTGCAGCACTCATACCATGGAGATGTGCCGATACGTCACCGCATGACAAAGGATTTTGATGTGCGCTACACACATTCTCCTGAAACTGAGTGTCTTGAACTTGCAAGGCGTATAGTTCGTCAACATGAGTTTGCTTCATTTGATGATGGTCATGGGTTTAGTGATCAAGATGTTTCTCCTTTTTTTAGAGGAAGACCCCAGAGGGCAATGTATCCTGATGATGTGATGGAACCGTACCAAGCTGATGATATCCCTTTAGGACCGGAGTATTATGACAATGATATGGATTCATCTGTCCTATCTCCCAAGAGAATGACACAACCTTATGATATGGTTGATGATCAAGACAAATATGATGCAAGGTATGATTTGCCAACTAATCGGAATGTTTTCTCAAGGATTACTTTGCAAAATGAAATCAATGAGGAATGGATGGATTCAGATCAGAGAAACTATCCTCATTTGAGCACAATAGCTTATCGGCACTCAAGACACAAGCCTATGTCACAGAGACTGTCCAGATCCAATGACCAATCACAATTTGAGGGATTTGCCATGCATGGAAGAGGAAGAGGAAGAGGAAGAGGAGGATGGACGAAAAGTGCAAAAAAGAGATTAAGATCTGCTCTTCCTCAATTCCATGTTGGACCTACATCAGGGAGAGATGGATTCGTGAGGCCAAATAAACATTTGAAGCTGTCAGAAGACAATCATAATGACCCTGAATTGAACCATGAGGATGCTCTAGAGGATGAAGGCCTTTCTGTGCAGAAAGATCCACCTGAAGGTTCTGAAGAATTCATTAAGCAAGTTCACCAAGCCTTTCTTAAGTATACAAAGCTATTAAATGAGAGCCCGACCGTGCAGAGGAGATACCGTGAGGCACCAAAAGGATCTTTGTCTTGCTGTGTCTGTGACAGGTTTGTGTTTCTTCATCTGTGCTAACACTCTACCATCTAAACAACTCCTATGATTGGAATGGAGGAATCCTTCAAAACTCTATCATCTGGTCAACTTTAGCATACCTGCCCCTAGATATTGTCTAGTCACGTTTAGCTTACCTGGCCCTAGATCTTATAGTTTAGGCTAACATAGATAAATCCTATTAGGAATTTCTGTTAGGTGTCTTCCAAAAGGCTGACGAGAAGCTTGTAAGTGCCCTCCACACAATGCACATGAGGTAATCAGACCTTCTGTTTTGATTAGAGGTCACGTACAATGATTTGAGGAAATTCCATGTAGAGTTACTGATGCCAATGTCAGATCATGGTTCAATCAAGAGCACACAATACCACATGTTGGCATTGTTTATTGGATTCAGACAATGAAACATATTGACACCAAAGGTTTTGATAAATTTCAGCAATGGTCTATGATGTGGATTGGCAATTTGACATTCTTTCCAAGTGTAACAGCCAATAGTGATGTACCTTCTGTGGAGTAATGCAATGCAAATATTTATCAGGACAAGATGGCTGGAAGAATGTACAAGTGAAGTATTGGTGCTGTTGACAAGACATTAGTTCCATATTATGATTGCCATTTTAGAGCTATTGGGGATTGACACTTTTGGTTGCTAGTATCTTGGTAACAACCAAGTTTGTATCCTGTGAGGTGAGGTGAGGTTCATACTTCATACATAAGCCAAATTGATGGTACGATTCTTTGGATAACCATAATCAAACACATGGCAGTTACAAAAACTGTTCTGCTTGATATACTGTTTCTTAATCAAGAAAAACTCCTGTCCCTTTGTCAAGGCCATTCACCACGTGTACTAGTAATATAGAAGTTTGCTAACATGAGGCAAAAGACCATTTTGCAGGTGCATGCTTGCCAAGATGTTGAAGGCTGGATAACATGTGTTAGTTAAGTATGACACGGACCTATAGCATGGGCTCTTGTTGTTGTTTTACAGCATGCCGCATTTTTATATCCTGCTGGAGTCTGTAGGTTGAACCAACTGCTCTGTTTGAAGTTGGTTATTTATTTAGTTATATTTTTTGGCTATTTCCATGCCAGTGAGTGAATTATGCTTGAATTGTACTTTTGCATTTTCATTTGTCAAAGTTGTACTGTTTATCATGAGTGTTAGTATAGCACTGATCAGCTTCATATGGACTGTGATTTCTTTTCATATCTGTCACGGGTACAGGGAAAACTCCCAATGGAGACGATAATTCTAGAACAAAGATTGTATTTATGAGCAATAGATGATCAAGGGCCTGGACCTCATTGGCGCGGCAGAGCCATAACGGCCTGACGCACCAACGACGCAGAGGAGGATATAGGAGGCAAAGCCTAAACTGAATTCTCGACGCTCTAAACCCTTGGCCAGGCTCTCAGGCTCTGTTTGTATAATACAGAGTCCTCGGATCTAACAACTAACAAACCAATCTAATCTAACTCTTAACTAATTTGATTACAATACTTAGCCATTAAGACTCTTAATCTTACTTAGCCATTAAGACTCCTACCTAACTTGGACTCTTTAGTCAGCCCTTGTAGATTGGACTTGACCTGCCTGGCCAACCCTTGTGGGCTGGGTCTGACCGGCTAGGCCTGGGCCTTATCCGCCCCCTCCTTGCCCCTTACATCTTTCCTTCCCTAAAAAAACAGCTCGTCCTCGAGCTGCCGAATTATCATCGTCGCCATCATTAACCACTTCGATGATGAATATGTGCTTGCACTGCAACTTGTGCCCGCTTGTAAACCGCTCATTGCAATGGAAACACCTACCCTCCTTTCGACGTTGATCATTTTTTTCCGGTGAGAGATGGATGGTGGATGGCGGTCTGTTAACTGAAACCGATGAGGATGCCGCAAGCCTAGGTGAGGTCGGCTCTGGCGCCGAGAGTGTTGTTGGCTTGGAGGAAGAGCGGCTTGGAGCATGTGTTGGTGGTGATTGGCCGGCGTCTTGGGACACATTGCATTGTTCAAATGCCCGTGCGTACATGACGACTTCATCCAGAGTGGTGGGTTTCTGTAGGGCGACGTCGGTGTGCAGCGGTTGGCCGAGCCACGCCATAAAGAGTTGAATCTGGTCTGCCTCGGTGATGCACGGGTCACAACACAAAAGTGCCATGAACCGATTGCAGAATGTGTCAACCGAGCCATCGCGGTGGAGGAGAGCGAGTTCACCGATCGGACTCTCCGTTAGTGGTGGGCCGAATCGTGTATGGATGAGCTAGACGAAGTGGTTCCATGAAGGAGGCCCTCCATTGAGTTCGAGACGGTGGTACCATAATTGCGAATCATCCAATAGATAAAAGGAGGCATACTTGACACGCTGATTTTTCGGTGTCCTCTAGAGGGTGAAGTACCTTTCGCAACGGTTGAGCCAAACCATGGGGTCACCCGTGCCATTGAACTTTGGAAATTCAATCTTATGGACTGGTTGAGAAGGTCGATCAATATTGTCGACGTCGACGTCTATTCCCCGTCGTCGCAGTTGTTGTGGGGGGCGGCCGCCGAGTCTAGGATGGCCGGCAGACAGATCGCCGGTTAGTCCCGCCACCCCTACTGCCGCCCGTGTCTCCAGGTGCAGCCCATATGATGATGTGCCATCCTCTGGTCCGGGCGGAGGCTTCTCCAAACGTAGGACAACAAGGTTGAGGCTTTGTTGCGGCATGTCCATGTCGTTGATCCTGGCGGTGAGGGATCATATCGTCTCCTCGATGCGATCCAGACGTTTGCCAATGTCATTGCTATATGAATTGATGTCCTTCCCTGAACCTGTGCCAGCCGGAGGCATGGTGGACGAATCAGTGGTCTTTGATACCAAATTGTCACGGGTACAGGGAAAACTCCTAACGGAGATGATAATTCTAGAATGAAGATTGTATTTATGAGGAATAGATGATCGAGGGCTTGGACCTCATCGGCGCGGCGGAGATGTAACGGCCTGACGCACCAACAAGGCAAGGGATACAAAAGGCAAAGCCTAAACTGAATTCTCGATGCTCTAAACCCTCGATCAGGCTCTGTTTATATAATACAGAGTCCCTGGATCTAACAACTAACAAACCAATCTGATCTAACTCTTAACTAATCTGATTACAATACTTAGCCATTAAGACTCCTAACCTTACTTAGCCTGTCATGTCCAGACGTTACGACCAGACATACACCAGACGGCACCGGGCGCGCGACGCGCAGCAGCACGCGCGTCGCACACGGCTGGCGCACAGGAGGAAATCAGGGCAAGTGCTTGAGATGGAAACTAGATAGCTTGCTGTTTTAATGCCTTCCTAATTAGCAGATAGCTTGTTGTTTCAATCCCTTCCTAATTAGCAGATAGCTTGCTATTTTAATCCCTTCCTAATTAGCAGATAGCTTGCTGTTTTAATCCCTTCCTAATTAGCTGTGCTTTCCTTTAGTTAGTTTCTAAATAAGTGGGCTGATAGCCACATAATCAGGGATAGCCTTCTACCTATAGTCCTTTCCTAGTTAGCAGCTCTTTCCTTGCATTAGGAGGGCTGTTGGCTATATAAGCATGTAAGCAGTCTTGGAAGAACCAAGCAATAAGAATATTTTCTATCTCCCACTCTCTCTAAAGCCTGCGGTTGAGGGGTTTAACCTCACCGGAGAAGACGGACAGCGGCTACGAGCTACGTAGCCGAGGTCCGGCCAGTCAGGGGTTTAACGCCCTTGACAACTTGGTATCACGATCCCGGCGATCCTCGCCTTCTTGTCCTGCCTCTACAGTACCGGCCGCCGACCCTTCTTCACCGAGTATCACCACGCCCTGCGTCACTCCGGCCATGGGTGACGACCTCCGCGCCACCATCGAGAACCTCGCCAAGGCCGTCCAGGAGCTCCAAGCCACCGCCGAGGCCAATTCCAGGGCAATCCAAGCCCTGTCCACCGACTAGTCATCCCCCACCGGCCATCGCCAACAGACTGGCGAGCACCACAACGACCGTCCGCCGAGGTTCCAGAAGATGGACTTCCCACGCTATGATGGCAAGTCTGACCCGCTCATCTTCATCAATCGTTGCGAGTCCTACTTCCATCAACAGCGAACCATGGCGGAAGAAAAGGTATGGATGGCCTCCTACAACCTCGAGGATGTGGCCCAGCTATGGTACATCCAGTTGCAGGAGGACGAGGGAACGCCGCGCTGGAACCGCTTCAAGGACCTCCTCAACTTGCGGTTCGGGCCGCCCCTCGCGCCGGTCGCCTTGAAGAGATCCAGCGCGTCCAGCTGTACACAGGCGGGCTGCTTCCGCCGTTGAGTCACGCGGTCCGCATCCACAACCCGGAGACGCTCGCGGCTGCAATGAGCCTCGCCTGCCAGGTCGAGATGATGGAGATCGACCGGTCGGCCCTGACTCCAACACGGCCGACCTCGCGAGGTCTTCTCCCTCCGCCGGCGCCACGGCCAGCGATCGCCGCACCTCCACTACAGATCGCGCTCCCGGCACCCCCAGTGGGCGTTCCCCCGGCCCACGGCTCGAGTAACCAGAAAAGGCTAACTCTGGAGGAACAGACGGAGCGGCGGCGTCTGGGGCTCTGTTTTAACTGTAACGAAAAATACACTCGTGGCCACAACAGATTCTGCAGGCGCATCTTCTTCGTCGACGGAGTAGAGATCGACGACACCGAAGACACCACTGCTGGGGCTGACGCCGAGGCACCCTGCTTCTCGCAGCAGGCCTTGGCCGGGGTGCCCACGGCAGGTACCATGCAGATTGCGGTAACGCTTGGGGCCACGTCCCTCATCGCGCTACTCGATTCGGGCAGCACGCACAACTTCATCTCGGAGGAGGCGGCGCAGCGCACCGGCTTACCACTACGATGCCGACCCCGTCTTACGGCCATGGTTGCAAATGGCGAACGGATCACCTGCGAGGGCGTAATCCGTGACGCACCCCTCCTTATTGCCGGTGACCCGTTCCCAGCAGACCTCTTCGTCATGCCGCTTGCAGGATATGACGTCGTCCTCGGCACCAAGTGGCTCGGCGCAAGGGGGCCCATCGTCTGGGACCTCTCTCACCAATGCATGTCCTTCCAGCATGGAGGCCACACCATTTGCTGGCATGGTGTGCCATCACCGACCGCGCCACATCTTCATACAACCATCGTAGAAGCCGCGGATGTCCTCCTCGACGGGCTGCTGGGTACCTTCATCAACATCTTCGCGGAGCCAACATGCCTTCCGCCAGCCCGGGGCCACGACCACCGCATCATCCTCAAGCCTGACGCATCCCCGGTGGCAGTGCGCCCGTACAGGTACCCGGTCGCCCACAAGAATGAACTAGAGCGGCAGTGTGCCGCCATGATCGAGCAGGGCATCGTCCGCCGCAGCGACTCGCCGTTCTCTTCACCAGTCCTCCTCGTGAAGAAACCGGACGGGGCATGGCGCTTCTGCGTGGATTACTGCGCCCTAAATGCACTAACCGTCAAAGACGCCTTCCCCATTCCGGTGGTCGACGAACTCCTCGACGAGCTCCACGGTGCGCGCTTCTTCACCAAGTTCGACTTACGGTCGGGGTACCAACAAGTGCGGATGCGGCTCGAAGATGTGCACAAGACGGCGTTCCGCACGCATGATGGCTTGTACGAGTTCCTGGTGATGGCGTTCGGCCTCTACAACGCGCCGGCCACATTCCAGGCGCTCATGAACGATGTTCTCCGACCGTTCCTCCGCCGGTTTGTCCTCGTCTTCTTTGATGACATTTTAATCTACAGCAAGACATGGGCCGACCATCTGCGACACCTCCGTGCGGTCTTCTCCGAGCTTCAGCGCCAACAACTCTTCGTCAAGCGCTCCAAATGTGCCTTCGGCGTAGCCTCAGTCGCGTACCTCGGCCACGTCATATCCGAGGCGGGTGTCGCCATGGACCCGGCCAAGGTGCGGGCCATCCATGAGTGGCCGACCCCCCGCTCAGCTCGGGCGGTCCGCGGTTTCCTCAGCTTGGCAGGGTACTATCGCAAGTTCGTCGTGAATTATGGGACCATCGCCGCCCCCCTAACTGCCCTCCTCAAGAAAGATGGTTTCCAGTGGTCCGACGGGGCAGCAGCGGCCTTCGACGCCCTCAAGACGGTCGTCTCCTCCGTTCCGACCCTCGCCATGCCGGACTTCACCAAGCCATTCGTCGTCGAATGTGACGCTTCATCACACGGCTTCGGCGCCGTCCTCGTCCAGGACGGCCATCTGGTGGCCTTCTTCAGCAGGCCGATAGCGCCCCGTCACCGCGCCCTCGCCGCCTATGACCTGAGCTCATCGGACTAGTGCAGGCGGTCCAGCATTGGCGGCCATACCTCTGGGGGCGTCGCTTCCTCGTCAAGACCGACCACTACAGCTTGAAGTACCTACTTGATCAGCGCCTCGCGACAATTCCCCAGCATCATTGGGTGGGCAAGCTTCTGGGCTTCGACTTCACCGTCGAGTATAAGGCCAGGGCGGCGAACGTCGTGGCCGACGCTCTCCCGCCGCGACACTCCAGAGGAAGGGACTGTCTTGGTCCTGTCCGGGCCACGCTTCGACTTCATTGCACGACTTCGGCAAGCACAACTCACTGATCCGGCACTCGCCGCCATCCACGCCGAGGTACACGCGGGCTCCCGTGGGGCTCCTTGGACGGTGGTCGATGGCATGGTGCAGTACGCGGGCCGCCTCTACATAGCGCCGACATCCCCCCTCCTGCACAAGGTTCTTCGGGTTGTGCATGACGAAGGCCATGAAAGGGTACAACACACTCTCCACCGACTCCGACGCGATTTTCATTTTCCTAACATGAAACAGGAGGTACAAGACTTTGTCCGCGGTTGCGTCACGTGCCAGCGATACAAATCGGAGCACTTGCAGCCGGCCAATCTTCTTCCTCTGCCAGTGCCACAGGGAGTGTGGACGGACGTCGCCATCGACTTCATCGAGGCGCTTCCTCGCGTACGGGGCAAGTCGGTCATCCTCACCGTGATCGACCGATTCAGCAAATATGCCCACTTCATCCCGCTCGCGCACCCGTACTCCGCCGAGTCCGTTGCCCAAGCATTCTTCGCCGACATCGTCCGTCTGCACGGCGTGCCACAGTCCATCGTGTCTGACCACGACCCGGTCTTCACGTCGACATTCTGGCACGAGCTCATGCGCTTGGTGGGCACCAAATTACATATGACGACTGCCTTCCACCCGCAGTCGGATGGGCAGTCCAAGGCGGCCAATAGAGTCATCATCATGTACCTTCGCTGCCTCACGGGCGATCGGCCACGCCACTGGGTGCAGTGGCTTCCATGGGTGGAGTTCGTCTTCAACACGGCATACCAGAGCTCACTTCGGGACACCCCGTTCAGGGTCGTGTACGGGCGCGACCCACCATCCATCCGGTCCTATGAGCCTGGTGACACACGAGTGGCGGCCGTTGCAAAGACCATGGCAGAACGCCAGGAGTTCCTCGCTGACGTCCGCGCTCGCCTGGAGCAAGCGCAGGCGGTTCAGAAGCATCACTACGACCAGGGCCATCGGGATGTGGCGTACAAGGTAGGTGACTGGGTGCTGCTCCGTCTTCGTCAGCGTCCGGTGGCGTCACTGCCCCAGGCCACCTCTGGCAAGCTCAAGCCGCGCTACTTCGGGCCCTACCGCGTCACTGAGATGATCAACGAGGTGGCTGTTCGCCTAGCTCTCCCACCTCAGGCTCGCCTACATGACGTGTTCCACGTGGGTCTCCTGAAGAAATTCCACGGCGCACCGCCGGAGGCACCTCCACCGCTTCCACCGGTCCTTCACGGCGCCATTGCTCCAGAACCTGACCGTGCTGTCCGTCGGCGCGTCGTTCAGGGCATTCGGCAGGTTCTGGTCCAGTGGAGGGGGCAGTCTGCGGCATCAGCCACCTGGGAAGATGTTGACACGTTCAAAGCCCGGTACCCAGCCTTTCAGCTCGAGGACGAGCTGCCTCTCGAGGAGGGGAGAGATGTCATGTCCAGACGTTACGGCCAGACATACACTAGACGGCACTGGGCGCGCGACGTGCGTCGCGCAGCAGCACACGCGTCGCACACGGCTGGCGCACAGGAGGAAATCAGGGCAAGTGCTTGAGATGGAAACTAGATAGCTTGCTGTTTTAATGCCTTCCTAATTAGCAGATAGCTTGCTGTTTTAATCCCTTCCTAATTAGCAGATAGCTTGCTATTTTAATCCCTTCCTAATTAGCAGATAGCTTGCTGTTTTAATCCCTTCCTAATTAGCTGTGCTTTCCTTTAGTTAGTTTCTAAATAAGTGGGCTGATAGCCACATAATCAGGGATAGCCTTCTACCTATAGTCCTTTCCTAGTTAGCAGCTCTTTCCTTGCATTAGGGAGGCTGTTGGCTATATAAGCATGTAAGCAGTCCTGGAAGAACCAAGCAATAAGAATATCTTCTATCTCCCACTCTCTCTAAAGCCTGCGGTTGAGGGGTTTAACCTCACAGGAGAAGACGGACAGCGGCTACGAGCTACGTAGCCGAGGTCCGGCCAGTCAGGGGTTTAACGCCCTTGACATAGCCATTAAGACTCCTAGCTAACTTAGGACTCTTTAATCAGCCCTTGCGGACTGGACTTGACCCGCCTGGCCAACCCTTGTGGGCTGGGTTTGACCGGCTAGGCCTGGGCCTTATCTGCCCCCTCCTTGCCCCTGACATATCTGTGACCTTTGATGGTTCATAATTGCCATTGTTTGTTGCCTTGATATCTTCTTAGTCCTCACTAAATTGGAATTTCTATATTGACCATCATTTTTTATTTAAATAAGTGCCAATTGAAACTAAAGTTTTTGTCATCAAGTGACTTCATGTTTCATTACTGAATGTGCAAAGAGCATATTGTAAATATATCTTTCCAGGAATGTTGAGCTGTAATGGGTGGATTGAAGTAATTATTGTTTTAACTTGATTTCAACTTTGCTCTTACTTAATCTTCTGGTTTCTATGCATACACAGAATCTTAAATTTTGATTTTTGTTTCTTGTTCAAATCATGTCCTTGTTCTCTACTTTCTTGTACTTTGTTATAGGATGTGCTAGTTTTGGCAAAATTTAAGTTTTTTGAACTTCTATTCAAATTTATTGCATGAAGAGAATTTTTTGGGGCGCTGGGTGTATGAAGCAGCAATTTTGCATCTTTTTTCTTCTTCAAAGCCTATCAATCCCAAGAAGTTGGGGTAGGCTAGAGTTGAATGTTGTGACTATTGTTTAAACAAGTGAATGGTGACACTGATGACTTTTCAATTAAAATAGGACTACAACAAGGGTCAGTTTTAAGCCCTTATCTATTTGCTTTAGTGATGGATGAGCTTACAAGGGACATAAGAGGATATCCCTTGGTGTATGCTTTTTGTTAACGATATAGTGCTAGTTGATGAAAGTCGGATGAAAGTAAATATGAAACTGGAGCTGTGGAGGCAGACTTTGAAGTCCAAAGGTTTTAGACTTAGTAGGACTAAAACTGAACATATGAGATGTGACTTAGCACTACTACACATGAGGAGAGATGTAAGTTTGGAAGGTCAAGTAGTTCCCAAGAAGAGTACCATCAAATATTTGGGATCGATATTTTAAAGAGATGGGGATATTGATGAAGATGTCAGCCATAGAATTAAAGCCAGATGGATGAAGTGATGACAAGTATCTAACATTCTTTGTGACAACAAGAGGGTACCACAAGCTAAAAGACAAGTTCTAATGTTATATAGAACGATGATTAGATTGGTAATGTTGTATGGTGTAGAATGTTGACATACAAAAAGATGACATGTTCAACAGTTGAGTGTCGCAGAAATGCATATGTTGCGTTGGATTTGTGGGCATACAAGAATAGATCGAGTTTGGAACAACGATATACATGATAGGCTAGAGGTAGCACCAATTAATGAAAAGCTTATTTAACACTAGTTAAGATGGTTCAGTTATGTCCAACAGAGAACACTAGAAGAATACCATAGTGGAAACCTGAGACACGACAATAGTGTGAACGACAGAGGAAGACCAAAATTAACTTAGGAGGGGACAATAAAAAGAGACTTGACAGGATGAAATATTTCTAAAGATTTGGCCTTGAGTATGAGTGCATAGAGAGAAGTTATTCATGTGCCTGAACCATGATTGATGGCTCTCGTTTGGTTTTAACTTTAGTCTATCTCAATTTGCTTGGGATTGAAAGGCTTTGTTGTTCTATTTGCTGCTAATAAGCACAACCATGTAGTTGCACCCATTTGAATTGTTCCTAATTTGTCAATTATCATAATGCATTCAAAAGCATATTGGAAACCATATTTATTGTGTTGCACAATTCTGATTTCATTGAATATTTACATTGGATGTCTAACCTAAAGAAATGCTTTGTTTGTTTGTTTGTTTGTATTCTTGTCTGTTCACTTCTTTCACAGTTTCACAAGGAAGTTTCCAGACGTCGATGCCTTAATATCACATGCTTATGATACATGCAAAGTGGGTTTGAAGACAAAACATTTGGGGTTTCACAAGGCACTCTGTGTTCTGATGGGGTGGAATTGGCGTGTTGCTCCTGACACTGTTAAAGCCTATCGTTCCATGCCAGATGAGGAAGTAAATGCCATGAAGAGTGATCTCATGTTGTGGCCACCAGTTGTCATAATACATAACAGCTCTATCGCAAGCAAGGCAAAGGATACTGAAGCAAAGATTGTGTCGATGGAGGAAGTTGAAGGTGCTTTGACAGGTTAGTATGAGTTTAGCCCCAATAGAATTTATCTCCTATCGTTGGATGGGCCTACTACTTGCTCGTTTGTCCCTGGAGCTATGCAACTGGGGATCATCGCTACCTAACTTGAACAAACATTTTTTGTAGCCACTCTCTTCATTGAACTAGCAATCTAGCATGATAATATGTTAGTATTTTTGGCTAATAGATTGCTTAGACTACCAATTCCACAGTTCCTGGCACAAAAATATAAGTTCAGTTCTGAAATATACTCCTGTGCTTTTGTTTTGTTTTTAATCTCTTCTGTTGGCACATTCTTTAGTTGTTCACGTTTTCTTCTGCATCCAGATATTGAGGTTGCATGTGAGAAGGCAAAGATTTGCTATGGAAAACCAGCCAATCAGAGCGTGTTCCTAGTGAAGTTCCTGCCAACAATATCTGGGTTTCAAGAAGCAATGAGAATTCACGAGCATTTTAGCACCAAAAATCGCGGGAAGGAAGAGTTCCAGGATATCAAAGGTGGCAAAGGTAAGAAGGCTGCCCCTGTTGACGAACTCGAAGAGTTGCTGTACGCACACATTGCTGTTGCTGAAGACCTGGGTTACCTGGATGAGGAAACAAAGAAGCGATGCGTGGTCAGGAGCAAGAATGACATTGAGGCTAAAGCAGATGCCACACTGAACTTGGATGCATGAAGTCACATCAATATGTTAGAATTAGGCTAGGTTTATTACGAGTTGAACAGTTAAAAGTTGTCCTACTTTTGCTTAGTTTTTACGGCTGCTCGCCCACGGGGCTGTAACCTTACAATCCATTCTCCTGCTATGGTTGAACATTTCTACCATGATCCAAGGCCGTGAGCTTTTGATGTTCCAGTGTTATCTCGTCATTTAATCATCTTGTTGTCCGTTAAGTATGGTTTCCATTGATTCAAATGACCTCATTTTTTTTAGCGGCTTTAAGGCCCTAAGCCAGAACTTTATTTCTGTGACATTATTATAGCAGTTCCCAACTGTATCAGTACATACTAATCTATATCTTTACGCTAACAGAAACATCCAGGCCTTTTTGCTATTTCTACGCGACCTGAATTTTATCTGCAGAATATTTGTGGAGTCAATCCACAGAAACACTTTGCATCCACATGATTTGCTCACAATT
Source organism: Zizania palustris (assembly GCA_019279435.1). Lineage (NCBI taxonomy): Eukaryota > Viridiplantae > Streptophyta > Magnoliopsida > Poales > Poaceae > Zizania > Zizania palustris. The sequence continues at coordinate 57,840,263 of JAAALK010000289.1, read as the reverse complement.
TGTTGCTTTCTCATGACAGTATATATTTCGTACTATGCTTGGTAATCCCTGGGATCATTGAACATTCATGTGTACTCTATCTCAGTTCGGTCATACTTCATAGAACTTTGATAGAAATTAATAAATCTGATGACTTTGCTTTGTTTGTACTACATTGAAAATACTACTCCCGTATATTAAGAAATATAAAAAGACTATAATGGCAATCCTAATCCATGGTTTCTATGGATAGGGTTAATGGATAGTGTTTAGAGGTGAGAAAGAATAATAAATATTCATTTATTAGACACTGTCTTCCCAATACATGTTATCCATGATAGTTTTCATAGAGAAAAAATAATTATTTTCATACACGTAGTAGGATAGCTATGACAATTTTATTGTGTACATACATTGACAAACTATTACTTTCAGCTATAGTATACAAAACACCTTATCTTGGGCTAGAATGTTAAGACTTCATTCTCATTCACAAGTGGTAGATATTCACAAGTGGTAGATACCTCCTATTAAAACTTAATTATTCTCTCCTTTATCTTCTCTCTTCTCTCTTCTATCTCTTCTCTTTCCTTTGTGCACGACACTGGTGGCATGACTTTATGTGAGGGTAGCGGTCGAAGGTAGTGGCCAAGGCTAGGCCGGCGTGGTGCGTGAGGTAGGGTCGTGTCGATAGCAAAAAATAACATTAATAGTCGAAATTGTCAAAATATCAATTTTTGGTAATTTGGGCCGAAAATATGTCTTTCCTGGCATAGGCCAGTCCAACTGGCCAGGGTAGGCCGGTCCGACCGGCCATACAGGCCTCGGTCAGACCGGCCCAATGGGTCCGGTCAGACTGGCCCAGTCCGAAGGATAGAGATAGATGTGGTTTTCGGTTGATTTTATCTCCAAGCAAAATCCCAACTAATTTGGTCGAATCCTACTTGATGTAGGCATAAGGGACTCTAAGTCCAACCTATAAATATAGGGCTGAGGTCGATTCATAGATCATCTACACATATCAATACTTCAAAACTCTAGTTTTGAATCGTACGTCTACTTTTCACCTACTTTCTGCATTAGTTCAGTCCATCTTCGCGGGTTTGCGCTAAAAGCCCTCCATGCATCACATCGTAACCGTGGTAAGCCTTGTTGATTCGCCTATGAATCATCCGTTTAATTCACATAACGCATTTTTATCGTATCTATCGGGTTTTCTTGCTACTATTGGGAATTCAGTCTCTAGGCCGAATTGCATTTGATATCTTACTGTTTTGTAGAGGAATCATCTGCAAAATCATCGCCAAGAAGTTTGGGGTTGGTTGATATTCATCTACAGGGTCACCAAAGCCTTTAGGCGATCGAACCGGAGCCTGTCGGTCCGACCGACAGGGCTTTGCCCGTCTGACCGGGCGTTGCCGTGCCAAGCCGTCAAGCTATTGCTGGCACGATGCTCGCAGCCCTTCGCACCACGCGCGTCGTGGCCGCGTGCCCGAAGCCATCCTTCGGTCCTACCGAGGGGTCTTCACCGGTCCGATCGAACCCCTCCGCTGCAATTTGCTCTGTGTCGGAGCACCCTTCGCATCGAACCCCTTCGTGCCAGCTTTCAGAAGGTTCCCTGTACATCCTCGGTCCGACCGGAGGGCTACCCCCGGTCTGACCGCCTACAACTTGAAGCCCCCTTCGAGATACTTCAAATCGTCCCGCACCGAACGCCGAAGGGTATCCCTTTGGCGATACTTCGCATCGCCGGTCTGACCTGAACTATACATCCGGTCTGATCGTCGTTTTATTGCATATCAGAATCGGCCTCGTCTTGGCCAATTTACGTACTTATTTTGTATAACACTTCAACTAATTGAACTTTATTTCTTAATATTTATTTGATTACCTGGCGACTCCGTTTTCCCCTTACCACTGATTTAGCGTTGTCGGAACACGACATCAACATCTTGCGACATTTTTGGATCGTCGAACCGGCCCAAGTGCGGGGGCACATTTTTGTGTCAACACACTTTTTGGCAACTCCGCTGGGGAAAACGCCAATATAACGAGTACATCTACATCGGCTGCAAGTGCCTCTACAACGATTACTATGTGTACAACGCCGATGGATCCTATGGGAGGCGCAGAGATCGACACTGCAACATCATAACGCCCACCCTTGCAGATATCCCTGAGGAAGGTCGGGCGGTGATCGAGGCAAAGATGAAAGAGCTCCAAGATCTCATGCTCGGGAGTTACGTCAAGACACGCGCGGGCTTCATTAAGCACGACATCAACATCCCCGACCTCGCCCGGACTTAGGTAACACCAGCGTCGCCTCTCTTCCTTAGAAATTGAGCAGCAGATAGCCGCATCCGTAGATCAAGCCGTTAGCACTTCGCTAGCCAACCGTCTAGAGTTGATAGTTAGCTCCCAGGTAGAGGCAACGTTTAGAAGGTTCGGCTTTACCGAGGCCGTTCCTCCAACTCCAATCACTAGCGTACCCTCGTTAAATTGCATTCATAGCAGAACCAACGGAAGTACTGGCAAAGCTATCGTGTCTCCGGCCTCGACATCTACGGACGAGACCAATCACCACAATTATGGCGTAGCTATCCCTGCTTATTATGCACCGCCTCCACCCATGCCTTCGCTAGCTTTTCCCATGTTGCCTGGGCCGCACGCTCCTACACACTCGCATAGACCCGAGCAAGTCATATATCTTGAGCTAGCACGAGAGGAGGAACCCCGCGGACGACACACTGACATACCACCGCGTGTCGTGCCCCCGCATTAGAGACATGCATAGTCAGGAGGCCAGGACGACATTGAGGAGCGGATCCACGTGCTGTTTAGAGAGTGTACCGGCTTCGCGCCTCGGGATTAAGCTAGGATTTACCGAAAGTCGTACCCCGATCACTTCGATACCGTACCCTACCCTAGTGGATATAGAGTTTTTGAATTCACCAAATCCAATGGTGAGGGTAACAAGACCACACTAGAGCATGTCAGCCAATTCTTAGCACAATGTGGAGAAGCTAGTGGGTCGGACGTATTAAAACTTAGATTGTTTTCTCTTTCGCTATCCGGCACCGCTTTCACTTGGTTTTTGGCGCTGCTGCTGAACTTCGTCCAAACATGGGCCCAATTAGAATAGAAGTTCCATACCTATTTTTATACAGGTGAGACAGAACTTAGGCTTTCACACTTGACGTCGGTTAAACAGAAATCTAGTGAGAGTGTCTCTAAGTACGTCAAGCACTTTAGGGACACTAGGAACCGATGTTTTAGTCTCAATATTTTAGAAAGAGATTTGGCGGATCTAGCTTTTAACAGATTGTGTTCTGAAATTAAAGAGAGGCTAGATAACCAAACTTTTTAGAGGTCAGCCAAGTCCTGCAGCAGGCTCTGGTCTAAGAAGTCCGAGCCAAGGATAAAAAATTCATTAAAACGTTTAACAAACCTAGAGCTGAAGTTCAAATCCTAGAGCACTCCGACGAGGAATAGTCGGAGGAAGAGGATGATTCAGCCGATATGTATGCGACCGAATGGGCTTGGAACGCTAAAACCAAACCTATCACCTGTTCTGAGCTACAACCGTCTCCCACTAAGAGTCGGCTCAATGAGGTTAAATACTCATTTGATGTGACTAAATGCGACAAAATATTTTATTTCCTCTTAAAGAACCAGCTTCTCAGGTTGCCCAAGGGCCAGGTCATCCCGACCACCGATGAACTAAAGAAGCACCCTACTGTAAGTGCCATGATTCGTATTCTCATTATACTAACGATTGCAATGTTTTCCGTCGGCAGGTTCAATCGGCCATTATTGGTCATTATTGGAGAACCCTGCACATGCACACTCGTACCAAAGAGCCCTGAAGTGGGATTGTGGAAAAAGAACATCGACATGTCATCTTCGGATAGGACTCACAAGAATCTGAAGGTGACATACCGGGTGTTGCTAAATAAACATCAGAATAGGGCCAATAAAAGGGATGCTCTGCTGAAGGGGCCAAGACAGCCGAACCCTTCGAAGAGGTCGAACCCTCCGTGTCGCCCAAAACAACCTCCGCTCCAGCCGAACCCCGAAGGATGAGTTCGGACCCCAATGGTCGAACCCACTTTCGCTCTGGGTGAACCCCCTGGAGGTAGAGCTCGGCCCGCAATGGCCGAACATACCCCCGACCTGGTGGGACCCTTCGCTAATATGGTCCAAAGTACCTTTGACATGGATGAACCTCCCTCCGAGAAATGGGTTCGTCTCTCAGTGTGGGGAAGCCGCTAGAACCTCTGATGCCTTCGTCGTACTACTAGACGGTATCCCCGTGGGCTCCGAACTACACTTCACCACCGGAGTACCCTTCACAGTATAGTGTTGCCCCCTTTATTCCTTCGGAGTACTATCTTTGGCAGGGGCAGATGGATGCGGTGAAGGGGGACATTTTCCACAGGCTATCTGTGGTACCACCGAGCCGACTCGCGCAAAATGAAGCCAATGAAGATGGGCACGAAGGGGCGATGGAGAGGGAATCCGAAGATATCACAGTCAAGGTAGGGTCTCAAGAGGTCCTAATATCGAAGTCCCCCTCACCGAAGCACGATGGATGTAAGTCCCCGGGTTCGACCGAAGCCACTGCCGAGGCCCGGTCCGATCGACCTACTGTGGCCGGTCCGACCTGCTTGTCCCGGGAGCCTAGCATAGTACGGTCTGACCGGTGAGAAACCATGTTGAAGAATATGATTTTGATATTCCAGATGTGATGAGTGATTGTCAACGGAAGTCAAAGGAAGGGAGAGATGAAGACCTGCCGAGTCTGAGGCGCATGTGACTCAGGTACACGGGCAGTGATTGATGGCCGGGCAGAGGAGCCGTGGAGTCGGGCTGGCCCAATCTGGGTACATGGCTAGGAGCGGCAGATGATCCACTGGTCTGTTGACTGGGTTTGACTCAGGTACACGGGCGGCGAGCGATTGCCGGGCTGAGGAAGCTGCGGGGTCGGGTCGGCCCAATCCGGGTACCCGGTGCGAAGAAGGTGGACGCTTTGTCAGTTTCGGTGCAAAACTAACAATCTATGATTAATTAATTTTTAGGATATTAATATTTAGTTTTTGAGTTTAGAATATTTTTATTTGAGTCAGTTAATTTTTCTAAGAATATTTTAGTAATTTTTGGAATTTATTTTAGAGTCGGTTTATTTTACCCGAGGGTAAATTAGTCTTTTCATGTATTAGGAGTCGCCTATAAATAGGCCCTTATCCCCCCGAGGATAGATGACTGTTTTTAATAGATCAATCTACAGTCCAAATATTCGCCACTGCAAATTTCCTGTTCATCGGTTTTAATCTCCGCCGACGTCACATCGGTGCTGTGCGGCGTTACGATTTTCCGCCAGCCTTCAATTCCCACGGCGCTCGGTGACCCCAAGCAAGGCATTGCCACACTTCGGCGGGGTCCACGAGTAGCCATCATCACGCCGGTTTGCTGCAGCACATCAGATCTTGCGTACGACAGTTTGGCTGCTCACGGGATTGCGTGATCAGGCAGCTGGTTTCTATTTTCACCGGCCGGCGTGAAAAAGCTTGACGCGTGGGCCCCACCATTAGAAAAGCAGTCGGCGAGAGCAGCCGTGTGTGCAGAGCGCAGCACATGCGTGGGGGCGCACGAAATTGCCAGGCGGGCCCCACCACAACGGGAGCTCCGGCCAACGTGCAGCGGCGCCAGAATTTCTTCACGGGCGGGACCCAGGTCCACTGTAGCCAAAGAAAAGGATCGCCGGCAGCGCGTGGGGGCTCTGCAGCCTGGCCGGAACGGAAACCGTGACGGAAGGAAATTTAGTTTTCTTTTGGCCGGACTTTTTGCGCACGCAGGTTTGCTTTCCTTATCCTACTTTTATCTGTTTTATTTTCTTATCTCAGATTATTTAAGTATTGTTATTCTGTTTATATAAAAATCAACCGAAAAATTTAGTAGTTCCAGTAATACTTTTATTCTAGTGTTTTACGTGCAATATTTTAGGTTTATTACTAAATTGATTTTTTTAATGATCCATGGTTCATTCATTTGATTAGTATGTTATTTGTAGACTGAAATATAAATATTCCGTGCTTTATCTAGGTGTTTTATTTTTAATATCTTTTCAATTAAGACACCAGTCATTTTTTTGGCTAGACAACTTTAATTCCAATAATTTTCTTTGCTAATATTATTTGGCTGGTTAAGTTTGTTTGGGTGTTGGGATTAGATCATAGTTTAGCAAGAAATTTTTAGGCGCCCATTCACCCCCCTCTGGTCTCTACTTTCGGTCCTACAACTGGCCCCCCATGGCCGGTCCGAACGACACCATTCAGTCCGACCGGCCTAGCAAGGCTGCTCCGACCAACAAGGTACAGGGAGATGTTTCCACCAAGCGCAAAGATTCTAAGGCCGATCCGGGAAACTTCCGTTCGGCCAAAGATCTCAGGAGCAAATTGGTGGCGCCTGGTACTAAGCCTCAACCATCTTGGGCACCTCCGGGTATGTCCAAATCACAGAAGAGGCGCCTGCAATGTTTGCGATCGTAGGAAATGCGCGAGAAGAAGGCCGAGGATGAGCGAGACGCCATCTTCGAGGAAATCTGCCCTCGACCAATCATGAAGCAAGTCTGGAAGCCTAAGCCAGTTGAGGCAAACAACCCGCTCCCATTCCGAGTGACGATGACGACAATATGCTCGATGATAACTACACACCCTTCTCCGAGGGACCCGCACCTCAAGCAATGGACATAATCGTCATCATACTTCCCGTAGAGTTCGCGTTACCGTGAGACGAGTTCGAGGTCACTCAGTTGAGCCTCGGTCCATGAGATATTGTTTTCGAGAAGCCTGAGGATACTCGTCACTTGAAGCCTCTTTACGTCAAGGGGCACATTGACGAAAAGCCAATCTCCAGAATGTTGGTCGATAGGGGTGCTACCGTCAACTTGATGTCATACTCTCTTGAAGAAGCTTGGCAAGGGCAAAGAAGATTTAAATAAGACCAACCTAATTCTCAACGGTTTCAACGGTGAGAGCTCCGAGGCTAAGGGTGTACTTTCTCTAGAGCTAACGGTGGGCAACAAGACGTTGCCGACAACGTTCTTCATCATCGATGTGCAAGGTAACTATAGTGTGCTACATGGGCGTGATTGGATTCATGCAAATTTTTGTATTCCGTATACTTTGCACTAGTACCTGATATAGTGGGATGACGATGATGTTGATGTTGTACTAGCCGAAACTTCAGCCCAAGTTGTGTTGGCCGATGTATCTATGGACGCCGTCCATGATAAGGTAGAGTGTTTGTCAGGTAGAGATCTCTTGGATTATGACTTCGTTAGCATATATGAGGGATGTTTTGTTCCCGTGTCTGTAAAGTCGGCTAGTGTAGCACGACTATTTCTAAACTAGTGGTCATGAATAGTAAGAGTAATCTTGATTGGCTGAAGTCTCGTGTAGAGCAATATCGGTCTTCTAAAGATAGTATTGCCAAAGCCATTGAAGATTTTGGTGAAGTAGAAAAGTTAGGTCAAGGTTTTGCGTCGGCCGATCCTCTTGAAGAGGTCGATATAGGAGATGGTAGTATTCCAAGGCCGACTTTTGTCAACAAAAATTTATAGGCTGTTGAAAAGGCCAAAGTAAAAAAGTTGCTTCGGTCGTATGTCGATTGTTTTGCATGGGAGTATAGAGAGATGCCCGGACTAAGCCGTGAGCTCGTGGAGCATCGACTGCCTATCAAACTCGGGTTTAGGCCTTATAAACAACCCCTTGTCGCTTTAATTCGGTCTTGTATGACCGAGTTAAAGAGGAGATAGAACGATTACTCAAGGCTGAATTTATTAGGCCATGTAGGTATCCTGAATGGGTTGCTAACATTGTGCCCCTAGAGAAGAAAGGGAGCAGAAAATATGAGATTGTATTGATTTCAAGGATATGAACAAGTCCACTCCGAAGGACGAGTATCCCATGCCGATAGCCGACATGTTGATCAATGATGCTTCATGACACAAGGTACTAAGTTTTCTTGACGGCAATGCTGGTTATAATCAAATCTTTATGGCTGAAGAGGACGTCTACAAGACAACATTTCGATGCCCTGGTTTTATCGACTTGTTTGAGTGGGTCATTATGACTTTTGGTTTAAAGAATGCCGACGCTACATATCAACATGCTATAAACTTGATCTTTCATGACTTGCTAGGAGTTATGCTAGAGGTCTATATAGATGATGTTGTGGTCAAATCGGATGCTATGTGGAACCATTTAGCCGATTTGAGAGTTGCTTTTGATAGAATACGTCAGTATGGCTTAAAGATGAACCCGCTCAAGTGTGCTTTTGGTTTGTCGGCGAGCAATTTATTAGGATTCAAGATTCATGAAAGATGTATCGAGATTGATCCTAACAGGCTGGAGAAGATTAATAACTTTGAAGTGTCGACATGCAAGAAAGATATGCAAAAGTTGCTAGGCAAGATGAATTATTTGTGTCGCTTTATATCTAACTTGTCTGGCAAGATCGATGCTTTTGTCCCCATACTCCGGCTGAAGAACGAGGCCGAGTTCACTTGGGGAGCAAGTCAGCAACGCGCCTTCGAAAAAAATCAAAGAATGCGTATCATCACCACCAGTGGTGAAGGTGCCCAAGGCCGGAATACCATTTCGGCTATATGTCATCGTAGAGGAAAGTGTGATTAAAGCTGTGTTGACTCAAGAAGTGGAGGGAAAAGAATACATCATCACATTCTTGAGCCGCCACTTGTTGGATGGCGAGACAAGGTACGTGTTTGTGGAGCGTTTGTGTTTATCACTTTATTATGCATGTACCAAATTAAATCACTATCTTTTCCCTAGCACATGTATTGCTACTTGTCAAACCGATGTCATAAAATACATGTTGCCAAAGCCGATTCTAAGTGGTAGAATCGGAAAGTGGTCTTATGCTTTGATTGAAAATGATTTGGCTTATGAACCTTTGAAAGCTATGAAAGGCCAAATCATCGCTAACTTTATAGTTGATCACCATGTAGATGTCAATTGGGGCAGCAATGTTGCTGCCATGGAAACTTTATTTTGATGGTTCGACTTGCAAAAGTGGCCAGGGTATTGGAGTGGTTCTCATATCACCTATTGGTATGCACTTTGAGACCTCGGCCCGTTTAGAATTTCCTTCTACTAATAATCAAGTCAAATATGAAGCTTTATTGCTAGGACTTGAATTGCTAGGTTCCATGTGTGTTAAACATGTTCATGCATATGGTGATTCTCTATTAGTTGTGCAACAAGTAGCTAAAATTTCTCAATGTTTTAATGGTTTACTAAATAGCTACTTGGATAAATGTTTGTACATAATTGCTACTTTTGATGATTTTGAAAGTTCTCATGTGTCTAAAGAAGCTAACTCATTAGCTAATGATTTGGCCCAACAAGCATCTGGCTATTAGGTGAAAAGAGGTAAGTTTTTCATGCAAGAAAAGTCGATGTTTGAAAATCCAGTGTTAACCCATACGGTGCACTTTGGTCTGACTGACCTGACAAGGCCGGTCCGACCGCAGGTGTATTGCCGGTCTGACCGGCCATGTCAGGTCGGTCCGATCGGCCCTTGTTAGCCACCCGACAATGGGCGGTCTGACTGGCCCACCAAGGCCGGTCTGACCGATGCATGCCAGATCGACTCGGGGCTCGGGGGGCAACTCCAAATTTGTGACATGGATGCCAATTAAAGTGGAGAATTGGTGAGCACTGATGTAATCCAGTATTTGAAGGATCTCAGTCAGAGGGTTGATCGGAAAGTTCGGCGACAGGCGTTTAAATTTGTGTTGCTTGACGATGTGTTGTATCGCTGAACTATTGATGGAGTACTTCTAAAGTGCTTGGATGCCGATCAATCTAGAGTGGCCACAGGAGAGGTTCATGAGGGACTTTGTGGTACTCATCAGTCGGCCCAGAAAATGAGTTGGATGCTCAAAAGAGAGGGGTTTTATTGGCTGACTATGATTGAGGATTGTTTTAAGTATTATAGAGGGTGTGCATCATGTCAAAAGTTTGGTCATATTCAGTTGGCTCCTGCGTCACTACTCAACCTTATTATCAAACCATGGTCGTTCTGAGGATGGGGCTTGGACTTCATCGGCCAGATTCATCCTCCTTCAAAAGGGCATCAGTTTGTGTTGATGGCTACATATTACTTCACCAATTGGACCGAGGTCGTGCCTCTCAAGAACATGACTCATAACGAGGTAACTGATTTTATCTTGAAGCACATCATACATAGATTTAGTATTCCTCAAACTCTCACTATGGATCAGGGTACTTCGTTTATTGCTAAAGAAGTGAGAGACTTTGCCGAATTTTATGGTATTAAGTTGATAAACTCTTCACCATACTATGCTTAGGCCAATGGTCAGGCGGAGTCTAGTAATAAAACCGTAATTAAGCTCATTAAGAAGAAAATTGAAGAGTTCCCTAAGAGGTGGCATGAAGTGCTTTTTGAGGCATTATGGGCTTGTAGAGTTGCAAAGCATGGTGCTACCAAAGTTAGTCCATATGAGTTAGTATTTGGACAAGAATCCGTTCTACTAGTGGAGGTGGATCTTGGCTCATTAAGATTTCTTAAGCAAGATGGCTTATCGGTCGATGAATACGAAACTCATTTGAAGGACAATTTGGAAGAAGTGACCAATAAGAGGTTAAGGGCTGTAGAGGTTATAGAAAAAGATAAGAGGAGAGTGGCTAGAGCTTACAACAAAAGAGTCAAGGCAAAATCGTTTCAAGTTGGTGATTTTATTTGGAAGACAATTTTGCCCTTAGGCACTAAGAGCCCCAAATTTGGTAAATGGTCACCTAGTTGGGAAGGTTCTTTTAAGGTAGCTGAAATCGCTCCAGGTAATGCATACTTGTTGGAGTCTCTACAAGGAGAGCGATTTCGGAGAGCTTTAAATGGAAGGTATTTGAAAAGGTACTTCCCAAGTGTGTGGCAAAGCGCTTAAAGTGTCAAAAGGCCGATATGGAGTGTATCATCCTTAGCCCGTTGTGATTTTAGCTCACTAAATTTGCTAAAAGGCAGGGGCATGTGTTGATAGCAAAAAATGGCATTAATGGTCGAAATTATCAAAATATCAATTTTTGGTAATTTGGGCCGAAAATATGTCTTCCCTGGCATAGACCGGTCCAACCGACCATGGTAGGCCGGTCCGACCAGCCATGCAGGCCTCGGTCAGACCTGCGCAGTCTGAAGGATAGAGATAGAGGTGGTTTTCAGTTGATTTTATCTCCAAGCAAAATCCTAGCTAATTTGGCCGAATCCTACTTGATGTAGGCACGAGGGAGTCTAAGTCCAGCCCTTATAAATATAGGGGTGAGGCCGATTCATATATCATCTACACAGATCGATACTTCAAAACCCTAGTTTTGAATCGTACGTCTACTTTTCATATACTTTTCACATTAGTTCAGTCCATCTTCGTGGGTTTGTGCTGAAAGCCCTCCATGCATCACGTCGTAACCGTGGTAAGCCTTGTTGATTTGCCTGTGAATCATCCGTTTAATCCATGTAACATATTTTTATCGTCTCTATTGGGTTTTCTTGCTACTCTTGGGAATTCGGTCTCTAGGCCGAATTGTATTTGATCTCTTACTGTTTTGTAGAGGAATCATCTTCAAAGTCATTGCCAATAAGTTTGGGGATGGTTGATATTAATCTACACGGTCGCTAGAGCCTTTAGGCGATTGGACCAGAGCATGTCGGTCCGATCGACAGGGCTTCGCCGGTCTGACCGGGTGTTGCTGGGCCGGCCCGTCAGGCTATTGCTGGCACTATCCTCACATGGCTGTGTACCGTGACCGCGCGTGCCGTGGCTGTGTGCCTGAATCCATCCTTCGGTCTGACCGAGGGGTCTTCGCCGGTCCGACCGGACCCCTCCGCTGCAATCTGCTCCATGCTGGAGCACCCTTCGCATCGAACCCCTTCGTGCCAGCTTTCGGAAGGTTCCTTGTACATCCTCAGTCCGACCGCCTGCAACCCGAAGCCCCCTTCGGGATACTTCGAATCATCCCGCACCGAACGCCGAAGGGTATCCCTTTGGTGATACTTCGCATCACCGGTTTGACCAGAAGTATACCTCCGGTCCGACCGCCATTTTATTGCAAATCAGAATCTGCCTCGGCTTGGCCGATTTAGGCACTTATTTTTGTATAACACTTTGGCTAATTGAACTTTATTTGTTAATATTTGTTTGATTACCTGGCGACTCCTTTTTCCCCTTATCACTGATTTAGGGTTGTCGGAACGTGACACAACGTCTTGCAATGTTTTTGGATCGTCGAACCGGCCCAAGTGTGGGGGCACGTTTTCATGTCAACAAGTTGGTTCTCTCTTCTTTCTCTACTCTTACTTCAATGCACGTGCTAGTGGCAAGGCGACACTCAGGGCTAGCCCTAGGGGTAGGGTAGCAGTGCCCTCGCCCTAGCCCCATTTCCTGTGGACCCTCTACGTATATAAGATCTAACCGTAGGTATATGTATGACATACTATATATGAAGTATTGAAGGACAACAATCATGTGAATCAATTTCCAATCGGTAATCATGATACGCGAGCAGCTAAACACAAAAACTAGAAAGGCAAGTTGTGATTCCATCGAGCGCAGATGCCGAATCACCTATCCTGCATTCCTACATCTGCCCACTGTCATTTTGCCGCTGACCACCGACTCACCGAGCATTTGATTGGTGATTGGTAATTCCATGTATTGAATTGCTAGTATGCCTCTAACCACTATGTATGTCAAGCGATCTGCATCTACACTATGCCATCATGCATGCCTGTATAGGTCTCAGTCTCTCAAGTCTGTACTCTGTTCTCTATAGTAGTATGAAATCTGAATACCTGATTAGATTAAGTTAAGTATTTAACTATTTAAGCATTGCTTAATGATTACTTGATTAGATAATATTTCAAATTTTAGAATAAGCTAGTATTTCCGTGTTAGAATGATTGTTACAAAAGAATAGCGTTGGCATCAACTGAAAGAGGCTTCTTAAAATTAAAATTGTTGAAAAACTATATAAGATCTATAATGTCTTAAGAGAGGTTAAATGGTTTAGTAATTTTATGTATTGAGAATCAATTGTTAGATGAGATTGATATTGACACCATCATCAATAACTTCATATCAAAGAATGTTAGAAGAAAATTTTGAGGTAATTTAATATACACACATTATTATATATCAATATTATTTTTGTATGCATTTTAATTGTGTATCGATAAGGTTCCCTAAAGTTTAGTTTTCCTTAGATCCCCAAAATCTCAGGACCAGCTGTGCATAGGGCAAGGTTGGCGCAGTGTGTAGGGATGGCGCCACGCCAGGACAGGGCTAGTTCGGCATGGTGCGGGGGTGGTGATGCTAGGGCGTGATGCGAGACAAGGCCACCATGATGCGTCATGGCGAGGCCAATGCGGTGGCCAGGTTAGTGATCTTGAGTTTGTTGGACCGGAAACGGCGACCAGAGGGGGGGTGAATGGGAGCTTTTTAAAAAATTTGGGCTAAAACTTAGCCTTCGGTTCAGTTCTGTCTTCTACGGAACAGGCTTCGAACACTACCTTCGAAGGTCTGGTTCGGAGGTACTTCGATAGCTCCGAACACAGGCTTCGCAGGAGCAAAAGTTCGAAGCCAAGAAGACTTCGCTCCACTTACAACCCTCGGAAATCTACTCTGCTAAGTCAGTGCAGGCTCCGCACACGGGGTGCTTCGAGCAGGCTTCGCACTTCACCCTTCGCAAGAGTGGACAGCCCTCTGAGGACTTCGACCAAGTACTTGGCGGCAGCAACTGGTGCTGGGCTTCGTACACGAAGGTCTACACGCACACAAACAGACTACGCTAAGGGCTTTGACACAAGAAGCAAAACGGGCCTCGATCAGGGCTTCGCTAGTAAGCTGTGAGGTCTGGCCTCAAGTTACACAGAGCGAACGCACACTGAAAAACACACTTCGCACAAAGTCAACCTTCGCCTAGACAGGCTTCGGTGCACTAAAACAAGCGAGGTATGTAATGCGAGCTCAAGCAAAAAGCACAAGAAGCAGGGCTTCGCCGCTTGAACAAGGAACACAAAAAGATTGAACTCTGGATGAATACAGCGAGGTATGTGGCTACAGGAGCTCAACAGTAAATGCTCAAAGTGTTAAATGTTATCTACCGAGCCCCCATATTTATAGCCCACAGTTCACCCAAAGGAATTGACTACACTACCCCTAGGGTTTACATTGATTTTGTCTCTACAGAACTAAGGGGTACAAAAGGTAGTCCACCTTTATTCTGGAGGCTTCTCTGTCAGCTTTGCAGAGGGGACAGTGTCAGCCTTTTACAGAACAGACAGTGTCAGCCTTTGCAGTCTTTGACCTTCTGGAATCCTCCCTTCGCACGCGAGGGTGCGGTAGCTTCGGCGAGAAGCCTTGAGCCTGGTGGCCTTCGCTTCACCGAAGATGGCCTTCGATACAGTGACGGTTTTGAGCCGAAGCCGTCAAAGCCCCTTGGGCCTTCGCACCAACACCTCCGGAGTGGACCACCACGGCTTCGCAGCTACTCCCAGCTCGAACTCCGTCAGTCCGTGTACCGAAGCCATGCAGGCCGAAGCACCTCAAGTCAACCTTGCTCCGGAGCTAGCCTCGCTCCGAAGCCTTCCTCCCTCCGAAGCCCCACCTTCGGAGTACCACCCTCCGAAGTCCCTCCTTCGTCCAAGGCCTTCGCATGAAGCATTCCATGAGCACTTCGTCGCAGTGTCTCTCCCCGAGCACACTCCTCGACGAGCCCCACCCGGACCATGCCTTCGATGCACCTAGACTTCTGAGACCTTCGTCGGGTACCTTCGAATGTCTCCCTCCGGAGCACACTTCGAATTCCTTGCCTCCGCAGAGGACTTGATCCAACCAACTCCGAAGTCACTCCATTCGGAGTACCTTCGAAGTGCCTCGCCTCCGAGGACTTTGTCTCGGAGTACGTTCAGCCGGAGCCACGCTCCGCACTCTCTGCCTTCACCTGGCACGCCTCGACCCGAGGACCGACCCGGACCACCTTCGCAGCCACCGTGATGAAGCTCCCCGCTCCCCTGGCATCAAGCCTCCCGCTTGACCCAAGTTCACCTGCTACGTTCGTCCGTCGCCTCCGAAGTCCCTGCGCACCACCGACAAACAGACAAGTGTTTCCAGTACTCCGGAGACCTCTCCGGGTTAGGAACCTCCGGCACACACTCCGGTGTACCGCCCAAAGTACCGAAGCCTTCGGTACACACCCAGTCATCGTGTACTGTCGGACCCCTCCGACGAGCACACTCCGCTGCAACAGCTGCAGCAAGCAAACACCGAACACCCTTCGGTGAAACCACCTCCGAACACCCTTCGGAGGTACCACCTCCGAAACCCCTCCGGAGGTACCCTCCTCCGAACACCTTCGGAGGTACCCTTCGAACAGAGGGTAAAAATCCTGTCAATCACTCATCACAAACACTGAAACCAACCCTTGGTTTCTCAATCTCCCCCTTGATGAGTGCATTGACAACCAAATCCAAGTTCAAGAAAGTGTAAAAATTTTCAGCTCACAAGTGACCATAAAAACTCAGAAAAGAGCCAATTCATGTCACTTGATAAAAGAATTTTCCTCCCCCTTTCTCAAAAGAGTAAAAAGCCCCTTTGGCAATAAAAACTCTTCTCCCTCTTTATGTCAAATTTTCTCCCCCTTGGAAATTATACCCCTTGCGACGGAGAACAAAGCAAGTCTCTTTCGGAATTTCTCCCCCTTTGGCAATGCAAGCATCAAGGAGCATGTAAAGGATGCAAAGCTTCGAAATGAGCAGAATTGCAAAGACATATGAAGCAAAAATATGCCAACAATAACACCAATGATCATGGGCTCAGCTCAAATTAATATTCTCTAAAAACATGATGACGCATGTGATTTGATCATTTTTGAAATAAAAGCATCACCACTTACTCAAGGAAACTAGACAAGTAAGAGCAAGGACTGCGCAAAGCTAGTCAAATTCTACTCTAGACAGACAAGTCCAGTTCAAACGGAGCTTGAAAAGCAAACTTGATAATCAATGAATTTTGTTGTTCTTTTCTTAATGCCAGGGGTTATTTGTTTGTCCACCTTATACTTTCCAATCAGGCCAAGCCTAGGTATGAAAACCATAAGAAGCTTAAGGCAATGATTTTGGCAAACACTACACTATTCCAGTTCAGACCAATGTGCAATGGTAAGCAGTCTAGAACAGGGTAGTGCGACAAACAAACCCACCTGGATCTTTTCACTTAAATCATGCAAATCATGGAGATGTTGATTTTAACTAAGTGAACCAATTGTTTGGCACTTTATGATTATCCATGAAAATGTAGAACAATTTTTCAAGTTGCAATTTTTAGCATCCAATGAAATGTGTCTTGCTATCAAGCAGATAAAAGATAGCTAAAGCAGTCCGGCCTAAACATGCTAGATTCAAGACTAAGCAGTGAGCACGATTTGATTTTGAAAATAAAACACCATGCACATGAATGTTCCAGATGAATTAACAAGAGCTGAGCTGACATGATTTCATGAATTATAAGCAGGCATATAAGTGCAAAATATGTAAATGCAATTTCAACACAATTAGACAAAGGCACATCCATCTAAAACAGCTCCCCCTCACAAAATGCCGTAAGGGTGACAAATGCCAAGTTCCCCACACAAGTAGGCAAATCGAGAAGCATCGAGGGGTTTTGTAAAAATGTCGGCAAGCTGGTGTTGGGTATCAACATATTGAAGTTCAATATCACCCTTCTCATTGTGATCTCTGAGAAAATGATATCTCACATCAATGTGTTTGGTTCTGGAGTGCTGAACCGGGTTGTTTGCAATACAAATAGCACTAGTGTTATCACAAAAAAGTGGAACACTCTTATAATCTAACCCGAAATCCCGCAAAGTGGAAACCATCCACAAAATCTGAGAGCAACAGCTAGCTGCAGCAACATATTCGGCCTCAGCCGTCGATTGTGCAACACTAGACTGTTTGCGGGAAGACCAGCAAACCAGTGAAGTACCCAGAAAATGACAAGTACCAGAGGTACTCTTCCTATCAATCCTACACCCAGCAAAATCCGCATCGGAATAACCTCGAAGACATAAAGATGAAGATGCTGAATACCATATGCCAAATTCGAGGGTGTGTTTGAGATACCTTAGGATGCGCTTTACCGCTTGACGGTGCGAAGCTTGTGGTGAAGCCTGAAAACGAGCGCACAGACACACTGCGAAGTGTATGTCCGGCCTCGTGGCAGTCAAGTAGAGGAGGGAGCCGATCATGCTTCGGAACTCCTTCTGATCTACGGCTTCTCCATCTTCGTCAGGATCCAATGCTACAGATGTAGCCATTGGAGTAGCGAGGGGCTTCGCATCGGACATGTCGAACTTCTTGAGCAGGTCCTTGGTGTACTTCGTCTGGTGGACAAAAGTACCTTGTTTGCTTTGCTTGATTTGCAAACCAAGGAAAAAGGTGAGTTCACCCATCATTGACATTTCAAATTCCCTGCTCATGGTATCTGCAAACTCGGCAACCAAAGCATGAGAAGAGCCACCAAAGATGATATCATCCACATAAATCTGCACTAGGAGGAAATCTTTGCCATGCTTAAGAGTAAACAAAGTTTTATCAACAGAGCCCATTAAATACCCTCGCTCAAGCAGAAAAGACTTAAGTCTATCATACCACGCCCGAGGGGCCTGCTTGAGTCCATAAAGAGCCTTATGAAGTTTAAGGGCTTTATGTGGGTACTTGGGGTTTTCAAAACCAGGGGGTTGTTTTACATAAACATCTTCACCTATGAAGCCATTAAGAAAAGCACTTTTGACATCCATTTGATAGAGTTTGAATCCCCGGGATGTCGCAAAGGCAAGCAAAATCCTAATGGCCTCAAGGCGTGCAATAGGTGCAAAAGTTTCAGTAAAATCAATCCCTTCTAGTTGAGAAAAACCCTGAGCTACAAGTCTAGCCTTGTTTCTAACTATAGTCCCATCCTCCCCTTGTTTGTTTTTAAAAATCCATTTTGTTCCAATGAAATGAACATTTGGTGGAGGATCAACTAAAGTCCAGACTTGATTTCTCTCAAAATTTTCAAGTTCCTCATGCATGGCATTGATCCAACTAGAATCATAAAGTGCATGACTAACATCTAAGGGCTCGAAAGAAGCAACAAAAGCAGCATTAGTGAAATGGGCATGAGAACGAGTTACCCTTTGATCAAGCTCACCAATGATCTGCTCGGGAGGGTGCATCCTTTGAACATGATGTGGAGCCTCGCGGCGGGATGCAGTCTCCCCCTCAACTTGTGCGTTGGAGTGGTCCAAGATGACCGATGTTGAGGTAGTCGCTTCGGGACCTCGTGCCGAAGAAGTTGAAACGGGGTCAGCTTCGGGGGTCGATGTCGAGGGTAGTAGGGGTTCATCCTCGAATTCTCCGGGATCTTCTTCTTCAAATAAGGTCTGTTCCATGTCGTGTTCATTTGCCTGTTCAAAAGCAGAACTAACAGAGGGGGTTGATTCATCAAAAGTCACATCACATGACTCGATGACAGTGTTAGTTTCCAAGTTATAAACACGATAAGAATGACCATGTGTAGTGTAACCCAAAAAGATCCCGTCAGAAGATCGCGACTCAAATTTATCCAAATTTCCACGTTTTAGGATGAAGCAGCGACAACCAAAAACTCGAAGATGAGTAACCTTGGGCTGTCTCCCAAAACGTAGCTCATAAGATGTCAAATTTAAAATTGAGCGCAAGAAAATTCGGTTTGAGATGTAGCAAGCAGTGTTCATGGCCTCAGCCCAGAATTTTCTAGGAGTCCTATGCTCATCAAGCATCGTCCTAGCCATCTCAACCAAAGTGCAGTTCTTCCTCTCAACAACACCGTTCTGTTGAGGAACCCGCGGAGCAGAGAATTGATGTTCTATGCCATGCTCCATGCAAAAGTCAACAAAGAGACTATTTTTGAACTCAGTGCCATTATCACTTCAAATGAATTTCAATGCACCTGGGAGTTCAGTGAAAAGTCTCAAAGCCAAGCTCCGAAAGTGTGAAAACACTTCATCCTTGCTGGCAAGAAAGAAGACCCAAGAGTAGCGAGAGAAATCGTCGACAATAACTAATACATACCACTTGCCGCCTAAAGAACTAACCCGAGAAGGACCTACAATGTCCATGTGGAGCAGTTCTCCGGGCTGTTCAGTCATCACTGTGGTGACTGGCGAATGCGAAGCAGCAATCATTTTTCCATGTCGACAGGGAGCGCAAACTAAATTCTTCTCAAACTTGAGCTTGGGCAATCCTCGGATCAGGCCTAGGGCGCTCAGACGAGCGAGCAACTCAAAGCTCATATGCCCTAGTCTCCTATGCCACTTCCAAAGCTCAGAAGTCGAATGTGCAACAAGACAATGAGAAAACCCAGACGACTCTGAAAAATCAGCTCCAAAAACTCTCCCAACTCTAAAGATCTTACACACCACAACGCCATCGGAATTGAGCACTTGCGAAGTATCGCGATGGAATCGCACTTCGAAGCCCTCATCAAGCAACTGAGATACAGACAGCAAATTGTATCCCAAATTTTCAACCAAAGCAACATCTTTGAGAGTGAAGTTTGAGTTAATTCTTACCACACCTTTACCTTTCACTCTACTCCTTCGATTGTTTCCGAAGGTGATATGTTCCCTTTGCTTGGTTGTGGTGAGGCTGGAGAACCATGCTGCATCTCCGGTCATGTGGCGCGAACAACCGGAGTCCATGATCCACGTGCCCTCCAAGCCTCGATCTGTCGCCTACACATGATAAGAATATCTCGATCGCTCAGTGCTGGGGTGAGTGAAATAATGCCGAGGCATCCAGCACTGAGTGACACGAGTAGTAGGCGCAGTGAAAGTAGACGGTCTACGCACATGATAATCAGAATAATGCAAAGTGCGAGGTCTACCTACATGCTGTGAACGAACAACATGCCGAGGTCTCCTACTCTGACGAGGTACAAATCTGCTAGCCCGAGGTCTACCACCATATGGAACATGGTGAACACCTCGAGGAGCAAAACCTCTCCGAGAAACACGAGGAGCCTCAAAAGCAGGACGATAGTACATCTCAGACTCATGCATACCTAGAGATGGGTAATGCATGTCCTGGTAACTCATCGCCTGTGCGCGTCGCTCATCCTTGATGCGACGAAAACAGAACCCAACCAAATGACCCGCCCGCTGACAGTAGGAACAGTGAAAAACTCTCCTGGGGGCACTCTCATGGGTCACAGGAGCAACTCTCACAGGCTCCTTGGGTTTCTTCTGTGTGGTTTTCTTGGGAGGATTTTTCTTGGCAGGAGGAATGTTTTTCTTTGGTGGATGGGTAGGCTTTTTGGCTGATGGGGTGTCTAATAGAGCTCTCTCTTTCTCTAGGGTAGTGGGAGAGGTAAAAACAGTTTTGGACTTACTGTCTGAAGGTATCCTCTCAAAACCCAAACCTAGAGCTACCCCGGCTCTGTCAGCACACAACTTGGTCTTGGCCAAGAGCAAATCCATCCTACCCTTTCCCTCAGTGCATTTATTAATCACGGAAAGGAGGTATTCATTTTCAGGCATGAGGTTTTCAGCTCGCTCTCTAACAGTGCCTAGCTGGTCCTTAAGGGTGATGCAAGTGTCACAAACAGGTTGCACATCCTTAGAACTACCGGCCCTCTCCAATCTAGCCTCCAAATCATGAACATGCTTATCACGTAAATTAATGCTATCGCGCAATAAGGAGCAGTTCATGCAATCAATAATATCATGAGGTCTAGAATCCACCTCCAAAAGCTGCTTCTGTGCAGTCTCAAGCTCAGAAAGAGTTTGAGCATGAACAGAACGCAACTGAGCAAGCTCACTCATGACAACAGAACAAGACTCACATTCAGCATCATTAAACTTAGACTTAAGCATGGCATATTCAGTAGAAACATTTTCTAGCCTAAGTCTAAGGTCTTTTCTTTCTCTAGCGGCTTGCACAAGTAATCTATCCTGACCAAGCACTACTTCATTCAGCTCATCTAATTTAATTAGTAGCTGGTCAGATGATAGGTTTACCTCATATGAGTCAAGCTCATCGCCGCTGTGATCACTGTCGGCCATGAAGCAAAGGCCGGTGAAGTCACGTCCCTTCTTGTCCTTCTTGTCCTCCTTCCTTGGGGACTCCTCCTCCTCAGAGCTCGACTCCTCAGTTGGGGATGTGTCGATGTCGCTAAGAGCAGCAACAAAGGCTCTGGAAGCGGCCTTGGCTACTTTCTTAGCCATCTTGCCGCGCTTGCCTTTCACAAAAGGCTTCCTCTCCTTTTTGTGGTATTTGGGTCGCTCACTCTCATCTCTCTTCTTGAGCTTGGGGCAATTGGCCTTAATATGAGAGGTGTCGCCGCATTCATAGCAACCACTAAAACCACTTCTCCTCTGATCCCGTCTCTCATGATGAAAACGGGTGAACCTTCGGGCAATGAGAGCAAGCTCATCATCAGCTAGAGTGTCCACCTGCTCCTTTGTGACAGAGACCAGAGAGGACAAAGCAAAACCATCTGCAAAAACACAAGTACCAGATGTGCTTGGTTCTGCAGTGGTGCCACGACTAGTGCTAGAAACCAATGCCAATGGTTGTGGCAAAGAGCTTCTGTGCACTGCAAGAGATGCCTTGGCAATCTCTGTGGACTTCAGCTTGCTAAAGAGTTCATCGCAGGTCAAAGTGTCATATCCTGCGGACTCCTCAATGCTGGATATCTTCACTTCCCATATGCTACGGTCAAGAGCATAGAGAAGCTTGATAGCCCTATCATGATCACTGTAAGCAAGCGTCCCGTTGGATCGCAAGTTACTCACTATCGCGTCAAAGCGAGAAAACATGGCATCTATAGATTCACCAGGTGCCTGCACAAACAGCTGATACTGTTGATTGTAGGTGCTTTGGCGCCTGGCCTTGATCTGAGTAGAGCCCTCATTAAAGACAGTGAGCGTTGTCCAAATCTCCCTAGCAGTCCGAAGGTGCTGCACCCTATCGAACTCACTTCTACTCAAACCGATGAACAGTATATTTCTTGCCTTGGAATTGGCATTATACTGATCCTTCTCAGTCTGAGAGGTGCGAGTCTCAGGGATGGAGTATTGTGAGTCCACAATCTCCCAAATTGCATTTCCTTGGCTTAACAAGTAAGCCTCCATGCGCACCTTCCAGTATGCAAAGTCTGTCCCATCGAACAGAGGAATTTTACTGCCTCTATCCATGTCGCCAACAGATCACAAAACCGGTTAAGGTCAACTGGTGATCTTAACCCGCTCTGATACCAATTGTTGGACCGGAAACGGCGACCAGAGGGGGGGTGAATGGGAGCTTTTTAAAAAATTTGGGCTAAAACTTAGCCTTCGGTTCAGTTCTGTCTTCTGCGGAACAGGCTTCGAACACTACCTTCGAAGGTCTGGTTCGGAGGTACTTCGATAGCTCCGAACACAGGCTTCGCAGGAGCAAAAGTTCGAAGCCAAGAAGACTTCGCTCCACTTACAACCCTCGGAAATCTACTCTGCTAAGTCAGTGCAGGCTCCGCACACGGGGTGCTTCGAGCAGGCTTCGCACTTCACCCTTCGCAAGAGTGGACAGCCCTCTGAGGACTTCGACCAAGTACTTGGCGGCAGCAACTGGTGCTGGGCTTCGTACACGAAGGTCTACACGCACACAAACAGACTACGCTAAGGGATTTGACACAAGAAGCAAAACGGGCCTCGATCAGGGCTTCGCTAGTAAGCTGTGAGGTCTGGCCTCAAGTTACACAGAGCGAACGCACACTGAAAAACACACTTCGCACAAAGTCAACCTTCGCCTAGACAGGCTTCGGTGCACTAAAACAAGCGAGGTATGTAATGCGAGCTCAAGCAAAAAGCACAAGAAGCAGGGCTTCGCCGCTTGAACAAGGAACACAAAAAGATTGAACTCTGGATGAATACAGCGAGGTATGTGGCTACAGGAGCTCAACAGTAAATGCTCAAAGTGTTAAATGTTATCTACCGAGCCCCCATATTTATAGCCCACAGTTCACCCAAAGGAATTGACTACACTACCCCTAGGGTTTACATTGATTTTGTCTCTACAGAACTAAGGGGTACAAAAGGTAGTCCACCTTTATTCTGGAGGCTTCTCTGTCAGCTTTGCAGAGGGGACAGTGTCAGCCTTTTACAGAACAGACAGTGTCAGCCTTTGCAGTCTTTGACCTTCTGGAATCCTCCCTTCGCACGCGAGGGTGCGGTAGCTTCGGCGAGAAGCCTTGAGCCTGGTGGCCTTCGCTTCGCCGAAGATGGCCTTCGATACAGTGACGGTTTTGAGCCGAAGTCGTCAAAGCCCCTTGGGCCTTCGCACCAACACCTCCGGAGTGGACCACCACGGCTTCGCAGCTACTCCCAGCTCGAACTCCGTCAGTCCGTGTACCGAAGCCATGCAGGCCGAAGCACCTCAAGTCAACCTTGCTCCGGAGCTAGCCTCGCTCCGAAGCCTTCCTCCCTCCGAAGCCCCACCTTCGGAGTACCACCCTCCGAAGTCCCTCCTTCGTCCAAGGCCTTCGCATGAAGCATTCCATGAGCACTTCGTCGCAGTGTCTCTCCCCGAGCACACTCCTCGACGAGCCTCACCCGGACCATGCCTTCGATGCACCTCGACTTCTGAGACCTTCGTCGGGTACCTTCGAATGTCTCCCTCCGGAGCACACTTCGAATTCCTTGCCTCCGCAGAGGACTTGATCCAACCAACTCCGAAGTCACTCCATTCGGAGTACCTTCGAAGTGCCTCGCCTCCGAGGACTTTGTCTCGGAGTACCTTCAGCCGGAGCCACGCTCCGCACTCTCTGCCTTCACCTGGCACGCCTCGACCCGAGGACCGACCCGGACCACCTTCGCAGCCACCTTGATGAAGCTCCCCGCTCCCCTGGCATCAAGCCTCCCGCTTGACCCAGGTTCACCTGCTACGTTCGTCCGTCACCTCCGAAGTCCCTGCGCACCACCGACAAACAGACAAGTGTTTCCAGTACTCCGGAGACCTCTCTGGGTTAGCAACCTCCGGCACACACTCCGGTGTACCGCCCAAAGTACCGAAGCCTTCGGTACACACCCAGTCATCGTGTACTGTCGGACCCCTCCGACGAGCACACTCCGCTGCAACAGCTGCAGCAAGCAAACACCGAACACCCTTCGGTGAAACCACCTCCGAACACCCTTCGGAGGTACCACCTCCGAAACCCCTCCGGAGGTACCCTCCTCCGAACACCTTCGGAGGTACCCTTCGAACAGAGGGTAAAAATCCTGTCAATCACTCATCACAAACACTGAAACCAACCCTTGGTTTCTCAGAGTTGTTTCGCGTCGTTCCTACCATTGGCGAGCACAGGAAGCAGGTTGCGGCGTGGTAGCTAGGTGCTATGGGGAAGCTGGGTGTGGCGTATAGGAGGGGAATGGATGGTGCACAATCGATCTCCACGAAGATGAGCGGAAAAAACTAGGTGTCCAATGTCGGTGTTGGGGGAAAATACTTCATCCTCAGAGCCATTGCTACACCAAGACAAAGGCAGGTGATTTAATCAAAGGCTTCCAATATTTAACTTCGGGAGCGCATTGGATGAAGCTCGAAGGATGAAGGCGAGCTCTAGTTCGAAGTATATCTTCGAAGCTAGACTCTCCAGAGAACCTCTTCGCCAGCTAAGATGGAAGATTTATCTTTTATCTCAGCAGATTAGTCTTTTACCACTTTAGCCCTATCCAGGGTACCGAATAGTTTCCACTATGTTGGTTGTAATATAGGGGTAAGAAGGTCTTTTCCTTAATGTTTGTGCCTATAAATACCCCCCGTTTTGCCCTGTAATCGGGATGGAATACAAGTTATTCAATACACATCTTCGAACTATTTTGAATTATTATCCACTCGGAGGCTCAAAATAGTTTATTTTGCAAACACTTTGTTTGTCAGTTTCTAACTTCTCGAAACCTGTTAGCGTAATCTTTTACGCCAACAGTTGGCGCCGTTCGTGGGGAACCTAGTCCAAAAAACTCTGTTCTCTACCAAATTCTTAAACCATGCCTCCCAAGCGGAGTGCAGGTGGTAGTCCTACTCGAAGGTCCCCTCGGACCTCCGGAGTAAGATCTTCAAACACGGTCGAGGTTGGAGGACCTTTGGTAATTCCTCCACCTCAGACCCCCGAAGGGATTTCCCTTCCTCGAGCAGCCGGAGTTCCTCCCCCAACTCCATCTATACTTTGGCCAGCCGGAGTCCCTCTTCCACCTCAAGTTCCACTTCGAACTGATGCATACAGTTCTCAAGACCCGGAAGGTTCTTCCGGAGGAGATGAAGATGGTTTTGATGATATGACCGCTCAAATGGCCAGTCTCCAAGCTGAAGTAGCAAGGTGGCGGCAAGAAGCCGCAGATAGGCTTCATTCTCAGGCCACCCCAGTCATCCCCGAAGTGCCCGAAGACGACGAACTTCCTTATCCTAAAGCCCCGGAGAATGCTTCCTTCGACACCGAATCCCCGCTGCATCCTGAGTTACAGAAAGTGCGCTTCGACCCTAAATTCAAAACTTCGAAGCTTTGTAAATATTCCGGAGATGAAGATCCTGGGGAGTTCTCCCGCTCTTATGCATTGGCAATTGAAGCCAGAGGGGGAGTACGAGACACTATGGCCAAATGTTTTCCCCTAGCTCTCGAAGGAGTGGCACTGCGGTGGTTCTGGTCTCTGAAGCTAGGATCAATCAGAACATGGGAGCAGTTGAGGAAGAAGTTCGTGAGCAATTTTTAGGGTACCTTCGTACCCTCAATGTCAACAGGAAGTCTTTTCCAGGTGAAGCAGCTCCCCGGAGAGACTTTAAGACAGTATTTCAAGCGCTTCGCTCATACGAAGTCGCAAATCCGAGGGTTAACTACATCTTCTATAGTTGACGCAGCTCGAGAGGGAGTTACCCATGCGGGCCTCCTCGATAAACTTCACAGGAAGCAGATATCTTCTGTCGCTCAGTTGATGTCTTATTTCGAAGAGTATGCAAGGTCAGAAGAAGGATGGCTTCGGAGAACTGCTGCAACTCCGTCAATACTACAGGAAGTTAAGTTGGAAGTGAAGACTTCAACACAGCCGCAGGGGCCTAGCTTCGAAGCTCAGCACGACAGGCGTCGGGGGCAAAAGCATCCTCATTCAGAAGTCTTGAACATTGCACCCCCGCAGAAATTTGCCCCAAGGGCTCCGCAGCCTTCAAGAAGCAAGACCAGCGGCTGGAGGCTGCCAGGGAAACCGGCTGGTAAAGCCCAGGCCTTTTTCTGCTGTGTCCATGGTGAGAATCGAAGTCACGTGACTGATGCGTGTAAATCTATACTTGCCTTAAGAGGCGAGTACTTGGAAAGAACTTCGGGTCGAGGCACTACTGACCGAGTTCCGACCGAAGTGCGCCCAGAGCCTATTCAGGCCATGGCGCAGATAGAGAACTTCGACCCTGCAAGACGGCCTCCGGTGGTCAATGTTATGCCACCTCCAAAGCAAGAAGATGGTCAAGATCGAGGGAAAAGAGTAGTCCTCCCCATCTCTGGAGGAGGGATCCTTAGAAGTATGTCGAAGAGGCAAAGAAGAGAATATGTCAGAGAAGTGGGCCATATTGGAACTTGTTCGTCTGCAGCTGCTATGCCTGAATGGTCCCACGTGCCGATATCTTTTTCTGCAGATGATGCGGCTGGTATAAAGTTTCCACATGCAGACCCACTCGTCATCACTGCCGACATAGCAGGAACTGTGGTCCGGAGAGTGGTAATCGACGGAGGGAGTTCGGCAGATATTATCTTTGTCCAAGCTTTTGATCAACTCTGCATCTCCAAAAAGCATCTTCTCCCAGCAGCCCATCCTTTGCAAGGCTTCGCAGGACCCCCTCTCGATGCCTTCGGCCAAATTGTCCTGGAAGTTACTTTTGGAGAGGGGCTACTGGCCAGGACGGAGGAAGTGATTTTTGATGTTGTGGATGCCCCATATGCATACAATGTTATCTTCGAAAGGGGCATGCTGAATCAATTCGGAGCTGTGGCGCATCATAATTACTTGTGTATGAAGATGGCCAAACAGGCAGGAGTGCTCACTGTTTTCGGAGATCAGGCCACCGCGCGAAGAGCGGAGTATGGTCATGGCCCTCCTCTTGACCCGAGACAGGTGAACAACGTGCAAAATAACCCGGACGATTCTTCTGCTCCTAGCGAATCTTCGAAGAAGTCCTTCCCAAGGCCAAGCCCTGAAGGAGAGATTGCAACGGAGGTTATTGTCAAAGATGGCAAGGAATATTCATTTCAATTTGGCAAGGACTTGCCTCCAGAAGTCGCTACTTCGTTAGAGAAAGTAGTTGAGGAGAATTTAGATGTCTTTGCTTGGTCTGATGAAGACATCACCGGAGTCAGTCGGGATATTATTGAACACAGTTTACTCGTGAACCCGAAGGCTCGGCCTGTTCGTCAAGGACTCCGGAAGCTATCTACAGAGAGGGCTATCCTTGCCAAAGACGAAGTGGAAAAGCTGCTGAAGGCTGGGATTATCAGAGAAGTGACTCATACGGAGTGGTTAGCCAACCCAATCTTCGTTAGGAAGAAATCTTCCAGGAAGTGGCGCATGTGTATTAATTTTACATCTTTGAATAAAGCATGCCCAAGTGACCCCTACCCCATGCCCCGAATTGATCAATTGGTTGACTCTACTGTTGGTTCGGAGTTATTAAGCTTTCTCGATGCGTACTCCGGCTATCATCAAATCTGGTTAAAGCGCGAAGATGAAATCAAGACAAGCTTTGTAACTCCTTCGGGAGTGTTCTGTTATGTAAGAATGCCTTTTGGCTTAAGAAATGCCGGGGCTACTTTTTCGAGGTTAATTGCTAAGGCTCTAGGTCATCAATTAGGTCGCAATGTAGAGGCCTATATGTATGATATTGTAATAAAGAGTGCTTTAAAGCACCAACATAGCCTAGACTTAGTAGAAACATTCAATAGCCTTCGGGCATGTGGGATCCGTCTTAACCCCGAAAAATGTATCTTCGGGGCGCAGGTTAGAAAATTGTTAGGGTATCTAGTTTCAAGTAGAGGGATCGAAGCTAGCCCCACTCAGATAACTGCGTTGCAAAGGATGGCTCCACCGGAGAATTTAAAGCAAGTGCAAAAGCTGACTGGTCGTCTTGTAGCACTTAGCAGCTTTTTGGCAAGGTCTGCGGAGAGAACTTTGCCCATTTTCAGAGCATTGAAGGGGTCCGAAGATTTTGCATGGACACCGGAGTGTCAAAAGAGCTTCGAAGGTATTAAGAATTATCTCAGTAACCTCGCTACACTCACGGTGCCTATTGCGGATGAAACCCTACTCCTCTACCTTGCAGCTACTGGCTCCGCTGTTAGTGCAGTCCTTGTCAGAGAGGTTGATTTCAACGGGAAGTTGGTACAAAATCCAGTCTATTTTGTGTCTGAAGCATTGTCCGGAGCGAAAACAAGATATTCCAAGCTTGAGAAGTTCACTTACGCTCTAATAATGGCTTCGAGGAAGTTAAGGCATGATTTCTTAGCCCATAATGTAATTGTACCAACTTCATATCCCTTGGGAGATATGCTGCGAAGTAAGGATTCTACAGGAAGAATTGGGAAGTGGGCCGTTGAATTAGCACCCTTTGGCATATCATTCGTGGCAAGGATAGCAATTAAGTCACAGGTGTTGGCGGACTTTGTGGCAGAGGGGACTCCCCCTGCAGCATGGGCTCCAGAGAAGCCAAGTGAAGGAATTTGGACCATTTACTCCGATGGAGCTTTCCAAGCATCTGGAGCAGGCGTCGGAGTAGTGATAATTTCGTCCTCAGGGCAAAAGGCAATGTATTCCGCAAGACTCAACTTTAAGTCTACCAATAATACAACGGAGTATGAAGGAATTTTGCTAGGACTTCGGAAGGCACGTGCTTTATGAGATACAAGGGTTGTTATTAAGATAGATTCTCAAATTGTAGCAGGGCACGTAGACAAGAGCTTTCAAGTTCGACATCCACAACTTGCAAAATATTTAGACGAGATTCGTAAGATTGAAACAACATTTAAAGGGATTTCCATTCGAAGTATACCCAGAACAGAAAATGCGCAAGCTGATATCTTGGCAAAAGCTGCAGCCGGAGCTATGGACATTCCAGAAGAGGCTTTTTATGAAGAACTCAGTACACCTTCGGTGCCACAGATTCCTTCTGCGGAAGTCCTTTGCATTCCAAGTACAGATTGGCGAAGTTCAATTATGGAATTATTGCAAGGAGAAGCAAATATGTCTGAAGGGCCACAACTTTCGAGGTTGAAACTCAGAATTCAGAATTATCATATAATCAACGGTATTTTGTACAAGGCCGGAGTATGTTCCCCTTTGCTCCGATGTATATCTCAAGCCGAATCTCAAGAAATTCTTTGAGAAATTCATGAAGGACTCTGCGGTAGCCATTTGGCCCCTCGAGCGTTGGCAGGAAAGACACTTCGCCAGGGGCTTTATTGTCCTACAATAGTAGCTGATGCGGAGAGCTTAGTCTACATTTGCCAAGGATGTCAGTGGATGGGACGAAGAAGTCATCGCCCACCAACAACTCTTCAAGTCATTGCTCCAGTATGGCCCATGGCCAGATGGGGCATGGATTTTATTGGCCCCTTCCCAGTAGCAAAAGGAAATTTGAAATTCGCAGTGGTAGCAATCGAGTACTTTTCAAAGTGGGTCGAAGCAGAGCCCCTAACAGCTATCACTTCGAATAATATACAAAAATTTTTCTGGAAAAATATCATATGCCGGTTCGGAGTGCCTCAGCAGCTGATAGTTGACAATGGAACACAATTCGATGCAGAACCCTTCAGGAAATTTTGTGAAGATCTAGGCATCCAATTATGTTTTGCTGAAGTAAGACATCCTCAGTCTAACGGAGCTGTTGAAAGAGCCAATGGTAATATATTGTCAGGGCTGAATCGAAGAATAGTGGGATTGGCAAAAGGATTGTGGACCAAAGAGCTCCCGAAAATTCTATGGTCCATTCGGACAACTCAAACAAGGTCTACGGGTTTCACTCCTTTCAAACTATTATTCGGAGACGAAGCTATGACGCCGACGGAGCTTAAAGGAGGATCCCTTCACAGCACCGAACCGGAAATAGAAGCAGAAATGCAAACTTCGCTTGATTTAACAGAAGAGACAAGACTTCGAGCTGTCGCCAATTTGTCAAAGTATCAGCAGCAGACGAAGACTTGGTTCGACCCGAAGGTCAAGATTAATGAACTTAGGCCGGGTCATCTCATTTTGCGAAGTATTGTAGCGCCAGGGAAATTAGGAAATAAGTGGGAAGGTCCATACATAATTGTCCGCTCAGGGCGCCCTGGTTCTTTTAAGTTAGCTAATTTAGAAGGCGAAGAGTTAGCGCATACATGGCATGCAGAGCACTTAAAGCGATATTTCGCATAGGGGCTCCTTGTAATCATTTGTAAACGCCTTCCGAATTAATAAAGTTTATGGTTTAGATAATGCCTACCCCCAAACACTTCCTACTTCTAGTGAACGCACTGGAAGAACGAAGTTGGCTGGGAGGGAAGTGTCATTAATTTGAATCATTTTTCGGACTTCAGACCACTGGTTCGAAGCTTCCGATGAGGTGGGAAAGTCACTGAAAAACGGATTCCATGCCACCGGCTTGAAAGCATCCGTGAAAAGAGTCGAAGGAGACCAAATAATGCGGATTCCAAGCATCGGCTTGAAAGCATCCGTAAAAAGAGTCCAAGGAGACCACTGCGAATTCCAAACCACCGGTTTGATAGCATTCACAAAAAGAGCCGAAGGAGGCCAAAAAAAAATAGAGTTTGAGCTCATGAGCTTCGAATGTCTGTGAAAATAGTCCAAAGTGACCAATAGTTTGGGACACTAAAGTGTCTGGAAAGTTTGTCCGAGGTGACTTCTTTCAAAACAAAAGGTACTAAGTTACCAGTTTTCAGACTCCAAGTAGTCGAAGACACTTTATAAGATTTTAATCAATCTTTAAATTGCTGAGGGGCTCCGAGCCCCCAAAATTGTACTCCTAAGTTTTTCTTTGCGCCTAACCATCTTTGAGTATAGTTCGAAGTTGCTTACGCCCAAAGAGGGGCTGGGAAGTAGGGAGACAATTTCAAAAATCAATATTTATTATCCAAACAAATTATAATTACATCACGAAAAATTGGTGTCTATGCCGAGAAGGAATCGAAGACCCCTTCGATCTATAGAGCTATTGCTAAGGTTGGAACGACTAGTTCCAGAGCCGGGAGTTCTAACAACTTTACGTTTAACTCTTCTACCTCCCTTCGAAGCTCTAAAATATTTCTGTTCTTGTTGAAGCTTGGGCCAAGTTCGGAGTCGTTCGGGGCTCCTTTCCCAACTTCTAAGTTCTTCAGGTTTTTTCCCCTGAGCTTCAGCAGTACCTTCATCTTTGGACCATGCAATGTCTTCAGAAGATGAAGTTTCCAAGTTAACTTCTTTTTCTTCCTCTTTAATATAAGATAGTATATCTTTACATATTTTGGGCGCAATTGCACCGGAGCTATCTCGAGGAACTAAAAATCGAGGTCGCTTGTGAAGTTTTAAAAGATCGAAGGTAACCCATAGCAGGCGGAGTTCTTCGGTAATGTTTAACACTTCGATATCATCCATATGAGGTGAAGCCTAAAAATACGATAAGCAAATTTTCATTCATAATGTATGAAAAACATGATTCTTTACATTGTTAGGATCCTAAAACAAATCTAGACCTGCGGGTTTGGTGGAGGCTGGCTGCTCGAGGCTTGCGACCGAGCTTGCTTCTGGCGTTGCCCTTCATCAATCCAAGCCTTGATCGCAGTATGACCTTCAGCTCTCCATGAATCTTGGAAGGTTTGCCAAGCAGCGGCCATGTCTTTAGAAGGATTAAGAAGCCGGCTTTCGTCGAAGGTAATGGGAGCCGCCCCTGCATTCGGAGTTATCGATATTCCCAGATCTTCGTAGTAGCGAAGTACGCCGAGAGCAGCCACTTGTCCGGAGATTTCTCCGTGTCGAATGCCTGCCATCTTCATCGTCTTCACAGCTCCTTGGATCATCTTTAACCATCGCAGCAGGGAGACGTTGTCATTTGAAGGAAGTGTCCTAGTAGTATCGAAGTACTCTAGAACACCTAAGAGTTGGTTCATTACCTCCGCAGCTACC
This sequence comes from Zizania palustris, assembly GCA_019279435.1. Taxonomy (NCBI): domain Eukaryota; kingdom Viridiplantae; phylum Streptophyta; class Magnoliopsida; order Poales; family Poaceae; genus Zizania; species Zizania palustris. The sequence continues at coordinate 57,808,011 of JAAALK010000289.1, read as the reverse complement.
TTCTTCGATTTCAGCTTATCTTCAAGTAAAGCGTCCTTCGATGAAGTAAACTCCTCCACCACAGCGGAGAGCCTATCTGCCTCCGTAGCTAGAGAATTTTTCTGGTTAAGCAGGTGGCTAGCCTCCTCTGCAGCTTTGGCCTTTTCCTCCTGGAGCTTGACATGTTCAGCCCCCACCGTAGCATGTTCTGCCCGCATCTTTTCTATTTCTGCCCGAAGCACAATTTGTTCTGCTTCGAGCTCTTTATTCGCAGTTTCCATGCTTTGTCAGGCCCTCCGCTCTGCTGAAACCATGTTGTCTAAATGGGAAACCCGACCTTCGGAGATGTTAAGATTTCGCGGAAGAGCAGTAATTTCCTCTCGAAGGTGAAGGCTTCCATGCTCGTTTGAAACAGTCGCAGCTCGGGCCAAGACTATTTGCTGCAAAGAGAAAAAAACCAAGGTGAGAAATTATTTGTAGGTGAGATTAATTTTGTTTTGCAGATACTTCGTACCTGGTACGCTGCACGCTTCATGGCGGCATTGAGCTCTGAACTCTCAGCTTCGCTCTGGATGGCTACCAAGTCTGTCTCCCTGACTTCGCGGCTAGCTCGATCCAAAGGCTCGAGCAAAGTCCGAAGTCCGGTTCTTCGCTACAAGAAAGGAGCTAGAAGGGGGAGCATAAACAAAGCCCTCTAGTCGTCTTTGTTCGGCGAGGGGTTGGAGCGCTGGGCTGCATCCTCAGTAACTTCGGCTGACTGGCCCCCCTCTATAGATTGACCTCCGTCTGTTGACTCAGACGGAGTTAATCCTGAACTCGGAGCAGGGAGGGGGTCCATTTTCCCTTTACCTTTTCTAGGTCCCATTTGGGCGATTTCTGGAATTGGCTCCGAAGTTGCTGAAGTCCGAAGAGCCGTATCTTCGAGACGAACCTCTTCCATAGGAGTGGAACCTGTTGAGGCAAAGGTATTATACATTGTATAATTTTGCAGGAAAAAAGAACAAAGGGATTATGCGAAGTTTACCCCCGAAGTCTTGTCGGCGGGTGAGCATTGGTCTGCTTGGAGGGTCAAAAGCTACCCCAAAGTCTTCGTTGGAGTCAAAATTCAAAACCGAAGCTTCGACTGTCAGAGCCTCTTCGGGAGCTGCAGTCGTTACTTCGTCCAGAATCGGAGCTGACTCTGCAGCCACTTCGGTTCCGCTTCCGGTCATGGGGGCTCCTTCACTTGCTAGTTTTCCTGAGCAGTCGAAGTCCCAACCTGCCCAGGGCTGTTTGGAACCTCCGGCATGTTTGTAGCATTGCCGGTGCTAGCATCTGCTTGGGCTTCATCCTTGTCAATCAGGTCGATGAGCATTCTACCTTCATCCTCCGAGGAATCAGAGACCAAAGCTATCGTACTTGAAGGTGCCACAGTTCTTGGCTTTCGAGCTACCTTCATCCTCCAACTTCCGCCTTACTTTTCTTAGGCCCTTGCTCCGAAGGCATCCAATCCAAAAGAGGAGGGGGAACAACTTCGAGTAACCCCCATACTCGGTTGAACCGTTCCCAAGTACCCACTAACTTTTTCCTCCATTCTTTCTCGGCCGGAGTCGGAATTCCCAAAATTTTCTCCGAAGCTCGCACAATTTGCTCCGAAGTCATAGGAGCTAGAGAGGCTGAAAGATAAGTTGATATTGGTTATTTCTTCAAATAAATATATATGAAACATGTTGTTTTCGAAGTTACCTACAGGGCTCGAGCTCGAAGAGATCTTTCGGAGGCCGCCCTCCGGATCTTCCTCGAAGGTGATAGGCTAGTTGGCCATTAGAGGGGGAATCTGAAGTCCGATGAATTCCTCCGCCAGATCCCGCATACTCAGGCGATGGCTAATGCGTTGAAGAAGGCTAAGGCGAGCTTCGAGCTGGCCTGGATCCGGGTGGACAAAGGCTTCCCTCCGGAAGTTTATGTCCTGTAGAGGTCCAGCTAGGCGACTTCCCGTCCCAATTTCGGTGTAAAAGCACCAGAGGATCCAATCCGTATACCATCTGGCATTGATGGCCTTGGCTGGAAATCGAAGAGCATACTCATCCCGAAGCCGGAAGTTAATACTCCCGAAGGCTACCACCATCTTTTCACCTCCAGGGCCTATGAAGGTCTTGGGTTGGCAAGAAGCTCGGTGTAGGGCTGCGAAGATTTCTGCTCTTCCTTCGCAGCCTTCAGCTCGCAACGCCCATTCGAAGATGGCAAGGCGTTCTATCGCATTCGGAGAGAGTTGGGGGAGAGTAACATGGAATAAATCCAGTACCTCAGCTAGGAAGTCGACAACCGGAAGCCCTAATCCTGCTTCGAAAAAGGCTTCGAAGACAACCACTTCTCCGGGCCTTGGCGAAGGAATAGCTTCTTTTCCAGGTTTGCGGATCACAATCTCCGAACTAATCTTCCCTTCTATTGCTGCTACGAGTGACTCCCTCTTGCAGGTTGATGGTCCCAGCTGGTAAGATTGGTCCGCATACTTCGACGACGCTGGAAGGAGATCATGAGTACTATCATGTTGGGGATTTCTTCCTAGCACCGCCATTGGCACTGCTACGGCCGCTGTTGGAGTCGTTGTCATTGATGTCGCCGCCGCCGCTGCTGCCGTAGCCTGCTGCCGAGCCAAGGCTGAAGCCGCCCCAGGAACTTTGAAACTGGTCTTTACCATGGAATTGCTCTAGTGGCTCAAGGAGGAAGATGGAGGCTATGTTTGTTTGCACTAAAGCGGTGAGAAGAGTACTCGAGAAGGGGCTGGGCATTCTATTTATAGCCCAGGCCACGATTTTTTACCGTTTGTGTTTGCCGTTTCGCATTCCTAACCGTCATCCCTTTGCGAAGTTAACGCATCATGTAATTTTCGTCGGAGGAAAAAGCCAACAGTTATTTCTTCTAAGTCTAAAAAAGCTTTCAGACTTTTTAAGTTAATTTTAAAGTAGTTCGAACATAATTTTATTAGAAGTTGATTAGATGTTCCGAATCTCTGCATATTTCGAAGGTTGATTAAAACTGTTAACCTCTGCGCATGATTATTTTTCTTGCGTATACTGTTCTCCTAACATCATAGGTCTACCGGAGAAGCGTATTCGAGGGGCTACTGTTGGGGGAAAATACTTCATCCTCAGAGCCATTGCTACGCCAAGACAAAGGCAGGTGATTTAATCAAAGGCTTCCAATATTTAACTTCGGGAGCGCATTGGATCAAGCTCGAAGGATGAAGGCGAGCTCTAGTTCGAAGTATATCTTCGAAGCTAGACTCTCCAGAGAACCTCTTCGCCAGCTAAGATGGAAGATTTATCTTTTATCTCAGCAGATTGGTCTTTTACCACTTTAGCCCTATCCAGGGTATCGAATAGTTTCCACTATGTTGGTTGTAATATAGGGGTAAGAAGGTCTTTTCCTTAATGTTTGGGCCTATAAATACCCCTCGTTTTGCCCTGTAATCGGGATGGAATACAAGTTATTCAATACACATCTCCGAACTATTTTGAATTATTATCCACTCGGAGGTTCAAAATAGTTTATTTCGCAAACACTTCGTTTGTCAGTTTCTAACTTCTCGAAACCTGTTAGCGTAATCTTTTACGCCAACAGTCGCACTACAACAAAACAGGCAACTTCCGTCGGCCAAAGCCGACGGAAGTTAACCCTTTCCCGATGGAAGAAGCCAACTTCCGTCGGCAAAACGCTATCTTCCGTCGGCCTTTGGCCGACGGAAGCGAGGCGACGGAAGTTAGCTAACTTCCGTCGGCCGCCGACGGAAGTTAGCTAACTTCCGTCGGCTTGACGTGGCCGACGGAAGTTAGCGCCGAACACTGCCACGTCAGCAGGTGGGCTCTAACTTCCGTCGGCCAGGCTGGCCGACGAAAATTAGGGGCATCTAACTTCCGTCGGCTAGGGTCAAAGCCGACGGAAGTTAGCCTTTCTGCCCACGTGGCCGAAACCAGCTAACTTCCGTCGGCTATGGTCAAAGCCGACGGAAGTTACCTGGTATTTTTTTTTATTTTTTCCTGGTTCCCCTACTCACACTCACATCCAACCACAATTTCAATCACATTCACAATACACATCCAATTCACATTTCACATCCAAAATCACATTCAAACTTCACATATATCATCCAAAATCACATCTCACATCCAAAACTTCACACATCACATCCAAAATCACATAACACAACTTAATTCACAATCAAAGTCACAATACACATCCGCATTCACATATACCATCCAAATTCACATACAAAGTCACATAACATATCGAGATTCAATCCAGGTTCATTATACACATCCATACTCACTGATCGCCCACATTTGGGTCGTGGGCGCCGCCGCTGCCTCCCGCTTCGTCCACATTTGCCCCGGAGGCTCCATCTTGACCAGGCGTACGGAAACACTGAAGAAATAGACAAAATTAGAAACGAACTCAACTACCCTTCTAAATGCTAACTTAAGTATTTAGGAGGTACCTCAGGTGATGTAGGAGATAGTGGTGGTGGCGGGGGAGGTAGTGGTTGGAACATGGACATGTCAAATCCACTGTTTTGCTGGGCTAGTTGCTACACATGTTGTAATGTAATCAGTTAGTTCTAAACCTATTTCTGAATACTTTTGAACTGCAACACTCTAAAGTAAGCTTACTTGGATCATCGCCTGCTGTTGTGCTAAGCAGGCGGTATAGTACTCTTGTTGTTTCCTGTAGTGCTTGTCGCGCCGCCTCATTTCCTCCCTCATCCGAACCATCTCCGGGGTTTCTTCTGAGCGACGACGGCTGGAGCCAACTCCGACGGAGCTCTGCGACGACTGAGCTGACTTCTGAGCTCTCACCGCTCTCAAGTCAATAACTCCATTGAACATGGAGTACCTGCAACATTAACAGGGGTTAGTTACCATCACAATACCATACACAAAACATTAATAAAAACACTGTCTCACCGTCCATGGCTTTTGCCACCTCCGCTGGAGTACACGGCCATTTGGTCCACAGGTTCTCTCCGCCAATCATAGTCCTCTCCATGGAGTCGAACCATGTGTTCACCATACTGCGCCTGCAAAAAACATGTCCGATTAGCTAGACGCAGAAAAATGAAATTACGTCAACTCTTAATAACATCTCACCAAATGGTCCGTGGCTGTCTGGCTACACAAGACATCTGGCTGTGTCGGATCGCTTCCTTTGTGACCAGAGGTATACACCTCTATGTCACCTGGCACGTTGCCAGATTTAGCTTCCTGTACATTAGAAATGAGTTAGTCGCATTACAATGTATCTATAGCTAGAGAGTGACAGATCGGTCTTACCAAGCGTTTAGCGTGGCGAATATGTCCATCGGCACCATATCTGTGCTTCGGATCCGTCCCGCGGCATTGTCTTTTCTGCTCGGAAGTCTTCTTAAATGCGGCTGAAGACCAAATCTTGCAGAATTCGAAATAGGCGTCCTCGCGGTTTGCAAACCACGGAATCCTCACCTGAACAGAGATGCTATTTGTATTATATGACAACAAATCTCAACAATCGAAGAGTAAAAGTTAGAATTGTTTACCGAACGGTATTCTTCTTCAGTCAAATAAATTGACGATGAGCCCGTCGCCTTGCTCATTCGTTGCTCTAGCTTCTCCTTGTAGTAAGCATTGTTCGCTTGAATGCGGGCATACGAAATGGCGTCCTTCACCACCTTATGTGCATTGTTGTTGAAGACTTGAAGCGCATGGTTATGGTGATTGTCGACTTCTGGCAATCAAAAGCGTAACTGCAAAAGTAATGATTAGTACAGTGTTGTAACTCGAAAAGCCTAAAAGTAGATTGAAAAAACACTTGCATACCCAAAAGTCATGAGACACCGCCCCCTGAGCAGTTCCGTGGCGCCCGTCAGGAGCGAACCGGTACTGGTCCCATGTCTGGCATAGAACCCGCTCACCGGTCGGCATTGTCAGCACCCCTGGGTAGTGCAGACGGCACAGGTTACCCAATATCTGGTTAACCTGCCTGACCCTCGAAGTGCCGTCGAACCGAGAGTCAATCCAAGATCTAGAAATACATAATAAATAAAGTTAATTAGTTTAGTGAAAGAAATTTTTTGAAAACAAAAGCAAAACAACAGAAGAGTATTACACTTACCCGTCACCAACAGGCTTAATCTCGATCTTGGCTCCACCAGAAGAGACTACTGGTGGAGCGACCAAGTGGCTCGTCCTGAAAGATACCGAGGACCCGCCGGCAGCCTAAGCACCTTCCTCCTGACCCGCACCCTCCGGGAGATCCCCCTGCCCTGCACCCTCTGGGTCATCCCCCTGCCCCACACCCTCTGGGTCATCCCTCTGCGCCGCACACTCTGGGACATCCCCCTCTTGCCCGCCACCCACCGGATCATCCTCATGACCCGCACTCTCCAAGTGTTCTTCCTCCTACAAAACAGTATTGAAACAATTAGTAATAGTTTATAACTGGCATAAAAAACAATCTGAAAGTTACCTCCTCATCTAGTTGAAATGCAATAGGCCGACCAATTAATGTCGGATCTATGCATCTCAGGAGCTGCTCTTGACGACGTCTGTTTGAAGAAGAGGAACTACCCTGGAATAGGGTGTCCTCCTGACTCGTCGGTGTACTCGCCGGAGTACTCGCCGATGAACTCCCCAAGCGGAAGAGCTTCCTCGTGACACTCTTCATCTTTTTCGACATCCTGTTAAAAATAAGCACAAACAAGCATTTATTAGTAAAGAAGGTTTGTACATATGAAAAAACATGTAATATGAAGTATATTGCATATCCATGTATGAAAACAATTACTTGTCAATTATCATCAAAATCAGGATCAATTTGTCCTTTTCTCCCCAAAGCACGCCATGTTACTTTTTTCTTCTTATGTTGGTGTTTCCTTTTCTCGGGAACTGCCACATCATTAGAATCGCCGAGAAAAGAATCTGTCGACGATTCTGACTCTACATTAAACGAAGTCGGCAATTCATCATCTTGATAAACCTCATCGACCTCTTCAACCTCCAATTGATAAGCGTCATCACTAGGGGTGTGTAGACGTTCCCGAGGATTCACTTTGTAGACTACCCACCAAGCACTTAGTTTTTCACATGGGTAGGGCATATAATACACCTGCTCGACTTGGTGAGCAAGGACAAAATTGTCGCAACTAGATAATCGTTCCGCGTGTTTGACTTCAACCATCCCAAATTGGTTTTCACGAGTACCATGTTTAGGGTCGAACCAATCACAATCGAAGAAGACTACTTTAATCTCCTTATTCCCGGCAAATTTGTACTCGATTATATTTTTGATGATTCCATAATACATAGTTTCGTGTACTTGTCCATCAACGACCCTTGTAACAACACCAGTATTAGTTGTTGCCGCTAGAGGTCGATATGCTTCAAATATAGTTGAACGGAAGCGGAAACCATTAACATCATAGCGACCATAACTTTTGGCACTAATACTCCCGTAAGAGAGCTGTCGCAAGTCTATATGTACATTGTCAGCGAGCACGCACTGCAAATCATAAGAGATTATAAGATAATTAACCTAGTAGAGTAAAATAATACGTGTCAGAAAAGGTAAGGATTTACATGTTCTCTGAACCAAGTGAGAAAACTAGGCCCGCCATTTACTCCTTCTCGACGCAATTTATCTAATTGCTTCTCCGTTGGTTGACGACCAGACGTCAAGTATTTCGAATCAAACATACTGTCAATGTAACGAATAGGTAACCAAACGGGTTTTAAATTTGGAGGTAAAATATAAAACTAAAACGAATCACTTACGCGAAATATTGTTCCATCTCTTCCATATTTGAGTACATGTAGAGCAAGGCATTTGTTCGTTCTTCCTGAGTTACATAATATGTCATGGAAACACCAACAGTTATGCCCTTCCACCCAAATATTTGGAGATCACTACAAGGATGGTCTTCATCCATATGGTACCGTGTAGCAGGTGTGTTGACATTGTGATGCTCAGCGAAGTATACACTAGTGAAGTATGCTATCTCTTTCAATTTAAATTCTTCTGCGATGCAACCTTCAACTCTGGCCTTATTACCAACCATCGCTCTAAGCTTCTTTAGGGACCTTTCAATATGATACATCCACCTATATTGCACAGGGCCACCTACCTTAGCTTCATATGGCAGATGAACCAGTAAATGTTGCATTGGATTGAAGAACCCTGGAGGGAATATTTTTTCCAGTTTACATAAAAGCACCGGGATCTCTTTCTCTAGCATCTCCATCATATCTTTCTTAATTTCTTTCGCACAAAGTTGTCTATAAAAATGGCTCAGCTCAGCTAACGCCTTCCACACATCATCATTCAGGTACCCACGAAACATTACAGGAAGGAGTCTTTCCATTATTATGTGGTAATCATGACTTTTCAATCCATTTAATTTCCCTGTCTTCAAGTTCACAGCTCTTCTAAATCCCGCGGCGTAACCATCTGGGAATTTCAAATTTTTCAACCACCTCATTACTTGTTTTTTCTTTAGGTTTTAAACAAAATGGGGCACGTGGCTTGCCACCACTATTCGTCAACTCAAGGGTTGGTCGATTACAAATCTCAGCTAAATCTCTTCTCGCCTTTACATTATCTTTTGTCCTGTCAGTAAAATCCATACATGTACTTATAATGCTTTCACCAACATTACGTTCCTGATGCATAACGTCAATGTTGTGCATCAGAATTAGTGATTTGACGTACGACAGTTCCCATAAACCACATATGTGGGTCCAATTATGTTCGGTTCCGAATCCTACAAATCCATCCTCATTTTCATTAAGGACCAACTCATTCAGCATATCAGCGATTTCTGTACCATTTAAACGCCTTGGTGGTCCCTTTACAACAATGCTGTCCTTCTTGAAATTGTTCCTCTGTAACCTAAATGGGTGATTCATGGGCAAAAAGCATCTATGGCAATCAAAGTAACAAATCTTTCCCCCGAAGTTCAGACGGAAACAATCTGTGTCCTTCGCACATATCGGGCATGTCAACCTTCCATGACAACTCCAACCAGAAAAAATACCGTATGCCAGAAAATCGTGGACCGACCACAGATACGCAACTCGAAGATTGAATTTTTGTTTCTGGTCATAGTCATATGCTTCAACTCCTTTCCACAATTGTTTCAACTCTTCAATTAAGGGCTTCAGCATCACGTTTAGTCGTGTTCCAGGATGATCTGGACCGGGTATAATGAGACACGGGAACATAAATTCATATTTCATACAAAATGAAGGTGGAAGGTTGTATGGAATAGCAAACACGGGCCAACAAGAGTACGACGATGCCGTTACATTGAAAGGCGTGAATCCATCAGTTGCCAACCCGATGCGAACATTCCTTGCATTACTAGCAAAGTCTGCATCAAAATCATCTAGAGCCTTCCATGCCGCACCATCAGATGGGTGCACCATTACTTGATTATTCTCACGTACACCTTCTTTATGCCATCGCATATGTCTAGCGGTTTTCTTTGATAGAAACAATCGTTTCACCCGAGGTGTAAGAGGCATGTAACGAAGTTGCTTATGAGCAACCTCTGTCGTCACCTTCTCTCCGTCTTCATTTACGACCTCTACGAATCTCGGTTTACCACATTTTAAGCATTTCACCTCATTACTATGTTCTTTCCAAACAACATACAATTATCTCGGCACACATCAATCTTCTCATACTCCATACCGAGAGCAGAAAGCATTTTCTTTGACTGATACATGTCTTTCGGCACCTTATGGTTCTTAGGAAGGATATCGCTGATCAGATTCAAGAGCTCCTTATAACAATTGTTTGAAAATGCAAACTTTGACTTAATAGCCATAATACGAGTCACGAAAGCGAGAACGCTTACGGTGGTGTGCTCATGCAATGGCTCTTCTGAAGCTCGAAGGATGTCGAAAAACTTTTGAACCTCCGGTGTTGGAGGATCCTCGGGGTTTGATTCAAACTCCGGTCGTATAGCATCAACCATCTCATCCATCCTATCGTCAGCAACGCTATCATCTTCTTCTTCCACTACTAATACCGTTTTTTTCACGGCCTGTCTCGCCGTGAAAAGACCAAACTTCATAACCTGGCACGAAACCATATTTGCAAATATGCAATGACAACGTCCTCTTGTCTTGCCAACGAGAATTTCTGCACTTCATGCATGGGCACCTCGCGCCAGTGTTTGTTGTCAAAGCGAATGCACGATCAACAAATTTCTCAGCGTTGATTACCCACTCCCTCGTGTGAGTTCCACTTTTCATCCAACCACTATACATCCACCGTCGGTCGTCCTCAGCCATTCTATATGCAAAACATTCATTCAATCAAGAAGATTCACGCACTGGCCGCTATAAAAGGGCTCGCAACATACACACACCCTGGCCACCCCCCGCCTCCGCCTCCGGACAACGGAGGGGAAGCAGAGGCGGCCGGGCGGCTGGCGACGCCTAGAAGCTCCAGGCGGGCGCCTAACTCCACCCAGGCGAGGCGATTCACCATGGCGTCCGGCGGTGACCGCCTGGACGTCTAGTCGGCGCAGACGATGCCGTGACAACCATGGTCTATAGGAAAAGATAGGTCCTAAACCCACCCAAGAGTGACCGACAAAACGTGGTATTTATGACGAGCCATGAGTCCGAACGAAATTTCAGCAGCATAACCCCGCTGTTCTCCAATTGCACGCCTGATAGTGGTGCAATGGAGAACAACAAGGTTATGTTACTGAAATCTCATTCGGACTCATGACTCATCATAAAACCACGCTCTGTCGCCCACTCTAAGGCTGTCTAAAAAGGGACAATTCCGGACCTACACATCTCACACGCATGACACGTGTGAGACATGTTGGTCCGAAACGGGTGACGCATAGGTTTCGTTACACTATCTATGTTGTTGTAAAATAAAAAATTGCTTACGAAAAGAAATATATATAATAAAGTATATATATATAATATACTAATCACCGTAATGAAATCATCAACAAACCACAAATTAACACAATGAATCAGTAGACAGCACTTTGAAACCTTGCTGCCAAAATGAACTCTGAATACAAATGCATTCAGTACATACTTTGAAACAGCTACAATAGCAAGCCTCAATTCAGAATTCTATTTCAGAATACAACATTCAGTTCAAAAGCAAAAGTTCAATAATCTGTAGACAGCACATTGATTTAGCATAAGTTTGAACTTGAATACACTAAAAGTCTGAATACTCTTGTAACAAGAATAATGATGATTAACACTCAAGACTGATTCAACTTCCATCTACACAAGTATTTAGCCGAACAACAAATATGATTCCAGACGAACTGATTTCATTTAAACCTGGCAACTCATATTGCATACATCTAGACTACAACAAGATCTCATCAAACAATCAAATTTGATTGTAGAATATGATTTCTGATAAAACAGTGCTAAACCTGTTCTAATTTGAACCACTTCCATGAGCAACAATTCATAACATGAACAACAAAACTAATTGATATCAAACCAGATTCAGTATCACAACTGACTTCATAAATTTGAGGGGAAAACTTACTTGAAAAATTCCTGTGACGTGCACCGGCGAGGGCGGCCCGCGGCGGTGGGCGGCTTCCGACGGCGGTGGGGGCGGGCGGTGGCGGGGGCCGGGCGGCGGCACGTGGGCGGTCCGGGATCACAGCGGCGGACCGGCGGGCGTGGGCCGACGACGAAGGCGGGGGCCGGCGGTGGCGGGGGCGGCCGGGCGGTAGGGGCAGGCGGCGGCCTGCGGCGGCGGGCGACGGCGCGTGGGCGGTCCGGGCCGAGAGCACGGCGGCGGACTGGCGGGCGTGGGCCGACGACGGTGGGGGCGGGCGGTGGCGAGGGCGGGCGGCGGCCTGCGGCGGCGGGCGGCTGCGGCGGCGGCTGCGGCGGAGGGATTGGGCCGGCGGGGCGCGCGCGTGTACAGGATTAGGTTTCCTGTACGCGCGTTCGCGGTTGGTGATACCTAAAGCCTTAACTTCCGTCGGCCACCATTAAAGCCGACGGAAGTTAGCTAACTTCCGTCGGCTTCAATGGTGGCCGACGGAAGTTAGGGGGATCCGATCGGCCGCGGAAAAATCCCCACTAACTTCCGTCGACCACTGTCAGAAGCCGACGGAAGTTAAATAACTTCCGTCGGCCTCCCGACGGAAGTTAAGTTAACTTCCGTCGGCCTCCAGAGGCCGACGAAAGTTATTTAACTTCCGTCGGCTTTCCCAAAAGCCGACGGAAGTTAATTTGGCCGACGGAAGTTTATCGTTTTCCTGTAGTGTCGGTGTCCTATTTTTTTGAACATGTGTCGACTTAATTTCTTTAGAAAGATACCATTACTTTCCCTTTTTTCTACATCTTTATTAATTTGGTTGCAATATCATATTTTTGTTTACGTAGCAGCTCATTCTGATACGGAGGGTTGAGACTATTCTAATACCCTCCAAGGGTGTCATGAGTGTGAGATTAAAAGTTGTTGGAGTAAAATAATGAGTAATAAAGTTATATTTTTACAAATATTAGGTTAGATAAATTTTAAACTCCATAAATGATATATTTTGAGACGTGAGAGTACATCTAATTCCTTACCTAAGTTATTTCAACTTTTTTAATACAAGTCATTTTAGAATGTTTTAGGCATTTTTTATATTCTGTTTAATGTTGTTGTTAGTAGATAAATATAACCCTTCTTCTTACAAAACTCACTATTTTTCAAAATAAATAAATAAATAATAATAAAATTATTTAAGTTTATTTCTTAATTCTCGTACAAAACTTCAAAACGATACCAGGAGCGTAGGATCCAAAGCAAGAAGGTGATGTGCACCTGCGAGCCTGCAATCACAACCAGCACGAAGGCTTTGAATTCTAGTGCACCTGCCATTTCCAGGCTTTTCAGGTAACGGTTGCCTCTTCACCCGAGACGACGATGCACGCTATTCATTGCCGTCACTTCTATTTCCTCCTCTCGCTTTCCCAGTAATTTCTAATTTGCCAGGATTAGGTCACCTTTTTCCATACACATGCAGAAGTTTACAACGCTTATACGAGATTATCGATGCCAACTAGTTGTCCGTGCACCGATACTCTCGTTGGTTTCCAAAAACACCGATACTCTCGTTGGTTTCCAAAAACAATTGGTTTTAGATAATGATTAATTAATATGTATTTTTTATTTGCTCTTATTAAATATAGCATAGGAGTAAAAATAGTATAGTATGAGAGACAAGGAGAAAGTAGTACATGAGAGTTACATACATCCAAAATACACAATAAAATACTTTTTCCGTCTAAAAATTTCCTACCCATTATTTTTTATCAAGATTAAGAAAAAATAAACTTAATGTTGGTTGTATTAAATAGTTATATTATATTAAATATCTTATGTATTGATCCTGATGCATTAAATAATATTATTATTGCATGCATGAAAAATTACATGATTGATGTCCTAAATGATGCTCATTTAATACTTGTGTTGACACCCAAATTTGACATTAATGGTTAAAATTATCAAAATATCAAGTTTTGGTAATTTGAGCCGAAAATATGCCTTCCCAACACAGGCCGGTCCAACCGACCATAGTAGGCCGGTCCAACCGGCCATGTAGGATCGGTTAGACCGGCCCAATGGGTCTGGTCAGACCGGTCCAAGTCTAGGTTTAGAGATAGAGTTTGATTCCGGGCTATTTTTATCTATAAACAAATCCTAACCACTTTTGATTGAATCCTACTCAGTTTAGGAGTCGGGGAACATGAGACTAGACCCTATAAATAAAGGGGTGAGGCTGATTTAAAGGACCCCTGCTTTCATATTAACACAAAGCCCTCGCTTTAATTTGAAACGTTCTTTTACCTTTCAATCTACTTCCTTACCCTAGGATTAGCTAAATAACGTCCATCTTCGTGGGTTTGCACTGTAAGCCCTCCGTCTGCCGTGTCGAAATCATGGTAACCCTTGTTGATTCAATCGTGAATCTCCCGTTTAATCGACGAAACAGATTTTTATCGTTTTAGCAGTTTTCTCCTACTACCCTTGGAAGTTCGGCCTCTAGGCCGAATTGCACTTGATCTCTTATTGTTTTGCAGGGGAAACATCTTCAAAATCATCGCCAAGAAGTTTAGGGGTGATTGCTATTCATCTTCAAGGTCGCCGGAGCCCTTAGGCGATCAGACCGGAGCATGTCGGTCCGACCGACAGGGCTTCGCTGGTCTGACCGGACGTTGCTGTGCTGGGCCATCAGGCTATTGCCGGCACGGTCTTCATAGCACGTCGCAACGTGTGCGCCGAGGCCGTGCGCCTGAAGCCGTCCTCCGGTCTAACCAAGAGGCCTTCGCCGGTTCGACTGGAACTCTCCGTAGTGGACCACTCCGCGCCGGAGCACCCTTCGCCGTCACGCCGAAGCCCTCATCGGCGGGTGAGGAGCCATGCTGAATAGCGTGGGCCTCATGGCTCCAGATGTGATGAGTCATTGTCAACGATAGTCAAAGAGGGCTAAGAAGAGAGAAGATCTGCTGTTTCATGGGCCGCGTGTGACTCAGGTACACGGGCAGCAAGCGACGGTCGGGCTGAGAGAGCTGCGAAGTTGGGCTGGCTCAATCCGGGTACATGGGCCAGAAGCAGTAGAAGACCCACTGGACTGTTGACCAGGATTGACTCAGGTACACGGGCGGTGAGTGATTGCCAAGCTGAGAGAGTTGCGGAATCGGGCCGGCCCAATCCGGGTACCTGGTGCAAAGTCGGTGGAGTCTTTGTTAGTTTCGGCGCAAAACTGACAACCGTTGATTCTGTATCGGACTGTCCAAAAGAGAAGTCGTAGTCAATACGAAAGCTTAGCTTCTGGATAAGTCATCTATATCTCTAGGCCCACAGTCAGTCAGTCAAGTCTGTAAAAATTCCTAAGGGCAGTTGAGTCATTTCCTTTATTTTAGCGTCTGTAAAAACCCTAAGGGGCTGGTGGAATATTCTAGGTCATTGGGCAGCCTATAAATAGGGCCCCAATCCCTAGGGTTGGACTACCCTTTTGCTGAAATAACTTTTCAATTCATCCTTTGGGTCATTCTTCTTTGTTCCCTGCATCTTTCTCTCTCCTGTGTGCCGCCAGGCTTCTGTTCTAGACATTTTTGTCTTGCATTTATTTCGAATCTTCTTGATGCAGTAAGCTTCTATTCTCTGTTCGTGTGCAACAAATCTGCAACAATTTTTAAGGCATCGTTTCACGCGCACAGCTATTATTCTTGAGAAGTTTCATCTCTGTTGCATTTGTTCTTCACGTGAGGAGTACTAGTTCTTGCTGGTTGCAAGTAGCACTACTTCTCTGTAGCAACAGTACACTAGTACTCTAGTCTTGCTTTTTCCTGCGTAGCTTTTGGATCGAGTTGACAGGGCCAAAGTCCCTTTTTTGGTTGTTCCTGGCGAAGCCCCTTCTCTCTGTTTGAAGTCCCTCAGCTCCGTGAGGCAGACTTCGATTTGACATCCTTGAGGGCTTCGCTTGAACTTTGACGTCACTTTGTGTATTGTGTTTCTAGCTTCGACGTATTTTTTTGAGCTCTGTCAGCTTGACATACTTCAAACGTCTGTGCGAAGGTACTCCGACTTGAGCTCTTCGAAGTCCATACTTCGACAGGTTTCGAAGCTGGCTTCGAAGCTTGTTTTTTCCTGGTAGACTTCGCTCGACATGAGTTCCTTCTTGCTGTCATTTTCGAAGGTCACAATGTGTATGTTCAGAGCTTGTCTTTCGAAGTTAATTCTCTGATCGAAGGTCTCAACTTCGGTTGTCATACCTCGACCAGGCTAGCTTCGAAATTTGAGTGTAGGCTTCGATTTGGTCTTTCTGCCGTGTGTTGGGCTTCGCTTCTCTTTCGGAGGTTGCTATTCTGTGAGCTTGTTCGAACCTCTGTTCGAAGTCTTGGCTTTGAAGTACATGGTTCGAACCAAGCTTCGATTCTCTCAAACTTAGTTTCAAAGCATACTTCGCTCTTTATCACACTTGAACTAGGCTAGCCAAAACAGACCTTCGGCACTTTCACAACAGTCTTCGCCAGGCTTCGACACTGACCTCCGAAGCAGGCTTCGACACTGACCTCCGAAGCAGGCTTCGACACAGCGAAGCAGGCTTCGACACAGGGAGCAGGCTTCGCCAAGTTCCGAACAGGAGACAAATCTGAACAGTAACTTCTCATCTCACTTCATATATACTTAGATCATCCATTGAGAAGTTTGACCTGCCATGTCTAGTATATTTTGTTTATCTGCCTAGTAACACTGCGTTGGTGGTTCTCTGTTTAACATCAGTTGCTTCTAGGCTAGATACCTTTAGACTTAGGCAATCTGTTCATACTCTGCTGCTTAGTCTTTTGAGGTGCATTGGGTGTTGGGAACATGCCATATATTCGAAAGAATTTTTAAGGCGCCCATTCACCCCCCTCTGGTCGCTACTTTTGGTCCTACAAGTGGTATCAGAGCCTGGTTAGGGTTTTTCCATATCTTAACCGGTTCTAAAACCCAGTAGTGATCATGACTTCTCCTGGAAAGGTCCCGTCCTTGGAAGCCTATGGCTATAACTATTGGAAGACTCGTATGTGAGCCTATCTTATGAGCCAAGGCTCGGACATCTGGGACATTTGCGTTCACGAAACATTTGTTATATTGCCAGTTGCTGAGCATGGTACTCCTGGTATCATTTCCCAGCATCTGAGCAATAGTAAAGCTGTGAACATTCTCTTTTCTGGCATAGGTCCCACTGAGTTTGAGCGTGTGAGCCATCTCTCCACTGCGAGAGAGATCTGGCTACCCTCAAGGCACACCATGAGGGAACAGCCCAGGTCAAGGCTCGGCTCTATCAGACCTACCGGCGTGAGTACGAGAACTTCACACAAAAGCCGGGTGAATCTGTTGAAGCTTTGTTTGGTCGTTTTCAATCGATCATAAACAAGCTTCGGGACAACAAGGCTGAGGGTGCTCAGTTAGTCTCAGATCACGAGCAGGCGCTCAAGGTTCTCCATACCTTGGACCCAAAGATCTGGGAGATCAAGGTATCCTCTATCGTTGAGAGCACTTCTTATGATACCTTGACCATTTCTGAGTTGTTTAGCAAGCTAAAGGTCACTGAGGTTGATATCTAGCTGAGATCAAATCTCACTGGTTCTGGATCAAAGTCCTTGGCCCTTGCTACACCTTCTGTTGATCCCACTTCTGTGAGCTGCGTTGGGTTCTCTTTGATGTCTATCACTGAGGATCAGCTTGAGTCTTTGGGAGATGATGATTTGTGTCTGTTTAACAACTGGGTGTGTCGTGTCTATGACAAAAGGATGTTTAAAAGACACGGCACAAAATCCGGGTGCTTTGAGTGTGGTGATCCAGGACACTTCATCGCCGACTGCCCCAAGCACAAAGGACACAAGAAGGGCACCGGTGGTGGCTTCCATGACTCCGGCAAGCACGACAGCTCTTCCTTCAACAAGGGCAAGCCGAAGACCAGATTCTTCAAGAAGGCCCTGAAGGACTACCGGCGAGAGAACAAGAAGCGCGACAAGGCCTTCTTCGCCAAGATGGAGAAGAGCTACTCCAAGCAGTCCACGTCTTCTTCCTCTTCATCGAGCTCAAGCGATGAGGAGATCGTCATCAAGAAGGGGAAGGACAAGGACGATCCGGCGAGCCTCTGCTTCATGGCTTTCGGGGACAGACCAAAGAGCCACTCACATCAGCGCCGAAGATCTCGCAAGAGCTTCTGCTCAATGGCTCTTGGGGATAAGGAAGAAAAGAGCTCCTCCGATGACTCCGACGATGACAACGAAAAGGTATCATCTTATGAGCATGAAATTGTTGATTTACTTGAGAGCAATCGTCAGGAGTTAAAGTATCGGGAAAAACTGCTTAGGGGGGCCAAGAAGAGGATAGATGAGTTAGAAAGTGAGCTTCCCGTAGCCAACGACAGAATTGAGAGTCTATCTTCTTCCCCTGCTTGGGTGATAGCAGTGAGTGCCCGAAGTGTGAGGTGCTTCTGTGTGACTTGTCGACTCTGAAGTCCAAGTACACAGAAAGGGTTGATGAGAGGGATGCTTTGGCCACTGAGCTTGAAAGCGCTCACCTGGAGCTGAAAGATGCTCAAGCCACTGTCGTCGCACCCTGTGTTGATTGCCCATCTCATCTAGCTGTCTTAGCTGAGCTGAAAGCCAAGGGCAATGAACATTTGGGGGATTTGGAGAGAGTGAGAGCTGAGCTTGCATATACTAGGCTAGAGCTTGAGACATTGTCAGTTCCACCCACTGTCTGTGAGAACTGTCTGTCTCTTAGACTTGAGTTGATCAAGCTGAAAGCCGAGAAGTCTGTCCAAGTAGAGAGTGAGTGTGAGACCTGCTTATCTCTGGTGGAGGTTCTAGCTTCTTTGAGAGAGGAGCTAGCTGATTCTCAGAATGAGAACTTTTACCTCCGTTCTATCCTGAGCTGGATCAGTGCCAGAGAGCCACAGCTCGGCATGATGATCCAGTAGTTCAAGAGGCAGGATGGGTTTGGGGTAGGTTACACCAACACCAAGGCTGACTTTGAGAGTACCATTAGCCGGGCAGTGGAGTGGAGTAAAATGACTCCTGAGCAGAGATACCCTAAAACTCACTCCACTGAGTCTTCCCAGGCTTGTGAGCCCAAGGATGGAGTGATCCATGAACCACCCAAAGCTCCACCCAAGAAACCTATCTGGGTTCCAAAGCCCAAACACCTCCACACTCCTCTAGACTCTCTTCCTGGACTCTCTCAACCCAAGAAGACAACACCAATCACCACTAAGCCCACGAACCCTAAGCCTCAACCACATCCCAAGAAGCCCACCTATCATTGTGAGTACTGTCAGAGAGACGGGCATATTGTGGAGTTTTGCTTCAGGAGGAAGCGGGTTGAGAGAGCAGAGAGAGCTTGTAGTGATCAGGAGCAGTTCTACCAGCAGGGTGGTAGACTGCATGTTCCTCGACGCGGGGAGAGGCTGGAGGCCAGGCCGCGTCGTGTAGGTGGTGGTAGAGGAGACAGATTTCTTGCCCGTGCTCCAGTTGGTGGTGGTCGCTCTGGCAGAACTCCAAGCCATTTTGGCTACGGTCCTAGACCTCGTGGCCGAGGCTTTAGGCAGAACCGTGGACCGCGCTTTGAGCTGTGTTTTGGTCCGGTCTCTCATAATGATTTCTGCTTTCCGTCTTTTGAGCAGATGGCTCGACACTGGTTTAGCTCTTTTGCTAAACCTGGTGCCGGACCATTTGCTCCCACTTACAGCCACCGATTGTGCAGGATCGTGGATTGGAGGACGTCTGGATCATGGACTCAGGATGCTCCCGCCACATGACGGGACATCGCAGATGGTTCTCCAGTCTCACTCCCCCGAGCTCCAAAGAGTACATTACATTCGGGAATAGTGGTCAAGGGAAACTAAGTGGCATTGGCTCAATTCGCATTTCAGATAATTTCTCTTTAAAGAATGTTGCCTTGGTTAAAAATTTGAACTTCAATTTGATTTCTGTTTCGCAACTTCTTGAGGATGGATTGGAAGTGCGTTTTAAGAAGGGTAATTCTTCTGTATTTGATTCTAGAGGGTCTTTGATTTGCCAGATCTTACCATTCGGTAAAGTTTTTCGAATTGACTTCTCTAGTTCTTTTGGCCCTTCTAGCTGTTTGATTGCTGGATCTTCTTCTGAGCTCTGGAAGTGGCATAGGAGGTTAGGTCATTTGAGTTTTGATCTGCTAGTCAGGTTAAGCTCTATGGACCTCATCCGAGGATTGCCCAAGCTTAAAATGGAGAAAGATCTAGTTTGTCATCCCTGTCGTCATGGGAAAATGGTTGCCGCTTCTCACTCACCTGTGACTCAGGTGATGACTTCGTATCCAGGCGAGCTTTTACATTTGGACACTGTTGGTCCAGCTCGGGTACGTTCAGTCGGTGGGAAGTGGTACGCACTTGTCATTGTTGATGACTTTTCTCGATTTTCGTGGGTTTTCTTTTTGGAGTCTAAGGATGAAACTTTTCAGTTTGTTCATGACTTGATTTTGAAGCTGAAGAATGAGAACAATGGTCGGATGTGAGCAATTCGCTCCGACAACGGCTCTGAGTTCAAGAACTCTCAGTTCGTCAGCTTCTGTAGTGATCAAGGTCTTGACCATCAGTTTTCTGCTCCTTACACTCCCCCACAGAACGGCGTTGTGGAACGAAAGAACTGCACGCTAGTCTTGATGGCCAGGACGATGCTCGATGAGCATAGGACTCCAAGGCGTTTTTGGGCTGAAGCCATGAACACGGCTTGCTATCTGGCCAACCACATTTTTCTTCGAGCTTACTTAGGTAAGACTACCTATGAGTTGTGGTTTGGCAGACAACCCAAGGTGAGCCACTTGCGAGCGTTTGGCTGCAAGTGCTTTGTGCTCAAGAAGGGAGGGCATTTGGACAAATTTGAGTCTCGTTGCTGGGACGATGTGTTTCTTGGCTACACTTTGCATTCTCGAGGCTTCCGTGTTTGGAACCTTGAATCCCAGCTGCTTGTCGAGACCTGTGAGGTTTCATTTGATGAGTCCTTGCCTTCTTTGACTCCTTCTTTTGAGCCTTCTGATGGTGAGCTCGGAGAGTCCATCTTCGATGAAGATGAGGATACTCCAGCCACAAATGAGGGTGGGCCTTGTGCACCCCCTGCAGAGCCCACACCTTTTGAGACTTCGACTGAGGACGAGGGCGAACCTTTGATCACTTCTTCCACTTCGATCGAGCCCCCTCAGTCGAGTCCAGAGGTGCCAGCTGCTGACTCCAGTGAGGTGACTTCAGATCACCAGGGAACCCGAGCAGTTCAGCGTGATCACCCCTCAGAGCTCATCATCGGTGATTTAACTGAGAGAACTTTGCGTTCATCTGGTAACTCTCTTGCTGTGTTTGCTGAATCTGTTTTTGTTGCATCCTTTGAACCCAAAGATGTTTCTCATGCTCTTTCTGATTCAAATTGGATTAATGCTATGCAAGAAGTGCTTGAGAATTTTGTCCGTAATCGGGTTTGGACACTAGTTGAGCCGCCACCAGGATGCAACCCCATAGGCACCAAGTGGGTGTTCAAGAACAAACAAGGTGAAGATGGGGTTGTGGTGCGCAACAAAGCTCGACTAGTTGCCCAGGGTTTTTGCCAGAAAGAGGGTATTGATTTTGAAGAAACTTTCGCCCCTGTTGCCCGTCTTGAGTCCATTCACATTCTTTTAGCTTTTGCCGCTTCGAAGGGTTTTAAGCTTTTTCAAATGGACGTTAAGAGTGCTTTTCTGAACGGGTTCATAGAGGAGGAAGTTTATGTTAGGCAGCCCCTGGTTTTGAGAACCCTAAGTTTCCTCGACATGTTTTTAAGTTGCAAAAAGCTTTATACGGATTGAAGCAAGCCCCCAGGGCTTGGTATGACCGGTTAAAGCAATTTTTGTTGGAGAAGGGCTTTGTGATGGGTTCTGTGGACAAAACTCTTTTCTTGCTCAGAGATGCTTCAGATTTCTTAGTCGCTCAGATTTACGTGGACGATATTATCTTTGGCGGTACTACTGACTCTCTTGTGTCCAAGTTTTCTGAGCAGATGCACAGCGAGTTTGAAATGAGCCTCATGGGTGAGCTCAAGTACTTCTTAGGGCTCCAGATCAAGCAGACCAAGGACGACACCTTCATCCACCAAGGTAAGTACACTCGTGACATGTTGAAAAAATTTGACTTTGGTGGTGAATTGAACCGCAGATGACCTCGATTGGCACATCTGGGGGTCTAGACAAGGATGAGAGCGGCATCAAGGTCAACGAGAGAGAGTTTCGAGGGATGATCGGTTCACTGCTATACTTGACGGCGACAAGACCAGACATTAAGTTCGCCATGGGACTTTGCGCGCATTTTCAGTCTTCACCACGCGCGTCTCATCGGTAGGCTGTCAAGCGCATTTTCAGGTATCTTACTGTCGCGCCCCGATTTAATAAATCAGGACTTTATTGAAATTCCATAGAAAATCAATAAAACAAGACGTTCATCATGCGACCACGTACAACACGGGCAATCATTCACGGTTCGTAGACCGCACTAATACAAAAGTGAATAAAGATGAAGAGAAACTAATAAAATAAGGGTCCTAGATGAACGCCTCCTTCCAGTCTCGCCTTGACTGGGTCGCTACTCCAGACCTTCATCCTCCTCGTAGTAGACTGGCTCTGATGTTGTAAGTCAACGGGGTGAGTACAGATGTACTCAACAAGCCACCGAATGCAGATATAATGCAAGGTAATAACAAGGGAGATAGTGGCTAGTTTAGCGGAAGCAGCATAATTGTAAAGCTTTAAATGTGAGCAATTTATTAGTACGGAAAAGTAAACATGTGTGTGTGCATCATCATCTTCTAACTCGAGGGGTACAGTCAGCCCCACCTCGCTCAACAGTCCTTACGTGCCATGAATAACTTGACCATTCAAACAATTGTAAACTAACTGCGAGTAGTCACACAACCCGCCCTTGACCGTGGGCTCGGCTTTTCGAAAAGATTAAATTACTCTGATCAGAGATGTACCACTGTACCCACAAGGCACGCACTCATCACCTACACCGAGGTGTAACGAGATGACCCATCACACGGGAACTCGTGCCAAAACCTTCCATAAAGTCCACCCCGACTCAATAGCACCCTCTTATGGGTTTCATATGGTGTCCCGACGCATCGGAGCCCCACCATACCCCCCCTTGAGCCTCGTCGGTACAAGTCGCCCGCAGGCTAGCCCCTTGCCCCCTCCTCTATGGTGCATCAAGCCGGAGTATTCCATACTTCCAGTTAGGACTTACCCATTAGACTTGTGGTTGGTACGGAAGTGCTTTGCAACAGATCCCGCAGACCGGTCCTTATAGTGCCCCGGGTGCGACAAACCAGTGCCCGAGCTTGCACCCGGAACCCACCATACTTATAACCTAGCCAACTCCAACAGAGTCCAGAGACGAGAATAACAGGGAAATTCATATACAGAATCCAG
The DNA here is from genome assembly GCA_019279435.1 of Zizania palustris. Classification (NCBI taxonomy): domain Eukaryota; kingdom Viridiplantae; phylum Streptophyta; class Magnoliopsida; order Poales; family Poaceae; genus Zizania; species Zizania palustris. The sequence goes on along the minus strand of JAAALK010000289.1, from coordinate 57,785,031 downwards.
CTATCTACGACTCGTTCTTTTTAACCTATAGCAGTTGTGCCGGTACATTGGGCACTAGCTAATATTTTTATAGTAGAGTGACAAGGAGTTAAGGCTCAATAAGCATGGCTTGGGTTTGCACACAAGGACGGGGATCTAATAAATATAAGTGTAAGGCTTGAGTATTTGACTAATGCAATATTAACCTATGGGTTATAGCGATAAGTTATTAAAACATGGGCTCAATTATGATCAACTGTTTCCACAGAGATGGTCGATGACTTGCCTTGATCAGCAAAGGGGGATGGAGGAACCTCGGGGTAGAACTCCTGCTCCTCGACGAACTCGTAGTCTTCTCGATACGGAAAAATAAATAATCCATTCAATAAACAGATAAAATCCACCAAATAAAAGAACATACATTGTTGTGGGTGTTTTTATGTGAAGTAGTATTTTAATATTCTGAGTTTTTGCATAAAACATTGGAGTTTATCTTTTTAGGATTTTTCCTAATTTATTTTCTGTATTATTAATTTTAATCCTAAGGGATTTTTATTCATTTATTTATTAATAATATTTTGTGTAACAGAAACATACTGTTTTTATGGCATTAATGTGTAGAGAATAATATTCTGGTTTTAACAAAATTTGAATGGTGAAATTTGGAGTTAAAATGAGCAAGATATGAATTTTCAAAGTTTAAACAATTTTCTGAATTTTATTTAAAACCAGATAACAACCTCTGGTCCACGGTGAGCCAGGCCCACGGTGGACCGCACCACTGTGCGCGTGGACCCGAGCGACCGGGGCCGTTGGATCTAGATCCAGCGATCGGGCACGAGGCGGGAGGTGTAAGTGAAAATGGACGGCCACGATTAGATCTCGCGAACCGGTATGACGTGGACGCACCAGATCGCTCCAGCGCCTTAAGTCGCGATCAATAGCCGAGATGGCACCGTACCCCTTCGACCAGATCTGAGGGCCCTGATTAAATCCCAAAGGGATTTAATCGTAGCCCTCCGATCGTGATCGGACGGCCATGGTGCGATCCGGCACGGCACGACGCAAGGGGGCGCGTACCCCCCTTCGTCTCCGGCGACGGCGGGCTCGGGTGCGCCCGTGACAGCGGCGGCGAGGGCTTACGTGCCTAGACGGGGCCAGAAATGGAACACGGGGAGCAAGGGGGTCACGATGGTACCTTCGGCGGCGAAGCTGGGCGACGGACGACGACGACGGCGAGGGTAGACGGCGGGGAGGTCTCGGGTGCTCGACTGCGACGGCGATCCGACGACGTCCACGGCCAACGGAGTGGGTGCCGAGGTAGGGAGGGCTCTGGCGATCACGATGGTGGCGGCGGCTAGGGCGGGGGAGGCCGGGGTCGGCGGCGAGGGCTCGCTGGAGGTGGAACAGAAGGTTAAACCGAAGAAATGGAGCGGGGCGCTTGGGATTGCTTCAGCTAGGGCGTTAGGGGTGTGGGTGGAGTGCGGTGAACCGAGGGGTATAAATATGGGTTGCCGGCGAGGGTTTTGGCAAGGGATACGGTGGAAACCCGAGAGGGTTCCAAATCTCTCCGGCGAGGTTTCCAATTCCTCGGATAACCTCCCATACTCGTGCATACGCGTCGGATATAGATGGAAAGGGGGCGGCCATGTCCGGGGAAGGTGATCCGGGGTTAATCCGGGCTAACGCGGGTGGCCGGCAGCGGGATTCGGAAGGGGATCGCCGGGGAGAGGGAAGGGGGGGATCCCCTTCCATGGAGAAGACGATGCTGACAGGTGGCCCCCACCTGTCAGTGGTCGAAACGAAAATAGAAGGGCCGACAGGCGGGTCCCGATGGTCAGAGAGCGTGGAAAGGGCAAGAGTGGCTGACGGGTGGGCCCAGCGGGGCGCGGGGAAGGAGAGAGGAGCGGGGGAGTGCGTCGATAGGTGGACCCCACATGTCAGCGGCACACCGCTGGATTGGGCCGGGCTGAGGGCGAATTCCGGGTTGAGGCCCATTAAGATTTTTAATTGTTTTCCGATTAAAAATAATTCCAGTAATTCGAATATTTGATTAAGGGTTGAATCACTGTTGATAAAAATTTGTAAAAATTCCTAAAATTATATTTTGGTCTCTAGCTCATCTCATAAAATTTTCAAGTCCAGATTTTGAGTATTTCTCCCTGTTTGGCTTTGTTTTGGTTCTTTTATGGATTTTCCTTTAATAATAAATCCAGAAATGATTTAAATAATATTTTTCTTTTATTTTAATCCTTTTTAATTTCTGGGGTGTTACACTTACCTATGCGCCCGATCTCGGTCTTTTCTATTTAGCTTCATCATCTCTCGATTTATCTGGTTTTTTGGATGCCGACTTTGGTGGGTGTCGGTTGGATCGCAAGTCGACTTCCGGTACTTGCCAGTTTCTTGGTTCTTCCCTTGTTTCTTGGTCTTCTCGAAAGCAATCTGGAGTTGCTCTTTTGACCACTGAGGCTGAGTATGTAGTTGCTGCTAGCTGCTGCTCACAGTTAGTTTGGATGATTTCCACTCTACGAGATTTTGGGTTGTTCTTTCCTACCAAGGTTCCACTGTTTTGCGACAGCACCAGTGCAATTAGTGTAGGGAAAAACCCGTGTCTCCATTCAAAAACCAAACACATTGATGTGCGCTTTCACTTTCTGAGGGATCAATATTAGAAAGGTGTCATTGACCTTGTTCATGTTGATACCCATCATCAGTTGGCTGACATTTTCACCAAACCCCTAGATCAGTCTACCTTTGAGCGTTTACGAGGGGATTTGGGTGTTGTTTATCCTTTCTAGGATATTTTTGCGTCAGTTTTCTTTCTTCTTTAATCTTTTCATGGGTCTTTTTGTGTGTGTTCATATCTTGCATATTCACATATCACACTTTTGAGCCGCTTCTGGTAACTAGCATGTATAGGCTGAGTGTTTTTGCTATCTGTTACATGCCTTGTAGCTCGTTCCTCACATAGATGCCGATATGCAACTTGGACATCTTTCTGCTTTAAAACATGGACATATGCTATAAAATGATGAAAACTCAAGAAAAATGAAAATTCCATGCCTTTTTATGCATAACTTGAAAAGATCCAGGTGGGTTTGCTTTGTCGCATTGCATTGTTCTGGACCGCGTACCATAGCACTTTGGTATGAACTAGGAGAGTGTAGTGTATGCCAAGACCAATGTCTTAAGCTTCTGATGGTCCAGTTCTGGCCTAGGCTTGACTTGGTCGGTCAGCATAAGGTTTGACACGCAAATAACCCCTGGCGAAAATGAAAAAGGAAAAAGAACAAACCTGAAAATTGAATTGATAACAAGTTTGCTGAAGTACTTTGTTTTGGATAATGCTTATCTTGGTAGATATCAGTTAGCTTCTACAACTCATGCTTTACCTTGCCTGTTAACTGGAAAATGTGGTGATGCTTTTGTTTGCAAAAATTGAAAATGCGTGCTAATGACTTTCTTTAGATATCATCTGTTGCACTGATCATGCCATGTATCTTAGACAGTATGTCTTTTGCTGTATCTGTTAGATGTTGTAATTGCAGTCAATCATATCTGAGAAGCATGCGTTATTCACTCCACCTGCACTCCAGTTACATTCATTGCATTCTTTTTTTTGAGGGGGAGTTGCATTTCAGTGGGAGTCTGTGTCTCTTTTGAGTGCTTGATGAGTTCACTTGTCAACAAGGGGGAGAAATTTTGGGATAAGAGTTCGAGGGGGAGTTTTTGTCTCGCTTACTCTTTTGATATCCTTGTTGATGTTTCTTTAATCACACTCATTTTGAGTTTTTACATTTTGGTTAACCATAATGACCGCTTCTTGCTTTTGTTCGGCTTTTGGTCATTAGGGTTAAACTTTTACTTTATTTTTTCTTCTTCTTTGTTTTCTTGTGCTTTGTTTTCATGTTTCCATAGTTGTTCGCAGGTTCTGAAGAGATGAAGAAGTGAAGTGTTGACAATGCACTCATCAAGGGGGAGATTGAGGAGCCATGCTGAATAGCGTGGGCCTCATGGCTCCAGATGTGATGAGTCATTGTCAACGATAGTCAAAGAGGGCTGAGAAGAGTGAAGATCTGCTGTTTCATGGGCCGCGTGTGACTCAGGTACACGGGCAGCAAGCGACGGTCGGGCTGAGAGAGCTGCGAAGTCAGGCTGGCTCAATCCGGGTACATGGGCCAGAAGCAGTAGAAGACCCACTAGACTGTTGACCAGGATTGACTCAGGTACACGGGCGGTGAGTGATTGCCAGGCTGAGAGAGTTGCGGAATCGGGCCGGCCCAATCCGGGTACTTGGTGCAAAGTCAGTGGAGTCTTTGTTAGTTTCGGCGCAAAACTAACAACCGTTGATTCTGTATCGGACTGTCCAGAAGAGAAGCCGTAGTCGCTACGAAAGCTTAGCTTCTGGATAAGTCATCTATATCTCTAGGCCCACAGTCAGTCAGTCAAGTCTGTAAAAATTCCTAAGGGCAGTTGAGTCATTTCCTTTATTTTAGCGTCTGTAAAAACCCTAAGGGGCTGGTGGAATATTCTAGGTCATTGGGCAGCCTATAAATAGGGCCCCAATCCCTAGGGTTGGACTACCCTTTTGCTGAAATCACTTTTCAATTCATCCTTTGGGTCATTCTTCTTTGTTCCCTGCATCTTTCTCTCTCCTGTGTGCCGCCAGGCTTCTGTTCTAGACATTTTTGTCTTGCATTTATTTCGGATCTTCTTGATGCAGTAAGCTTCTATTCTCTGTTCGTGTGCAACAAATCTGCAACAATTTTTAAGGCATCGTTTCACGCGCACAGCTATTATTCTTGAGAAGTTTCGTCTCTGTTGCATTTGTTCTTCACGTGAGGAGTACTAGTTCTTGCTGGTTGCAAGTAGCACTACTTCTCTGTAGCAACAGTACACTAGTACTCTAGTCTTGCTTTTTCCTGCGTAGCTTTTGGATCGAGTTGACAGGGCCAAAGTCCCTTTTCTGGTTGTTCCTGGCGAAGCCCCTTCTCTCTGTTCGAAGTCCCTCAGCTCCGTGAGGCAGACTTCGATCTGACATCCTTGAGGGCTTCGCTTGAACTTCGACGTCACTTTGTATACTGTGTTTCTAGCTTCGACGTATTTTTTTGAGCTCTGTCAGCTTGACATACTTCAAACGTCTGTGCGAAGGTACTCCGACTTGAGCTCTTCGATGTCCATACTTCGACAGGTTTCGAAGCTGGCTTCGAAGCTTGTTTTTTCCTGGTAGACTTCGCTCGACGTGAGTTCCTTCTTGCTGTCATTTTCGAAGGTCACAATGTGTATGTTCGGAGCTTGTCTTTCGAAGTTAATTTTCTGATCGAAGGTCTCAAATTCGGTTGTCATACCTCGACCAGGCTAGCTTTGAAATTTGAGTGTAGGCTTCGATTTGGTCTTTCTGCCGTGTGTTGGGCTTCGCTTCTCTTTCGGAGGTTGCTATTCTGTGAGCTTGTTCGAACCTCTGTTCAAAGTCTTGGCTTTGAAGTACATGGTTCGAACCAAGCTTCGATTCTCTCAAACTTAGTTTCAAAGCATACTTCGCTCTTTGTCACACTTGAACTAGGCTAGCCAAAACAGACCTTCGGCACTTTCACAACAGTCTTCGCCAGGCTTCAACACTGACCTCTGAAGGAGGCTTCGACACAGCGAAGCATGCTTCGACACAATGGAGCAGGCTTCACCAAGTTCCGAATAGGAGACAAATCTGAACAGTAACTCTGCGTTGGTGGTTCTCTGTTTAACATCAGTTGCTTCTAGGCTAGATACTTTTAGACTTAGGCAATCTGTTCATACTCTGCTGCTTAGTCTTTTGAGGTGCATTGGGTGTTAGGAACAGGCCATATATTTGAAAGAATTTTTAAGGCGCCCATTCACCCCCCCTCTGGTCGGTACTTTCGGTCCTACAGCGGGAACCCTCCGCAGTTAATTACTCCACACCGGACTCCGTGGCACGGAAGCCCTCGGTCTGACCGAGGCTTCACCGTCAGTTTGACTGAGTACCCTCTGTCGGTCCGACCACCCGGAGACCGCTTTACACCAGAATGCCGACCTGACGGGGAGTCCTACTGCGGTCCGACCGATCAACAGGCCGAAGACCCCTTCGGGACGCTTCAGACTCCCTTCGCTACTGATATAAATCGGCCTTAGGCTGGCCGATTTGCTTTATTATTTTTTACTCACACTTCAGTTAATCAAACTTTATTTCTAAATATTTGTTTGATTGTCTGGCGACTCCGTTTTCCCTTACCACTATTTAAGGGTCGTTGGAACACGACGTCAGCGTCTCGCGACGTTTTGGGGTTTATTCTTGAGACAGCCACACACTTTTGGATCGTTGAATCGATGTTAGTGTGTGGACGCGTTTTCGTGTAAACACACTTTTTGGTCACTCCGTTGGGGAAGACATCAATATGACGAGCATGTATACATCGGCTGTGGGTACATCGGCCACGATACTACAACTACGACAACAGTACCCCTATCGCCGATGGACCCGAGGGGCATGAACATGGAAATCGACAGCCACAACATCATCCTCCCCACTCTCGTGGACATCACCGAAGAGGATCGGGCCGAGATCGAAGCCAAGACGAAGGAATTCCACGCCCTCATGCTCGGGCGCTACACGAAAACTCGCACAGGCTTCGCCAAGCGCGACATCAACATCCCCGACCTCTCCGGAAGCAAGGTACCACCACCATCCCTCCCATTTCCCCCCTTAAAGATTAGACAGGAGATAGCCGCTACAGTGGATCAGGCCATTAGTGCCACATTTTCAAATCGACTAGGGCCTGAAATGGAAGCGATGTTCAGGAGATTTGGCTTTTCCAAGGCCATTTCTCACACCCCGATTGTTAGCCTACCCCCGCGCACCACATATACAGTAGAACCGACGGGAGCACCAGAAAAGACGTTACATATACACCTCCAATTTTCGGGGCCGAGGCTGTGCACACCACTGTCGGTCAGGTCGGCCCTTGGGCCAGCCAAACCATCACACACCAGGTACCATCACCGACAATAGTCGGTCTACCCGGCTACCAAGCCGGTCCTACCGACCCATATACCTACGGTCAGATCGGCTACCAGGCCGGTCCGACCAGCCAGTATGCCTATGGTCAATCCGGCCCTATGGCCGGTTAGGCCGCCCCACTTTATTACACACCGCCTGCGGCCACGCTTCTCTTTCACACGCTGCCAGCACCTCCCTCTCCCGCATACTCACGTAGGCCTGAGCATCCCATTTATCATGAGCCGGCATGAGACGAGGGAACCCACGGCCGACATCCCGACATACCACCTCGTGTCACGCCCCTGCATGAGAGACGTGCAGGCCGGTAGCATAGAGGATATTGACGAGCGAATTCGCATGCTTGTTAGGGAATGCACTAGTTACACGCCTTGTGATCAGATTAGGGTTTACTGTAAGAAGTACTCCATTTCGATGCCATCCCATATCCTCACGTCTTAAGGGTTTCTGAGTTCACCAAGTTTGATGGCGAGAGTAGCAAGACCACCCTAGAGCATATAGGACAATTTCTAGCACAGTGTGGCGAAGCAAGCGGGTCGGATGCGCTTAAGCTCATATTATTTTCCTTACCACTGTCCGGTAATGCTTTCACTTGGTTTTCGGCGCTACCGCCGAACTCCGTACAGACTTGGGCCCGTTTAGAACATAAATTCCACGATTATTTTTACACTGGGGAAACCGAACTTAGGCTCTCACATTTGACATCGGTTAAACAGAAGACCAATGAGAGTGTCTCTGACTATATTAGGTGCTTCTGAGACACTAGGAATCGATGTTTTAGTTTAAATATCTCCGAGAGGGATCTGGCCGACTTAGCTTTCAACAGTTTGCGTTCTAAAATTAAGGAAAATCTAGACGACCGAAACTTCCTCGAGGTTAGTCTGGTTTTATAGTAGGCTCTAGACCAGGAAGGCCGAGCCAGGGGCAAAAGGTCTGTTAAAGTTTTTAGTGAGCCTAAGGCCGAGCTACACATCGTGGAGCACTCCAAAGAAGAATCATCAGGAGAAGAAGATTCGGCTGACATGTACATGGCTGAATGGACCTGGCCCAGTGGATCTAAAACAATCACATGCTCTGAATTATGGCCGTCTCCCTCTAAGAGTCGGTCCAACGAAGTTAAGTACTCATTTGATGTGACCAAGTGCAATAGAATATTTGATTTCTTGTTGAAAAGCAAGCTCCTCAGGTTGCCCAAAGGTCATGTCATTCCATATGCCGGCGACTTGAAGAAACGTGCATACTGTAAGTGGCATGATTTGCTTTCCCATTCTACTAATGAATGCAACATTTTTCATCGGCAAGTTCAATTGGCCATATATGAATGACTATTGAAGATAGATTCTAGCCCTAGAATGAAGCTAGATCATGATCCCTTTCCCGTAAACAACATTGATCTTGACGGGAAGAAGGTACTGATTCGACCCGAACAGGCTGAGTCATCTTATGGAAATGCAATAGTCATTGGGAAACCTCGCACACACATGCTCATACTGAAGAACCCTGAGGTAGGAGTGTGGAAAGTAAATGACGAGAAGCCATCTTCAGCTAAATCCCACAAAAAGCCGAAGGTAACTTTTGGGATGCTTCTCAAGAGGCATAGGAGAATGGCCGAGGATAAACGCTCTCGGCCACCCCCACCAAGGAGGTCGAACCCTCAACAAGAGCATGAGTTCGGCCCGCAGGTAGCTAAGGCTGTTCCGGGTACACCCCATTCGGTCGAAGGATCTAGGAGCAAATTTGTGACACCCGGAACCAAGACGCAAGCTTCATGGGCGCCTCCCTGGATGACTAAGTCCCAAAAGAGGTGATTGCAATGTCTTCGTGCCGAGTATCTTAGAGAAAAAGAGTCCGAAGAATGCAAAGGTAGCCTACCCGGCAAGTCCACAGCTGTAGCTAGGACACGCCAAGTGTGGAGACCGAAGTTGGCTAGCAAGCTAGCTTCTACCCTCACTAAGTAAGGATCGCATCCTCGCGAGGGACGCGGGGGGCAAGACAAGTAAAATTACTAAAGGTCGATTTTGTGGAGAATCCGGTGCTGAAGTCCCCTCGTTTTATTAGTAGTTTGTGCAAATCATCCTCATCAAATTCACACGCCTTGAGTTATGAAATGGACGATTTGGTAGGCGATTTCATTTTAGGTACTTTTGGGAACTCACAAAATAACACCTGGGAAACATAAGGCCGATATGGACCGTATCGTCCTTAGCCCGTTGTGCTTTTTCTCACTAAGTTTGCTAAAAGGCAGGGGCATGTGTTGACACCCAAATTTGGCATCAATGGTTAAAATTATCAAAATATCAAGTTTTGGTAATTCGGGCTAAAAATATGCGTTCCCCGACATAGGCCGGTCCAACCGGCCATGGTAGGCTGGTCCGACTGGCCATGTAGGCCTGGTCAGACCGGCCCAATGGGTCGGGTCAAACCCGCCTAAGTCTAGATTTAGAGATAGAGTTTGATTCCGGGCTGTTTTTATCTATAAACAAATCCTAACTACTTTTGGCTGAATCCTACTCAGTTTAGAAGTTGGGGAACATGAGACCAGCCCCTATAAATAAAGGGGTGACGATGATTCAAAGGACCCCCGCTTTCATATGAACACAAAGCCCTCGCTTTGAATCATTCTTTTACCTTTCAATCTACTTCCTTGCCCTAGGATTAGCTAAGTAACGTCCATCTTTGTGGGTTTGCACTGTAAGCCCTCCATCTGCCACGTCGAAATCATGGTAACCCTTGTTGATTCGCCCATGAATCTCCCGTTTAATCCACGAAATGGATTTTTATCGTTTTTTTGGTTTTCTCCTACTACCCTTGGAAGTTCGGCCTCTAGGCTGAATTGCACTTGATATCTTACTATTTTGCAGGGGAAACATCACCAATAAGTTTGGGGGTGATTGCTATTCATCTTCAAGGTCGTCGGAGCCCTTAGGCAATCAGGCCGGAGCCTGTCGCTCTAACCGACAGGCCTTCACCGGTCTGACCAGATGTTACCGTGCCGGGCCATCAGGCTGCTGCTGACATGGTCTTCGTAGCACTTTAAAACTCATGTGCTCAGGCCGTGCGCCCGAAGCCATCCTCCGGTCCGACCGAGAGGCCTTCGCCGGTCCGACCAGACCTCTCCACAGCAGACCACTCCACACCGGAGCACCCTTCGCCATCAAGCCAAAGCTCTCTCGGTGAGAACCCTCCGTAGTAAACTACTCCGCACCAGACTCCACAGTGCCGAAGCCCCCGGTCTGACGGAGGCTTCACCGTCGGTCTGACCGGGTACCCTCCATCGGTCCGACCGTCCGGAGACCGCTTTGCACTAGAACACCAAAGCCACCTTCAGTGATCCCTTCACAGGCGTCGGTCTGACCGGGAGTCCTGCTCTGGTTCGAACGATCAATAGGCTGAAGCCCCCTTTGGGATGCTTCGGACTCCCTTTGCTACGGATATAAATCGGCTTTAGGCTGGCCAGTTTGCTTTATTATTTTTTACTCACACTTCGGTTAATCGAACTTTATTTCTAAATATTTGTTTGATTGCCTGGCGACTCAGTTTTCCCTTACCACTGTTTAAGGGTCGTCGGAACGCGACGTCGGCGCCTCGCGATGTTTTGGGGTTTATCCTTGAGACGATCGCGTTCTTTTGGATCGTCGAATCGACGCCAGTGTGTGGTCGCATTTTCGTGTCAACAACTTGTATGCATGTAAATTATAAATATGCATAACTTTTTTTGAAATAATAAAAAATATAATAGGTACAAAATAAGTTGTTTTAGTCCATTTTTAATACAAGTCTATAACAACTTATTTTATGAAATTGGAGGGAGTGCTGTGATTAATTTTTATTTTGATTAACTAGACATCAACAAAAAATATTTTTTCCACTATAATTATACTGAGTCTGATTGAATGAACCATAATGTGGCTATGGGTTATAAATCGTAGACACATACACACTAGCAACAAAAATTAATTTGAGTGTACCATTTTTATACTTACGCTAAAAGACAATGCTAATCCTTGCAGAAAACTATGAAAACAACTCTTAAATGGATTGTAAAATTAAAATTTGGCTACGTAAGTCGTAGCTCAAGCATAAGTCCATAAGTGATAGATATACTGTTGGCATAAAAGATTATGCTAACAGGTTTAAATAATCACGAAGGGTTTTTGAGTGGAAAGATTGTTTATGGACTGTTCCTAGCCTCCGAGGTGGATAATAGCCAAGGACAGTTCGAACTGTATATTGATTGTCTCTTGATTCAATGCCCATACCTTAGTAAAGAGGGGGTATTTATAAGCAAAAAGTACAAGGAGAAGATCATTTTACCCTCTATTTACAACCGTCATAGAGGACACTGTTCTTCGACCTTCGTAGGGCTAAAAAAGTAAAAGATCGTGTGAACACTTAGATAAAGCAGATGTATCATCTGTCTTGACGGCACCCCTTTGGGAGGGGACCCTTCGAAGAGTTCTCCTTGGCCGAAGCCTCGCTAAACCCTTCGGCTTGCGACCCTCTGAAAAACTTTTTCCAGCGGAGCTTTGGCGATCGTTGACATATTCAAGGGGTGAAGCTTCAGCTCCTTTTTACCACGTGGATGGAAGTATTTCCCCCAATAATAGCCCCTCGAATACGCCTTTCCATGTGTCGTGCATAGCGAGGAAGGTAGTATACGCAAGAAATAATTTCATGCTCCAGACTAAGCAATTCGGAAGTACTCGCAATCGTTAAGTCATGGCTTCGAAGTCAGAAGGGAGATTGGCTCCGGACCCCAGTCGATAATGCTTTGGTAGAGGGTTACGGAATTTGCTCAATCAATTTAATTAAATGTGATGGTTTCCTGAACATTGGTTCGCAAATCCTAAGAGATCACCTTGGAAAGCCAACCACTGCTCCCAATAACAACCATTTCTTAAAATTCCATCCATTACGGACGGTTCGAGCCATGATCCAAATATTCTTTAAACACGGGCCCACCTATCAATGGTAAGGCTGCCACCTAAAAAGAATTTCAAAAGCCGCCCTAAGGCGTACAATGCAAGCCACCCTCTTTATAAAAAGGGGAAAACAAACTTGAAGGTACGAAGCCTTTGTTTAAACACTTTGACGTCCGAGCTCTTTGTCCTCGTCTCCTCATCCATTCCTTGCTCTCGATCTCCTTGATTTTTTTTCCAAATGGCTAGAACCAGCGCGAAAGTGCCCACCATGGGCCCATCACTAGTGTAGCAATAGGCGACGGTGGCGGCAACAGCGGCGGTGACAATGAAAGAGGTTCTGGGAAACCCTCGGTCTTATAGACCTCGGGACTTCCGTCCGCCTTCGAGCAAGTTCCCGGACCAGACGTTCACCCTGGGAATACTACCTGCAACAAGAAGATGTTGAGCAATGCCGTTGGTGGACGGCTAGGGTCTAGAGTTAGAGTGAGGATCCCGGGGTCGGAAACCATCCTAGTGCCGCGAGCCAGAGAGGTGGTGGTCTTGGAAGCATTTTTCGACGCGGGGCTCGGGCTGCCTTCTTCAGAGCTTCTGGTGGAGGTTCTCTGCCTTTACCACGTGACGCTTCCACAGCTTACCCCGAACGTCGTCGCCTGCTTGGCCATATTTGAATGGGCCATGCGGGCTAAAGGGGCCAAAGCGTGGGTAGAGGTCTTTGCATTGATGCACAAAGCCAGCTGTTAGCTAAAGAAGCATCATGGCCCTGATGGCTCCGCTATGCTGCTGGCCATCGGGAGTATCAACTTCCAGCTCCGGAAGAAGTTCCAGAACAACTTCCCAACAAAGGCTGCCAACAATCACTAGTACTCGGACTGGATCCTCCGATGGTTTTATGCTAAAGTGGGCATGGACTCTGGATTGGCAGGGCCTCTGGAAGAAATTTCATATCGATGGGAGGCAGCAATCTCAACAGAGGTGAGTGGGCTCCGAGCACGGCTTCGAATGCTGGACATCATGGGCCAGCGCATGAGCATGCATGATTTGGCGGAAGAGTTCATTGCTCTTCATATTTCTCCCCTCATGGCTAGCTGGCCCATCGACTTTCAACAGACTACGGAGGGAGAGCTCCGCGAAATCCCTTCGGGCTCCATAGGTATGCACTTCTACTTGACTTGTACCTTGTTGTTTGCATACACATATTTTCATTAATTCTTAGAAAATTAGTACTTTGTCTTACCTAGGTCCGCGTGTGTCCTTGTCTACGGACCAAATAGTCCGAGGTATGGAGAAGGTCCTCGGAGTCCCTACTACCGTGGAAAGGGAGCGAAGGCTTGAGTTGGTTGGATCTTGGGAGAGATTCAACAGAGTATGGGGGCACTTGGGATCGAGCCCCCTACTTTACCAAGCTTCAACATCGGTGAAGCAGTGTCGAAGAAAAGGAAAGCCGAGGCTAGGAATTCGGGTATTAAGAAGACTCCTTCGAAGAAGCTTGCCCGGAGGCCAAAGGGTTTGGAACCTTCGAAGTCTCCTTCCCCCGTCCAATCACCGGAGTCGTCTAAAGCAGAGCAGGCATCAGACAAGGCTTTGGTAGAAGAGATTGGGACCTTGATGGCGGGGTACACAGAAGGGCAATCCGAAGCCGAAGCCAAAGCACATGTCCAAGTTGGTGCTGAAACGGTGCAGAACTGGGAGACGGAGGCTCCTATCACGTGGATGCGGCAAGCACCTTGCCGATGGAGCCGGAAGTCATAGCCCCAATTGAGGCTGAAGGAGTCTAGGCGCCGGAGCCCAAGGGAGCCAACCAGAACGACGCCAAAGGGGTCCAGGATTCGGAGCCATAGGCTCAAGAACCGCTGGAGTCGGGTGCGGTCGCAGCGGATGAGGGTGTCCCTGTGGCCGTTTCTCCGCTTCGGTCAACTGCGGACTCTAGCGAATATTTCGCTCGCTTGTTTCAACACCCAGACAGCCCGGAGGTTGTCCAACGAAGAAACGCAGGAGGTAAGCCTTCAATGACTGAACTTCGAATTCACCGCTTTCCTGCATAGTTCACATAATTACGCATACCTTGAATTTTTAGATGTGCTAGGGAAGGGAAAGGGCAAGTCCTAGCCGGCGCCGACGACAAGGCCTGAGCTGAGGGAAAAGACTCCTGTAACAGTGATAGCCGTGTCTGAATCGATCGAAGGATCTCAGTCCACGGAGGCATCTGAGGAGGCTTCCCATCGTTCGGGGTCCTCCCTTACGAACGATGACCAGAGTGCTTTGAGAAGGCTCCCTCTGCTGGCTCCATTTCTAGCATGGAGGCCAGGGCTCCCAGCCATGTTGGAGCCCTTGGCTCGAGTTTGTTAGGAGGTGGGCGAGACCAAGCTTGTCTCTGAAGTTAGCCATTCTGATGGGACGGAGCTAGGCATTGCCTTCAAGCGAGCCGCCTACTAGGTAAGTGTTGACACGAAAATGTGCCCCCGCACTTGGGCCGGTTCGATGATCCAAAAATGTTGCAGGACGTTGACGTCGCGTTTCGACAATCCTTAAACACTAGTAAGGGGATAACGGAGTCGCCAGGCAATCAAATAATATTAATCTAAAATTATTCAATTAACTGATGTATGGAAAAGTAAATAATTAAATTTAATAAAAAATGACTAAATATAATCGGCTAGCCTAAACCGATTAAACCTAACAGAGGCTATGCGGTCGGACCTGCTGTTGATCGCAAAAAATGGCATTTATGGCTAGATTGTCAAAATATCAATTTTTGATGATTTGGGCCAAAAGTACACATGTCCAGATTCTGTCCGAAGCCCCACAGGGCCGAACTCCGTCAGGCTATGGGCTCCGAGAGCCTCTAGATAGCCCATGGGCTTCGGCCAGGAAGCCTTCAGAGGCCCACGCTGGCCGAAGCCCACGCTACCGAAGCTTCAGCCCGAGGAGCAGGCCTCGACGGGCCTGGCCGAAGCCCACGCTACCGAAGCTTCGGCCCGAGGAGCAGGCCTCGATTGGCCTGACCGAAGTCCACCTCGGCAGAGATGGAGTTGTATGCGTTCCTAACTCAATCTCTATCTCTATCTGGCCGGATTAATAGCAGATTAGATTAGGAGTTAACCCTCTATAAATAGAGAGGCCTGGCCGGCGTGGAGACCCCCGCCAACTCAAACCAAACCAAAGCCATGCTTTGATTGCATTTACTTTTACCTTTACTTTTCTGTACCTCTTCGTGGGTTTGCCTGGAAGCCCTCCGTCCGCCGCTACGGAATAGTGGTAAGCCTTGGTACTTCGCCCGTGATGTCCCCGTTAATCTACGTAACAGATTGCTATCGCCTTGTTACTTCGCCTGTGAAGTATCCGCTAATCTGCGTAATAGATTGCTACCTTCGCTACCTGTGCAACACTTAGCAAAATTTGGTCCTCAGGCCGAATTGGTACTTCGCACTCTTCTGTTGCAGGCTTCGCGCTTTCGGAGCCCCCTATAACACCCCAAATTTTCAAAGGAATAAAAATATCATTTAATATATTTTTCTGGGATTATTTATTTTTGGGAAATACCTTTAATACCCTCCTTAGCCTTTTGAACTAGAACCTAGTTGAAATGACCAAACCAGAGGCTAGAAAATTTTGTATGAGTTCCCAAGGCCAAAATATATTTTTGAGAATTTTTACAAATTTTTATCACCCTTGGAAGTAGCCCAAATATTTTAAACCAATTTATGTGATTATTTTTATTCAAAAAGGAATTGAAACAGTAATGGGCCCTTCCCCTCTTCTCTCTCCACCCGGCCGGCCCAACCCACTCCTCCCCGCGCGCTCGGACTGACCAATGGACCCCACCCATCAGTGACCCCCTCTCTTCGTGCACGCGCCCGACAACCCGACCCCACCTGTCGGCGCCAACCCACCCCTCGCGATCGATTCTGACCCCACCTGTCAGTCGCCACACCCGTTCGCTCATGCTCGCTGCCCGGTGGCCCCAACCTGTCGGATCCATCTTCCCCGCAGGATCCGCCCCCAAATCCCCCCTCCGGCCAGAACCCTAATCCCCCTCGGATCCGCCTCACCGGCCCCTCCCCCATTAATTTGACGCCATTAAACGGCCCCCGCGCTCGGCCGACCGTTTCCCCCTTTATTTCACGCGTCGTCGCCCTGGATCGAGCGTGCGCATGCAAGGAAGGAGCTCACTGGCGTTGAAGAGAGGTTTTACTCTCGGCCTCCCCCGATTGCGCCCCCTCTGCCCCCACCGACGACTCTATTTAAACCCCCGGCCACTCCCTCATCCAGCCCACATGCCCGAACGCATTGAGAACGAACCAGAGTGCCTCAATTCGGTTTTTAACACCTCACCGCCGTCCGCACTCCGGTCACTGCTTGCCGTCGCCGGTGACCTCCTCCGCCCTAGGTGACCGCACCGCCATGACCGCAAGCGCCACCCCGACCTCGGCCCCCACTCCGTCGTCAACGAACCCCGCCGGAACGCCACCGCCGTTGAGGACCCGAACGTCTTCGCAGCCTCTTCTCGTCGCCGGCCACACCCCGTTGACCTCGGACCACTGCAACGGTACCCCTGTGTTCCCCTTAACGCCCTCTTTCCATTTCTAGGCATAGTTTGGACCGTCGTCATTCGTCGTGGCCCCTGGCCCGCTCGCCGTTGCCGGAGAAGACGACCAGCGCGGGTAAACTACCCGTGCCGTGTCAGATTCATTCCCAGCCGCGCGATCGCGATCCAACGGCCGGGATTAAACCCATCCCTCAGTTTAATCTGGCTCATCAGATCCAAGCGAAGCGGTACGATTTAATCTGAGCCACCCATTTCTATTTAAAACCCGCATTCGATCTGAGCCGCACGATGTGTACCGGTTTGGCCTTTTAATCTCGCGTGTCCGTTTTCATTTAACTCCCCCGCCTCGCCCGTGGCCGCCCGATCATGATCCAACGGTGGATCTTGATCCGGTGCACGCGCACAGTGCGTGGGTGCACAGTGGACTCGGCTCATCGTGGACCGATGCCTGTATTAGGATTTAAATTAATTTCCAGAAACTGTTTTAAACTTGTAAAATTCATATCTAGCGCATTTTAACTCCAAAAATTATCATTTCAATTCCAGAAAATTTATAATTTTACCCTCTACATGTTAATACAATAAAAACAGTATGTATACTTTGGATATTTCATTCTTATTTAATAAAGTATTCAAATGCTCTTTAGGGTAAATTTCAAATTGACTCATTTCAATCTCAACAAAATTTATCTTTTATTCTTTTCCTGTTAATACAATGAAACCACTAAGTTTACCCTGAACCACTTATTTTAAATCATTTAGAAAACTTAAAATAAAATTGTTCACATTTATAATCTCTTTTATAAAGGACAATATTTCATTATGGTTCATTTTAAATATTCATAAAATGAATTTCAGAAACATAAAAACTTTATTTTCCTTAAATTAACCCAATCAAAACCTATATGCTTGTTGTGTGATTTTGGATTGTTTAATTGAATGTTATATTTATTGTATTTATATCGAGAAGACTACGACGCCACCGAGGAGCCGGAGTATTACCCGGAAGTTCCCCCGTCGCCTTTCGCTGAACAAGGCAAGTCACCAAACCAATCTTTTGAGCATAATGAACCCATGTTTTATTAAACTATCGCTAAAACACATAAGATATACATGCATTAGTCAAATGGAACCCTTACAATATATTTATTTAGGATCCCCCGACCTTGATGTGCAACCCAAGCCATGCTATCTAGCCTAAACTCCTTGTCACCATATGATTAGTACTATTAGCTAGTGTCCAATGTATTGACACGATTGCTATAAGATTAAAAATGAGTCGTAGCAACTTGGTTCCACTATATGATCCCTGTTATCCTTATCTTTGGAATTCTGTTGGTGATAGAGTTTTGGTTGTGAGTGTATGCATGGTGGGTTCCGGGTGCAAGCTAGGGCATTGGTCGGTAGCACCCGGGGCACTATAAGGACCGGTCTACGGGATCCGTTGCAATACACTTCCGTACTAAACACAAGTCTAATGGGTAAGTCCTAACTAAGGTATGGAGTGTTCCAAACCAAGGCCACCATTTGGAGATGGGTCAAGCAGCACCTGTGGGTGGCTTGTACCGACGTGGCACAAAAGGGGGTGCGACGTTAGCCGGGATGCGGCTCGGCGCGCCGGCGAAACCTAGAGCGGGTGGTTATCGCTTGGAGCATTTCATGCTGAGGTTTTGGCACGAGTTCCCGTGGTATGGGTCATCTCGTTACACTTTGGTGTTTGGGATGAGTGTGTGCCTTGTGGGTACAGTAGTACACCTCTGATCAGACTCATAAATCTTTTCGAAAAGCCGAGCCCACGATCAAGGGCAGGTTGCGTGACATCCCACAGTTAGTTTACTTTTGGAATGGATGTGCATGATGGTTTGACATGTAAGGACTGTTGTGCGAGGAGGGAAAACGTACTCCTCGAGTTAGATGGTATTATTGATGTTCATGTTTATTATTCCGCATGGTAAAATTTGACTACACTAAATGCAATAACTGAAAATGTACTTTTCCACACTTTTAGCCATTATCCTTCCTTTGTTATTACCTTGCATTATTACTTGCATTTGCGATGGCTTGTTGAGTACTTTTGTACTCATACCCGTTGGACACACAATTCAGAGGATGCCTACTACGAGGTTGATCTGGAGTAGCGACCCAGTCAAGAAGAAGATCCTGAAGAGGGCGTTCGTCATGCTTTTAATTGTTCATTTTATTTTTACTCTTATGTAATAATTGTGCTCTACGTACCACAGATGCTTGTCGTATGTACGTTGTCACATGATGAACCTCTTGTATTATTGTTTTTCTTTGGTAATTCAATAATGTTCTGATTTGATAAATCGGGGCGTCAAAAGATGGTATCAGAGCCGACTTGACTGTAGGAAGCCAAATGGACCAGCCTAGCCAATAGCGGCAGGAAACTATTTCTCGAAAACCTACTTTATAAACTTTGTTCCTCCCCTCACTTTTCTTCAACTTGTTGTTTTTGTAGATGCCGGTCTACCAACTGCACAGCTTCTGCCGCCACTTTGAGGGCTTCGTTAGGGAGCTCCGCATGATGGTCACCTTCCTTGGGTTCCTCTTCGAGCCCGAGTTCCATGGGGTGTACATGGAAGAGTTCGCGGGCCATGCGACGTATCCCTCACCATCCATGGTTCCGACGAGCACCTGCCGTTCTTCACGGCAGCACTTGGGGGCCCAACCTTCGACGTCACGTGCCAACGCGTCGCCCTCCAAGCCCTTATGGATTTGAGGATGATCTGTGACGATCGTCTTCATAAATCGTCCTTCCGGCTTGTGCTGAATGCCACTCCCGGCGCCCACCGTAGTATCTACATCGGAGTTCACTCCGATCATGATCCGGTCATGGCCTGGTAGACGCGTCTTCTTCAGGCCATGGATGATCTCCATACCGAGGCCATGCTTGACGCCGAGGAGCACCATGAGGCAGTCGAGTTCCTTCGTCACGAGATGAAGAGCTTGATCCAACAAAATGGCGAGCTGCAGCGCGAGATTATGCAGCTGCAGAAGGACATAGCGGAGATGGTCCCCCTCGTCCCGAGGAGGAAGAAGCCCATCCACGAGCCCACTGCTCGCCCCAAGAGGATCCCGCCACACCCCTCGACTACCGGACCATCCAGCTCCAGTGCTCCTGCCCCACGTCCCGCCCTCGTCTCTGACCCCATCATCGAGAATTTTATCGAGCCCACCGTTTCTCAGAACCCTTGTGGTTCCGAGAGCACGGAGACCACCTCCGATGGCGAGTAGGCGATAGCTATCGTTGGGTGAATTTTTAATAATGTTGTGGTACCACCTGCAACGAGTTGTGTTGTAGGTGTATTAAAATAAGAGCATGAATGTAATGGACATTTTATACCACATTGAAATATATATATGAGCCTCGATGGGCTATTTTGGTTAAATGTTTGTTTCACCACCTTTTTATCTTATGGCAAAAACTCTTATGTTCAGAAGATGGCCGACAACCAGAACACCGGGTCCAACAATGGAGAAGGGGCAAGCAATGGTTTGCCCGGAAGTGTTGTGCCCAACTGGGGTGCAACGGGCCAACGTCAGACTGGGCCGCCATCTGCCAACCACCCTACCTTGGCGGAAATGATGGCGAACCAGAACCAGCTGATTACCGCCCTTCTCACTCAGATGCAGCACCAACATGCTCAGTTGGACCGGCTGCAGAATGTGGAGCCCGCCCCTCGTGCACCAGCACCCGCACTCGCGCCTCAACTCTCAGAGTTCTTGCGCGTGCGTCCACCGATCTTCTCCAGCACCACCAACCCTATGGAGGCCGGAGATTGGCTCCACAACATCGGGAAGAAGTTGGACCTCCTCCCCTGCACCGACCGGGAGAGAGTGGCGTTCACCACTCATCAACTCCAGGGTCTCGCCGCAGAGTGGTGGGACAACTACCGCGAGTCCCAACTAGAGGACCAAGTGGTGACTTGGGCGGAGTTCTCCATCGCCTTTCGCGCCACCCACGTCCCCGCCGGAGTCATCGCGGTCATGCAACAGGAGTTCCCCGACCTGCAACAGGGCAGCCGGACTGTCATGGAGTATTTCCATGAGTTCAACCGTCTGGCACACTACGTGCCAGAGGAGGTGCGAACCGACGACCTCCGCCAGGCCAAGTTCCTCCGGGGACTCAAGGATGAGCTATCCATCCAGCTCGTCACCACCGACTATGCCGACTTCCAATGGCTGGTGAACAAGGCGCTCATCCAAGAGACTGAGCAGAACAAGTTGGACCTCAAGAAGAGGAAGATGATCGCCTTCAAGCATCAGCATGCGAATTCTCAGAGGCCCCTCTTCGTCCCTCCACCACCAGCACCCGCCTACAGGCCACCTCACGCCGCCGATGGATCCAACGCCGGGCATCCCCGCCCCGCTCCACTAGCTCCAGCCACTCAGCCGACGCCTGCCGCCAAGGCCCCGATCTTGAGGGATCGCAAAGGGAAGCCGGCCATCTGCTTCAACTGCCGGAAGGAAGGGCACTACTCGCACCAGTGTCCTCACCCCAAGCAACCCCAAGGCGCAGCACCCAACCAGGCGGTTCATGCCCAAGAAGCTCCTGAAGTCGTGCTCGGTACGTTTACCACAAATTCTTTACCAGCTACAATATTATTTGTCTTTGGAGCAACACACTCTTTCATCTCGGAGGTTTTTGTGAAAAAAATGAATTAGAAGTGCTCCCTCTACCAACCCCCATGATGATTGCCACTCCAGGCAATAAGACCTTAGCCCACTTATACATCCCTAAGGTAAAGATAGAGATTCAAGGGATGTTATTCCGGGCCGAGCCAGTCCTCATTAAGTGTACCGGACTCGACCTCATCTTAGGGATGGATTGGCTAATGAAACACAAGGGAGTGATCGATTGTGCCAGCAAGTCCGTAACAGTGACCAACCCCGAAGGCAAAGCCGTCACCTTTCGGATGACCAGCCGCAAACCTTGTGGATGTCTCTCCACTCACTAGCCCTTGAAGAAGTGCCCATAGTCAAGGAGTTCATGGACGCCTTCCCAGAGGACCTGCCATGAATGACTCCCAAGCGAGACATCGAATTCAGAATAGATCTTGTGTCCGGGACCACTCCAATCTCCAAGCGCCCATACCGGATGGCCGCCAATGAACTAGCCGAAGTCAAGAGCAACATCGAAGACCTGGAACAGAAAGGGTACATCTGATCGAGTACCTCACCCTGGGGTGCACCGGTCATCTTCGCCATGAAGAAGGACAAGACTAAAAGGATGTGCGTGGACTATAGAGCCTTGAATGACGTAACCATCAAGAACAAGTACCCATTGCCTCAGATCGACGACCTGTTCGATCAACTGAAAGGATCCTCGGTGTTTTCCAAGATTGACCTTAGGTCAGGTTATCACCAATTGAGGATTAGAGAAGAGGACATACCCAAGACTGCCTTCACCTCCCGCTATGGACTCTACGAGTATACTATGATGTCGTTCGGACTCATGAATGCCCCGGCCTTTTTCATGAACATGATGAACAATGTATTCATGGAATTCTTGGATAAGTTCATCATGGTATTCATCGACGATATCCTCGTCTACTCCAAGACCAAGGAAGAACATGAAACCCACCTCCGTCTGACCCTCGGAAAGCTAAGGGAGCAGCAATTGTACACCAAATACAACAAGTGCGAGTTTTGGTCGTCTGAGGTAAAGTTCCTCGGTCATGTCATATCTGCCGGAGCAATAGCTTTGGTCCCAACCACCGTGGAAGCAGTGACCAACTAGCTGCAACCCATGAGCGTGACCGAGATCCGGAGTTTTCTTGGATTGGCTGGATACTACCGCCAGTTCATCGAGAATTTTTCAAAGATCACCAAGCCTATGTCCAGACTATTGCAGAAGGAAGTAAAATTTGAATGGACCCCAGATTGTGAAGAATCCTTCCAAACTCTTAAGAAGAAGCTCATGTCAGCCCCAATTCTGACTCTGCCAAACATCCGGAAATACTTCCGCGTCTACTGTGATGCCTCCCGTCAAGGATTGGGATGTGTCTTAATGCAAGATGGGAAGGTGATATCTTACGCCTCTCGACAGCTGAGACCACATGAGCTGAACTACCCAACCCACGACCTGGAGTTAGCAGCCGTGGTTCATGCCTTGAAGATATGGAGACATTACCTTGTGGGAAATCGATGTGAGGTCTTCACCGACCACAAGAGCCTCAAGTATATATTCACCCAACCAGACCTGAACCTCAAGCAGAGGAGATGGCTGGAACTGATCAAAGATTATGACTTGGGCATCCATTATCATCCAGGCAAGGCCAATGTGGTGGCAGACGCCCTTAGTCGAAAAGGGTACTGCAATGCCATCATGATACAAAACCAGGCCCCTTTGCTATATAAGGAGATGGAAATGCTGAATTTAGGGATCACCACCCAAGCGTACCTCACTACTTTGGAGTCTAGGCCTGTCTTGATAGACCAGATCTGAGAAAAGCAGAAGGAAGACTCGGACATCTTAGAGATCCAGCAGAACATGCGGAAGGGTAAAGCCCTTGGATTCTCTGAGGACGAGCATGGCACCATCTGGTTCGGAAACTGGATATGCGTACCCGACAAGCCTGAGTTGAAGACTCTCATCCTTCAAGAAGCCCACGATACTCTATACTCCATGCATCCCAGGAGTACGAAGATGTATCAAGATCTAAAGGAGAAATATTGGTGGGTCAACATGAAAGGGAAATAGCCGAGTATGTGGCCAAGTGCGACACATGCTGGCGAGTCAAGGCAGAACACCAGAGACCCGCTGGATTATTGCAACCCCTCAAGGTCCCTGAATGGAAGTGGGAAGAGATAGGAATGGACTTCATCACGGGACTACCCAGGACCCAAGCCAGTCATGATTCTATCTGGGTGATCGTCGACCGACTCAACAAGGTGGCTCACTTCATCCACGTCAAGACAACTTACACCGTCGCCAAGTTGGCCATGTTGTATATGACCCGGATTGTGTCCCTGCACAGAGTTCCAAAGAAGATTGTATCTGACCGTGGGAGTCAGTTTACCTCTAAGTTTTGGAAGAACCTTCAAGAGGAACTCGGCACCCGGCTGAACTTTAGCACCGCCTATCATCCACAGACCGAGGGTCAAACCGAAAGGGTCAACCAAATATTGGAGAATATGATTAGAGCTTGTGCTCTAGACTTTGGCAGAATGTGGGACAAGAACTTGCCCTATGGGGAGTTCTCCTACAACAACAGCTATCAAGTTAGCCTGTAGATGTCCCCGTTCGAAGCACTTTATGGGCATAAGTGCATAACGCCGTTACTTTGGGATCAGACCGGAGAGTCACAACTGTTTGGGATAGATATATACTAAGAGAAGCCGAAGAGAAAGTCAAGATCATCAGGGATAGATTAAAAATAGCCCAATCCCGATAGAAGAGCTACGCCGATAACCGACGAAGAGACCTAACCTTTGAGGAGGGTGATTATGTCTATCTCCGCGTCACTCCCCTCCGTGACACTCAAAGATTCAACATGAAAGGCAAGCTAGCACCCCGCTACGTCGGACCTTTTCAGATCCTCCGACGGCAAGGAGAGGTGGCATATCAACTAGAACTGCCTCCATCCTTGGCAGGAGTCCATGATGTGTTCCACGTCTCTCAGCGGAAGAAGTGTCTTCGTGTGCCCGCCGAACAGGCCGATCTCCAACAACTCAACGTCCAAGAAGATTTGACCTACATCGAGAAGCCCGTAAAAATCCTGGAGACTAAGGAAAGGGTAACCAGGAGCCATGTGGTTCTCTTCTGCAAGGTTTAGTGGGACAACCACCCCGTTGAAGAAGCCACATGGGAAAAAAGAAGACGAGTTGAAAGCCCAATACCCCGAGCTATTCGAGTAGCATTCCAATCTCGAGGACGAGATTCTTTGTAAGGGGGATAGGTTTGTAATACCCCAAATTTTCAAAGGAATAAAAATATCATTTAATATATTTTCTGGATTATTTATTTTTGGGAAATACCTTTAATACCCTCCTTAGCCTTTTTGAACTAGAACCTAGTTGAAATGACCAAACCAGAGGCTAGAAAATTTTGTATGAGTTCCCAAGGCCAAAATATATTTTTGAGATTTTTTACAAATTTTTATCACCCTTGGAAGTAGCCCAAATATTTTAAACCAATTTCTATGATTATTTTTATTCAAAAAGGAATTGAAACAGTAATGGGCCCTTCCCCCTCTTCTCTCTCCCCCCGGCTGGCCTAGCCCACTCCTCCCCACGCGCCCCGACTGACCAATGGACCCCACCCGTCAGTGAACCCCTCTCTTCGCGCACGCGCCCGACAACCCGACCCCACCTGTCGGTGCCAACCCACCCCTCGCGGTCGAGCCCGACCCCACCCATCAGTCGCCACACCCGTTCACTCGCACCCACTGCCCGGTGGCCCCCACCTGTCGGATCCGTCTTCCCCGCAGGATCCACCCCCAAATCCCCCCCTCGCCGGCTAGAACCGTAATCCCCCTCGGATCCGCCTCGCCAGCCCCTCCCCCATTAATTCGATGCCATTAAACGGTCCCCCACGCTCGGCTGACCGTTTCCCCCTTTATTTCATGCGTCGTTGCCCTGGATCGAGCGCGCGCATGCAAGGAAGGAGCTCGCCGGGGTTGAAGAGAGGTTTTACTCTCGGCCGCCCCCGATTGCGCCCCCTCTGCCCCCACCGATGACTCTATTTAAACCCCCGACCACTCCCTCGTCCAGCCCACACGCCCGAACGCATTGAGAACGAACCAGAGCACCTCAATTCGTTTTTAACACCTCACCGCCGTCCGCACTCCGGTCACTGCTCGCCGTCGCCGGTGACCTCCTCCGCCCTAGGTGACCGCACTACCGTGACCCCAAGCGCCACCCCGACCTCGGCCACCACTCCGTCGTCAACGAACCCCACCGGAACGCCACCGCCGACGAGGACCCGAACGTCTTCGCCGCCTCCGCTCGTCGCCGGCCATACCCCGTCGACCTCGGACCACCGCAACGGTACCCCCGTGTTCCCCTTAATGCCTTCTTTCCATTTCTAGGCATAGTTTTGACCTCCGTCATTCGCCGTGGCCCCTAGCCCGCTCGCCGTCGCCGGAGAAGACGACCGGCGTGGGTAAACTACCCGTGCCGTGTTGGATTCATCCCCAGCCGCGCGATCGCGATCCAACGGCTGGGATTAAACCCATCCCTCGGTTTAATCTGGCTCGTCAGATCCAAGCGAAGCGGTACGATTTAATCTGAGCCGTCCATTTCTATTTAAAACCCGCATTTGATCTGATCCGCACGATGCATACCGGTTCGACCTTTTAATCTCGCGCGTCCGTTTTCATTTAACTCCCTCGCCTCGCCCGTGGCCGCCCGATCGCGATCCAACGGTGGATCTTGATCCGGCGCACGCGCATAGTGCACGGGTGCACGGTGGACTCGGCTCGTCATGGACCGACGCCTGTATTAGGATTTAAATTAATTTCCAGAAACTATTTTAAACTTATAAAACTCATACCTAGCGCATTTTATCTCCGAAAATTATCATTTCAATTCCAGAAAATTTATAATTTTACCCTCTACATGTTAATACAATAAAAACAGTATGTCTACTTTGGATATTTCATTCTTATTTAATAAAGTATTCAAATGCTCTTTAGGGTAAATTTCAAATTGATTCATTTCAATCTCAACAAAATTTATCTTTTATTATTTTCCTGTTAATACAATGAAACCACTAAGTTTACCCTGAACCACTTATTTTAAATCATTTAGAAAACATAAAATAAAATTGTTCACATTTATAATCTCTTTTATAAAGGACAATATTTCATTATGGTTCATTTTAAATATTCATAAATGAATTTCAGAAACTTAACAACTTTATTTTCCTTAAATTAACCCAATCAAAACCTATATGCCTGTTGTGTGGATTTTGTATTATTTATTGAATGTTATGTTTATTACTTTTGTCAAAAAGACTACAACGCCGCCGATGAGCCGGAGTACTTCCCCGAAGTCCCTCCCTCACCTTTTGTTGAACAAGGCAAGTCACAAAACCAATCTTTTGAGCATATTGAACCCATGTTTTATAAGACTATCGCTAAGACACATAGGATATACATGCATTAGTCAAATGGAACCCTTACAGTATATTTATTTAGGATCCCCCGACCTTGATGTGCAACCCAAGCCATGCTATCTAGCCTAAACTCCTTGTCACCATATGATTAGTACTATTAGCTAGTGTCCAATGTATTGACACGATTGCTATAAGATTAAAAATGAGTCGTAGCAACTTGGTTCCACTATATGATCCCCGTTATCCTTATCTTTGGAATTTGTTGGTGATAGAGTTTTGGTTGTGAGTGTATGCATGGTGGGTTCCGGGTGCAAGCTAGGGCATTGGTCGGTAGCACCCGGGGCACTATAAGGACCGGTCTGCGGGATCCGTTGCAATACACTTCCGTACTAACCACAAGTCTAATGGGTAAGTCCTAACTAAGGTATGGAGTGTTCCAAACCAAGGCCACCATTTAGAGATGGGTCAAGCAGCACCTGCGGGTGGCTTGTACCGACGTGGTGCAAAAGGGGGTGCGACGTTAGCTGGGATGCGGCCCGGCGCACCGGCGAAACCTAGAGCGGGTGGTTATCGCTTGGAGCATTTCATGCTGAGGTTTTGGCACGAGTTCCCATGGTATGGGTCATCTCGTTACACTTTGGTGTTTGGGATGAGTGCGTGCCTTGTGGGTACAGTAGTACACCTCTGATCAGACTCATAGATCTTTTCGAAAAGCCGAGCCCACGGTCAAGGGCGGGTTGCATGACATCCCACAGTTAGTTTACTTTTGGAATGGATGTGCATGATGGTTTGACATGTAAGGACTGTTGTGCGAGGAGGGAAAACGTACTCCTCGAGTTAGATGGTATTATTGATGTTCATGTTTATTATTCCACATGGTAAAATTTGACTACACTAAATGCAATAACTAAAAATGTACTTTTCCGCACTTTTAGCCATTATCCTTCCTTTGTTATTATCTTGCATTATTACTTGCATTTGCGGTGGCTTGTTGAGTACTTTTGTACTCATACCCGTTGGACACACAATTCAGAGGATGCCTACTACGAGGATGGTCTGGAGTAGCGACCTAGTCAAGAAGAAGATCCTGAAGAGGGCGTTCGTCATGCTTTTTGTTGGGGGAAAATACTCCATCTTCGGGGTTATTTCTGTAACAGGACAAAGGCAGGTGATTGAATCAAAGGTTTCCAACATGTAACTCTCGGAGTACATTGGATCAAGTTCGAAGTATGGACGTGAACTCTAGTTCAGAGTATATCTTCGAACTTGGACTCTTCCGAGAGCCTTCCTGCCAGCTAGGATGGAAGACTTATCTTCTTTCTCATTAGATTAGTTTTTTTACCATTTTAGCCCTATTAAGGGTACCGAATAGTTTCCACTATGTCAGTTGTAACAAAGGGATAAAAGGGTCTTTTCCTTAATGTTTGGGCCTATAAATACCCCCCGTTTTACCCTGTAATGAGGACCGAATACAAGTTATTCAATACACATCTTCGAACTATTTGAGTTATTATCCACTCGGAGGCTCGAAATAGTTTATTTCGCAAACACTTTGTTTGTTAGTTTCTAACTTCTCGAAACCTGTTAGCGCAATATTTTACGCCAACAGTTGGCGCCGTCCGTGGGGAACCTAGTCCAAAAAATTTCGTTCTCTACCAAGTTCTCAAACCATGCCTCCCAAGTGGAGTGCAGGTGGTAGTCCTACTCGGAGGTCCCCTCGGACCTCCGGAGCAAGATCTTCAAACACAGTTGAGGTCAGAGGACATTAGACGTTTCCTCCACCTCAAACTCCAGTAGGGATTTCCCTTCCTCGAGCATACGGAGTTCCTCCCCCAACTCCATCTATACTTTGGCCAGCCGGAGTCCCTCTTCCACCTCAAGTTCCACTTCGAACAGATGCGTACAGTTCTCAAGACCCGGAAGGTCCTTCCGGAGGAGATGAAGATGCTCTTGGTGATATGGCCGCTCAAATGGCCAGTCTACAAGCTGAAGTAGCAAGGTGGCGGCAAGAAGCCGTAGATAGGCTTCGTTCTCAGGCCACCCCAGTCATCCCCGAAGTGCCTGAAGACGACAAACTTCCTTATCCCGAAGCACCGGAGAACACTTCCTTCGACACCGAATCTCCGCTGCATCCTGAGTTGCAGAAAGTGCGCTTCGACCCTAAGTTCAAAACTTCGAAGCTTTGTAAATATTCCGGAGATGAAGATCCTAGAGAGTTCGCCCGCTCTTATGCATTAGCAATTGAAGCCAGTGGGGGAGTGCGAGACACTATGGCCAAATGTTTTCCCCTAGCTCTCGAAGGAGTGGCACTACAGTGGTTCTGGTCTCTGAAGCCAGGATCAATCAGATCATGGGGGGAGTTGAGGAAGAAGTTCGTGAGCAACTTTCAGGGTACCTTCGTACCCCCAATGTCAACAGGAAGTCTTTTCCAGGTGAAGCAGCTCCCCAGAGAGACTTTTAGACAGTATTTCAAGCGCTTCGCTCATACAAAGTCACAAATTCGAGGGTTTACTACGTCTTCTGTAGTTGACGTAGCTCAAGAGGGAGTTATTCATGCGGGCCTCCTTGATAAACTTCATAGGAAAAAGATATCTTCTGTTGCTCATTTGATGTCTTATTTCGAGGAATATGCAAGGTCAGAAGAGGGGTGGCTTTGGAGAACTGCTGCAACTCCATCAATACTGCAAGAAGTTAAGTTGGAAGTGAATACTTCAACATAGCCGCAAGGGCCTAGCTTCGAAGCTCAGCACGACAGGCGTCGGGGGCAAAAGCATTCTCGTTCAGAAGTTTTGAACATTGCACCCCCACAGAAATTTGCCCCAAGGGCTCCGCAGCCTTCAGGAAGCAAGACCAGCAGCTGGAGGCTTCCAGGGAAACTGGCTGGCAAAGCCCAGGCCTTTTTCTGTTGTGTCCATGGTGAGAATCGGAGTCACGCGACTGATGCGTGCAAATCTATACTTGCTTTAAGAGGAGAGTACATGGAAAGAACTTCTGGTCGAGGCACTACTGACCGAGTTCCAACCAAAGTGCGTCCGGAGCCTGTCCAGGCTGTGGCACGAATAGAGAACTTCGACCCTACAAGACGGCCTCCGGTGGTCAATGTTATGCCACCTCCGAAGAAGGAAGATGGACAAGATCGAGGGAAAAGAGTAGTCCTCCCCATCTCTGGAGGAGGGACCCTCGGAAGTATGTCGAAGAGGCAGAGAAGAGAATATGTTAGAGAAGTGGGCCATATTGAAACCTCTTCGTCTGCAGCTGCTATGCCCGAATGGTCCCATGTGCCGATATCTTTTTCTGCAGATGATGCAGCTGGTATAAAGTTTCCACATGCAGACCCACTCGTCATCACTACCGACATAGCAGGGACTGAGGTCTGGAGAGTGCTAATCGACGGAGGGAGTTCGGCAGATATTATCTTTGTCCAAGATTTTGATCAACTCTGCATCTCCAGGAAGCATCTTCTCCTAGCAGCCCGTCCTTTGCAAGGCTTCGCAGGACCCCCTCTCGATGCCCTCAGCCAAATTGGCCTGAAAGTTACTTTTGGAGAGGGGGTACTGGCTAGGACGGAGGAAGTGATTTTCGATGTTGTGGATGCCCCATATGCATACAATGTCATATTCGGAAGGGGCAAGCTGAATCAATTCAGAGCTGTGGCGCATCATAATTACCTGTGTATGAAGATAACCACACAGGCGGGAGTGTTCACTGTTTTCGGAGATCAGGCCACCGCACGAAGAGCAGAGTATGGTCATGGCCCTCCTCTTGACCTGAGACAGGTGAACAGCGTGCAAGATAACCCAGAGGATTTCTCTACTCCTAGCGAATATTCGAAGAAATCCTTCCCAAGGCCAAGCCCTGAAGGAGAGATTGCAACGAAGGTTATTGTCAAACATGGCAAGGAATATTCATTTCAATTGGCAAAGACTTGCCTCCAGAAGTCGCTACTTCGTTAGAGAAAGTAGTTGAGGAGAATTTAGATGTCTTTGCTTGGTCTGATGAAGACATCACCGGAGTCAGTCGGGATATTATTGAACACAGTTTACTTGTGAACCCGAAGGCTCGGCCTGTTCGGCAAGGACTCCGGAAGCTGTCTACAGAGAGAGCTATCCTTGCCAAAGACGAAGTGGAAAAGCTGCTGAAGGCTAGGATTATCAGAGAAGTGGCTCATACGGAGTGGTTAGCCAACCCAGCCTTCGTTAGGAAGAAATCTTCCGGGAAGTGGCACATGTGTATTGATTTTACATTTCAATTAGGTCGCAATGTAGAGGCCTATATGCATGATATTGTAATAAAGAGTGCTTTAAAGCACCAACATAGCCTAGACTTAGCAGAAACATTCAATAGCCTTCGGGCATGTGGGATCCGTCTTAACCCCGAAAAATGTATCTTCGGAGCGCAGGCTGGAAAATTGTTAGGGTATCTAGTTTCAAGCAGAGGGATCGAAGCTAGCCCCACTCAGATAACTGTGTTGCAAAGGATGGCTCCCCCGGAGAATTTAAAGCAAGTGCAAAAGTTGACTGGTCATCTTGCAGCACTTAGCAGGTTTTTGGCAAGGTCTGCGGAGAGAAGTTTGCCCATTTTCAAAGCATTGAAGGGGTACGAAGATTTTGCATGGACACCGGAGTGTCAAAAGAACTTCGAAGATATTAAGAATTATCTTAGTAACCTCGCTACACTCATGGTGCCTATTGCGGACGAAACCCTACTCCTCTACCTTGCAGCTATTGACTCTACTGTCAGTGCAGTCCTTGTCAGAGAGGTTGATTTCAACGGAAAGTTGGTGCAGAATCCAATTTATTTTGTGTCCGAAGCATTGTCTAGAGCAAAAACAAGATATTCCGAGCTTGAGAAATTCACTTATGCTCTGATAATGGCTTCGAGGAAGTTAAGGCATTATTTCTTGGCACATAATGTAATTGTACCAACTTCATATCCTTTGGGAGATATGCTCGGAAGTAAGGATTCTACAGGAAGAATTGGGAAGTGGGCCGTTGAGTTGGCACCCTTCGGCATATCCTTTGTGGCAAGAACAGCAATTAAGTCACAAGTGTTGGCGGACTTCATGGCAGAATGGACTCCCCCTGCAGCATGGGCTCTAGAGAAGCCAAGTGAAGGGATTTGGACTATTTACTCCGATGGAGCTTTCCAAGCATCTGGAGCAGGCGTCGGAGCAATGATAATTTCGCCTTCAGGGCAAAAGGCAATGTACTCCGCAAGACTCAACTTTAAGTCTACCAATAATACGATGGATTATGAAGGAATTTTGCTAGGACTTCGGAAGGCACGTGCTTTAGGAGCTACAAGGGTTGTTATTAAAACAGATTCTCAAATTGTAGCAGGGCACGTAGACAAGAGCTTTCAAGTTCGGCATCCATAGCTTGCAAAATATTTAGAGGAGATCCGTAAGATTGAAGCAGCATTTAAAGGGATTTCCATTCGGAGTATACCCAGAACAGAAAATGTGCAAGCTGATATCTTGGCAAAAGCTGTAGCCGGAGCTATGGACATTCCAGAAGAGGCTTTTTATGAAGAACTCAGTACACCTTCGGTACCATAGATCCCTTCTACGGAAGTCCTTTGCATTCCATGTACAGATTGGCGAAGTTCAATTATGGAATTGTTGCAAGGAGAAGCAAATATGTCCGAAGGGTCACAGCTTTCGAGGTTGAAACTCAGAATTCGGAATTATCATATAATCAACGGTATTTTGTACAAGGCCGGAGTATGTTCCCCTTTGCTCCGTTGTATATCTCAAGCCGAAGGTTAAGAAATTCTTCGAGAAATTCATGAAGGACTCTGCGGTAGCCATTTGGCCCCTCGAGCTTTGGCAGGAAAGACACTTCGCCAGGGGCTTTATTGGCCTACAATAGTAGCCGATGCGGAGAGCTTAGTCCGCACTTGCCAAGGATGTCAGTGGATGGGACGAAGAAGTCATCGCCCACCAACAACTCTTCAAGTCATTGCTCCAGTATGGCCCATGGCCAAATGGAGCATGGATCTTATTGGCCCCTTCCCAGTAGCAAAAGGAAATTTGAAGTTCGCAGTGGTAGCAATCGAGTACTTTTCAAAGTGGGTCGAAGCAGAGCCCCTAACAGCTATCACTTCGAATAATGTACAAAAATTCTTCTAGAATAATATCGTATGCCGGTTCGGAGTGCCTCGGCAGCTGACAGTTGACAATGGAACACAATTCGATGCAGAACCCTTCGGGAAATTCTGTGAAGATCTAGGAATCCAATTATGTTTTGCTGCAGTAAGACATCCTCAGTCTAACGGAGCTGTTGAAAGAGCTAATGGTAATATCTTGTAAGGGCTGAATCGAAGAATAGTGGGATTGGCAAAAGGACTGTGGACCGAAGAGCTCCCAAAAATTCTATTGTCCATTCAGACAACTCAGACAAGGTCTACGGGTTTCACTCCTTTCAGACTATTATTCGGAGATGAAGCTATGACGCCAACGGAGCTTAAAGGAGGATCCCTTCGCAGCACCGAACCGGAAATAGAAGCAGAAAGGCAAACTTCGCTTGATTTAACAGAAGAGACAAGACGTCGAGCTATTGCCAATTTGTCAAAGTATCAGAAGCAGACGAAGACTTGGTTCGACCCGATGGTCAAGATTAATGAACTTAGGCCGGGTCATCTCGTTTTGCGAAGTATTGTAGCGGTAGGGAAATTAGGAAATAAGTGGGAAGGTCCATACAAATTATAATTACATAATGAAAAATCGGTGTCTATACCGAGAAGGAATCGAAGACCCCTTTGATCTCTAGAGCTATTGCTAAGGTTGAAACGACTAGTTCCAGAGCCGGGAGTTCTAACAACTTTACGTTTAACTCTTCTACCTCCATTCAAAGCTCTAAAATCTTTATGTTCTTGTTGAAGCTCGGCCCAAGTTCGGAGTCGTTCGGAGCTCCTTTCCCAGCTTCCAAGTTCTTCAGGTTTTTCCCCTGAGCTTCAGCAATACCTTCATCTTCGGACCACGCAATGTCTTCAGAAGATGAAGTTTCCAAGTTAACTTCTTTTTCTTCCTCTTTAATATAAGATAGTATATCTTTACATACTTAGGGCGCAATTGCACTGGAGCTATCTCGAGGAACTAAAAATCGGGGTCACTTGTGAAGTTTTAAAAGATCGAAGGTAGCCCATAGCAGGCAGAGTTCTTCGTTAATGCTTAACACTTCGATATCATCCATATGAGGTGAAGCCTAAAAACACGATAAGCAAATTTTCATTCATAATGTATGAAAAATACGATTCTTTACATAGTTAGGATCCTAAAGCAAATCTAGACCTGTGGGTTTGGCGGAGGCTGGCTGCTCGAAGCTTGCGACCGAGCTTGCTTCTGGCGTTGCCCTTCATCAATCCAAGCCTTGATCGCAGTACGACCTTCGGCTCTCCATGAAGCTTGGAAGGCTTGCGTAGCACCGGCCACGTCTTCAGAAGGATTAAGAAGTCGGCTGTCGTCGAAGGTAATGGGAGTCGCCCCTGCATTCGGAGTTATAGATATTCCCAGATCTTCGTAGTAGCAAAGTATGCCGAGAGCAGCCACTTGTCCAGAGATTTCTCCGTACCGAATGCCTGTTGTCTTCATCGTCTTCGCAGCTCCTTGGATCATTTTTAGCCATCGTAGCAGGGAGACGTTGTCATTTGAAGGAAGTGTCCCAGTAGTACTGAAGTACTCTATAACACCTAGGAGTTGGTTCATGATCTCCGCAGCTACCTTCTCCGACGTCAGCTTGTCTTCAAGTAAAGCGTCCTTCGCCGAAGTCAGCTCCTCTACCACAGAGGAGAGCCTAGCTGCCTCCGTAGCTAGAGAATTTTTCTAGGTAAGCAGGTTGCTAGCCTCCTCTGCAGCTTTGGCTTTTTCCTCTTGGAGCTTGACAAGTTCAGCCCCCGCCATAGCATGCTCTGCCCGCATCTTTACTATTTCCGCCCAAAACACAGTTTGTTTTGCTTCGAGCTTTTTATTTGCAGTTTCCAAGCTCTGTATGGCCCTTCGATCCACTGAAACCATGTTGTCTAAGTGGGAAACCCGACCTTCGGAGATATTAAGATTTCGCTGAAGAGCAGTATTTTCCTCTCGAAGGCGAAGCCTTCCGCGCTCGTTTGAAACAGCCGCAGCTCGGGCCAAGACAATGTGCTGCAAAGAAGAAAAAGCAAGGTGAGAAATTATTTGTAGGTGAGATTAATTTTGTTTTGCAGATATTCATACCTGGTATGCTGCACGCTCCATGGCGGCGTTGAGCTCTGAACCCTCAGCTTCGCTCAGGATGGCTACCAAGTCTGTCTCCCCGACTTCACGGCTAGCTCGATCCAAAGGCTAGAGCAAAGTCCGAAGTCTGGTTCTTCGCTCCAAGAAAGGAGCTAGAAGAGGGAGCATAGATAAAGCCCTCTGATCGTCTTCGTTCGGGGAGGGGTCGGAGCGCTGGGCCGCATCCTCAGGAACTTCGGCAGACTGGCCCCCCTCTGTAGATTGGCTTCCGTCTATTGACTCAGACAGAGTTAATCCTGAACTCGGAGCAGGGAGAGGGTCCACCTTGCCTTTACCTTTTCCAGGTCCCATTTGGGCGACTTCTGGAATTGCCTCCGAAGTTCCTGAGGTTTCAAGAGTTGTATCTTCAAGACGAACCTCTTCCGTAGGACCGGACCCTGTTGAAGCAAAGGTATTATGCATTGTATAATTTTGCAGGGAAAAAGAACAAAGATATTATGCAAAGTTTACCTCCGAAGTCTTGTCGGTGGGTGAGCATTGGGCTGCTTGGAGGGTCAAAGGCCACCCCAAAGTCTTCGTCGGAGTCAAAATTCAAGACTGAAGCTTCGACTGTTGGAGCCTCTTTAGGAGCTACAGTCGTTGCTTCGTCCGGAATCGGGGTTGATCCTGTAGCAACTTCGATTCCACCTTCATTCATGGGGCCTTCACGCGACAAGTTTTCCTGAGCAGTCGAAGTCTCAACCCGCCCAGGGCTGTTCGGAACCTCCAGCATGTTTGCAGCATTGCCGGTTCCCGCATCTGCTTGGGCTTCATCCTTGTCAATTAGGTCGACGAGCATTCTACCTTCATCCTCCGAGGAATCGGAGACCGAAGCTATCGGACTTGAAGGAGCCGCAGTTCTTGGCTTTCGAGCTACCTTCTTTGATGGAGTCTTGGCAGAGGTCGAAGCTCCAACCTCCGCCTTCCTTTTTCTTAGGCCCTTGCTCTGAAGGCACCCAATCCAAAAGAGGAGGGGGAACAACTTCGAGTAACCCCCATACTCAGTTGTACCGTTCCCAAGTACCCACTAACTTCTTCCTCCATTCTTTCTCAGCCGGAGTCGGGATGCCCAGAATTTTCTCCGAAGCTCGCACAATTTGCTCCGAAGTCATAGGAGCTAGAGAGGCTGGAAGATAAGTTGGCATTAGTTATTTCTTCAAATAAGTATATATGAAACATGTTGTTTTCGAAGTTACCTGCAGGTCTTGAGCTCGAAGAGATCTTTCGGAGGCTGTCCTTCGGATCTTCCTCGAAGGTGATAGGCTAGTTGGCCATCAGAGGGGGAATCTAAAGTCTGATGAACTCCTCCGCCAGATCCCGCATACTTAGGCGATGAGTAATGCGTTGAAGTAGGCTAAGGCGAGCTCCGAGCTGGCCTGGATCCGCGTGGACAAGGGCTTCCCTTCGAAAGTTTATGTCTTGTAGGGGTCCAGCTAGGCGGCTTCCTGCCCCAACTTCGGCGTAAAACCACCGAAGGATCCAATCCGTATACCATCTAGCATTGATGGCCTTGGCTGGAAATCGAAGAGCGTACTCATCCCAGAGCCGGAAGTTAATACTCGCGAAGGCCACCACCATCTTCTCACCTCCGGGGCTTACGAAGGTCTTGGGCTGGCAAGAAGCTCGGTGCAGGGCTACGAAGATTTCTGCTCTTCCTTCGCAGCCTTCAGGCCGCAATGCCCATTCGAAGATGGAGAGACGTGCTATCGCGTTCGGAGAGAGTTGGGGGAGAATAACATGGAATAAATCCAGGACCTCAGCTAGGAAGTCGACAGCCAGAAGCCCTAATCCTGCTTCGAAAAAGGCTTCGAAGACAACCACTTCTCCGGGCCTTGGCGAAGGAATAGCTTCTTTTCTAGGTTTGTGAATCACAATCTCCGAACTAATCTTTCCTTCTATCGCTGCTGCGAGCGACTCCCTCTTGCAGGTTGAAGGTCCCAACTGGTAAGATTGGTCCGCATACTTCGACGACGCTGGAAGGAGATCGTGAGGACCAACATCTTGAAGATTTCTTCCTGGCGCTGCCACTGGTGCTGCTACCGCTGCTGCCAGAGTTTCCATCGATGAAGCCACTGCTGCCGATGCAGCCGCAGCCTGTTGGCGAGCAAGGGCTCAAGCCACCCTAGGGACCTTGAAACTGGTCTTTGCCATGGACTTGCTCTGGTTGCTCAAGGAGGAAGATGGGGATTAGGGTTTGTTTGCAATAAAGCGGTGAGAAGAGTACTCGAGAAGGGGCTGGGCCCTTTATTTATAGCCCAGGCCATGATTTTTTACGTTTGTATCTGTCGTTTCGCATTCTTAACCGTTATATTTTTGCGGAATTGACGCATCGTGTAACTTCTGTTAGAAGAAAAAAGCCAACGACTATTTCTTCTAAGTCTAAAAAAGCTTTCAGACTCCTCAAGTTAATTCTAAGGTAGTTCGAATGTAACTTTCTTAGAAGTTGATTCGAAGTTATGCATCTCCATGTATTTCGGAGGTGGATTAAATCTATTAACCCCTGCGCATGATTATTTTTCTTACGTATACTGCTCTCCTAATGTTACAGATCTAGCGGAGAAGCATATTCGAGGGGCTACTGTTGGGGGAAAATACTCCATCTTCTGGGTTATTGCTGTAACAGGACAAAGGCAGGTGATTGAATCAAAGGTTTCCAGCATGTAACTCTGGGAGTACATTGGATTAAGTTCGAAGTATGGAGGTGAACTCTAGTTCGGAGTATATCTTCGAACTTGGACTCTTCCGAGAGCCTTCCTGCCAGCTAGGATGGAAGACTTATCTTCTTTCTCATCAGATTAGTTTCTATGCCTTCCGAGATGCATAAATAGTTTAATACTATGGGGCAAAGATGTTCTATGCCCGAAGCAGCTCCCATAAAGGCTCCAGTACAAAAGCATGCGGGCTCACTTTCTGTTGATAAATGGACCTACGGAGACGAGGATTATATCGAATACGAACCAGGCAAACCATTATTACCCCAAGGAGTACTTAAGAGTATGCCTTGGATGATGAAAACATTTCATGACTGGTAACTCGAAGCGTCTTCATTAGGAGTAACACAAATAGAACTGAAGGTTCCACAAGAAATATTCAACTGCCCAGAGTTTAAGCTTGCACTATTTTTCGACGACTTCCATCGGATGTTTCGTCTGAAGTGAACCGACATCACAAGCATGATGCTCTGGTGCATGTAAGTACTTTATACTTTGTCAATACAAAGCAAACATAAATAATGTCTTATATTGACTATTGTTTCATAACATATGCAGTTGTAATTCATGTTGTGATGCGTCTAATATGTATGGGTACTTGAACCCGTCATTAATAAGCCAAAGTGTGCTGAACCCGACACTAAACTAGAACGATAGCAAGTACTGGACTGCGGGTAAGAAAAAATTTCAAAGAAAGATGTTCAATAAAGACGAAGACACACTTAAGAAGAACAAAAGGAGTTGTGCCGCGTTGTATATTGCGCGGTGCATGGATCAATGGAAGGACAGAGAAATGATAAGTGAGGCATATAACTTTAAGTAAGTATACCCACTATATCCACTTAATCACGTTTTATCGATTATGAAACTAACATAATCATATATTACTTCTTTCGATAGTGATCATTGGATTGCACTTCTGATATACCCAAAGAGCTAAGGGTTTATGTGCTCGACTCGCTCGACAAACCCAAAAAAGAATATTAAGATATATTAAATGTTATTCAGAGTGCATACAGATACTACGTGGAAAAGTTAGGTGGCCCACATGATCCACAGAGGCCGAAAGATATGCTTATCAGAACCAACTATCCGGTAATATTGTATTTTTAAATTTCTTAATTCAATTGTTAAAGCCAAACTATATATCGTTCTAACTTTGTCTATTTTTAAGTGTCACAAACAATCTCTTGGTTCCGTGCATTGCAGCTATTATACTTGTGATTTCATGAGCAATAACTTAGGAAAGTTTGGGCGGACAGTATCTGAGGATACTAAAGAAGTAAGTTGATTTCTTGTGTGTTAATCTAATATAACTTGCAGTGTATGTACTTATATTTTACGTATGCAGGCGTCAGGTCCATCAACCGTTGCCCAGAAGAGCCAACTCTCAGAATCACAAATGTATGAAATCGTATCAAGGATGTGCCGCTTCACGATGCATGAGATTCTTCATGAGCTTGGAGCATTTTTCGATCATGAGAGTGAAGTGGCCAAGCATCCAACTCTGTATGATTGGGCCAGAAGAATGAAAAGGCAAACCAAGATATGAGTTGGCCTTCCAAGAAAACATAAACCGCATGAGCATGTATTTGTGAAACAATGGTTAATTTTGAAATTTTGATAGATGTAAACTTTTTAGACTTGATGTGTGATGAAATGTAAATTTGTAAATTGATGAGATGTGTTGTTGTTGTTGCTGTGTATGTCGATGGCTGTGTGAAGCATATAATGTAAACTTTGTAAATTTTTGTAAATTGATGAGATGGATGGTTGTTGTGTTGATGTGTTATTGTTGTGGATGTGTATGTGGATATGTGGATGTTTTGCTGCTGTGTATGTGGATGGCTGTGTGAAGCATATAATTTCTGTGTTTTGGTTTGTGGGATCACAACATTCTGTGTTATGGGTTATACACAGCAGTGGCGGGCAGATGAGGTCAGCGCGCCCGTTACTGCTGTTGACACAGTGGTGGCGGGCGCGCTAACATCATCTGCCCGCCACTGCTATTGATAACAGTAGTGGCGGGCAGATGAGGTCAGTGCGCCTGTTACTGCTGTTGACACAGTGGTGGCGGGTGAGCTGACCTCATCTGCCCACCACTGCTGTTATCAATAGTAGTGGCGGGCAGATGAGGTCAGCGCGCCCGCCACTGCTGATGACATAGCGGTGGCGGGCACTCTGCCTGCCACTGCTAACCAGGGATAGTAGTGGCATTAGAGCAGTGGCGGACTGGATGCCCGCCACTATAGGTCACTTTGTAGTAGTGTGGGTTGTGTTTCGAGCTTAAAAAAAGGTTGGATAACCAAAACTTTTTAGAAGTTAGCCAAGTTCTACAGCAGGCTCTGGTCCAAGAAGGTCGGGCCAAAGATAAGAAATTTATTAAGACATTTAGCAAGCCTAGGGCCAAAATCCACATCATGGAACGCTCCGATGAGGAGGATTCGACCGACATGTACGAAGCCGAATGGGTCTGGAACACTAAAAACAAACCCTTCACCTGCTCCGAGTTACGACCATCCCCAACAAAGAATCGACTCAATGAGGTCAAGTACTCGTTTGATGTCACTAAGTGTGACAAAATATTTGACTTTCTCTTAAAAAGCCAGCTTCTCAGGTTACCTAAAGGTCAAGTCATTCCACATGCCGACGAGTTAAAGAAACATCCATAATGTAAGTGGCATGATTCACATTCTCATAATACTAATGATTGCAATGTTTTTCGACAGCAGATACAATCGGCCATAGAAGAAGGATGATTGAAGATAGACCATGATCCAAAGATGAAGCTGGATAAAGACCCTTTTCCAGTCAACGCCGTTGACCTCGGCGAAAAGAAGGTATTGATTCGGCCAGAACAGGCCGAGTCGGCTAAAGGGAAAGAAGTAATTATTGGAGAACCGTGCACTCGCACACTCGTACCAAAGAACCCCGAGGTAGGAGTGTGGAAATAGAACATCAATACCCCTTCGGCTAAGGCTCGCAAGAGGCCGAATGTAACATATAACATGCTGTTAAACAAGCATCAGAGGAGAGCCAAAGAAGCAGGTCCGCACGCTAAGCTGAAACAGCCGAAGGGTCCAAGACCATCGAAGGGTAGCTTCGGTCCGAAGCTGGTGAACCCTCCGCACGAGGGCTTCGGGCCACAATGGCCCAAGGCTAAAGCTGAAGAGTGCGAGCATGCGGAGGCCAGAGTCAGGGAGTCCGAAGCCATAACTATCAGAGTTGGGTCTCAGGAAGTCCCAATCCCGAAGACTCTGTCACCGAGTTCTGACGGAGGTAAGCCGCACGCTTCGGCCAAGCTCCACGCCGAAGCTTGGTTCGATCGGCCGAATGAGGCCGATCCATTCGACGGGGTTAGCAACAAAGCCCCCTTCGAACATAGGGTACCCGAGGCCAAAGGGCATACTTCGGCCAGAACTAACAGAGGTCGAACAGTAGCTCCAGGCACCAAGCCGCAGCCATCTTGGGCACCTCCGGGCATGTCCAAATCACAGAAGAGACGCCTACAAAGACTGCGGGCACAGGAGATACGCGAGAAGGTGGCTGAGGCCAAGCGCGATGCTATCATCGAAGAGATCCGCCCTCGGCAAGCCACAAAACAGGTATGGAGAGAGAAGCCGGTTGAGATAACCAACCCGGCTCCTAGTCCAAGTGACGACGAGGATGACATGCTCGATGACGACTACTCGCCCGTCTCTGAGGGACCCGCACCCCAGGCGATCGACATCAACATCGTCACATTACCTGCCGAGTTCGCCCTACCATGGGACGAGGCCGAGGTCGCTCAGTTGAACCTCGGTCCACGCAGCAACATCTTCGAGAAGCCTGAGGACTCGGCTCGCCATCTAAAGCCCCTCTATGTCAGAGGCCATATCGATGGGAGGGCGATCTCCTGGATGCACGTCGACGGCGGCGCCACTGTTAACCTAATGCCTTATTCATTGTTGAAGAAACTTGGCAGGGATGAAGATGACCTAAAGAAGACTAACTTGATGCTCAACAGCTTCAACGGCGTGAGCTCCGAGGCCATGGGATTACTCTCCATGGAGTTGACAGTGGGCAACAAGACACTGCCGACAGCATTCTTTGTCGTCGACGTACAAGGTAACTATAGCGTGTTGCTCAGGCACGACTGGATTCACGTGAACTGATGCATTCCCTCTACTCTACACCAGTGCTTAGTACAGTGGGATGGCGATGAAGTGGAGGTCATCCCCACGGATACTTTGGCCCAAGTAGCTTTGGCCGATGTGTCGGTTTACGCCGTCCATAACAAAGTGGAGTGTCTATCAGGTAGAGATCTTTCAGATTATGACTTTGTTAGTGTATCCAGAGGACGGTTTGTACCAGTGTATGTAAAGACGGCTAGAGTAGCATGGCTATTTTTGTATTAGTGGTCATGTCTAGCAAAATCAATCTAGATTGGCTAAAGTCTCGTGTGGAGCAGTATCGGTCTAATAAAGACGGTATTGCCGAAGCCATCGAGGACTTTAGCGAGGTAGAAAAATTAGGACAAGGCTTTGCGTCGGCCGATCCCTTGGAGGAAGTTGATATAGGTAATGGTAGCATCCCAAGGCCGACTTTTGTAAACCAACATTTGCAGCCCGATGAAAAGGCTGAAGTAATAAAGTTACTTCTGTCGTATGTCGATTGTTTCGCATGGGAATATAGCGAAATGCTAGGGCTAAGCCGCGAGCTTGTGGAGCATCGGCTGCCCATCAAATCCGGGTTTAGGCCTTATAAACAGCCTCCTCGTCGCTTTAATTCGACCGTCTATGACCGAGTTAAAGAAGAAGTGGAGCAACTACTCAAGGCTGAATTTATTAGGCCATGCAGGTACGCGGAATGGGTTGCTAACATTGTACCTGTAGAGAAGAATGGGAGCGGCAAGATATGGGTATGCATCGATTTCAGGGATCTGAACAGAGCCACTCTAAAGGACGAGTATCCAATGTCGATAGCCGACATGCTGATCAACAATGCGTTTGGACACAAGGTACTAAGTTTTCTTGATGGTAATGCCGGTTATAATCAAATCTTTATGGCCAAAGAGGACGTCTATAAGACTGCCTTTCAATGCCCTGGTTTTGTCGGTTTGTTCGAGTGGGTCGTCATGACTTTTGGTTTGAAAAATGCCGGTGCCACGTATCAGCGCGCTATGAACTTGATCTTTCATGACTTGTTAGGGGTCATGCTAGAAGTTTACATCGATGATGTCGTGGTCAAATCGGACGCTATGGGAAACCATTTAGCTGATTTGAAGGTGGCTTTCGATAGAATGCGACAGTATGGGTTAAAGATGAACCCACTCAAGTGTGCTTTCGGTGTGTCGGCGGGTAAGTTCTTAGGTTTCATGATTCATGAGAGAGGCATAGAAATTGATCCTAAGAGACTTGAAAAGATTAGAAACGTTACAGCGCCGACATGCAAGAAGGATGTGCAAAAATTGGTAGGCAAGTTAAACTATTTGTGTCGCTTTATATCCAACTTGTCTGGCAAGATTGATGCCTTTGTCCCCATACTCCGGCTAAAAAACGAAGCCGAGTTCACTTGGGGGGCAAGCCAGCAAAGTGCTTTTGAAAAGATCAAGGAGTGCTTGTCATCACCACCCGTGGTGAGAGCACCCAAGGCCGGGATTCCGTTCCTGCTATACATCACCACTGAAGATGTCGTAATTGGAGCCGTGCTAACCCAGGAGGTAGAGGGAAAGGAGTACATCATCACATTCTTGAGCCGCCGCCTTCTAGACGCCAAAACCAGGTACGCGTTTGTGGAATGATTGTGTTTATCACTTTATTACGCGTGCACTAAGTTACGCCATTATCTTCTCCCCACTACATGTGTTGTCATTTGCCAAACCGATGTGATAAAGCACATGTTACAGAAGCCGATTCTAAGTGGAAGAATCGGAAAATGGGCCTATGCGTTAATTGAGTATGA
Source organism: Zizania palustris (assembly GCA_019279435.1). NCBI lineage: Eukaryota > Viridiplantae > Streptophyta > Magnoliopsida > Poales > Poaceae > Zizania > Zizania palustris. Next base: position 57,741,565 of record JAAALK010000289.1, on the reverse strand, counting down.
CTTGGCCTACGAGCCCCTAAGAGCGATGAAAGGCCAAGTCGTAGCCAACTTTATAGTCGATCATCACATAGATATTAGCTGGAACGATACTATTGCCCTAGTTGAGGTAGTGCCATGGAAAATCTATTTCGATGGTTTGGCTTGCAAGAGTGGCCAAGGTATTTGAGTGGTTCTCATATCGCCTAACGGTATGCGCTTTGAGACCTCGGCCCGACTAGAGTTTTCTTCAACTAATAACCAAGCCGAATACGAGGCTTTATTACTAGGTCTTGAACTACTAGAGTCTGCGGGCGCTAAGCATGTTCACTCGTATGGTGATTCGTTATTAGTAGTACAACAAGTAGCTAAGAATGCTCAATGTTTTAACGGCCTGCTGAATAGCTACTTGGACAAATGCCTAGACATAGTTGACACTTTTGATGATTTCAAAATATCTCACATGTCAAGAGAAGCCAATTCAGTCGCCAATGATTTGGCTCAGCAAGCATCCAGCTATCAAGTCAAGAGAGGGAAATTTTCTGTATTGGAAAAGACGATGTTTGGTCTCACTGCCGAAGCTAGTAATGGACATGAGCACCCTTCGGGTCGAACCCCTCGGGTCACCGAAGACCACCGCACGTCGAAGCCCCTGGATCGGAGTGCTCCGCCCACCGAGGGATCCAGCATGCCAAAGCCTATAGTCCGAAGCCTCTCGGACGGAGAAGGCTCCCCGGGGTCCAAACCCTCCGAAGGGCTTTGGCCCAGCACACTCCGAGCGGCCACCTCGGCCAGGAGCTGGAAGGGCTCGGGGGGCACCCCAAAGCCAGTGTTTTAGAGGTTTTCTCGGAAGGTGTACCAGCGAAGCCCTCTGAAACCTGTAAGGGCGATTGGAGAGTCGTAATCGTCCAGTATTTGAGAGACCCTAGCCGAAAGGTTGATCGGAAGGTTCGGCGGCAAGCGTTCAAATTCGTGTTGGTAGACGACACATTGTATCGCCGAACCATCGACAGTGTGCTGTTGAAGTGTTTAGACCATGAGCAGTCCCAGGTGGCTACAGGAGAAGTCCATGAGGGGCTTTGCGGCACTCATCAGTCGGCCCAAAAGATGAGTTGGATGCTCAAAAGAGCGGGTTTTTATTGGCCGACTATGACTGAAGATTGTTTCAAGTACTATAGAGGGTGTGAGGCATGTGAGAGGTTTGGCAACATCCAGTTAGCTCCTGCCTCATTGCTCAATCCTATTGTCAAGCCATGGCCATTTCGAGGTTGGGGTTTGGACTTCATCGGCCAGATCTACCCTACTTCCTCGAAGGGGCATCGGTTCATGTTGATGGCGACAGAATACTTCACCAAATGCACGGAGGCCGTACCTCTCAAGAACATGACTCATAATGAGGTACGTGATTTTATTTTAAAGCACATCATACATAGATTCGGCATCCCTCAAACTCTTACTACGGATCAAGGTAGTTAATTTGTCTCTAAAGAAGTAAGGGACTTCGCCGAATACTATGGCATTAAGTTGATAAACTCTTCGCCTTACTATGCTCAGGCCAATGGCCAGGCCGAGTCTAGTAACAAAACCGTGATTAGGCTTATTAAGAAGAAAATCGAAGAGTTTCCTAAAAGGTGGCATGAAGTGCTTTCTGAGGCATTATGGGCTTGTAGGATTGCAAAGCACGGTGCCACCAAGGTCAGTCCATATGAGTTGGTATATGGACAAGAGGTCCTTCTGCCTGTAAAGGTAGATCTCGGCTCCTTAAGAGTGTTAAAGAAAGATGGCTTATCGGTTGATGAGTATGAGGCTCTTCTAAAATATAATCTAGAGGAAGTGACCGATAAGAGACTAAGGGATTTAGAAGCCATAGAAGTAGACAAGAAGAGAGTAGCTAAAGCCTACAATAAGAAGGTTAAACCAAAATCGTTTCAAATAGGAGACTTGGTATGGAAGACGATTTTACCCTTAGGCACGAAGAGTCCCAAATTTGGTAAATGGTCACCTAGTTGGGAAGGTCCTTTTAGGATAGCCGAAATCGCTCCCGACAACGCATACGTGTTGGAATCCTTACAGGGAGAGCGGTTTCGAAGAGCTTTAAATGGTAGATACCTGAAAAAGTATTTCCCAAGTGTGTGGCAAATGTCCTAGAAGTGTCAGAAAGCCGATACAAATGGTATCGTCTTCAGCTCATTGTGCTTTTAGTTCACTAGTTCACTAAAAGGAAGGCGACATGTGTTGATAGCAAAAAATGGCATTTATGGCTAGATTGTCAAAATAACAATTTTTGATGATTTAGGACAAAAGTACACATGTCCAGAGTCTGTCTGAAGCCCCACAGGGCCAAAGTTCGTCAAGCTATGGGCTTTGAAAGCCTCTAGCCAGCCCATGGGCTTCGGCCAGGAAGCCTTCAGAGGCCCACGCTGGCCGAAGCCCACGCTACCGAAGCTTCGGCCCGAGGAGCAGGCCTCGACGGGCCTGGCCGAAGCCCACGCTACCAAAGCTTCGGCTCGAGGAGCAGGCCTCGATGGGCCTGACCGAAGCCCACCTCAGCAGAGATGGAGTTGTATTCGTTCCCAACTCAATCTCTATCTCTATCTGGCCCAATTAATAGCAGATTAGATTAGGAGTTAACCCTCTATAAATAGAGAGGCCTGGCCGGCGTGGAGACCCCCCCAACTCAAACTAAACCAAAGCCATGCTTTGATTGCATTTACTTTTACCTTTACTTTTCTGTACCTCTTCGTGGGTTTGCCTGGAAGCCCTCCATCCATCGCTACAGAACAGTGGTAAGCCTTGATACTTCGCCCGTGAAGTCCCCGTTAATCTACGTAACAGATTGCTATCGCCTTATTACTTCTCCTGTGAAGTATCCGCTAATCTGCGTAACAGATTGCTACCTTCGCTACCCATGCAACACTTAGCAAAATTCGGTCCTCAGGCCGAATTGGTACTTCACACTCTTCTGTTGCAGGCTTTGCGCTTTCAGAGCCCCCTTCGCCGAAGGTGTCTGGAGGTGAGAGATCGGTTCCGGAGGTCCCCGGGACACCCTTCGACGAGACCGCAGGCTTTGATAACAGGCTTCGCCAGCAGACTTCGTCTCCCCAGGCTTTGCCGAGACCATATTCCGCACCAGACGAAGTTGCACTCGCGCGTGGCTCTCGTGTCACTACTCTGTAGTTCGCTGCATCGGATATCGCACACCGAACCCCACTATTCGGAGGTGATCACCGCGTCTGGATCCATTTGGAGTCCATCTTCGACCGGATCAGCCTGAACGCTGAAGCACCCTTCGGCGGAGCACTTCGCACCAGACGCCGAAGGTACCCTTCGGCGCACCCTTCGCATCAGGTTTGTTGATTTTATTCTATTTAAACTATTTTTCGGCTAATTGGATTATTTTGTGTAATCTGGTTTCCTAGCGACTCCACCCCCTTATCACTATTAAGGGTAGTCGAAACACGACATCGGTGCCACATCACGCTTAGGCTTGTCCCTATGTATCCGTGCACTTTTGGATCATCGAACTGACCCAAGTGCGGGGCCATGTTTCCGTGTCAACACCTGCCTAGGGTTGCCGGTCAGACCGACCAGTGGACCGCGGTCAGACAGGCCTACGGACGGCGGTCTGACCGGAAGTACAAAAAAGGGTTCGCTAGGGTCTGCCTACACACTACCGATCGGACTGACCATGTGCCACCGGTCGGACCGGCATGTGTCGACGATGAAATTACGACACGGCACATCCCGGTCAGATCAGCCTGTCAACGTCGGTCGGACCGATGATAACAGATCCAATCGCTCGGGTCCTCCGGCGATCGTCTTGCTGTTGGTGCCTTTGCCCGAAACTTCTTGGCGAAGAAGATGAAGAAGAACACAATGCAAAACACCAAAAAAACCAGGGTAATTCGGCCAAGGGACCGACTTACCAGTAAAAACTGATAAAATGATAGAAATCCGTTACGTGGATGAAATGGACGATTCACGAATGAACCGACAAGGACTTACCGTGATTACGACGCGGTGGACGGATGGTTTCTAGTGCAAACCAGCAAAGATGTACGTGCTAAACTAAACCTAGGGAAAGGAAAGTAAATGCGATTCAAGGTAGGTAATAGATTGGATCTATTAGGGTTTTTGGGGAGGCTCTCCTTGAATCAGCCTTGCCTCTATTTATAGAGGTTTGTCATGAGTTCCTGGGGTCTAATCTGAGTTAGACACGGGTTACAAGTCATCCAAAATTAATTAGGGATAAAATGCCCAGAAATCAGCCATTTGGAGTCAGACTCGGGTTGAGCCGGTCGGACCGAGCCCATATGGCCGGTCTGAACGGGCCTACATGGCTGGTTGGATAGGCCTTTGCTAGGTCTTGGCATATTTTTGGTAAAACTACCAAAAAGTGATATTTTGATAATTTTAACAATTAATGCCATTTTTTGCTATCAACAGTAAAAAAACTCCTACATAGTTAGTTTTTTCGAAGCTATATTCCATGCTTACCTCGTCTTTTACAACATATCGTCCTTGCTCGAGCGGCCACAACTTCCCATGACCACGAGCCCATCTAGCTTAAGGAAAAAGTCATGGACCTATGAGATTGCCTTGCGATTTCGAATGCAGGGCTTCAGGCTTGGAAAAAACCCTCCGAGGGGAGCGGAGGAAGAAGGCATCCCTCGAGGTTGAGGTCGAGAAGCTTTGGGCAGAGCAGGTGACCTCTACAGCCAAAGTTGAAAAGCTTTGGAACGAATGGAGGACTTTGGTTGGCGATGTGCAATAGTTGCTCGCTCAGAAGACGGTGCTCGTGACGAGGGCTTATGAACTCGCTACGTCAAACACCAGTCTGAAAGCCACGACAGAGTCCCTCCTTGTAGAGCGGTAAAAATGCGATGGAGTAGCCTCTAAAACTATGGATGTCCTGCGGGGCATCTTGGAGGACTTCGACACATCTTGTCCTACATCCTCCGCTGTGGCGAAGGAGCCCCTGGCTTGCCGGATGAAGTTGATCCAGGTGGCGGCGAAAACGATGGGGACTACCATGGCCAAATATGGAGAAATCTCTGGTTGAGTGGCAACACTCGGGGTCCTCCATCACTTCAAAGATGTTGGCAGCTTTGTCTCACCGAACCCGGGGGTGGCACCTGTTAGCTTTGGAGGGGAGCGCTTGATGTTTCCTTCACCCGGAGATTTTGTGGCTTGGGAAGCCTTCTAGGTAGCCTAGAAGACCGAAGGGCGGGAAGAGGCGAAAGACTAGATCAACAAAGCCCACCGCTAGAGGCTGGCTCAGTCGCAGGCTCCGCCGATGAGTTCAGCAAGCCCCCGTCCTTTGGACCCGAAGGTCTAGCTTCTCCAGGACTCTGTATGTAAAATTCTTATGTAGATCATGTTTCTTATTAAGGAAAAAGACTTCTTTTCAGGGTGTTTTGAATTCAGGGGTTGTTTTGTACTTCAAATAATGATCTCGAGGTGCTAGAATCTAACGAAGGGCTCTATCATTAGTGGGATATTTTCGATGCCCTTAGGCCTGATAGACGCCCTCGATTTTCTATTCCTCATGGAGACCACGGGCAAATTTCTCCCGACGTGTTTAACGAAGTAACCTCTTTTATTAAAGAGGAAGAAAGAGAAGAAGTCGTGGAGCTATCCTCATCGTCATCAAAGCATGTGAACTGGTCTAATGTAGAGTGGTCTGACAGAGAGTGAGGGCTGGCCTCAGCGGAGCCTAGCCTTGAAAGGCTCCAGAGTTGGGTCGAACTCCAGCGAGAGCAAAAATATTGGAGGGCTTTGTAGAAAGGAAAGAGACCTCGGACCAAGTCCACTAAAATAACTAAAAGGAAATAAGTTGAGCTAGGGGCTTCGAATTCTGAAGGGGGTAGTCTAACCCTCGAAAACAAAGCGAGCTCTGGTTTTATCTTGGTTTAGATACCAATTTTTCGTAGAGCCCAATTGTAATCCATATTAAGACATCAGTCATGTAATACAATTTGTAAGAACATGCTTGATCGTGTCTTTACCCCTCGCCCCTTTGAGGAGCCATGATGAAGATCATGGGCCTCATGGCTCTAGATGTGATGAGTGATTGTCAACGGAAGTCAATGAGAAGACGATGAGAAGATGAGACCTGTCGTTTCTGGGCCGCGTGTGACTCAGGTGATGACTTCGTACCTAGGAGTGCTGTTACACATTGATACTGTTGGTCTAGCTCAGGTACGCTCAGTTGGTGGGAAGTGGTACGCGCTTGTGATAGTTGACGACTTTTCTCGATTCTCGTGGGTTATCTTTTTGGAGTCTAAGAATGAGGCTTTCCAGTTTGTTCATGACCTAATTTTGAATCTGAAGAATGAGAACAATGGTCGGATGTGAGCAATTCGCTTTGACAATAGCTCTGAGTTCAAGAACTCTTAGTTCGTCAACTTCTGTAGTGATCAGGGTCTTGAGCACCAGTTTTTTGCCCCTTACACTCCCCCACAGAACGGCGTTGTGGAACGAAAGAACCGTACGCTAGTCGAGATGGCTAGAACGATGCTCAATGAGCATAGGACTCCTAGGCGCTTTTGGGCTGAAGCCATGAACACTGCTTGCTATCTAGCCAACCGCATTTTTCTTAGAGCTTACCTAGGTAAGACTTCACACGAGTTGCGGTTTGGCAGACAGCCCAAGGTGAGTCACTTGCGAGCGTTTGGCTGCAAGTGCTTTATGCTCAAGAAGGGAGGGCATTTGGACAAGTTTGAGTCTCGTTGCTAGGATGGACTCTTTCTTGGTTATGCTTTGCATTCTCGAGGCTTCTGTGATTGGAACCTCGACTCCCAACAGCTTGTCGAGACTTGCGAGGTTTATTTTGATGAGTCCATGCCTATGCTGACTCCTTCTTTTGAGCTTTCTGGAGATGGTGAGCTTAGAGAGTCCATCTTCGAGGAAGATGATGACTCTCATGTTATTGATGAGGGTGGGCCTTCTACACATCCTGCAGACCCCACACCTTCTGAGACTTCGACTGAGGACGAGGGTGGACCTCTGATCACTTCTTCCACTTCGATTGAGCCCCCTCAATCGAGTCAAGAGGTTCCAACTGCTGACTCCGGTGAGGTGACTTCAGATTACTTAGGATCCTGAGCAGTTCAGCGTGATCACCCCTCAGAGCTCATCATCGGTGATCTCTGTGAGAGAACTTTGCGCTCTTCTGTTGACTCACTCACTGTTTTTGTTGAGTGTGCGTTTGTTGCCTCTTTTGAGTCTAGAGATTTTTCTCATGCTCTTTCTGATGCAAATTGGATAAACACCATGCAAGAAGAGCTTGAGAATTTCATTCGCAATCGGGTTTGGACACTGGTTGAGCTGCCGCCTAGATGCAACCCCATAGGCACCAAGTGGGTGTTTAAGAACAAGCAAGGTGAAGATGGGGTTGTGGTGCGCAACAAAGCTCGAATAGTTTCCCAGGGTTTTTGCCAAAAAGTGGGTATTGATTTTGAGGAGACATTCGCCCCTGTTGCCCATCTTGAGTCCATTCGCATTCTTTTGGCATTTGCTGCTTCTAAAGGTTTCAAACTTTTTCAAATGGATGTCAAGAGTGGTTTTATAAGCGGGTACATAGAGGAGGAGGTCTATGTTATGCAACCCCCCGGTTTTGAGAACCTTAAGTTTCCTCGACATGTTTTCAAGTTGTAGAAAGCTTTATATGGTCTGAAGCAAGCCCCCAGGGCTTGGTATGATCGCCTAAAGCAGTTTTTGTTGGGGAATGGCTTTGTGATGGGTTCTGTGGACAAAACTCTTTTCTTGCTCAGAGATGGCTCAGACTTCATGATTGCTTAGATTTACGTGGATGACATTATTTTTGGTAGTTCTACTAATGAGCTTGTGTCCATGTTTTCTGAGCAGATGCACAATGAGTTTGAGATGAGCCTCATGGGTGAGCTCAAGTATTTCTTAGGGCTCCAGATCAAGCAGACCAAGGACGGCATCTTCATCCACCAGAGTAATTACACGCGGGACAAGCTGAAGAAGTTTGACTTTGGTGGAGAGCTGAAGCCTCAGATGACCCCAATGGGTACATATTGGGGCCTGGACAAGGACGAGAGCAGCGTCAAGGTCAACAAGAGAGAGTATCGAGGCATGATCGGATCGTTGCTGTACTTGACAGCGATGAGAACGGACATTTAGTTTGTCGTAGGATTGTGCGCGCGCTCCCAATCTTCTCCACATGCGTCTCATCGGCAGGCTGTCAAGCGCATTTTCAGGTACCTTACCTATGCGCCTGATCTAGGTCTTTACTATTTAGCATCATTGTCTCTTGATTTATCTGGCTTTTCCGACTCTAATTTTGGTGGGTGTCGGTTGGATCGCAAGTCGACTTCCAGTACTTGCCAGTTTCTTGGTTCTTCGTTTGTCTCTTGGTCTTCTCGAAAGCATTCTGGAGTTGCACTTTCTACCACAGAGGCTGAGTATGTAGCTGCTGCTAACTGCTGCTCATAGTTGGTTTGGATGATTTCCACATTGCGAGATTTTGGGTTGTTCTTCCCTGCCAGAGTTCCTTTTGTGTGAGTTCATATCATGCATATTCACATATCACACTTTGAGCTTGCTTCTGTTATATGATTGATCTGCTTTACTTATTCTAGCTAGTACATGCTTTTGAATACCTGTCGATGATCATGTTTTGCTTCAGTTCACATGATATGTCTGATATCTGTCATATGCATGACTTTTATGCTTTAAAATTGAAAAATGATCACCATTGCTTCTGGTAACTAGCATGTGTAGGCTAAATGCTTTTGCTATCTTTTACATGCCTGGTAGCTAGTTCCTCACTTAGATGTAGATATGCAACTTGGACATCTATATGCTTTAACATGGAAAATGTGCTATAAAAATGAAAAATCCATGCCTTTTTATGCATAATTTGAAAAGATCCAGGTGGGTTTGCTTTGTCGCATTGCATTGTTCTGGACTGCTTACCATAGCACTTTGGTATGAACTAGGACAGTGTAATGTATGCCAATACCAATGTCTTAAGCTTCTGATGGTCCAGTTCTGGCCTAGACTTGACTTGGTCAGTTAGCATAAGGTTGACATGCAAATAACCCCTGGCAAAAATGAAAAAGGAAAAGAAAAATCCTAAAAATTAAAAAGATAACAAGTTTGCTGAAGCACTTTGTTCTAGACAATGCTAATCTTGGTAGATATAAACTAGCTTTTGCATCTCATGCTTTTACCTTTCTTGTCAACTAGAAAATGTGGTGATGTTTTTGTTTGAAAAAATCTAAAACTGTGTGCTAATGACTTTCTTTGGATATCATCTGTTGCACTGATCATGCCATGTGTCTAGACAGTATGTCTTTTGCTATACTTGCTAGATGTTGTAATTGCGGTCAATCATATATGAGAAGCATGCTTTTTACACTCCACTGAGAAACCATGTTGAAGAACATGGGTTTGATACTCCAGATGTGATGAGTGATTATCAACGGAAGTCAAAGGAAGAGACATGAAGACCTGTTGTGTCTAAGGCGTGTGTGACTCAGGTACACGGGCAGCGAGCGACAGCCGGGCAGAGGAGCCGTGGAGTCGGGCTGGCCCAATTCGGGTACATGGGCTAGGAGCGGCAGATGATCCACTAGTCTGTTTACTGGGTTTGACTCGGGTACACTGGCGACGAGCGATTGCCGGGCTGAGGAAGTTGCGGGGTCGGGTCGGCCCAATCCGGGTACCCGGTGCGAAGACGGTGGACGCCTTGTCAGTTTCGGTGCAAAACTGACAACCTATGATTATTTTGTTTTTAGGATATTAATATTTAGTTTTTAAGTCCAGAATATTTTTATTTCAGTCAGTTGATTTTTCTAAGAATATTTTAGTAATTTTCGGATTTTATTTTAGAGTCGGTGTAATTTACCCTAGGGGTAAATTAGTTTTTTTCATGTATTAGGAATCGCCTATAAATAGGCCCCACCCCCTGGGGATAGGATGATTGTTTTTGTTAGACCAATCTGTAGTCCACCAAAAATTCAGTCGTCATTAATTTTTCTGGTTTCAATCTGCACCGCCATTGTTCCTCCTATTCTTAGCCATCGCAGCGCAGGTTCCAGCATCATCACGCGCGGCGGTGAGAGCGTAAAAACTTTTCTCTACGTGGGTCTCATCGGTGCACAGGAGCTGCACGCGCACGCAGCCTTCGTAGGAGAAACAGCCAAGACGTGCACCAGCGAGTAGATTCATGCCTCACAAGAAACACATGTTTGCTTTTTGTCTTCCGGCATGGGACCCACAGCAACGTGCTTGTGGCTGTGCAGCAGCGCACAGTACCAGCCTAGGCTAGCGCCTACCGCGTGCAGCCTTTTGCAGAGCTGCACGGCTACAGCCGAGAGGCGCGTGGGGCCCGCCAAAGCCGGATGGCTTTTCTTGTCACGGTGCAGTAGTTTTTTTTGCAAGGCTATAGGCTTCCAGCGGTCCACGGCGATTAAAGCAACGGCGCACGGCAGGAATTCCTGATGCAGCGCGTGACGGCGGCAGACCCGAGGCATTTTTTCTTCGGCCGGCGTGTGGAAGTAGGCAGTCAGCGCGGGACTTGGCTTGCCTATGAACGCGAGGCGAATCCACGGCGACGAGACTACGTAGAGAACAGTTCGGCTGAAAAAAACTTCAATGCAAGTTAGTTATTTTTACCTCATATTTTTTGGTAGATCATTTTTAGAGATAATCATCTATTAATTAATTAGCTGAAAATCTGTTTAGATATTTCGTGGGTAATTTAATCTGCCAAAATATTTTTAGTACTCGTATGTTTTTATTTTAATATTTTTTAATCTGCTCGTATAAAAAGAAAAATTATTATTGGTCGTGGTAATATTTTTATTCTAGATTTACATGAAATATTTTAGGTTTATTTCTAAATTAATTTCTGGATGATCCATGTTTTTATTCAGTTGATTAGTACTCCCTCTTTCCCATTATCTTCATCATCTAAGAGTTTTTCAGATTTCCCACAATCTACATCATCTAATAGTTGAGTCATTAAAGCAGCACATCGTATTATGTGTGAATTGATTTACAGTCTACATGCATAGCTTTGACTTCCGCTTTTGTTTCTTATTTTACTAGTACTCCACATTGTCACATGCACATGTAGGTTGAGAGTGCGGAAAAACAAAGCAAGAAACACAACATACGAAGAGAATTTAAGCTTCATATCTCTCGTCTTGGTCATCGTGTCAAGTTGTTAGATGATGGAGATAATGGGAAGGAGGGAGTATTTCTTTTCTAGACTGCAATATAAATATTTAGTAATATATTTAGGTGTTTTTATTTTCTGCAATATTTTATTTAGTTTATCTTTAATCACATTTAAATTAAGATACCGATCATTTTTAGGCTAGACTACTTTAGTTCCTGTAATTTTTCTTTGCTGATATTGTTTTTCTGGTTAAGTTTGTTTGGGTGTCGGGATTAGGATATAGTTTAGCAAAAAAATTTTAGGCGCCCATCGCTACTTTCGGTCCTACAAGTGGTATCAGAGTGAGGTTAGGGTTTTCTCATATCTTAACTGATTCTAAACCTAGGTAGTGACCATGACGTCTTCTGGTAAAATCCCGTCCCTAGAAGCTTTTGGCTACACTTATTGGAAGACTCGCATGCGAGCATACCTTATGAGCCAAAGCTCGGACATATGGGAGATTTGTGTTCATCCTACTTTTACCATAGTGCCTATTACTGCGGATACTGCTGTAGATGTAGTTACCCAGCATCGAAATAATAGTAAAGCGGTGAACATTTTATTTTCTGGTCTAGGTCCTAGTGAGTTTCAGCGTGTTAGCCATCTCACCACTACTTGAGAGATCTGGGCTACCCTCCAGGCACACCATGAGGGGACAGCTCAGGTCAAGGCTAGGCTCTACCAGACCTACCGGCGTGAGTATGAAAATTTCTCACAGAAGTGTTGACATGAAAACGTGCCCCCGCACTTGGGTCAGTCCAATGATCCAAAAGTGCACGGATACTTAGGAATAGGCCTAAGCGTGATGTGGCACCGACGTCGCGTTCTGTCACGCCCCGATTTAACAAATCGAGACATTATTGAATTTCATAAGAAAAACAATAATACAAGAGGTTCATCATGCGACAAACGTACATACGACATTGTTCATGGTACGCAGACCATATTTATTACATCATTGTTTTAATAAAACAGTAGAGTATAATAATTAGAAAACGGCATGACGAACTTCTTCTTCAGGATTTTTCTTCTTGACTGGGTCGCTACTCCAGACCGTCTTCAAGATAGGCATCCTCTGTGGGGTCCAACGGGTATGAGTACAAAAAGTACTCAACAAGCCACCGCAAATGCAAATAATAATGCAGGATAATAAACAAGGAAGGATAATGGCTAACAATGCGGAACGAAGCAGTTGCAGTTATGGCATTTAGTGTAATCATATTTTAATCATGCGGAAAGTAAACATGAACATCATCAACAGCAACTAACTCGAGGAGTACGTTTTACCTCCTCGCACAACGGTCCTTACATGTCAATCCATCATGCACATTCATATTCCAAGTAATCTAACTGGGGGATGTCACGCAACCCGCCCTTGACCGTGGGCTCGGCTTTTCGAAAAGATTTAAGACTCTGATCAGAGATGTACTACTATACCCACAAGGCACGCACTCATCTCAACGAGATGACCCATTTCACGGGAACTCGTGCCAAAACCTCAATATGAGATGTTCCAAGCGATAACCACCCGCTCTAGGTTTCGCCGGCGCGCCGGGCCGCATCCCGGCTAACGTCGCACCCCCTTTTGCGCCACATTGGTACAAGTCACCCGCAGGTGCAACTTGACCCATCTCCAAGTGGTGGCCTCGGTTTGGAACAACCCATACCTTAGTTAGGACTTACCCACTAGACTTGTGGTTAGTACGTAAGTGTATTGCAACGGATCCCTCAGACCGGTCCTTATAGTGCCCCGGGTGCGACTGACCAATGCCCTAGCTTGCACCCGGAACCCACCATGCATACACTCACAACCATGACTCATCACCAACAGAATTTTCCAAGGATAAGAAGCAACGGGGATCATATAATAGAACCATTTTGCTACGACTCATTTTTATCCTATAGCGGCCGTGTCAATACATTGGACACTAGCTAATATCATTGATCATATGGTGACAAGGAGGTTAGGCGAGATAGCATGGCTTGGGTTGCACATCAAGGTCGGGGGATCCTAAATAAATATAATGTAAGGGTTCATTTGACTAATGCATATATAACCTATGTGTTTTAGCGATAGTCAAATCAGACATGGGTTCAATATGCTCAAAAGAATTGTTTGGTGACTTGCCTTGTTCAGCAAAGGGAGAGGGAGGGACTTCGGGGAAGTACTCCGGCTCCTCGGCGACGTCGTAGTCTTTTTAATATAAAGTAAAATAACCAGAACACAACATCCAATCAAACAGTATAACATTACATTATAAACACGTAAGTTTAAGTTGGTTTGATTATAAATAAAATAAATCCAAAGATTAAAGTTCTGAAATTTATTTCTCCATTAATTTAAAGTGAATCTAAATGAATTATTGTTTTTCATAAAAAGGGTTTTTAAGTGTGCATAATACTACATTAAGTTTTCTAATCAATTTAATTTAAATGATTTAGAGAAAACCCAGTGGTTTTAGTGTTTAAACAGTAAGGGACAATTATATAAATTTTCTGGAATTTAAAGATTTAAATTTACATTTAAATCCTAAGGGCATTTGAATACTTATTTAAATAAACATGAAAATGTCCAAATAAACCTACTGTTTTTATTGCATAAACATGTAGAGAATAATTTTATGAATTTTCTAAAATTGGAATGGCAATTTTTAGAGTTCAAATGCATTAGATATGAATTTTACAAGTTTAAAAGCATTTCTGGAATTTATTTTCAAATTTTAAACCTCTCGGGTCCACGGTGAGCCAGGCCCACGGTGAACCCGCGCACTGTGCGCGTGCGCCGGGTCGATCTGGACCGTCGGATCCAGATCCGACGCGCGAGGGCGAGGCGGGACGCGCAAGTGGCTACGGACGGCCAGGATTAAAACGTGCGAACCGGTACCACGTGGACGCACAGGATTAAACGCGGGTTTTAAATACAGATGGACGCACGAGATTAAAACGTACCCCTTCGCCGAGATCTAACGGATCAGATTAATCCGCACGCGGGGATTAAACATCACCGTCGGATCCAGATCGCACGGTCGTGCGTGAATCCGACACGGCACGGGTACTCGACCCGTGCCGGTCGTCTTCTCCGACGACGGCGAGCGGGCCAGCGGCCACGGCGAGCGACGGCGACCTAGTCTAAGGCCTAAAATGGAACGAGGGTGCTACGGGGATCACGAGGGTACCTCGGCGAGACGAGGGGTCGACGGAGCGCGGTCGGCGGCGAGGGTAGACGTCGGAGTGGTTCGGGCTTCTCGTCGGCGATGGTGTTCCGGCGGGGTTCGACGTCGGCGGAGGGGTGGCCGAGGTCGGGGTCGTTCTTGCGGTCACGTTGGTGGCGGAGGCACGGGTGGAGGTGGTCCGGTGCGACGGCGGGCGGTGGCCGGAGACGAACCAGAGGGATGGCGCTAACAGGCGATGTGCGGGCGTTCTGTTGGGTCTAAGTGCGAATGGGTGCGTGAACCGAACGCGGCGGAGGCAGGAGGGTTTAAATAAGGCGTCGGAGGGGGCTCGCATGCAAGGAAACCGGGGGAGAGCTTTTACTCGCCGGCGATGGCTCGGCCATGCACGCGTAGCGGCGATCCCGTGGCGTAAACGCGAGGATTTAAGCGGGGAAACGGTCGGCCGAGCGCGGGGGGCTGTTTAATGGCGCCAATTTAAAGCGGGAGGGGCCAGCGAGGCGGATCCGAGGCGGGGTCGTCGGCCGGCGGGATTTGGGGGCGGAGGCGGGAGGTAGACGACGGGTCTGACAGGCGGGGGCCACTGGCCAGCGGGCGCGAGCGGGCGAGGGTGGCGACTGACGGGTGGGGCCGGAGTGTCGGGTTCGCGCGCGAGGGGAGGGATTCGGCGCCGACAGGTGGGACCGAGTTGTCAGCCTGAGAGCGCGGGTAGAGTGGGCTGGGCCGGCCGTGAGAGAGAGAAGGGAGGGAGGGGAGCCCAATACTGTTCTAATACATTTCTGAATAAAAATAATTCCAGAAAATAGATTAAATATTAGGGCTACTTCCAAGGTTGGTAAAAATTTATAAAAATTCTCAAAATTATATTTTGGCCTTAGGATCATATACAAAAAGTTTCACCTCCTAATTTGGTCATCTACTCTATGTTGTAGTTCAAAAGGGTATAAAAGGGATTTAAAAGTATTTTCTGAAATAATAATTCCAAGAAATTGAATTTAATAATATTTTTATTGTTTTGAAAAATTGGGGTGTTACAAACCTATCCCCCTTACAAGAATCTCGTCCTCGAGATTGGAACGCTACTCGAATAGCTCGGGGTACTGGGCTTTTAGCTCGTCTTCTTTTTCCCAAGTGGCTTCTTCGGCGGGATGGTTGTTCCATTGGACTTTGCAGAAGCGAACAACGCGACTTCTGGTTACTCTTTCCTTGGTTTCCAAGATCTTGACGGGTCTCTCTATGTAGGTCAAGTCTTCTTGGACGTTGAGCTGCTGAAGGTCGGCTTGCTCGGTGGGCACACGGAGACACTTCTTCAGCTGCGAGACATGGAACACATCATGAACGCCTGCCAAGGATGGAGGCAGTTCAAGTTGATATGCCACTTCTCCTTGTCGACGGAGGATCTGGAAAGGTCCGACGTAGCGGGGTGCTAGTTTGCCTTTCATGTTGAACCTTTGAGTGCCACGGAGGGGAGTGACTCGGAGGTAGACATAATCGCCCTCCTCAAAGGCTAGATCCCTTCGACGGTTATCGGCGTAACTCTTTTGCCTGGACTGGGCTGCCTTCAGTCGGTCCCTTATGATCTTAACTTTCTCTTCGGCTTCTCTCAATAAATCTGTCCCAAACAGTTGTGATTCTCCGGTTTGATCCCAGAGCAACGGCGTCCTGCACTTACGCCCATAGAGTGCTTCGAACGGGGACATTTGCAGGCTGGCTTGATAGCTGTTGTTGTAGGAGAACTCCGCATAAGGTAAGTTCTTGTCCCACATTCCGCCAAAGTCTAGAGCGCAAGCTCTAAGCATATCCTCCAATATCTGGTTGACCCTTTCGGTTTGACCGTCGGTCTGTGGATGATAGGCGGTGCTAAAGTTCAGCCGGGTGCCGAGTTCCTCTTGAAGGTTCTTCCAAAACTTGGAGGTAAACTGACTCCCGCGGTCAGATACAATCTTCTTGGGAACTCCGTGGAGGCACACGATCCGGGTCATATACAACTCAGCCAACTTGGCGACGGTGTAAGTTGTCTTGACCGGGACGAAGTGAGCTACCTTGGTGAGTCGATCGACGATCACCCAGATAGAATCATGACCAGCTTGGGTCCTGGGCAGTCCCGTGATGAAGTCCATTCCTATCTCTTCCCACTTCCATTCAGGGACTTTGAGGGGTTGAAGAAGTCCGGCAGGTCTCTGATGCTCTGCCTTGACTCGCCGGCATGTGTCGCACCTGGCCACATACTCAGCTATCTCTCTCTTCATGCTGACCCACCAATATTTCTCCTTCAGGTCTTGGTACATCTTTGTACTCCCGGGATGAATGGAGTATAGAGTATCGTGGGCTTCTTGAAGGATGAGAGTCTTCAACTCAGGTAGGTTGGGTACGCATACTCGGTTTCCGAACCAGATGGTACCATGTTCGTCCTCGGAGAATCCAGGAGCTTTACCCTTCCTCATGTTTTGCTGGATCTCCAGGATGTCGGGGTCTTCCTTCTGCTTCTCTCGGATCTGGTCTATTAAGACAGGCCGAGATTCCAAAGCAGCGAGGTACGCTCGAGTGGTGATCCCCAGTTTTAGCCTTTCCATCTCTTTATAAAGCAGAGGAGCCTGGTCTTGAATCATGATGGCATTGCAGTACCCTTTTCGACTAAGGGCGTCTGCCACCACGTTCGCTTTGCCCGGATGATAATGGATGCCCAAGTCGTAATCCTTGATCAGTTCCAACCATCTCCTTTGCCTGAGATTCAGATCTGGTTGGGTGAATATGTACTTGAGGCTCTTGTGGTCGGTGAAGACCTCACACCGGTTTCCCACAAGGTAATGTCTCCATATCTTCAAGGCATGAACCACGGCTGCTAGTTCCAGGTCGTGGGTTGGGTAGTTCAGCTCATGTGGTCTCAATTGCCGGGAGGCGTAGGATATCACCTTCCCTTCTTGCATTAAGACACATCCCAATCCTTGACGAGAGGCATCACAGTAGACGTGGAAGTCTTTCCGGATGTCTGGCAGAGTTAGAATGGGGGCTGACACAAGCTTCTTCTTGAGGGTCTGGAAGCTTTCTTCGCAGTCGGGGGTCCAATCAAACTTCACCTCTTTCTGCAGAAGTCTGGTCATAGGCTTGGCGATCTTGGAAAAATTCTCGATGAACCGGCGGTAGTATCCGGCCAATCCGAGAAAACTCCGGATCTCGGTCACGGTCGTTGGCTGTAGCCAGTTGGTTACCGCTTCGACGGTGGTTGGGTCCACTGCTATTCCTCCGGCAGATATAACATGGCCGAGGAACTTCACCTCAGACGACCAAAATTCGCATTTGCTGTATTTGGCGTACAGTTGCTGCTCCCTTAGCTTTCCGAGGGTCAGACGGAGGTGAGTCTCGTGTTCTTCCTTGGTCTTGGAGTAAACGAGGATATCGTCGATGAATACCACGATGAACTTGTCCAAGAACTCCATGAATACATTGTTCATCATGTTCATGAAAAAGGCCGGGGCATTCGTGAGTCCGAATGACATCACTGTGTACTCGTAGAGTCCATAGCGGGAGGTGAAAGCAGTCTTGGGTATATCTTCTTCCCTGATCCTCAACTGGTGATAACCTGACCTGAGGTCAATCTTGGAAAACACCGAGGATCCTTTCAGCTGATCGAACAGGTCGTCGATCCGAGGCAATGGGTATTTGTTCTTGATGGTTACGTCGTTTAAGGCTCTATAGTCCACGCACATCCTCTTGGTCTTGTCCTTCTTCATGGCAAATATAACCGGTGCACCCCAAGGTGAGGTACTCGGTCGGATGTAACCTTTCTGCTCTAGGTCTTCAATGTTGCTCTTGACTTCGGCTAGTTCATTGGCGGCCATTCGGTATGGGCGTTTGGAGATCGGAGTGGTCCCCGGGACAAGCTCGATTCTGAATTCGATGTCCCGTTTGGGAGGCATTCCGGGCAGATCTTCGGGGAAAACATCTGCAAACTCCTTGACTATTGGCACCTCTTCAAGAGCTATTGAGCGAAGGGATGCTCCGAGTGGTTTGCGACTGACCATCCGGAAGGTGACGGTTACGCCCTCGGGACTGGTCACCGTGACGGACTTGTTGGCACAGTCGATCACTCCCTTGTGCTTCATCAACCAATCCATACCTAGAATAAGGTCGAGTCCGGCGCATTGGATAAGGACAGGCTCGGCCCGAAACAGCACTCCTTGGATGTCAAGTTGAACCTTAGGGCTGTAGAAGCGAGCTGAGGTCCTGTTGCCGGGGGTGGCAATCACCATGGGAATTGGTAGAGGGAGCACGTCCAGATGGTTTGTTTTTGCAAAATCTTCCGAGACAAAAGAGTGGGTTGCTCCAGAGTCAAACAATATGACGGCCGGTACGGAATTCATAGTAAACGTACCGAGTACGACTTCAGGGGCCTCCTGAGCTTCCTCCGCGCTGACGTGGTTGACGCGGGCGCGAACGGCCTGGTGGGGTGCTGCGCCTTGGTTCTGCTTGGGGTGAGGACACTGGTGCGAATAGTGCCCTTCCTTGCGGCAGTTGAAGCAGACGACCGGCCTTCCCTGGCGATCCCTCAAGATCGGGGCCTTGGCGGCCGGTGCCGGCTGAGCGGCCGGAGCTGGTGGAGCGGGGCGAGGATGCCCGGCGTTGGATCCACCGGCTGCATGAGGTGGCCTGTAGGCGGGCCGAGGATGGTAGGCGGGCGCTGGTGGCGGAGGGACGAAGCGGGGCCTCTGAGTGTTCGCCTGCTGGTGCTTGAAGGCGATCATCTTCCTCTTCTTGAGGTCCAGCTTGTTCTGCTCAGTCTCTTGGATGAGCGCTTTGTTGACAAGCCGCTGGAAATCGGCGAAGTCGGCGGCGACGAGCTGGATGGACAGCTCATCCTTAAGTCCCCTGAGGAACTTGGCTTGGCGGAGGGCGTCGGTGCGCACTTCCTCCGGTGCGTAGCGGGCGAGGCGGTTGAACTCATGGAGGTACTCCATGACAGTCCTGTTGCCCTGCTGCAGGTCGCGGAACTCCTGCTGTTTGACCGCGATGACACCGGCGGGGACGTGGGCGGCACGAAAGGCGATGGTGAACTCCGCCCAAGTCACCATGTGGCCCTCTGGCTGGGACGCGCGATAGTTGTCCCACCACTCAGCGGCGGGACCCTGGAGCTGATGAGTGGCGAAGGCCACTCGCTCACGGTCTGTGCATGGGAGGAGGTCGAGCTTCTTCTCGATGGTGCGGAGCCAATCTCCGGCCTCCATCGGGTTGGTTGTGCTCGAGAAGATGGGCGGGCGCACGCGCAAGAACTCGGAGAGTTGCGGAGCGGCCGCGGGTGCTGGTGCGCGAGGGGCGGGCTCCCCGTTCTGCAGACGGTCCAACTGAGCCTGTTGGTGCTGCATTTGGGTGAGGAGGGCGGTGATCAGATGATTCTGGTTCGCCATCATTTCCGCCAAGGTGGGGTGGTTGGCGGAAGGCGACCCAGACTGACGTGGGCCTGTCGCACCCCAGTTGGGTACAACACCCTCAGGTGCATCTCGGCTCCCTCCTGCTCCGTTGTTGGAGCCGGTGTTCTGGTGGTCGGCCATCTTCTGGATATACAAAGCGATAAAGCAAAGAATGACGAGATGATAATACAATCATATAAGATTCAAGCACATAATTATATATAGTGGCATAAAGTGTTTGTTACAATCAAGTTTTTATTCTACCCATGACACACTCGTCGTGGGCAGCACCACATACAAAATAATGCTTTTTATTTAATTTCGAGTCTCCTAACGCCTACTCGCCACCGGAGGCGGTCTCCGTGCTCTCGGAACCACGAGCGCGCGGCTCCAGAGAGATGGTGGGCTCGAGAAAATTCTCGATGATGGAGTCGGAGACGAGGACGGGGCGTGGTGTAGGGGCGCTGGTGGAAGGCCTGGCGGGGGAGGGTCGTGGCGGGATCCTCTTGGGGCGAGGGAGGGGCTCACGGATAGGCTTCTTCTTCCTAGGAAGAAGAGGAACCATCTCCGCGATGTCCTTCTGCAGCTCCATGATCTTGCGCTGCAGCTCGCCGTTCTGCTGGATCAGGTTCTTCGTTTCTTCACGAAGAAATGCAACCGCCTCATGGTGCTCGTCGGCGTCAAGCACCGCCTCGGTGTGGAGATCATCCATGGCCTGTAAAAGACGCGACTGCCGGGCCATGACCGGATCACGCACGGAGTGAACTCCGAGGTAGATACTACGGTGGGCTCCGGGAGTACGCTTTGGCACAAGCCGGAAGGATGAGTTCTGAAGACGATCGTCGTAGATCATCCTCAGCTCCATGAGGGCCTGGAGGGCGACTCGTTGGCACGCGACGTCGAAAGTCGGGCCTCCAAGTGCGGTGGTGTAGGGCGGCAGATGTTCTCCGGAGCCATGGACGGTGAGGGAGACGTCGCAAGGCCCGGCGAACTCGTCGGGGTAGACTCCTTGAAATTCGGGTTCGAAGAGGAACCCGAGGAAGGTGAGCATCATGCGGAGCTCCCGGACGAAGCCCTCATAGTGGCGGCAGTAACTGTGAACTTGGTAGACTGGCATCTACAAAACAGCAAGTTGAATAAAGTGAGGAGAGAAACAAAGTTTAGGAAATAGAATTTCAAGAAATAATTTCCTATGGCTTAATGGCTGGGCGGGTCTGTTTGGCTTCCTACAGTCAAGTCGGCTCTGATACCATCTTGTCACGCCCCGATTTAACAAATCGAGACATTATTGAATTTCATAAGAAAAACAATAATACAAGAGGTTCATCATGCGACAAACGTACATACGACATTGTTCATGGTACGCAGACCATATTTATTACATCATTGTTTTAATAAAACAGTAGAGTATAATAATTAGAAAACGGCATGACGAACTTCTTCTTCAGGATTTTTCTTCTTGACTGGGTCGCTACTCCAGACCGTCTTCAAGATAGGCATCCTCTGTGGGGTCCAACGGGTATGAGTACAAAAAGTACTCAACAAGCCACCGCAAATGCAAATAATAATGCAGGATAATAAACAAGGAAGGATAATGGCTAACAATGCGGAACGAAGCAGTTGCAGTTATGGCATTTAGTGTAATCATATTTTAATCATGCGGAAAGTAAACATGAACATCATCAACAGCAACTAACTCGAGGAGTACGTTTTACCTCCTCGCACAACGGTCCTTACATGTCAATCCATCATGCACATTCATATTCCAAGTAATCTAACTGGGGGATGTCACGCAACCCGCCCTTGACCGTGGGCTCGGCTTTTCGAAAAGATTTAAGACTCTGATCAGAGATGTACTACTGTACCCACAAGGCACGCACTCATCTCAACGAGATGACCCATTTCACGGGAACTCGTGCCAAAACCTCAATATGAGATGTTCCAAGCGATAACCACCCGCTCTAGGTTTCGCCGGCGCGCCGGGCCGCATCCCGGCTAACGTCGCACCCCCTTTTGCGCCACATTGGTACAAGTCACCCGCAGGTGCAACTTGACCCATCTCCAAGTGGTGGCCTCGGTTTGGAACAACCCATACCTTAGTTAGGACTTACCCACTAGACTTGTGGTTAGTACGTAAGTGTATTGCAACGGATCCCTCAGACCGGTCCTTATAGTGCCCCGGGTGCGACTGACCAATGCCCTAGCTTGCACCCGGAACCCACCATGCATACACTCACAACCATGACTCATCACCAACAGAATTTTCCAAGGATAAGAAGCAACGGGGATCATATAATAGAACCATTTTGCTACGACTCATTTTATCCTATAGCGGCCGTGTCAATACATTGGACACTAGCTAATATCATTGATCATATGGTGACAAGGAGGTTAGGCGAGATAGCATGGCTTGGGTTGCACATCAAGGTCGGGGGATCCTAAATAAATATAATGTAAGGGTTCATTTGACTAATGCATATATAACCTATGTGTTTTAGCGATAGTCAAATCAGACATGGGTTCAATATGCTCAAAAGAATTGTTTGGTGACTTGCCTTGTTCAGCAAAGGGAGAGGGAGGGACTTCGGGGAAGTACTCCGGCTCCTCGGCGACGTCGTAGTCTTTTTAATATAAAGTAAAATAACCAGAACACAACATCCAATCAAACAGTATAACATTACATTATAAACACGTAAGTTTAAGTTGGTTTGATTATAAATAAAATAAATCCAAAGATTAAAGTTCTGAAATTTATTTCTCCATTAATTTAAAGTGAATCTAAATGAATTATTGTTTTTCATAAAAAGGGTTTTTAAGTGTGCATAATACTACATTAAGTTTTCTAATCAATTTAATTTAAATGATTTAGAGAAAACCCAGTGGTTTTAGTGTTTAAACAGTAAGGGACAATTATATAAATTTTCTGGAATTTAAAGATTTAAATTTACATTTAAATCCTAAGGGCATTTGAATACTTATTTAAATAAACATGAAAATGTCCAAATAAACCTACTGTTTTTATTGCATAAACATGTAGAGAATAATTTTATGAATTTTCTAAAATTGGAATGGCAATTTTTAGAGTTCAAATGCATTAGATATGAATTTTACAAGTTTAAAAGCATTTCTGGAATTTATTTTCAAATTTTAAACCTCTCGGGTCCACGGTGAGCCAGGCCCACGGTGAACCCGCGCACTGTGCGCGTGCGCCGGGTCGATCTGGACCGTCGGATCCAGATCCGACGCGCGAGGGCGAGGCGGGACGCGCAAGTGGCTACGGACGGCCAGGATTAAAACGTGCGAACCGGTACCACGTGGACGCACAGGATTAAACGCGGGTTTTAAATACAGATGGACGCACGAGATTAAAACGTACCCCTTCGCCGAGATCTAACGGATCAGATTAATCCGCACGCGGGGATTAAACATCACCGTCGGATCCAGATCGCACGGTCGTGCGTGAATCCGACACGGCACGGGTACTCGACCCGTGCCGGTCGTCTTCTCCGACGACGGCGAGCGGGCCAGCGGCCACGGCGAGCGACGGCGACCTAGTCTAAGGCCTAAAATGGAACGAGGGTGCTACGGGGATCACGAGGGTACCTCGGCGAGACGAGGGGTCGACGGAGCGCGGTCGGCGGCGAGGGTAGACGTCGGAGTGGTTCGGGCTTCTCGTCGGCGATGGTGTTCCGGCGGGGTTCGACGTCGGCGGAGGGGTGGCCGAGGTCGGGGTCGTTCTTGCGGTCACGTTGGTGGCGGAGGCACGGGTGGAGGTGGTCCGGTGCGACGGCGGGCGGTGGCCGGAGACGAACCAGAGGGATGGCGCTAACAGGCGATGTGCGGGCGTTCTGTTGGGTCTAAGTGCGAATGGGTGCGTGAACCGAACGCGGCGGAGGCAGGAGGGTTTAAATAAGGCGTCGGAGGGGGCTCGCATGCAAGGAAACCGGGGGAGAGCTTTTACTCGCCGGCGATGGCTCGGCCATGCACGCGTAGCGGCGATCCCGTGGCGTAAACGCGAGGATTTAAGCGGGGAAACGGTCGGCCGAGCGCGGGGGGCTGTTTAATGGCGCCAATTTAAAGCGGGAGGGGCCAGCGAGGCGGATCCGAGGCGGGGTCGTCGGCCGGCGGGATTTGGGGGCGGAGGCGGGAGGTAGACGACGGGTCTGACAGGCGGGGGCCACTGGCCAGCGGGCGCGAGCGGGCGAGGGTGGCGACTGACGGGTGGGGCCGGAGTGTCGGGTTCGCGCGCGAGGGGAGGGATTCGGCGCCGACAGGTGGGACCGAGTTGTCAGCCTGAGAGCGCGGGTAGAGTGGGCTGGGCCGGCCGTGAGAGAGAGAAGGGAGGGAGGGGAGCCCAATACTGTTCTAATACATTTCTGAATAAAAATAATTCCAGAAAATAGATTAAAATATTAGGGCTACTTCCAAGGTTGGTAAAAATTTATAAAAATTCTCAAAATTATATTTTGGCCTTAGGATCATATACAAAAAGTTTCACCTCCTAATTTGGTCATCTACTCTATGTTGTAGTTCAAAAGGGTATAAAAGGGATTTAAAAGTATTTTCTGAAATAATAATTCCAAGAAATTGAATTTAATAATATTTTTATTGTTTTGAAAAATTGGGGTGTTACACGTTCCGACTACCCTTAATAGTGATAAGGGGGGTGGAGTCGCCAGGCAACCAGATTACACAAAATAATCCAATTAGCCGAAAGAAATAGATTAAACAGAACAAAATCAACAAACCAGTCGGAGCCCGTCTAGTTCAAATCCTGATGCGAAGGGTGCGCCGAAGGGTACCTTCGGCGTCTGGTGCGAAGTGCTCCGCCGAAGGGTGCTTCGGTGTTCGGACTAATCCGGTCGAAGATGGATTCCGAACGGATCTGAACGCATTGATCACCTCTGAACAGCAGGGTTCAACGTGCGATCTCCGATATGGCAAACTTCAGCGTCTGGTGCCAAGTACTCCGCCGAAGGGTGCTTCGGCGTTCGGAATGATCCGGTCGAAGATAGACTCCGAACGGATCTAGACGCGGTGATCACCTCCGAACAGCGGAGTTTGGTGTGCGATCTCCGATGCAGTGAATTACAGAGTAGTGACGCGAGAGCCATGCACGAGTGCAACTTCGTCCGGTGCGGAATATGGTCTTGGCGAAGCCTGAGGCAACGAAGTCTGCTAGCGAAGCCTGTTGTGGAAGCCTGCAGTCTCATCGAAGGGTGTCCCGGGGACCTCCAGAACTGATCTCTCAGCTCCGGACACCTTCGGCGAAGGGGGCTCTGGAAGCACGAAGCCTGCAACAGAAGAGTGCGAAGTACCAATTCGGCCTGAGGACCGAATTTTTCTAAGTGTTGCACAGGTAGCGAAGGTAGCAATCTGTTACGCAGATTAGCGGATATTTCACAGGCGAAGTAACAAGGTGATAGCAATATGTTACGTAGATTAACGGGGGCTTCACATGCGAAGTACCAAGGCTTACCACTGTTCCTTAGCGGCGGACGGAGGGCTTCCAGGCAAACCCACGAAGAGGTACAGCAAAGTAAAGGTAAAAGTAAATGCAATCAAAGCATGGCTTTGGTTTGGTTTGAGTTGGGGGGTCTCCACGCCGGCCAGGCCCCTCTATTTATAGGGGTTTAACTCCTAATCTAATCTGCTATTAAACCGGCCGGATAGAGATAGAGATTGAGCTAGAAACGTGTGCAAATCTATCTCTACCGAGGTGGGCTTCGGCCAGGCCCATCGAGGCCCGCTCCTCGGGCCAAAGGTTCGGTAGAGTGGACTTCGGCCAGGCCCGTCGAGGCTAGCTCCTTGGGCCGACGCTTCGGCAGTGTGGGCTTCATCCAGGCCCATCGAGGCCTGCTCCACGGGCCGAAGCTTCGGCAACGTGGGCCTCCGAAGGCTTTCCGAAGCTTCGGCAGCGTGGGCCTCCGAAGGCTTTCTGGTCGAAGCCCATGGGCTGGCTAGAGTCTTTCAGAGCCCATAGCTTGATGGTATCTTCCTATGAACAAGAAGTTGTTAATTTACTAGAATAGAACCGTCAGGAGTTGAAGTATCGGGAGAAACTGCTTAGAGGGGCTAAGAAGAGGATAGATGAGCTTGAGAGTGAGCTTGCCATGGCGAATGGCAAGATTGAGAGTCTGTCTTCTTCCCCTTGCTTGGGTGATAGTGGTGAGTGCCCTAACTATGAGGTGTTGTTGTGTGACCTGACGACTCTTAAGTCCAGGTACACAGAGAGAGTAGATGAGAGAGACACCTTGGCCACTGAGCTTGAGAGCGCTCAGCAGGAGCTGAAAAATGCTCATGCCACTGTCGCCGTACCTTGTGTAGACTGCTCATCCCATTTAGCTAGTATAGCTGAGCTGAGAGCCAAGAGTGATGAGCAGTTGAGCGAGTTAGCTGGAGTGAGAGCTGAGTTGGAGCAGACTAAGCTAGAGCTTGAGACCTTGACAGTTCCACCCTCTGTTTGTGAGAATTGTTTGTCCATGAGAATGGAGTTGATCAAGCTAAAAGCAGAGAAATCTGTCGATGTTGATAGAGAGTGTGAGATCTGCTTGTCTCAGGTGAAGGTGTTAGCTTCTTTGAGAGAGGAGCTAGCTGATGTTCAGAACGAGAACTTTTACCTCCATCAGATCCTGAGTTGGATTAGTGCCAGAGAGCCACAGCTCGGCATGATGATCCAGCAGTTCAAGAGACAGGATGGGTTTAGGGTAGGTTACACCTATACCAAGGCTGATTTTGAGAGTGCTATTAGCCGAGTAGTGGAGTGGAGTAAGATGAGTCCCGAACAGAGATATCCCAAGACTCACTCCACTGAGTCCTTTAAGGATAGTCAGCCCAAGGATGGAGTGTTCCAAGAACAACCTAAAGCTCCACCTAAGAAGCAAATCTGGGTTCCAAAGCCTAAACTTCTCCACACTTCTCTTGATTCATTACCTAGACCCTCTCACACCAAAGATGCTACACCAAACACCACCAAGCCTAAGAATCCCAAGCCTCAACCACATACCAAGAAGCCTACCTATCACTATGAGTTTTGTCAGAGAGACGGGCATCTTGAGGAGTTTTGCTTCAGGAGGAAGCGGGTTGAGTGAGCAGAGAGACCTCGAGGTGGGCAGGAGCAGTTCTACCAACAGGGTGGTAGACAGAGAGTTCCTCTTTGAAGAATGTTGCTTTAGTTGGAAATCTGAACTTTAATCTAATTTCTATTTCGCAACTACTTGAGGATGGTTTAGAAGTGTGCTTTAAGAAGGGCATGTCTTCTGTTGTTCATTCTAGAGGATCTTTAGTCTATCGGATCTTACCTTTCAGTAAGCTTTTTTGTATTGATTTCTCTAGTTCTTCTGGCCCTTCTCGCTGTCTGATGGCTGGATCCTCCTCTGAGCTATGGAAGTGGCATGGAAGGTTAGGTCATTTGAGCTTTGATCTGCTTGTCAGATTGAGTTCTATGGATCTTATCCAAGGATTGCCTAAGCTTAAGATGGAGAAGGATCTAGTGTGTCATCCCTGTCGTCATGGGAAAATGGTTGCCGCTTCTCACGCACCTGTGACTCAGGTGATGACTTCGTACCCGGGAGAGTTGTTGCACATGGACACAGTAGGTCTAGCTCGAGTACGCTCAGTCAGTGGGAAGTGGTACGCCCTTGTGATAGTTGACGACTTTTCTCGGTTTTCGTGGGTTTACTTTCTAGAGTCTAAGGATGAGACTTTTCAGTATGTTCATGACCTGATTTAAAGCTAAAGAACGAAAACAATGGTCTGATGCGAGCAATTAGTTAAGACAATGGCTCTGAGTTTAAGAACTCTCAGTTCATCAGTTTTTGTAGTGATCAGGGTCTTGATCATCAGTTCTCTGCTCCTTACAATCCCCCACAGAACGGCATTGTGGAATGAAAGAATCGCACGCTAGTCGAGATGGCCAGGACGATGCTTGATGAGCATAGGACTCCTAGGCATTTTTGGGCTGAAGCTATGAACACAGCTTGCTATCTTGCCAACCGCATTTTTCTTAAAGCTTACTTAGGTAAGACATCATATGAGTTGCGGTTTGGTAGACAACCCAAGGTGATTCACTTGCGAGCTTTTGGATGCAAGTGCTTTGTGCTTAAGAAGGGAGGGCATTTGGACAAGTTTGAGTCTCGGTGCTGGGATGGAGTCTTTCTTGGTTATGCTTTGCATTCACGAGGCTTTCGTGTTTGGAACCTAGACTCTCAAATGCTTGTCGAGACTTGTGAGGTTTCTTTTGATGAGTCTTTGCCCTCGCCGACTCCTTCTTTTGAACTTTCTGGAGATGATGAGATTGGAGAGACCATCTTCAAGGAAGATGATGACCCTCCTGCTGATGTTGAGGGTGGGCCCTCTGCACCGCCTGCAGACCCCACACCTTCTGAGACTTCGACTGAGGATGAGGACGGACCTCTGATAACTCCTTCTACTTCGATCGAGCCTCCTCGGCCGAGTCCAGAGGTGCCACGTGCTGACTCCGATGAGATGACCTCTTAGCCGAGTCCAGAGGAGCCAGTTGCTGACTCTGGTGAGGTGACTTCAGATCACCTAGGATCCCGAGCAGTTCATCGTGATTACCCCTCAGAGCTCATCATCGGTGATCTTACTGCGAGATCCTTACGTTCCTCAGTTGGCTCTCTTGCTATGTTTGTTGAGTCTGCTTTTGTTGCTACTTTTGAGCCCAGAGACGTTTCTCATGCTCTTTCTGATTCAAATTGGATAAACACCATGCAAGAAGAGTTTGAAAATTTTGTTCGCAATCGGGTTTGGACACTAGTTGAGCTGCCACCTGGATGCAACACCATAGGCACCAAGTGCGTGTTTAAAAACAAACAAGGTGAAGATGGAGTTGTGGTGCGCAACAAAGCTCGACTAGTAGCACAGGGTTTTTGTCAAAAAGAAGGTATTGATTTTGAAGAGACCTTTGCCCCTGTTGCTCGTCTTGAGTCCATTCGTATTCTATTGGCCTTTGTTGCTTCTAAAGATTTTAAGCTTCATCAAATGGATGTCAAGAGTGCTTTTCTAAATGGGTATATAGAGGAGGAGGTCTATGTTAAGCAAGCCCCCGGTTTTGAGAACCCAAATTTCCACGACATGTTTACAAGTTGTAGAAGGATTTATACGGTCTGAAGCAGGCCCCCAGGGCATGGTATGATCGCCTAAAGCAGTTCTTGTTGCAGAAAGGTTTTGTGATGGGTTCTGTGGACAAGACTCTTTTCTTGCTTAGAGATGGCGTAGACTTATTGGTTGCTCAGAATTATGTGGATGATATTGTTTTTGGTGGTTCTACTAATGAGCTTGTATCCAAGTTTTCTGGGCAGATGCATAGCGAGTTTGAGATGAGTCTCATGGGAGAACTCAAGTACTTTTTAGGGCTCCAGATCAAGCAGACCAAGGACGTCATTTTCATCCACCAGGGTAAGTACATACGAGACATGCTAAAGAAGTTTGACTTTGGTGGTGTTGGCGTAAAAGTTTACACCAACAGGTTCTCTGAGATCAAGAACGAACAAATAGAGAGTTTGTGTTTTAGGACTGCCTCAAGCCTCCGAGTTGGATAATAGCTTGAGCAGTTCGAATATGTGTGTTGAACAACCTGTTCTTGGTCCTCTTTACAGGGTGTAGAGTGGGGTATTTATAGGTAAAAATGTATAAGGAAAAGACGTAACTACCCTCATATTACAACCGACATAGTGGAAACTATGCGGCACCAGGAACAAGGTTATAAAAGGTAAAGGATTATAAGGTAGATGGATAAGCCAAACATCTTATCAATCTTGTCGCTCAGCTTCGGAGCCTTTATCTGCCGTTCGGTGGGTTCATCGGGGCTTCGCATAGGTGCACCCTTCAGCCTGACGCTTCTGCCTCCAAACAAGCGCCCACCAGCTTCAGAGCTCTTTGGAGCCTTCGAGTCATTAATCTCTAAGTCCTGAAAATAAAGTAATTTCCCCCAACAGTAGCCCCTCGAATATGCCTCTCTGTAGTTAACCTGTTTAGAAAGAAGGCAGTATACGGAAGGAATATTTCACATTCTGAGACTTAGAGGGAATTCGGACGTATTACAGTTTTGCAGAGGACTTTAGATCTACAGCATTCGGACCCCTCCTCCGAGCTCCTTGCGTGATGGGAACGCGTTGCGGGAAAGAGAACTGCTTCAGAGCGCAAACGTCGTGAAGAAACGCCTGATTATAGCCATTACGGCGCAAGTAACCGTTACATTGTAAAAGGTAACGGTCGATTTTTACAGTGAACGCTCGCCGTTCCATTTACTAGACCCACTAGTCAGTGATAGAAGCTGAACCTGCAGTGTTAATTCAATCGGAGAGTAGCGACCAACGAATGATTATAAAAGGAGGGATAGGGATTACCCGAGACTTTTTACCACTTCCAGTACTCGCGACTCACTTTCCCCAATCTTTCAATCTCTTGAGCATCTGAGCGGATGGCGAGAACTAGCCATACTACTCCAGCAGCAGCAAGCACTCTTGCACAGAGGCAAGCGTGGGCCGCTTCGGCAGCAACGGCAATGGCGGGGGCTTCGGGTGGCGCCTGGCCCAAGAATCCTCGGGGGATCCGCCCGCCTTCCAAGAAGAAAATCCCCCAAAGCTTCCTCATTGGCCAATCTGTGAGCACTGCCGAATCCATTGAAGAGGTTGTGGAAGGGAAGTTGGGCGCCGGATTGAGGACTCGGGTCCCTGGATCAGAATCAACTCCAAGGCCATGAAGAGGAGAGGTGGTAGTCTTCGAAGCATTCTTCGAAGCAGGCTTGGGGCTTCCAACCATAGACTTCTTGACGGAGGTACTGGACTTGTTCCACATTACTTTACCTCAACTGTCTCCCAACGCCATCGCCCGCCTGGCTGTCTTCGAATGGGCACTCCGGGCTGAAGGGTGCGAAGGACGCTCAGAGGTCTTTGCCGTGACCCACGAAGCCATCTGCCAGCAGAAGCCGCAGGATGGCCCAGGGGACTCTAAGGTGACCATAGCCTTCGGCAGCGTCAACTTCCAGTTGCGAAGGGAGCACGCTCTTCACTTCCCTGCGAAGGCTATCAACGACAGGTGGTACACCAACTGGATTCTTCGGTGGTTTTACGCCGAAGTCGGAGAGGACTCCCCCCTCGCAGGTCCTCTCCAGGAGATTTGTTTCGGAAGGAGGTGGAGATCTCCCCGAACCCTAGCCTGCTCTCCATGAGGCTAGGGCTGTTGACTTCGGTGGCTCGCCGCATGAGCATGCGTGACCTGGCCGAAGAGTTTATAGCCCTTCGGATCCCTCCTCTCAGAGCTAACTGGCCGATCATGTTTCAAGAGGCTTCGGAGGGAGATCTCCGAACCCTGGGTAAGGCTTCGTTTCCTACAATATTGTATTAGATGAAGGAAACAATTATACTTATGATACCATACTCTTTTCTTTCAGCAGCTCCTTTGGCGTTAGCTCCGGAGGACATAGCTCGAGCCACCGAACGAGTGCTCGGAGCCCCTTCGGTGGCTGAAAAACAAAAGAGGCTAGAGCTAGTGGGAAGCTGGGAGCGCTCCAACAGAGTGTGGGGAGCTCTCGGGATGGAGCCCCCTCCTCTTCCTGACTTCACCTCGATGGGAGCAGCCGCTCGCAAACGGAAGGTCGCTGCTGAGCCGTCCAAGAAAGCCAGCAAGCAGCCGTCCAAGAAGAAGAAAACAGTGAAGCCCCCTCGGCAGCTGGCTCCGACTTCATTGGCTTCGTCACTGGAGGCCCGGAGCTCAGCCTCCGAAGAGTTGGAGGACTCCGATGCTCAGACAACGGCGGCCTTCGAGAACTACCTCCTGGCCGACAACGAAGACCTAGGGGATGTCCCCCCTGGAACTTCTGTTAGGGAGGTAGTAGAAGTAGACCCGCCGGTTCCTCCGGCGCCCGTCGCCCTACACATGGAGTCGAGCTCCGCCACTCCCAACTTGCCCATACCCGGGGTGGCTACGGCAGAAGTCGCGGTTCTGGCAGGAAATGCGGAGGAGAGGGCCTTGGGAGATGACTTCGCTGACATCCTCCAGATGTACGAAGTCCTGGAGGATCCTGCGATCCGACCCCACGAGGCCTCCGAAGGTACGCATCGAAGCTCCTGCTTTGGCTAATACCTGCAACTTTTCCTTGTAATATGCTTATTAATTTTGTTGACGAAACAGGTACCTCTAAGGGCGTCGATGCTCCGGCGGCTCCCGAAGTCCCACCGTCTTCGGGGGTCGCGACCCGGGTGGACCCCCCTGCCCCTTCGGATGCTCCATGCTTGGCAACGGAGAATGCGCCCGTCGAAGCGGATTTGGCGACGGAGGTTGCTCCGGTGGTGGCGGCTCCGACGGTTGAGATTGCCTCTGCTGTCGCGATTCTGGTCGAAGGGGTAGCCACCGACGACCGGGGTACTCCTGCCTCACCCACCGTGCCTGCCTTCGTGCCGGGGAGAGGCAAGATCTTATCTAGCCTCGGCCTTCTTCCTGGCCTCGCGACGACTTCCGTCGGCAATTCGGAGGATGAGGCCGCGGCCGATGACCGACAAGCCTTATCTTGGCTTCCTCTGCTGGCTCCATTCTTGGAGCAGCGGGAAGGCCTCCGAAGGCTCATGGAGCCCCTGGCAGAGAGGGGCCAAGACATCGCCAATTTGGACATGGTCTCCGTCTTGAGCGAGGTTGCGGCTCCAACGCTTAACACAGCCCTCGAAAGGGCTGCCCTTCAGGTATGAAAAAACAACACCATAGCTACTTCGAATTAGTGATCATAAATACTTTGGTACTTACTTGCTTTTTTGTAGCAATTTGTCCTTGCTAGAGCGGCAGCGACTTCCAACGAGGTCGAAATGAACCGACTCAAAAGGAAGGTTACCACCCTCCAGGCCGCTCTCAACGACTCCAACGAGAGATCCCTCAGGCTGGAGGAAGAAACCCTAGTGGAACGGAGGGCTAGGGCAGCGGCCGACGAAGCTCTTCGGACAGCAAGACAAGATAGCGACACGCTTCGCTCCTCAGCCCAAGAGGTCGAAGCTGAGCGTGTCGTCCTCCGGGCGGAGGTCGAAAGGCTCCGTCAAGCGGTGACTGCTTCGAGTGCTCAACTGGTGGAGCTCCAAGGAGCTCTTAACCAAGCGATGGCCCAGAAGAGCTCCTTAATGCTCCATGTCGCCGAGATATCTGCAACTGTTGCAGGGCTGGAAGCAACGGAGAAGAAGAACACTAGTATGGTGGAGCGTACCTTGGAAGCCCTTCAGGGTACCTTGGAGTACTTCGGCACTATGTGCCCCTCGTCTTGTGTTGCGACCCACGAGCCTCTTGACCGGAAGCTGAAAAGGATCCAAGTGGCTTCGTCGTTGATGATGAACTCCAGCGTCCGGTACGGAGAAATCTCCGGGCAGTGCGCGGGCATCGGGGTTCTTCGTCACCTCAAGTCTCTTCAGATCCCCCTCGGCTCAGTCGGGGGCTCGACCCCTGGAAGCTTCACCTCCGACGACTTGCTGCGCCCATCTTCGGACGTAGCCTTGGCCTGGGAAGCCTTCCGATCAACTTGGAAGACGAACCACAAGGTTGCGGCCAAAGCTTGGATCGACGAGGCCCGCCGGTATAAGCAGGCGCAAACAAGGCCACCACTTCCTGCCTCGCCAGCTCCGGTCATTCCTGCTCCCCCAACTGACCCGTAGGTCTAGCTTTTTAGGGTTATTATGTACACGAAGTCTTGTAAAGCCTCTTTTATTAATGGAAAAGTTATAAACAAGAAGCTTGTTTTTGGGTGTTCTGCTCCTTTTAGGTTTTGTCATGCCCTTCGAACCCTGACCTCGAAATACTGGAAATTACCAGTGAGCTTCGAAAGGAGTGGGCAAGCCTCGAGAGCTTAAGGCCCTACCACCGCTCTCGCTTCTCTGTTCCTCACGGAGACAGAGGGGAGATAACCCTTGAAATTTCTCGAGAGGTCTTAGCTTATATTAAAGAAGATGAGAAGGAGAAGGCATCCTCGTCTTCTGAACATATGAACTGGTCTGACTCAGAGTACCAGACTGAAGACCCTGCGGAAGCTAACTCCGAAAGGCTCCTGACGTGGGCCGAGCTTCAAGAAGAGCGAAAGAAACTTCGAGCTTCTAAGAAGAAGAGAAGCGTTCGAACGAAGAGGACCAAGGTGACGGCTTCGAGCTCCGAAGGATCTAGTAGCCGAAGGGGTCTTCGATTTTTCCTAGGCTTGGACCAAAAATTTTCTTAATGTAAAAGTATGATGACTTAACGTGAAATGCTTCGAAAGTATCTTGCGTGGTTCCTATCCTCCTACTCCTCCTTGTGGGTGGTGGATCCTTTATTGTGAAAAAGGGTCCGCCAGGCACAATGATATGTCGAACAACCAGATGCTTTGTATTATTTTTATTATTTTTATTTTTATTACTATTATTTTTGAAGTGCTTTAGACTCTTGTATGGATCTTACGAAGCCGAAGCCTGAAATCCGTAGGGTGGCCACCTTCAGCTCTTTTACAGATACTTCGTACCCGAAGGCCGGAAATCTGTTTCTTTTTAAAGTCCTTAGACTCTTCTACGGATCCTAACAAGCCGGAGCTTGGAATCCGTAGGATGGCCACCTTCGGCTCTTTTACAGATACTTCGTACCCGGAGGCCGGAAATCTGTTTCTTTTTAAAGTCCATAGACTCTTCTACGGATCCTAACAAGCCGGAGCCTGGAATCCGTAGGATGGCCACCTTTGGCTCTTTTACAGATACTTCATACCAGGAGGCCAGAAATCTGTTTCTTTTTAAAGTCCTTAGACTCTTCTACGGATCCTAACAAGCCGGAGCCTAGAATTCGTAGGATGGCAACTGAGCCCCTGAACCGAGGGTTTGCAAGCAGCTGCCTGGGTCTTGGGAAAAATGCTTGACTCTGCAAGCATCTCCGTCCTCCCGATGCGTCCATCGGGAGTAAGGGATATTCGAAGAGCAAACAAAATTCGACCCTTCTCTTTATTTCATAGAAAGGAAATTTTTACAAGTGATTACAAGGAGCCCCTAAGCGTAGTAACGCTTAAGGTGCTCCGCATGCCACGCATGCTTCAACTCTTCCCCTTCTAAATTAGCTAATTTAAACGATCCGGGGTGGCCTGAGCGTAAGATAATATATGGTCCTTCCCATTTGTTTCCTAGCTTCCCCGGAGCTATTAAACTTCGCAACACTAGATGACCAGGTTTAAGCTCATTTAGCTTTACCTTCGGGTCATACCACGTCTTTGTTTGGCCTTGGTACTTGGTCAGGTTGGCGACAGCTCGAAGCCTTGTCTCTTCTGATAAGTCTAGCGAAGCGTTCCTTTCGTCTTCATCTCCGGGTTGAACTACACGAAGAGATCCTCCTCTGAGCTCCGTGGGAGTCATGGCCTCATCTCCGAATAGCAGTCTAAATAGGGTAAAACCTGTGGACCTGGTTTGAGTGGATCGAATGGACCACAAGATTTTAGGGAGCTCTTCGACCCACAGCCCCTTGGCTAGGCCAACGATCCGCCGATTTAGCCCAGAGAGAATGTTCCCATTGGCTCGCTCAACAGCTCCGTTGGATTGTGGGTGGCGTACCGCAGCGAAGCACAACTTAATGCCCAGATCTTCGCAAAATGTTTGAAAAGTGTCAGCTTTGAACTAGGTTCCATTATCCACCGTCACTTCCCTTGGCACTTTGAACCTGCATATAATGTTCTGCCAGAAAAAATTTTGGACATTCCTCGAGGTAATAGCGGGCAATGGCTCTGCTTCAACCCACTTTGAAAAATACTCGATTGCTACTACCGCAAACTTCAAGCCACCTTTTGCCATTGGAAAAGGGCCTATTAGGTCCATGCCCCACCGAGCCATTGGCCATACTGGGGCGATGAATTGAAGCTGGGCTGGCGGATGGTGGCTTTGCCTGCCCATCCACTGGCAACCTTGGCATGTTCGAACCAGCTCCTCCGCATCTCTCACTATTGTTGGCCAGTAAAGTCCTTGCCGAAGTGTTTTGCCAGCTAGCGCACGAGGGGCTAGGTGACTTCCACACAACCCTTTGTGAATGTCTCGAAGTATGTCTTGACCCTCGGGTTGGGAGATGCATCGAAGCAGAGGTGAGCACACGCCAGCTTTGTATAACACTCTGTTGACAAGCTTGTAATTTCGGGCTCTTGCCTGCAACCTTAGGGTTTCTGGACCTTCTGAAGGGTCTATGCTACTTTGCAACGTGTTCATAATCGGAGCCCGCCAATCTGCTGCTGGAATGCACAGTACTTCCGAAGAGGGTAACTGAACAACTGCGGGCCGCACTAGCTCTTCGTAGAAAGCCCCCTCCGGGAAGTCCACCGCTCTGGCTGCAGCTTTTGCAAGAATATCTGCGAGTTGATTCTCTGCTCGAGGGATACTTCGAACCGTAAATCCTTTGAATGCTGCTTCAGCCTTGCGGATTTCTTCAAGGTATTGTGCTAGCTGTGGATTCTTTGCTTGAAATCTTTTATCAACATGCCCCGCGATGACTTGGGAATCTGTCTTAATCATTATCCTTGCGACTCCAAGTGCTTTAGCTTTTCAGAGGCCTAACAGGATTCCTTCGTATTCGGCGATGTTATTGGTGGTTCTAAAATTGAGCTTCGTGGAATACATGGCCTTCTGCCCCGATGGTGATATTATGACGGCCCCTGCTCCGGCACTAGATGCTTGATAAGCTCCATCAGAAAAAATCGTCCATAAACCTTCGGAGGGTTCTTCCGGGGCCCAAACGACAGATGGAGTCCATTCTGCTATGAAGTCAGCTATGATCTGAGATTTGATAGATGTTCTTGCCATGAAGGAGATTCCTAATGGGGCTAGCTCAACATCCCACTTTCCAATTCTTCATGTAGAGTCTTTGTTCCGGAGCATATCTCCCAGAGGATACGAGGTTGGGACGATCAAGTTATGCGCCAAGAAATAATGCCTTAGTTTTCGCGAGGAAATTACTAAGGCATAAGCAAATTTCTCGAGCTCGGAGTATCTGATTTTAGCTCCGGACAAAGCCTCTGACACAAAATAAACTGGGTTCTGTACCAGTTTTCCCTTAAGGTCAACTTCTCGGACTAATACTGCACTTACTGCGGAGCCTGTTGCTGCAAGATATAGGAGCAGTGTCTCTTCTGGAAGGGGCACAGTGAGTGTTGATAATCTTCCGAGGTATGCTTTTATATCAGCGAAGCTCTTCTAGCATTCCGGTGTCCAACTGAAGCTTTCAGACCCCTTTAGTGCTTTGAAAATTGGGAGGCTTCGTTCTGCTGACCTGGCCAGGAACCTGCTAAGGGCTGCGAGCCTCCCTGCTAGCTTCTGTACTTGTTTCAAATTCTCTGGCGGAGCCATTCTTTGCAATGCACTTATCTGCGTTGGGCTAGCTTCGATTCCTCTGCTCGAAACTAAGTACCCTAGCAGCTTCCCTGCTTGTGCTCTGAATATACATTTTCTGGGCTGAGGCGTACTCCACATGCCCGGAGGCTCTCAAATGTTTCAGCTAGGTCTAGGCTATGCTGGTGCTTTTGGGCACTTTTTATTACAATATCATCCATATAGGCTTCGACATTTCGGCCTATTTGATGACCTAGGGCCTTAGCTATTAAACGTGAAAAGGTGGCTCCGGCATTCCGCAAGCCAAAAGGCATTCTTACATAACAAAATACTCTGGAAGGAGTTATAAAGCTTGTCTTGGCTTCGTCTTCGCTTTTCAGCCAGACTTGATGATACCCGGAATAAGCGTCGAGGAAGCTTAGCAATTCAGAGCCTGCTATGGAATCCACCAGTTGATCTATTCGGGGCATCGGGTAGGGGTCTCATGGGCATGCTTTATTTAATGAAGTAAAGTCAATACACATGCGCCATTTGTTCGAGTCCTTCTTCCTTACAAAAACAGGGTTAGCCAACCACTCGGTATGGGCTACCTCCCTAATGATGCCAGCTTTTAATAATTTTTCTACTTTAGCTTTGGCGAGGCTTGTTCTTTCCGCTGACAGCTTGCGGAGCCCCTGGCGCACTGGCCTGGCCTTCGGGTTGACGAGCAGGCTATGCTCGATGATGCTTCGATCGACCCCGGTGATGTCTTCGTCGGTCCAAGCAAAGACATCCAGATTTTTCTTGACGACTTCTTCCAACGAGGCGGCTATCACCGGGGATAGCACCTTGCCAAACTGCACTGGATACTCTTTACCATCTTTTGAAATTATACTTGACTCAACATCACCTTCCGGGCTTGGCTTGAGAGAG
The DNA here is from genome assembly GCA_019279435.1 of Zizania palustris. Classification (NCBI taxonomy): domain Eukaryota; kingdom Viridiplantae; phylum Streptophyta; class Magnoliopsida; order Poales; family Poaceae; genus Zizania; species Zizania palustris. Next base: position 57,703,596 of record JAAALK010000289.1, on the reverse strand, counting down.
GGCCCCTTCGAAGGGTTCGAGGCCTCTGGCACCTCTTCGATGCTTTTCGCCACGTTGTGCACTTGTCGGGGATCCAACGGCTACCAATGGCCATACTCTATCCTCCGGGCTACAGCTTGGTCTCCTGAAATAGTAAGCACCCCACCTTGCGTGGGCATTTTGAGACAAAGGTAATTGTGGTGTGCTATGGCCCCGAACTGGTTCAGCATCCCTCGGCCGAAGATTGCGTTGTAAGCATATGGGGCGTCGACAACGTCGAAGATCACCTCTTCTATCCTGGCTAGAGGCCCCTCTCCGAAGGCAACCTCGAGGCCTATCTGGCCGAGGGCATCGAGAGGTGGTCCTGAGAACCCTTGAAGCGGCCGGGCCGCTGGAAGCAGATGCTTCTGGGGTATGCACATTTGATCGAAGGCCTGGACGAAGAGTATGTCCGCGGAGCTCCCGCCATCTCACAGGATCCTTCGGACCTCCACCCCTGCTATGTCGGCAGAAATGACCAAGGGGTCAGCATGGGGGAACTTTACCCCCGTGGCATCGCTGGCAGTAAATGAGATGGGCACATGGGACCATTCTGGCATCCCTTCGGCGGAACTCGAGGTCCCAATGTGCCCGACCTCGCGGACGTACTCACGCTGCTGCCTTTTGGACATGTTCCCGAGGGTCCCCCCTCTGGAGATGGGTAGGACCACCCGCTTGCCGCGGTCTTGCGGATCTTCCTGCTTCGGTGGTGGCATAATATTGGCCACCGGAAGTCGCATGGGGGTTTCTGGGACAGTGGCTCGGGCCACGACCTGCACAGGCTCTGACCGTGCCGATGGGGGGTTCGATCCGAAGCACCCCGCGCGGTACTTCGCCCAAGGTAGTCGCCCCGAAGGGCCAATACTGCCTTGCAATCCTTCGTGTCATGGCTCCTATTGTCGCCATGCACACAACAGAAAAAACTCTGGTGCCTGCTAGGTGCCCTTTCTTGAGGCTTCGGCGGCCCGGTCTTGAAATTCTGCGCCTGCTGAAAATGGGCAGGTGCCTTCGGAACAGAAGGTGCAATGTTTAGTACCTCCGAACGAAAATGCTTCTTCCCCCGCTTGTGCTCGTTGAAGTGGTTGTCTTGAGGAGGTTGCAGAGGAGCCATGGCTTCGAGCTCCCTCTTGACTTCTCGGAGGATGAGCTCGGAGGATGGCGTACTGCCCGAAGTAAGCCATCAACTGCGCCATAGATGTTACTGGCTTCCGGTGGAGTTTGCTGAGGAGGTCGGGGTTCAACACTCCTTCGCGGGCGGCGTTGACAATCGAGGAGGTGGACAGGCCCTTAATCTGCGATTTGGTGTGGGCGAAGCGCGTGAAGTATTCCCGGAGTGTTTCTCCCGCCCGCTGTTTTACCTGGAACAAACTTCCTGTGGACATCGGGGCCACGAAGGTGCCCTGAAAGTTACTTACAAACTTCTTCTTTAGCTGCTACCAGGAGCTGATCAACCCTAGCTTCAGGGACCAGAACCATCGGAGCGCCACACCTTCGAGAGCGAGGGGGAAGCATTTTGCCATGGTGCTTCGCACTCCTCCGCTTGCTTCTATCGCCAGGGCATATGATCGGGCGAACTCTCCGGGGTCTGACCCACCGGAGTATTTGTGTAACTTCGAAGCTTTGAACCTTGGATCGAAGGGCACCCTTTGCAAGTCCGGGTGCAATGGGGACTCATCATCGAAAGACGCGTTTTCGGCCTCCTCCGGGACTTGGATAACTTCTAGGGGGTTGTGAGCACCACCGTCTTGAGGCCCTTCAGGAGTCTCGGTGGAGGCTTGGGTGCGGAGGCGATCGGCGGCCTCTTGCCTCCACGTGGCCACTTCTTCCTGGAGCCTTGCTAGTTGAGTAGCCTCGGTTCCAGGAAGGTCTTCACCTTCGTCGGAGGGTACGTCCGGGTCTTGGGAGCTGACGTAATCAGTCCGAAGCACCGTAGGAGGAGCTCGAGGTCCCCTAGGGACCCGACGCCCTGCTGTTTCTGCGGGAATTGTTGGAGCAGTCGAGGGTCCAGCTTCAGTGGTCCAAAGGGACCTTCGGAGCGGACCCGAAGCTTGGCTTCGCTTCGGAGGCATTGCTAGCTTCGAAGAGGTCTGGAAATGGAGGACTTCGAACGACTCGGGAAGTCGAGTGAAGGCCTTCGGGCTGCACTAAGAAGCCCCTAACCGAAGGGTGCGCGGAATCTTGAGACTCCGAGGCTCCCCCCATAAGTGCTCTTCGAAGTGCAGTCAGTAGTGGAGAACAAGCTTCTAGAACTTGGATCCCCACGGACGACGCCAACTGTTGGCGTAAAAGTTTACACCAACAAGTTCTCTGAGATCAAGAACGAACAAACAGAGAGTTTGTGTTTTAGGACTGCCTCAAGCCTCCGAGTTGGATAATAGCTTGAGCAGTTCGAATATGTGTGTTGAACAACCTGTTCTTGGTCCTCTTTACAGGGTGTAGAGGGGGGTATTTATAGGTAAAAATGTATAAGGAAAAGACCTAACTACCCTCATATTACAACCGACATAGTGGAAACTATGCGGCACCAGGAACAAGGTTATAAAAGGTAAAGAATTATAAGGTAGATGGATAAGCCAAACATCTTATCAATCTTGTCGCTCAGCTTCGGAGCCTTTATCTGCCGTTCGGAGGGTTCATCGGGGCTTCGCATAGGTGCACCCTTCGGCCTGACGCTTCTGCCTCCGAACAAGCGCCCACCAGCTTCGGAGCTCTTTGGAGCCTTCGAGTCATTAATCTCTAAGTCCTGAAAATGAAGTAATTTCCCCCAACAGGTGGAGAGCTGAAGCCATAGATGACCCCAATGGGTACATCTGGAGGTCTAGACAAGGACGAGAACAGCGTCAAGGTAAATGAGAGAGAGTATCGAGGGATGATCGGATCGCTGCTATACTTGACTGCAACGAGACCGGACATTCAGTTTGTCATGGGTGTGTGCGCGCATTTTCAGTCTTCGCCACACGCATCTCACTGGCAGGCTGTGAAGCGTATTTTCAGGTATTTTACTTATGCTCCTGATTTAGGTCTTTACTATTCAGCATCATCTTCTCTTGATTTAGCTGGTTTTTCCGACGCTGATTTTGGTGGGTGCCAGCTGGATCGCAAGTCGACTTCTGGTACTTGCGAGTTTCTTGGTTCTTCACTTGTTTCTTGGTCTTCTAGAAAACAATATGGAGTTGCGCTTTCTACTATTAAGGCTGAGTATGTAGCTGCTGCTAGCTGTTGTTCTCAGTTGGTTTGGATGATTTCTACTTTGCGGGATTTTGGGTTGTTCTTCCCTTCGAGAGTTCCTTTGTTTTGTGATAGCACTAGTGCAATTAGTGTAGGGAAAAACCCATGTCTTCATTCAAAAATCAAACACATTGATGTGTGCTTTCACTTTCTAAAGGATCAATATGAGAAAGGGGTCATTGATCTTATTCATGTCGATACCCATCAGCAGTTGGCTGATATCTTTACCAAACCCCTATATCAGTCTACTTTTCAGCATTTGCGAGGGGATTTGGGAGTTGTGTATCCTTTTTAGGATACTTTGAGTCAATTTTTTTCTTTCTTCTTTATTTTTTATTGAGTCTTTTTGTGTGCGTTCATATCATGCATAACCATCAATCACATTTTGAGCTTGCTTCTGTTATATGATTAATCTACTTTACTTTCTCTAGCTAGTATATGTTTTTCATTACTTTTCGATGATCATGTTCTATTTCAGTTCACATGATATATCTGATATTTGTCATATGCATGGCTTTTATGTTTTAAAATTGAAAAATGATCATCATTGCTTCTGGTAACTAGCATGCGTAGGCTGAATGCTTTTGTTATCTTTTACATGCCTTGTAGCTAGATCCTTACTTAGATGCAGATATGCAACTTGGACATCTATATGCTTTAAATATGAAAAATGTGTTATAAAAAATGATAAAAAATTCAGAAAAATCAAAAATTTATGCATTTTTATGATTATTAGAAAAGATCCAGGTGGGTTTGCTTTGTCGCATTGCATTGTTCTGGATTGCTTACCATAGCACTTTGGTATGAACTAGGACGGTGTAATGTATGCCAAGACCAATGTCTTAAGCTTCTGATGGTCCAATTCTGGTCTAGTCTTGACTTGGTCGGTTAGCATAAGGTTTGACATGCAAATAACCCCTGGCAGAGATGAAAAAATAAAAAGGTAAAAGAAAAAGTCTGAAAAATTTAAAAAGATGACAAGTTTGCTGAAGCATTTTGATTTGGACAATGCTTATCTTGGTAGATATCAGTTAGCTTTTGCATCTCATGCTTTACTCTGCTTGTCAACTAGAAAATGTGGTGATGCTTTTGTTTGCAAAAATCGAAAAATGCGTGTTAATGACTCTCTTTAGATATCATCTGTTGCACTGATCATGTCATGTATCTTAGATAGTATATCTTTTGCTATACATGTTAGATGTTGTAATTGCAGTTAATCATATCTAAGAAGCATGCTTTTTACACTCCACCTGCACTCCATTTGCATTCATGGCATATTTTGAGGGGGAGCTGCATTTCAGGGGGAGTTTGTGTCTATGTCTCTTTAGAGTGCATTTAGTCTAACTTGATGAGTTCAATTGTCAACAAGGCGGAGAAATTTTGGAGTTTAGGGAACATTTTTTAGCTTTATCTGGGATTTATTTTAGGGGGAGTTCCTTGTTGGTAATTCTGAGATTGCACTTGTTTTTGAGTCTTTATTTTTGGTTAACCATAATGACCATTTTCTTGCTTCTTTTTGGCTTTTGGTCATTAGGGTTAAACTTTTATTTTCTTTCTTCTATTTTGTTTTGTCTTTGTTTTCCTGTTTCCACATGTTTATGCAGGTTCTAAAGAAGTGCTGAAGAGGGTGTTGACAATGCACTCATCAAGGGGGAGATTGAGAAACCATGTTGAAGAACATGGATTTGATACTCCAGATGTGATGAGTGATTGTCAACAGAAGTCAAAGGAAGAGACATGAAGACCTGGCGTGTCTGAGGTGCGTGTGACTCAGGTACACAGGCAGCGGGCGACAACCGAGCAGAGGAGCCACGGAGTCGGGCTAGCCCAATCTGGGTACATGGGCTAGGAGCGGCAGATGATCCACTGGTCTGTTGACTGGGTTTGACTCAGGTACACGAGCGGCGAGCGATTGTCGGGCTGAGGAAGTTGCGGGGTTGGGTCGGCCCAATCTGGGTACCCGGTGCGAAGACGGTGGACGCCTTGTCAGTTTCGGTGCAAAACTGACAACCTATGATTATTTTTTTAGGATATTAATATTTAGTTTTTAAGTCCAGAATATTTTTATTTGAGTCAGTTGATTTTTCTAAGAATATTTTAGTAAATTTCGGATTTTATTTTAGAGTCGGTGTAATTTACCCTAGGGGTACATTAGATTTTTTTTCATGTATTAGGAATCGCCTATAAATAGGCCCCTACCCCCCTGGGGATAGGATGACTGTTTTTATTAGATCAATCTGCAGTCCACCAAAAATTTGGCTGTCATCAATTTTTTCGGATTCAATTTGCACTCCGTTGTTCCTCCTATTCTTAGCCACCGGAGCACAGGTTCCAACATCATCACGCGCGGCGGTGAGAGCGTAAAAACTTTTCTCTACGTGGGTCCCGCTGGTGCACAGGAGCTGCAGGCGCACGCAGCCTCCGTAGGAGAAGCAGCCAAGACGTGCGCCAGTGAGTAGATTCATCCCGCACAAGAAACACAGGTTTGCTTTTTGTCTTCCAGCGTGGGACCCACAACAACGTGCTTGTGGCTGTGCAGCAGCGCATAGTGCCAGCCTAGGCTAGCGCCTACCGCGTGCAGCCTTTTGTAGACCTTCACGGCTACAGCCGAGAGGCACGTGGGGCCCGCCAAAGCCTGATGGCTTTCCTTGTCATGGTGCAGTAGTTTTTTTGCAAGGCTACAGGCTTCCAGCGGTCCACAACGATTAAAGAAATGCCGCACGATAGGAATTCTTGACGCTGCGCGTGACGGCGGCAGACCCGAGGCAGTTTTGCTCTGGCCGGCATGCGGAAGTAGGCAGTCAGCGCGGGACTTGGCTTGCCTGTGCACGCGAGGCGAATCAACGGCGATGAGACTGCGCAGAGTACTGTTCGGCTGAAAAAAAACTTCAATTCAAGTTAGAACGTTCGAAGTCGTCTGATAATGCGGAGCATGCAGACGAAGTACGCGAATACAATAAACTCCATTCATTGAATGATAATTGAGGAGTATGTTACAAATGTACTTCGGCTACAAAGCTACGTATAGTCTGTATCTAAGCCTAAGAAGAATCGAGTGCGAGGTCCCAACCCTCGCTTGCCTTTCTTTCGGCTAGGGCCCCCTTGGCTGAACGAAGCCTCGTCGGAGCCTGCTCTCCCACATCCGGCTCGTCCAGGCTCCGAAGCCCGCATACCTCGCCTTCCATTTTGCAGGTCGCTCCGATTTAGCAAAGCAGGTGGTGCTGTGTCGAAGGCAGAGAAGTCTAAGGCTTCGTCGCTCGCTAAGGCCGTTCATGAAGACAAAAACAAAGAACTCTAAAGGGACTCCGTCTTCACAGCGGCTAGCAAATCCTGAGCTACTTCGGAGATGGCTTCACCGCTAGGCCCCCTCGGAAGCTTAAACCGAGGGGGGCCTTCGAACCTAGCTACTTCGAGGACTGCCCACAACTGACGAAGTTCTTCAGAGTCCTCAAGCACTTCGAAGTCAACATTCGGAGGCTGAGCCTAGGCAGGTATAAAAAACCCATGTATTCATATTAATAAGCTGATAAAGTTTGTACAAGCCTGCAGCTAAGTGTTACAAAGAAGCCTAAGGAGATCTACACCTTTGGAGGCGGAGGTGTCGATGTCGAAGGCCTGTCCGGCGGGGCAGGTGCTTTGGATCGGCGAAGTCATAGGGCCTTCTGGAGGTCAAGGACTGCTTCGCAGCCTTGTTCCTTCCAAGGCTCCTGCAGCCACCGCCAGGCTCCGCGAACGTCTAGTGGAGGCGTCACCAAGTGCTGGCCCCCGAAGGCCACCGGGGTCATGGAGGTTGCTGCCTGGAGGTGGTTGCACCCCGCTTCATGAAGCATGTGCAACACCCCTTGGCCCGCGACTCGGCCGGCCATGAGGGCGAAGCCCTTCAGTGATTGCTCCGCCGTCGAAGCCACCGTCTTCAAGAAATCGACGCGGTCCCCAATTGGGTCCTGGTCGCCGAAGTCCGGAGCCCGGCATTCGGTCCCTATTTGCTCAAGGACGTTGGTCAGGCTCTGGGTGGCTTCGCCAAGGTTGTCCACGACGAAGTCTTCGAGCTTCTGAGCCCGTCCTCGGAGTGAAGCGTTCTCCTTCGCTTGCCGAGCCTCGGTGTCCTTTGAAGCCTTGAGCTCCGCGCGGAGCCGAACCATCTCCGAGGCCAAGGCTTCCTTAGCCTTGTCAGCCTCAGCCTTCGCCACCTCTGCCTCAGTAGCCGAAGCCTCAGCCCGCCTTTGCCTCTCGGTTTCCACCGAGACTTGGCGTCAAAGGGCCTCCTTCTCCTCTGACAGTCACTCCATCCACCTGTCTGTAGAAGTTGAAGCTGCTGCGTTCAGTGCGAAGGCCTGCAAGAATTCAAGAAATCATAAGTATTGATCGAAGGCTAAAATATAGTTCGAAGGATGCAAAGGGCTCCGCTCACCCGCACGAGGGCTTCGTTCGCGCTGATGAAGAGCTCCGTGGGGTTCAAGTGGCTAAGTTGAGCCACCAAGTCCCCTGCCTCCGCAGCTGCACAGCTCTCGCGAAAGCTATTGATTGCCACCTCCGTCACGGCACCCTTCGGCCGGAAGGGATGGACCATCTCCTCCGCCGCGGCCACCTGCGCAGGCTTCGGCTAAGCAGGGTTTAGGCCCACCACGTCGACCTCCTCGTCGCTTCGAAGGTCCCCTTCATCACCACCACTGCCTCCATCTTCTTCAGACGAAGATCCTTCGGACTCCGAGTCGCTGCCGCTACCGCTGCTGCCCGAAGCCTCTGTTGGCTCTGCCGCGGCGGGCTTCGGTCCAGCTTCGTCTACTGGCTTCGCCACGATGGGCCTCGCATCGGCATCCTCTACAGAAAACCCAAGTCAAGATCCGCGTACTGAAGAGAAGCATGTTAAAAGAGTTTACCTTCGTCAAAAATGTCCTCAAAGGAAGGAGGGTTGATGTGTGCCCCCCAATCACTTCGCTGCGAGGGTGGCGTGTCAGCCCTCGCGCCCGAAGTTGTCGCTGTCGAGGCTTCTGTGGTCTTGGGTGAGCTCGTCGGCCTCCGCCGCCGAAGTCATTGTCGTCGAAGGCCTCACTGCCTTCTTGGTAGCCGGAGCACTTGTGGGCTCCACCGCTGCCTCGTCCGGGGTAGAGGCTTCGGTCGCAGGGACCTCTGACCGCACCCTCAAAGTCACAAGCTCGTCGTCATCCCCCCTCTTCCTCTTGGCTCTGGCCGACGAAGTTGTGAGGTGGGAGAAGTCCGGCAGAGCAGGGAGCGCCTCGAGGCCAAGCGCAGTCCAGACCTTGTTCCAATGCTCCCATGACCCCACCAGAGCGAGGCGCTGGGCCTGCTCCTCAGGTGTCGGAGTCCCAACGACGCGCTCTGCCGCCACAATGGCATCCTCCGGAGTCCTCATTTCGAGGTGGGCTTCATAAAAGTTCAAGTCAGAGTGAAGTTTTGCGAAGTATGAAAGTGAAATGAGTTGAAGCCTTACAGAAGCTGTTGAAGGCCAACTCGCGAAGTTCCCCTTGGCCCGAAGGTTGGAAGAGCCCCTCCGGCCAAGAGCTCGCGAGGGGGCTGAGTCGGAGGGTGATGAACTCCTCTGCGAGGTCCCTCATGCTCATCTTCGCCGCCACCCTCCGAAGAAGCAAGATCCTCGAGCGAAGGGTGTCCTCGCTGGTCTTCACCACCCCTTCGCGTCTGTATAAGATGTGGCGTTGGTACTCCGAAGGGGAGAGTTCACGCCAACAGAGGCGTAGAACCATTCCTGGTCCCACTTCGAGTACCACTTGTTGTTCACAGCCCTCACCGGGAAGGCATCCTGGAACTCCCTCCAGAGCTGGAAGTTTGCGCTACCGAAGGCCAGCACCTTCTTGACACGGTCTGTCCCCTCCCTTGGCTTCGGCTGACAGTTGGCGTCATGAAGGGCGACGAAGACGTCCGCGCGGCCCTCGCAGCCTTCGGCCCTCATGGCCCATTCGAAGACAGCAAGCCTCGCCACGACATTGGGCGAGAGTTGAGGAAGCTCGAGGTTGTAAGCCCTCAAGACTTCGCTCAGCATCCCGACTGCTGGTAGCCCGAGGCCGCCTTTGAAGAAGGCCTCGAACACAACCACTTCATCAGCCCGGGGCTTCGGCACGGCCTCTGACTTCTCCAGAACCCTAAGTTGGATCTTCGCTGTGATCCTCCCTTTGGTGGTCCTCCGGACTGACTCCTACATGGAAATCGAGGCCCTCATTTCCAGCGTCTGCTCAAACTTGTCGGAGGGTGTCCGAAGATCCCTTGGCCCCAGTCGTCTAGGTGCAGGCTTCGCTGCCGCAGCTGCCGCTGCCTGCATTTGGGTGGAGCCCGAGCTCGAGCCTAGGACCAAAGGCTTCGCCGCCGCCTTTTTTGGCATTTTGGTGGGGCTTCGGCGCGAGGGGCTAAAAGCTAGCAAAGGGCACTCCGCGCAAAGCCAAGGAGGAGAAGAGAGCGAAGGTTGTAAGGCAATGAGAAGGAAGCGAATGAGAGCGTGCCGAAGACGCACGCGGTAAACCCCTACTTATAGGTGGTGAGAATTCCGATGGTCGTGGGCCGAACCCACTGCCGAGTGGGCCTCTGTCGATGGCAAAGTGGCCCAGCGCAGGGTAACGGTCATTTGTCCCAAGGGCGCGTGCACCCCTTCGTTCCGAAGGCCTGCAAGCGAGGGGCTACTGTTGGGGGAATATATTTCCCTTAAACAGGGGCCAAATGACGTCAGCCTCAGACAGCCTTCGGCCCGGAGCCCAATACTATCGAAGCCTGTTTCCTCCCCAAGAACTATTCCCAAGTCTCAAGGTTTATGCCGGAGCTTGCAGGGGTGAAGCCCCGGGGGCCCCGTCGAAGCCCTCTGGAGCGAGGTCCTTCGGAGCCCTCCGAGGCTAAGCCCTCGAGATCCCTTGAAGACCGCCAGAAGCTAAGTCTTAGGCTAACTTCGAAGCCAGCCTCCGGGCCTTCTTCGGAGTTAGCCTTCAAGCCCTGTCCGGAGTTAGCCTTCGGGCTCCCTTCAGAGCTCCTCAGAAACAGTCTCCGTGCCCTCTTCGGCCAGTTCGGAGGCCCAAGTTCGGAGGCTGAGGAGCCATGCTGAATAGCGTGGGCCTCATGGCTCCAGAAGTGATGAGTCATTGTCAACGATAGTCAAAGAAGACAAAACAAGAAGAGATCTGCTGTTTCGTGGGCCGCGTGTGACTCAGGTACACGGGCAGCGAGTGACTGTCGGGCTGAGAAAGCTGCGAAGTCAGGCTGGCCCAATCCGGGTACATGGGCCAGAAGCAGTAGAAAACCCACTGGGCTGTTGACCAGGACTGACTCAGGTACACGGGCAGTGAGCAATTGCCGGGCTGAGAGAGCTGCGCAGTCAGGCCAGCCCAATCTGGGTACCTGGGGCAAAGCCGGTGGAGGCTTTGTCAGTTTCGGTGCAAAACTGACAACCGTCGATCTTGTATCCGACTGTCCAGAAGAGAAGCCGTAGTCGCTATGAAAACTTAGCTTCCAGATAAGTCATCTGTATCTCTAGGCCCACAGTCAGTCAGTCATGTCTGTAAAAATACCTAAGGGCAGTAGAGTCTTTTCCTTTATTCCCGCGTCTGTAAAAAACCCTAAGGGGCTGGTGGAATATTCCTAGTGTTGGGCAGCCTATAAATAGGACCCCAATCCCTAGGGTTAGGTCACCCTTTTTTTGGCTGAAATCAATACTACTTCTTTGGGTCATTTAGTCTCTTGCACTCTCTCTCCTTTCTCTCTTGTTGTGCGCCGCCAGGCTTATTCTCAAGCCATTTCCATTACTGCATTTTGTTGTTCTTCATGTTGCTGTGAATCTTTATTCCCTGTTGATTTCATTTGAAGTGCAGTGTTTGTTCTGTGGAGTAAATGTCTCAGTCTACGTGCGCAGCTTGAGTTTATTCGGAACAGAAGCTTGTCTGTTGCGTGTGTTCTTCAAGCAAGTAGTACTAGTTCTTGCTGTTGCAAGTAGTACTACTACACTGTAGCAACAGTACACTAGTACCAGCTTTTTGCTTTTACTGCTCAACTTTTTGATCGAGTTGACAGGACTAACGTCCCTTTTCTGGTTGTTCTCTGGCGAAGCCCCTTCTCTGTTCGAAGCCCCTCAGCTCCGTGAGGCAGGCTTCGATCTGATATACTCGAAGGCTTCGTTTGAACTTCGAACTTCGTTTTGTGTCCTGAGCGGCTAGCTTCGAAGTACTTTTTGAACTGTCAGCGTCTCATACTTCGAACGTCTGTGCGAAGGTACTCCGACTCGAGCTCTACGAAGTCCATACTTCGACAGGTTTCGAAGTTGGCTTCGAAGCTTGTCTTTCTATTAGACTTCGCTCAGTGTTTGCTTCCGTCTTCTTCGAAGGTCCTCGATGTGTTTGTTCGAAGGTAGAGTGTAGGCTTCATTTTGGTTCTCTGTCGCGTGTCAGCCTTCGCTTCTCCTTCGAGGTAGTCTTTGTGTGTGACGTGTTCGAAGGTCTGTTCGAAGGTTGTGCTTCGAAGTATACTGTTCGAAGCAAGCTTCGATACACGCACACTTCGCTACGAAGCATACTTCGCACTCTGTAACACACGAGCTAGGCTAGACCAAACAAACCTTCGGCACGTCAACTTCAACCTTCGCTCAACCTCGACAGGCCTCGACCTCCGAAGCAGGCTTTGGCCCAGCGAAGCAGGCTTCGACACTACGAAGCAGGCTTCGACCAGCGAAGCAGGCTTCGCCATGTTTCGAACAGGAGACAGATTTTGAACGGTAACTTCACATTTCACTCCTTGTGCTTTTATTACTAAGAAGCTTATCTTGCCTTGTCTTTTGTATACTTTTTATCTATATATTAGCACTGCATTGGCATTTCTCTATTTATCGACAGTTGCTTCTAGGCTAGATACCTTTAGACTTTGGTGATATATTCTTTCTGTGCTGTTTAGTCTTTAGAGGTGCGTTGGGTATTGGGAGCAGGCCATTGATTCGAAATAATTTTTAGGCGCCCATTCACCCCCCCCCCTCTGGTCGCTACTTTCGGTCCTACAAGTGGTATCAGAGCCAGGTTAGGGTTTTTCCATACCTTAACCGGTTCTAAACCCCAGTAGTGACCATGACGTCTCCTGGCAAGGTCCCGTCCTTGGAAGCCTATGGCTATAACTATTGGAAGACTCGCATGCGAGCCTATCTTATGAGCTAGGGTTCGGACATTTGGGACATTTGCGTTCACACCACGCTTGTCATATTGCCAGTTGCTGAGCATGGTACTGCTGGTATCATTGCTCAGCATCTGAGCAACAGTAAGGTTGTGAACATTCTTTTCTCTGGTTTAGGTCCCACTGAGTTTGAGCGTGTGAGCCATCTCTCCACTGCGAGAGAGATCTGGGCTACCCTCGAGGCACACCATGAGGGAACAGCACAGGTCAAGGCTCGGCTCTATCAGACCTACTGGCGTGAATATGAGAATTTCACACAGAAGCCGGGTGAATCTGTTGAGGCTTTGTTTGGTCGTTTTCAGTCGATCATAAACAAGCTTCGGGACAACAAGGCTGAGGGTGCTCAGTTAGTCTCAGATCACGAGCAGGCGCTCAAGGTTCTCCATACCTTGGACCCAAAGATCTGGGAGATCAAGGTATCCTCTACGTTGAGAGCACTTCTTACGATACCTTGACCATTTCTGAGTTGTTTAGCAAGCTGAAGGCCACTGAGGTAGATATCCAGCTGAGATCAAATCTCACTGGTTCTGGATCAAAATCCCTGGCCCTTGCTACACCTTCTGTTGATCCCTCTGCTGTGAGCTGTGCTGGGTTCTCTTTGAGGTCTATCACTGAGGACCAGCTTGAGTTGTTGGGAGATGATGATTTGTGTCTTTTTAACAACCGGGTGCGTCGTGTCTATGACAAGAGAATGTTCAAAAGACATGGCACAAAATCCGGGTGCTTTGAGTGTGGTGATCCAGGACACTTCATCGCCGACTGCCCCAAGTGCAATGGTCACAAGAAGGGCACCGGTGGTGGCTTCCACGACTCCGGCAAGCATGAGAGCTCATCCTTCAACAAGGGCAAGCCGAAGACTCGATTGTTCAAGAAGGCCCTGAAGGACTACCAGCGAGAGAACAAGAAGCGCGACAAGGCCTTCTTCACCGAGATGGAGAAGAGCTACTCCAAGCGGTCCACATCTTCTTCCTCTTCATCGAGCTCAAGCGATGAGGAGATCGCCATCAGGAAGAGGAAGGACAAGGATGATCCGACGGGTCTCTGCTTCATGGCCTTCGGAGACAAGCCGAAGAGCCGCTCACACCAGCGCCGAAGATCCCGCAAGAGCTTCTGTTCAATGGCTCTTGGGGATAAGGAAGAAAAGAGCTCCTCCGATGACTCCGACGACGACGACAACAAGGTATCATCCTACGAGCGCGAAATCGTTGATTTACTTGAGAGCAATCGTCAGGAGTTGAAATATCGGGAAAAACTGCTCAGGGGGGCTAAGAAGAGGATAGATGAGTTAGAGAGTGAGCTTGCCGTGGCCAACGGCAGAATTGAGAGTCTATCTTCTTCCCCTTGCTTGGGTGATAGCAGTGAGTGCCCAAAGTGTGAGGTGCTTCTGTGTGACCTATCGACTCTGAAGTCCAGGTACATAGAAAGGGTTGATGAGAAGGACGCTTTGGCCACTGAGCTTGAAAGCGCTCAGCTGGAGCTGAAAGATGCTCAAGCCATTGTCGTCGCACCCTGTGCTGACTGCCCATCTCATCTAGCTGTATTAGCTGAGCTGAAAGCCAAGGGCGATGAGCATTTAGGGGATTTGGAGAGAGTGAGAGCTGAGCTAGCACAGACTAGGCTAGAGCTTGAGACACTGTCAGTTCCACCCACTGTATGTGAGAACTGCTTGTCTCTTAGAATGGAGTTGATTAAGCTGAAAGCCGAGAAGTCTGTTCAAGTAGAGAGTGAGTGTGAGACCTGCTTGTCTTAGGTGGAAGTTCTAGCTTCCTTGAGAGAGGAGCTAGCAGATTCTCAGAATGAGAACTTTTACCTCCGTTTTATCCTGAGTTGGATCAGTGCCAGAGAGCCACAGCTCAGCATGATGATCCAGCAGTTCAAGAGGCAGGATGGGTTTGGAGTAGGTTATACCTACACCAAGGCTGACTTTGAGAGTGCCATTAGCCGGGCAGTGGAGTGGAGTAAAATGACTCCAGAGCAGAGGTATCCCAAGACTCACTCCACTGAGTCTTCCCAGGCTTGTCAGCCCAAGGATGGAGTGATCCATGAACCACCTAAAGCTCCACCCAAGAAACCTATCTGGGTTCCAAAGCCCAAACACCTCCACACTCCTCTAGACTCTCTTCCTGGACCCTCTCAGCCCAAGAAGACAACACCTAACACCACTAAGTCTAAGAACCCCAAGCCTCAACCACAACCCAAGAAGCCCACCTATCATTGTGAGTATTGTCAGAGAGACGGGCATCTTGCGGAATTTTGCTTTAGGAGGAAGCGGGTTGAGAGAGCAGAGAGAGCTTATGGTGGTCAGGAGCAGTTCTACCAACAGGGTGGTAGACTGCGTGTTCCTCGACGCGGGGAGAGGTTGGAGGCCAGGCCGTGTCATGTAGGTGGTGGTAGAGGAGACGGCTTTCTTGCCCGTGCTCCAGTTGGTGGTGTTCGTTCCGGCAGAGTTCCAGGCCGTGTTGGCTACGGTCCTGGACCTCGTGGCCGCAGGTTTAGGCAGGACCAAGGACCACGCTTTGAGCCGCGTTTTGGTCCAAACTCTCTTGATGGTTTTCGCTTTCCATCTTTTGAGCAGATGGCTCGACACTGGTTTAGCTCTTTTGCTAAACCTGGTGCCGGACCGTTTTCTCCCACTTACAGCCACTGATTGTGCAGGATCGGGGACTGGAGGACGTTTGGATCATGGACTCGGGATGCTCCCGCCACATGACGGGACATTGCAGATGGTTCTCCAGTCTCACTCCCCCGAGCTCCAAAGAATACATCACCTTCGGGAACAGTGGTCAAGGGAAACTAAGTGGCATTGGCTCAATTTGCATTTCAGATCGTTTCTCTTTGAAGAATGTTGCTTTGGTTAAAAATTTGAACTTCAATTTGATTTTTGTTTCGCAACTTCTTGAGGATGGTTTGGAAGTGCGTTTTAAGAAGGGCAATTCTTCTGTGGTTGATTCTAGAGGGTCTTTGATTTGCCAGATTTTACCTTTCGGTAAAGTTTTTCGAATTGACTTCTCTAGTTCTTTTGGCCCTTCTCGTTGTTTGATTGCTGGATCCTCCTCTGAGCTCTGGAAGTGGCATAGGAGGTTAGGTCATTTGAGTTTTGATCTGCTAGTCAGGTTGAGCTCAATGGACCTCATCCGAGGATTGCCCAAGCTTAAGATGGAGAAGGATCTAGTTTGTCATCCTTGTCGTCATGGGAAAATGGTTGCCGCTTCTCACTCATGTGTGACTCAGGTGATGACTTCATATCCAGGCGAGATTTTACACTTGGACACTGTTGGTCCAGCTCGGGTACGCTCAGTCGGTGGGAAGTGGTACGCACTTGTGATTGTTGACGACTTTTCTCGATTCTCGTGGGTTTTCTTTTTGGAGTCTAAGGATGAGACGTTTCAGTTTGTTCATGACTTGATTTTGAAGCTGAAGAATGAGAACAATGGTCGGATGGGAGCAATTCGCTCTGACAATGGCTCTAAGTTCAAGAACTCTCAGTTCGTCAGCTTCTGTAGTGATCAAGGTCTTGACCATCAGTTTTCTTCTCCTTACACTCCCCCACAAAACGGCGTTGTGGAACGAAAGAACCGCACGCTAGTCGAAATGGCCAGGATGATGCTCGATGAGCACAGGACTCCTAGGCGTTTTTGGGCTGAAGCCATGAACACGGCTTGCTATCTGACCAACCGCATCTTTCTTAAAGCTTACCTTGGTAAGACATCATATGAACTGCGGTTTGGCAGACAGCCCAAGGTGAGCCACTTGCGAGCGTTTGGCTGCAAGTGCTTTGTGCTCAAGAAGGGAGGGCATTTGGACAAGTTTGAGTCTCGTTGCTGGGATGGTGTTTTTCTTGGTTATGCATTGCATTCTCGAGGTTTCCGTGTCTAGAAACTCGAAACCCAGCAGCTTGTCGAGACTTGCGAAGTTTCATTTGATGAGTCCTTGCCTTCTTTGACTCCTTCTTTTGAGCCTTCTGGTGATGATGAGCTCGGAGAGTCCATCTTCGAGGAAGATGAGGATACTCCAGCTACTGATGAGGGTGGGCCTTCTGCACCCCCTGTAGAGCCCACACCTTCTGAGACTTCGACTGAGGATGAGGGTGGACCTCTGATCACTTCTTCCACTACGATCGAGCCCCCTCAGTCGAGTCCAGAGGTACCAGCTGCTGACTCTGGTGAGGTAACTTCTGATCACCAGGGAACCCGAGCAGTTCAGCGTGATCACCCCTCAGAGCTCATCATTGGTGATTTGACTAAGAGAACTTTGCGTTCTTCTGCCGCTCTTGTTGTGTTTGCTGAATCTGCGTTTGTTGCATCTTTTGAGCCCAGAGACGTTTCTCATGCTCTTTCTGATTCTAATTGGATTAATGCTATGCAAGAAGAACTTGAGAACTTTGTACGCAATCGGGTTTGGACACTAGTTGAGCCGCCACCAGGATGCAACCCCATAGGCACCAAGTGGGTATCAAGAACAAACAAGGTGAAGATGGGGTTGTGGTGTGCCACAAAGCTCGACTAGTTGCCCAGGGTTATTGCCAGAAGGAAGGTATTGACTTTGAAGAAACCTTCGCTCCTGTTGCCCGTCTTGAGTCCATTCGTATTCTTCTAGCTTTTGCCATTTCGAATGGTTTTAAGCTTTTTCAAATGGACGTTAAGAGTGCTTTTCTGAACGGGTTCATAGAGGAGGAAGTTTATGTTAGGCAGCCCCCTGGCTTTGAGAACCCTAAGTTTCCTCGACATATTTTTAAGTTGCACAAAGCTTTATACGGGTTGAAGCAAGCCCCCAGGGCTTGGTATGACCGGTTAAAGCAATTTTTGTTGGGGAAGGGCTTTGTGATGGGTTCTGTGGACAAAACTCTCTTTTTGCTCAGAGTCGCTTTAGACTTCTTAGTCGCTCAGATTTATGTGGACGATATTATCTTTGGCGGTACTACTGATTCTCTCGTGTCCAAGTTTTCTGAGCAGATGCACAGCGAGTTTGAGATGAGCCTCATGGGTGAGCTCAAGTACTTCTTAGGGCTCCAGATCAAGCAGACCAAGGACGACACCTTCATCCACCAAGGTAAGTACACTCGTGATATGTTAAAGAAATTTGACTTTGGTGGTGAATTGAAGCCGTAGATTACCCCGATGGGCACTTCTGGGGGTCTAGACAAGGATGAGAGCGGCGTCAAGGTCAATGAAAGGGAGTTTCGAGGGATGATCAGTTCACTGTTGTACTTGATGGCAACAAGACCGGACATACAGTTCGCCGTGGGACTTTGCGCGCGTTTCCAGTCTTAACCACGCGCGTCTCATCGGCAGGCTGTCAAGCGCATCTTCAGGTATCTCACTTATGCGCCTGATCTTGGTCTTTATTATTCAGCATCATCATCTCTTGATTTATCTGGCTTTTTGGACGCTGACTTTGGTGGGTGCCGGTTGGATCGCAAGTCGACTTCCGGTACTTGCCAGTTTCTTGGTTCTTCTCTTGTCTATTGGTCTTCTTGAAAGCAATCTGGAGTTGCTCTTTTGACCACTGAGGCTGAGTATGTAGCTGCTGCCAGCTGCTGCCAGCTGCTGCTCACAGTTGGTTTGGATGATTTCCACTCTGCGAGATTTTGGGTTGTTCTTTCCTACCAGAGTTCCTTTGTTTTGCGATAGCACCAGTGCAATTAGTGTAGGGAAAAACCCATGTCTCCATTCAAAAACCAAACACATCGATGTGCGCTTTCACTTTTTGCGGGATCAATATGAGAAAGGTATCATTGACCTTATTCATATTGATACCCATCATCAGTTGGCTGACATTTTCACCAAACCCCTAGATCAGTCTACCTTTGAGCGTTTAAGAGGGGATTTGGGTGTTGTGTATCCTTGCTAGGATATTTTGCGTCAGTTTTCTTCTTCTTTACTCTTTTCTTGAGTCTTTTTGTGTGTGTTCATACCTTGCATATTCACATATCACACTTTAGAGCTACTTCTGTTATATGATTGAACTGTTTTACTTATTCTAGCTTGTACATGCTTTTGAGTATTTGTCAATGATCATGTTTTGATTCAGTTCACTTGATATGTCTGATATCTGTCATATGCATGGCTTTTATGCTTTAAAACTTGAAAATTGATCACCATTGCTTCTGGTAACTAGCATGTGTAGGCTGAATGTTTTTGCTATCTGATACATACCTTGTAGCTCGCTCCTTACTTAGATGCAAATACGCAACTTGGACATCTTTATGCTTTTGAACATGGAAAATGTGCTATAAAATAATGAAAAACCAGAAAAATGAAAATTCCATGCCTTTTTATGCTTCAAATTGAAAAGATCCATGTGGGTTTGTCTTGTCGCATTGCATTATTCTGGACTGTGTACCATAGCACTTTGGTATGAACTACGACAATGTAGTGTATGCCAAGACCAATGTCTTGAGCTTCTGATGGTCCAGTTCTGGCCTAGGCTTGACTTGGTCGGTCAGCATAAGGTTTGACATACAAATAACCCCTGGCAAAAATGAAAAAGGAAAAAGAAAAAGCCTGAAAATTGAAATGATAACAAGTTTGCTGAAGCACTTTGTTTTGGACAATGCTTATCTTGGTAGATATCTGTTAGCTTCTACATCTCATGTTTTACCTTGCTTGTCAACTGGAAAATGTGGTGATACTTTTGTTTGCAAAAACTGAAAAATGCATGCTAATGACTTTCTTTAGATATCATCTGTTGCACTGATCATGCCATGTGTCTTAGACAGTATGTCTTTTGCTATACTTGTTAGATGTTGTAATTGCAGTCAATCATATTTGAGAAGCATGCTTTCTACACTCCACATGCACTCCAGTTGAATTTACTGCAAATTTTAGGGGGAGTTGCATTTCAGGGGGAATATTTGTCTCTTTTGAGTGCTTGATGAGTTCACTTGCCAACAAGGGGGAGAAAATTTGGGATCAGAGTTTAAGGGGGAGTTCTTACTCTGTTGATATCCTTGTTGTTTTGAAATCGCACTCATTTTGAGCTTTTACGTTTTGGTTAACCATAATGACCACTTCTTGCTTTTGTTCGGCTTTTGGTCATTAGGGTTAAACTTTTACCTTATTTTTCTTCTTCTTTGTTTTCTTGTGCTTTGTTTTCGTGTTTCCACATTTGTTCATAGGTGCTGAAGAGCTGAAGAAGAGGAGTGTTGACAATGCACTCATCAAGGGGGAGATTGAGGAGCCATGCTGAATAGCGTGGGCCTCATGGCTCCAGAAGTGATGAGTCATTGTCAACGATAGTCAAAGAGGACAAAAGAAGAAGAGATCTGCTGTTTCATGGGCCGCGTGTGACTCAGGTACACGGGCAGCGAGCGACTGTCGGGCTGAGAGAGCTGCGAAGTCGGGCTGGCCCAATCAGGGTACATAGGCTAGAAGCAGTAGAAGACCGACTGGGCTATTGACCAGGACTGACTCAGGTACACGGGCGGTGAGCGATTGCCGGGCTGAGAGAGCTGCGGAGTTGGGCCGGCCCAATCCGGGTACCTGGGGCAAAGCCGGTGGAGGCTTTGTCAGTTTCGGTGCAAAACTGACAACCGTCGATCTTGTATCCGACTGTCCAGAAGAGAAGTCGTAGTCGCTACGAAAACTTAGCTTCCAGACAAGTCATCTGTATCTCTAGGCCCACAGCCAGTCAGTCGTGTCTGTAAAAATACCTAAGGGCAGTAGAGTCTTTTCCTTTATTCCTGCGTCTGTAAAAAACCCTAAGGGGCTGGTGGAATATTCCTAGTGTTGGGCAGCCTATAAATAGGACCCCAATCCCTAGGGTCAGGTCACCCTTTTTTTGGCTGAAATCAATACTACTTCTTTGGGTCATTTTGTCTCTTGCACTCTCTCTCCTTTCTCTCTTGCTGTGTGCCGCCAGGCTTATTCGCAAGCCATTTCCATTACTGCATTTTGTTGTTCTTCATGTTGCTGTGAATCTTTATTCCCTGTTGATTTCATTTGAAGTGCAGTGTTTGTTCTGTGGAGTAAATGTCTCAGTCTACGTGCGCAGCTTGATTTTATTCGGAACAGAAGCTTGTCCGTTGCGTGTGTTCTTCAAGCAAGTAGTACTAGTTCTTGCTGTTGCAAGTAGTACTACTACACTGTAACAACAATACACTAGTACCAGCTTTTTGCTTTTACTGCTCAACTTTTTGATCGAGTTGACAGGACTAACGTCCCTTTTCTGGCTGTTCTCTGGCGAAGCCCCTTCTCTGTTCGAAGCCCCTTAGCTCTGTGAGGCAGGCTTCGATCTGATATACTCGAAGGCTTCGTTTGAACTTCGAACTTCGTTTTGTGTCCTGAGCGGCTAGCTTCGAAGTACTTTTTGAACTGTCAGTGTCTCATACTTCGAATGTCTGTGCGAAGGTACTTCGACTCGAGCTCTACGAAGTCCATACTTCGACAGGTTTCGAAGTTGGCTTCGAAGCTTGTCTTTCTGTTAGACTTCGCAAAGTGTTTGCTTCCGTCTTCTTCGAAGGTCCTCGATGTGTTTGTTCGAAGGTAGAGTGTAGGCTTCGTTTTGGTTCTCTGTCGCGTGTCAGCCTTCGCTTCTCCTTCGAGGTAGTCTTTGTGTGTGACGTGTTCGAAGGTCTGTTCGAAGGTTGTGCTTCGAAGTATACTGTTCGAAGCAAGCTTCGATACACGCACACTTCGCTACGAAGCATACTTTGCACTCTGTAACACACGAGCTAGGCTAGACCAAACAAACCTTCGGCACGTCAACTTCAACCTTCGCTCAACCTCGACAGGCCTCGACCTCCGAAGCAGGCTTCGGCCCAGCGAAGCAGGCTTCGACACTGCGAAGCAGGCTTCGACCAGCGAAGTAGGTTTCGACACTGCGAAGTAGGCTTTGACCAGCGAAGCAGGCTTCACCAAGTTTCGAATAGGAGACAGATTTTGAACGGTAACTTCACATTTCACTCCTTGTGCTTTTGTTACTAAGAAGCTTATCTTGCCTTGTCTTTTGTATACTGTTTATCTGTCTATTATCACTGCATTGGCATTTCTCTGTTTATCGACAGTTGCTTCTAGGCTAGATACCTTTAGACTTAGGCAATCTGTTCTTTCTGTGCTGTTTAGTCTTTAGAGGTGCGTTGGGTATTGGGAGCAGGCCATTGATTCGAAAGAATTTTCAGGCGCCCATTCACCCCCCCCCTCTAGTCGCTACTTTCGGTCCTACAGAGGCCCTGGTTCGGAGGCCCCAGTTCGGAGCCCTGGTTCGGAGGCCCCGGTTCGGAGGCCCCGGTTCAGAGGCCCCAGTTCGGAGGCCCCAGTTCGGAGCCCTGGTTCGGAGCCCCAGTTCGGAGCTCAGGCCCTGCTCCGAACCCAGAAGATATTTATGTCCCGCTACAGTACAGAAGTCGTACCAGGGGCCCCTTCTGCCCATAGTTTGTCATCTAGCTGGTCAAGATGTGACGTTACCTAACACGCCTGTAAAGCTATAAAGCACTCTTGTAACGTAGCTAGCTCCTTTTCCCCACTTTGCCCCTATGAGCCTAGGGCTTATAGAGGGCATCCCGGTCTTTTCCTTTGGCCTGCGTGCCTATAAAAGCAGGGCCAAGCCCTTGTAACAGGGACACACGCTCCAGGGGGCCATGAGACCCTGTAGTTCTCTTCTCCACACCAAGGCATACCACACCAAATCCACCACAAACTGGACGTAGGGCTATTATCCCCTAGGGGAGGCCCGAACCAGTATAAACCCTTTCTCCCTCTGAGAGAACCCATCGAGGTTCATTCTACACATCGTATACACATATACAAAACCTGTGCTGTAGCTAACGCAATTGCTACAACACTATAATTTTTCTTTGTTGATATTGTTTGTCTGGTTAAGTTTGTTTAGGTGTCGAGATTAGGATATGGTTTAGCAAAAAAATTTTAGGCGTCCATTCACCCCTCTCTGGTCGCTACTTTCGGTCCTACATCCACATGCACCCTAGTTGCATTCATTGCATAGTTTAAGGGGGAGTTGCATTTCAGGCGGAGTTTGAGTCTGTGTCTCTTTTGAGTGCATTTAGTCTCACTTGATGAGTTCATTTGTCAACAAGGGGGAGAAATTTTGGGTTACTTGATCTTTTAGAAGAGTTTGGGAGGAGTTTTGGCTTTCTCTGTGATTTGGTTCAGGGGGAGTTTTTATTCCCTTTTGCCTTTACTCTTTGGATATCCTTGTTGATAGTTCTGAGATTGCACCCGTTTTGAGTTTTTATTTTTGTTTAACCATAATGACCGTTTTCCGACTTTTGGTCAGTAGGGTTAAACCTTTTATTTTATTTTATTTTCTTCTTTCTGTCTTCTTGTGTTTTGTTTTCGTGTTTCCACGTGTTTTGTAGGTACTGAAGAGTTGCTGAAGAGGGTGTTGACAATGCACTCATCAAGGGGGGAGATTGAGGAGCCATGATGAATATCATGGGCCTCATGGCTCCATATGTGAGGAGTGATTGTCAACGGAAGTCAATGAGAAGACAAAGAGAAGATGAGACCTGCCGTGTCTAGGCCTCGTGTGACTCAGGTA
The DNA here is from genome assembly GCA_019279435.1 of Zizania palustris. NCBI lineage: Eukaryota > Viridiplantae > Streptophyta > Magnoliopsida > Poales > Poaceae > Zizania > Zizania palustris. Next base: position 57,680,685 of record JAAALK010000289.1, on the reverse strand, counting down.
CACGGGCGGCAAGAGACTACCGGGCAGAGGGGCTGCGGAGTCGGGCTGGTCTAGTCCGAGTACATGGGCTAGGAGTGGCAAAGGATCTACTGGTCTGTTGACCGGGATTGACTCAGGTGCACGGGCGGCGAGTGATTGCCGGGCTGAGGGAGCCGCGGAATCGGGCCGACCCCATCCGGGTACCCGGTGCGAAGACGGTGGACGCTTTGTTAGTTTCGGCGCAAAACTGACGACCGCTGATCTTGGATCCTACCATTCTGAGGTGAAGCCGTAGCTGCTACAAAAGCTCCGCATCAGGACAAGTTATCATTATTTAGGATTTTACTATTTTGCCTTTAGGCCCACAGTCTATGTTAATCGAGTTTGTAAAAAACCCTAAGGGCAGTTCGGTAATTTTCTAGTTTATTTCAGCGTCTATGTAATTTACCCTAGGGGTAAATTTTTCTTTTTCCCTTTTGTTGGGCTGCCTATAAATAGGCCCCAACCCCCTAGGGTTAGGGTGAACTCAATCAATTAAATGCCAATCTGAGTTCATTTGTTTTCCCCATTGTTTCTCCACCGCCACAATTTTCTCTCCGGCCAAAAATTCCATCTCGTCGTCATCGCCACTTTTCTTTTGGCGCTATTTCACTGGCGGCGTGGTGATCGTTGCTGATTTCCCAAAGAAGCGTGGCGCCTCCTCTCCACGGTGAGTCATCTCATCAATCGGTGCAAGTAATCTAGGCGGGGAGCACAAGGACTTGGCAGCGCGCATGACAGCAGCCGCTGCAGCCGAGCGGAGGGCTTGAGACATAGGCGCCAGGAGCTATGGCCGCAACGGCGTGGTGCTCGATTCGGGCGTGACAACCGACAGCTCTGGCACATGGATTAAGGCGGCGCAGAGCTGCGGTAGCTAGAAGCCTAGGCCCTAGGCGCTCACAGCAGCCTAGGTGGTGACGGACGTGTGAGCCCTCGGCGGCCATGTTTTTCTCTTGGCGTGAAGTCCCGAGGTCGGTCATCAATTCTACCGTCTTGCGTGTGCATGGTGTTTGTGGCACATTGGCAGACGGCAGGCGGAGCGCAGGCGTTTTGGAGTGAACCGGTGGCACGTTCGAGGCAAACAGCGTTCAGAGCTGGCTGTTTTGGTGTTGTAACACGCTTGAGCAAAGAAGCCAGCTAGGCGAAGTCTCAAGCGGAGTACTGCTTGGCTTCGCTGGAGGAGCATGCGGAAGGTGGCACTGCATAGGCCAACTGGTTGTGCGAAGTCCCATGCAGCGGGAGGTGCTCTGCAGGCTTCGTAGTCACGCAAGCTTCGCTAAACACACAGACCTCGCCAGCACACGTCCGACGCAAGCTTAGAAGTTACAGTACACAGGCTTCGGCTGTGTGCTGAACAGGAGTCAACTGTAAACAGTAAACTCACTCCTCTTTTTGTGTGCACTTGATTTAAAAGCCTGTGATGATTAATTTTGATGATGCATGAAATGCCTGTGAGTTGAATGCACTGTTGGTCTGACTTTGAACTCTCTGTGGTGTCTTTTCGATTAGGGCACCGGTCGTTTTTAGGCTAGATTATATTCACTATTTTTGCTATGTTTATTTCTGTTGTCTATCTAGTTGAGGTGTGTTGGGTGTTAGGAGAAGGCCATTGATTCGAAAGAATTTTTTAGGCGCCCATTCACCCCCCTCTGGTCGCTACTTTCGGTCATACACCCTCTTTGCGGGCAAATGGCTATTTGTGTATGAAAAAGTCAGTTGGGCGCAACGCTTGATACGTTTGAAAATATACTTCGTAAATTGCATGTCCGAAGACTACAAAGGATTAAATCGTTTTATAAATGGATTCTTCGAACCTGTGATTCAGAATCCATTAGTTTGGTTTCCTTGGATTCCGTTAACATGAAAACGTGCCCCCGCACTTAGATCAGTTCGACGATCCAAAAGTGTGTGAATAATCCAATCGGCCGAACAGAGCCAGATTGGTTTGGAGTATACCGTGCAAAGTGTCACCGAAGAGGGTCCTTTGGCGTCTGGTGCGAAGGGTGCGCCGAAGGTAGCCTTCGGCGTTCAGATCGATCTGGCCGTAGACATGCTCCAAACAGATCATGACGCGAAAACGTCTTCGAACGGCAGGGTTCGATGCGAAGCCTCTTGAAAGGACAAAATCCAATGCGGAGCGCTGGTGCGATGACGTCCGGTGCGGAGCGTCCTGGCGTGACCCTGGTGCAAAGCAACCCTTATGCAAAGTGGCTCCTGTGCGCAGGACTTGACCAGACCGACAACAGCATGACGAATCCAGCATAGTCAGACGACGCGGAGACTTGCTGAAGGGTGCTCTAGCGGCTTCCGAAACCAGCTTCCTAGCTCCGGAAACCTTCGGCGAAGGGGGCTCCAAACATGAAACCTGCAGCAAACGAAGATCAAGTGCCAATTTGTCCTAGAGACTGAATTACCAAGTGTTGCAGTATACAAAACAAAGGTAGCAATCTGTTACGTAGATTAACGAAGGGTTCACAAGTGAGCTGACAAGGTGATACCAATCTGTTACATAGATTAATGGATGATTCACAGGCGAACCAACAAGGCTTACCATTGTTATGGCGTGGCTGACGGAGGGCTTCCAGCGCAAACCCATGAAGGTGTACTGATACTAATGTGGAAAGTAAAGGAAATAAAGGTACGGTTCAAACAAGGGTTTGAAGAGTTTATTTGTGTTGGGGATTGCTATGAACCGGTCTCACCCCTGTATTTATAGAGGCTAGTCTTCTTATCCCTAACTCTAATCTGATAAGATTTGGCCTAATCAAGATTAGAAATAAAAACAACCAGAATCTATATCAAAGTCCTTATCTAAAGCATGCCCGAAGTGGGCCTTCGGTAGGCCCACCGAAGCCTGCTCCTCGAGCCGAAGCTTTGGCGAAGCAGGCCACCGAAGGGCCTCCAGGCCGAAGCCAACCTGCGAAGCAGGCCGCCATAAAATCCCTTGAGGCCTCAAGCAGCCCAAATTACCAAAATTGAAATTTTGACAATTTTGGCCATTAATGTCATTTTTTGCTATCAACACATGCCCCTGCCTTTTAGCGAACTAAGTGAACTAAAAGCACAATGGGCTAAGGACGATATCTTCCATATCGGCCTTTCGACACTTTAAGCGCTTTGCCACACACTAGGGAAATATTTTTTTCAAATACCGTCCATTTAAAGATCTTCGAAATCACTCTCCTTGTACAGACTCTAACAAGTATGCATTACCCAGAGGGATTTCAGCCACCTTAAAAGGACCTTCCCAACTAGGCAACCATTTACCAAATTTGGGGCTCTTAGTGCCTAAGGGAAAAATCATCTTCCAAACCAAGGCACCAACTTGAAACAATTTTGGTTTGACTCTTTTGTTGTAGGCTCTAGCTACTCTCCTTTTATCTTTCTCTATAGCTTCTAGAGCCCTCAACCTCTTATCAGTCACTTATTCCAAATTATCCTTCAAAAGAGTTTCATATTTATCGACCGATAAGCCATCTTGCTTAAGAAATCGTAAAGAGCCAAGATCTACCTCTAATGGTAGAATGGATTCTTGTCCATACACTAATTCATATGGACTAACTTTGGTAGCACCGTGCTTTGCAACTCTACAAGCCCACAATGCCTTAGAAAGCACTTCATGCCACCTTTTAGGGAACTCTTCAATTTTCTTCTTAATGAGCTTAATCACAGTTTTATTACTAGACTCGGTCTGACCATTGGCCTGAGCATAGTATGGTGAAGAGTTTATCAACTTAATATCATAAAATTTGGCGAAGTCTCTCACTTCTTTAGCAACAAATGAAGTATCTTGATATGTAGTGAGAGTTTGGGGAAAACTGAATCTATGGATAATGTGCTTCAAGATGAAATTAGTTACCTCATTGTGAGTCATATTTTTGATAGGCATGGCCTCGGTCCATTTGGTGCAGTAATTTGTTGCCATCAACACGAACCGATGTCCTTTTGAAGAGGGAGGATGAATTTGGTCGATGAAGTCTAAACCCCAACCTCGGAACGGCCATGGTTTGATAATAGGGTTAAGTAGCAATGCAAGAGCCAACTAAATATTACCAAACTTTTGACATGCTTCACACTCTCTATAGTATTTAAAACAATCCTCAGTCATAGTCGGCAAATAAAAGCCCACTCTTTCGAGCATCCAACTCATTTTCTAGGCCGACTAATGAGTGCCACAAAGTCCCTCATGAACTTCTCCCATAGCCACCTTAGATTGGTCGGCATCCAAGCACTTTAGAAGTACTCCATCAATAGTTGGGCGATATAACACATCGTCAAGCAACACAAATTTAAACTCCAGCCACCGAATTTTCCGACCAACACTTTGATTGGGATCTTTTAGGTAATGGACGATTGGAATTCTCCAATCATCCTTCTGGACTCCCAGAGGGTTCGCCAATTCCCTTTTCAAAGTGGCGTGTAAATTGTAAATTTCGAGGTGCTCCCGAGCCTTTCCTGTTTCTGTCAAAGGTTGATCTGTTCGGTCGTGCGCAGCCGCTCCGACCGAAGCCCTTTAACAGAGGGGTTCGACGCACGAAGGCCCTCGATGCTCGGAAGGCTTCGACGTGGGGAGCCCGGTGCGCAGAGCCCTTCGGCAGATGGAGGGCTCTGGCATGAGGGCTCCGGCACACAACACCCTTCGGTGGACGAAGGGGTCTGATTCGGAGGGTCCGATGGACCTCGCGCCTGCCCGAAGCCTCTACTTCGGCAGGTAGTTCAAGCATCGGCTTTTCATGTACAGAAAATTTTCCCCTCTTGACTTGGTAGGTAGATGCTTGCTGAGCCAAATCATTTGCAATTGAATTGGCTTCTCTAGACACGTGAGAAATTTTGAAGTCATCAAAGGTAGCAATTATGTCTAAACATTTATCCAAATAGCTATTTAGCAAACCATTAAAACATTGAGAAATTTTAGCTACTTGTTGTACCACTAACAGAGAATCACCATGTGCATGAACATGTTTAATACCCATGGAATCTATCAATTCAAGTCCTAGTAATAAATCTTCGTATTCGGTTTGATTATTAGTAGAAGGAAATTCTAAGCGGTCCGAAGTCTCAAAGCGCATGCCACTAGGTGATATGAGAACAACTCCAATACCTTGGCAATTTTTGCAAGCTGAACCATCAAAATAAAGTTTCCATGGCACTACTTCAATTAGAGCAACACTGTTACCCCAATCGACATCTACGTGGTGATCAACTATAAAATTAGCGACGATTTGGCCTTTCATAGCTCTCAAAGGTTCATAAGCCAAATCATATTCAATCAAATCACAAGCCCACTTCCCGATTCTACCACTTAGAATTGGCTTCTGGAACATGTATTTTATGACATCGGTTTGACAAGCAACAATACATGTACTAGGGAGAAGATAGTGATGTAATTTGGTACATGCATAATAAAGTGATAAACACAAATGGTCAACAAACACGTACCTTATCTTGGCGTCCAACAAGCGGTAGCTCAATAATGTGATGATGTAATCTTTTCCCTCCACCTCCTGAGTTAGCACGACTCCTATCACACTATCTTCTGCAGCAACGTATAGCTGAAATGGAATCTTCGCTTTTGGTGCTCTTACCATGGGCAGTGATGACAAACACTCTTTAATCTTCTTGAAGGCGCCTGGCTGACTTGCCCCCAAATGAACTCGGCCTCATTCTTTAGCCGGAGTATGGGGACAAAAGCATCTATCTTGCCAGGCAAGTTAGATATAAAGCGATGCAAATAATTAATCTTGCCTAACAACTTTTGCACATCTTTCTTGCATGTCGGCGCTTCAAAGTTTCTAATCTTTTCAAGACTCTTAGGATCAATCTCAATACCTCTTTCATGAATCATGAATCCTAAGAACTTGCCTGCCGACACGCCAAACGGACATTTGAGCGGGTTCATTTTTAAGCCATACTGACGCATTCTATCAAAAGCGACCCTCAAATCTGCTAAATGGTTTTCCATAGCATCCGATTTGACTACAACATCATCTATGTAGACTTCTAGCATAACTCCTAGCAAGTTGTGAAAGATCAAGTTCATAGCACATTGATGCGTAGCGTCAGCATTCTTTAAACCAAAAGTCATAACGACCTACTCAAACAAGCCGACAAAACTAGGGCATCGAAAGGTTGTCTTATAGATGTCCTCTTCGGCCATAAAAATTTGGTTATAACCAGCGTTGCCATCAAGAAAACTTAGTACCTTGTGTCCTGAAGCATCGTTGATCAGCATGTCGGCTATTGGCATGGGGTATTCGTTTTTTGGAGTGGCCTTGTTCAGATCCCTAAAATCAATACAAACTCGTATTTTGTCGCTCCCCTTCTTCTCTGTAGGCACGATGTTAGCAACACATTCAACATACCTGCATGGCCTAATAAATTCAGCCTTGTGCAGTCGTTCTATCTCCTCTTTAACTCAGTCATACACAGCCGAATTAAAGTGACGAGGGGGCTGTTTATAAGGCCTAAACCCGGGTTTGATAGGTAGTCGATGCTCTACGAGCTCACGGCTTAGTCTGGGCATTTCATTATACTCCCACACGAAACAATCAACATACGACCGAAGCAACTTTATTACTTCAGCCTTTTCGTTGGCTCGTAGATTTTTGTTTACAAAAGTCGGCCTCAGAATGCTACCATTGCCTAGATCTACCTCTTCTAAAGGATCGGCCCGATGCAAAACCCTGACCTAATTTTTCCACTTCGCTAAAATCTTCAATAGCTTCAGCAATACCGTCTTTAGAAGACCGATATTGCTCCACGCGAGACTTTAGCCAATCTAGATTATTCTTACTAGACATGAATACTAATTTAATAATAGTCGTGCTACACCAGCCGACTTCACAGACATGGGTACAAAACGTCCCCTAGACATGCTAACGAAGTCGTAATCTGAGAGGTCTCTACATGATAGACACTCTACTTTATCATAGACGACATCGATAGATACATCGGCCAATGCTATTTGGGACGAAGTATCCACTGGTACAACCTCCACATCATCGTTGTCCCACTACATTAGGCATTGGTGCAAAGTAGAAGGAATACGTCAATTTGCATGGATCCAATCACACCCAAGTAGCACACTGTAGTTACCTTGCACATCAACGACGAAGAATGATGTTGGCAATGTCTTGTTGCCCACCATCAACTCCAGGGAGAGTGCGCCTTTTGCTTCGTAGCTCTCACCGTCAAAGCCGTTGACCATTAGGTTGATTTTATTTAGGTCCTTCTCGCCCATGCCGAGCTTCTTCAAAAGAGAGCACGGCATTAACTTGACAGTGGCACCACCATCAACGAGCATCCTGGAGATCGGCTTTCCATCAATGTGCCCCTTGACATAGAGAGGCTTTAGGTGACGAGATGTATCCTCGGGAATCTCGAAAATAGCATCTCGTGGGCCAAAGTTCAATTGAGCGACCTCGACGTAGTAACGTGGTAGAGTGAACTCCGCAGGAAGCATGACGATGTTTATGTCCATTGCCTGAAGTACGGGCCCCTCGAAGACGGGCGTGTAGGTATTGTCGAGAATGTCATCATCGTCGTCGCTCGGAACGGGAGCCGGGTTGTTCGTCTCAACTGGCTTGGGCTTCCATACTTGCTTCACGACTGGCTGAGGGCGGATTTCCTTAAATATGGCGTCTCGCTCATCCTCGGCCTTCTTCTCGTGCATCTCTTATGACCATAGGCATTGCAGGCGCCTCTTCTATGATTTGTACATGCCCAGAGGTGCCCAAGATGGTTGTGGCTTAGTACCAGGCGCCACTAATTTGTTCCTATGATTTTTGGCCGAATGGGAATTACCCGGGTCAACCTCGTACTCTTTGTGCTTGGTGAGAACCTCTCTGTGCACCCTATCGGTTAGATTGGCCTCGTCAGACCGATCAGACCGGGGTTCATCAATGGCCTCGGCCGGACTAGAGAACTTACTCCGTCGAGCTCCGGCGAGGGGGCATTCGGGATTGGGACTTCCTGAGACCCTACCTTGACTGTGATGGCTTCGGACTCCCTCTCCCTTGCCTCTTCACGCCCATCTCCCTTGGCTTTGTCCTATGTGAGTCGATTCAGGGGTACCACAGACAGCCTCCAGCGGCGAGGGGGCAATGTTATACTGCAAAGGGTACTCCGGTGGTGAGGTGTAGTTTAGAGCCCACGGGGATCCTTCCCAGTAGTATGGCTGAGGCATCGATGGCTCTAGCGGCTTCGCCCACTACAAGCCAAACCCATTGCCCGGAGGAGGGTTCGACCACATCGAAGGTATTTTGGACCATATCAGTGAAGGGTCCTACCAGACCAGAGGTATGTTCGGCCATTGCGGGCCGAACTCTCTTACCAGGGGGGTCGTCCAAAGCAGAGGTGGGTTCGGCCACTAGGGTCCGAACTCACTATGCGGAGGGTTCGGCCATTTGGGTCTGAACTCGCTACGCGTAGGGTTCAGCCATTGGGGTCTGAACTCGCTATGTGGAGGGTTCAGCCACTAGGTTCTAAACTCACCCTTCGGGGGGTTTGGCTGTTGGGGTCTGAAATCACCCTTCGAAGGGCCTGCCTATTATGGCCCCTTCGGCTGTCTTAGCACTTTTGGCCGGGGGCCTATTTTCTCGGCTTTTTTCTAGTGTTTACTCAACAACATCTAGTATGTTACCTTTGAATTCTTGCGAGCTCTAGCCGAAGGAGATGTGTTGATGTTCTTTTTCCACACCCCTACTTCAGGGTTCTTCGGTATGAGTGTGCGCATGCGTGATTATCCAATAATAACTGCTTTCCCCTTAGATGACTCAGACTGTTCTAGCCGAATCAGCACCTTCTTCTCGTCGAGGTTGATGGTGTTCACGGGAAAAGAGTCTTTGTCCAACTTCATATTTGGACAAGAATATATTTTCAATCGTCCTTCTTCTATGGCCGATTGAACCTGCCGACGAAAAACATTGCAGTCATTAGTATAATGAGAATGTGAATCATGCCATTAATAGTAGGGGTGTTTCTTTAGTTCGTCGATGGTCAGGATGACTTGGCCCTTAGGCAACCTGAGAAGCTGGCTCTTCAAGAGGAAATCAAATACTTTATCGCATTTAGTCACATCAAAAGAGTATTTAACTTCGCTGAGCCGACTCTTAGTGGGAGATGGTTGTAGTTCAGAATAGGTGAAAGGCTTGCTCTTAGTGTTCCAAACACATTCGGCCGCATATATGTCAGTTGAATCTTCCTCTTCCTCCAACTCTTCCTCGTCGGAGTGTTCCGTGATGTGAACTTCTGCCCTAGGCTTGTTGAACGCTTTAATGAATTTTTTTATCCTTCGCTCGGCCTTGCTGGACCAGAGCTTGTTGTAGGACTTGACTGACCTCAAAAAAGTTCTGGTTGTCTATCCTCTCTTTAATCTCAGAATGCAACCCGTTAAAAGCTAGATCCGCCAAATCCCTTTCTAAAATATTGAGACTAAAACATCGGTTTCTGGTATCTCTAAAGCGCTTTACATACTCAGAGACACTCTCACTAGATTTCTGTTTGACTGATGTCAAGTGTGAAAGCCTAAGTTCTGCCTCGCTCGTATAAAAATAGTCATGGAAATTCTGTTCTAATTGGGCCCATGTTTGGACGGAATTCGGCGGGAGTGCTGAAAACCAAGTGAAGGTGGTGCCGGATACTAAAAGAGAAAACAGTCTAAGTTTTAATGCGTCTGACCCACTAGCTTCTCCACACTGTGCTAAGAATTGGATGATATGCTCTAGTGTGGTTTTGTTACCCTCGCCATCGAATTTGGTGAATTCAGGGACTCTATAGACGTGAGGGTAGGGTATGGTATCGAAGTGATCGGGGTACGACTTTCCGTAAACCCTAGCCCAATCCCGAGGTGCGAAGCCGGTACACTCTCTAAACAGCATGAGGATCTACTCCTCAATGTCGTCCTGGCCTCCTGCCTGCGCACGTCTCTCATGCGGGGGCACGACACCTGGAAGTATGTTGGTGTGTCGGCCACGGGGGTCTTCCTCACGTGCTGGATCAGGGTATACGACGTGCTCGGGCCTATGCGTTTGTGTAGGAGCATGCGGTGCAGGCAGCGCGGGAAAGGCTAGCGCAGGCATAGGTGGAGGCAGTGCATAATAAGCATGGTTGGCTTGGCCATGAGTGTAGTGACTTATCTCAGGTGTAGATGTTGAGGCTAGAGACGTGACAGCTTTGCCAATAATACCATCGATCCTGCTATAAATGCGATTTACCGGGGGTACACTAGCGATTGGAGTTGGAGGAACGGCTTCGGTAAAGCCGAACCTTCTAAATGTTGCCTCTACTTAAGAGCTAACTACCGAATCTAGACGGTTGGCTAGCGAAGCGCTAACGGCTTGATCCACGAATGCAACTATTTTCTGATCGATCTCTAAAGAAGATAAAGGAGGCGACACTGGTGTTACCTGAGTTCGGGCGAGGTCGGGGATGTTGACGTCGTGCTTGATGAAGCCCGCGCATGTCTTGACGTAACATTCAAGCATGATATCTTGGAGTTCTTTCATCTTTGCTTTGATCTCTGCCCAACCTTCTTCGGGGATATATGCTAGGGTGAGTGTCATGATGTTGCGGTTGTTGATCTCTGCGCCCCCCATGGTATCCATCGGCGATGTAGATGTAGTAGTCGTTGTAGAGGTACTTGTAGCCGATGTAAACATACATGTCATGTTGGCGTAGCCTTCCCCAGTGGAGTCGCCCAAAAGTGTGTTGACACGAAAACGTGCCCCCGCACTTGGGTCGGTTTGATGATCCAAAAGCATGTGGATACTTAGGGATGATCCTAAGCATAACACAACACTGACATCACATTCCAACTACCCTTAACAGTGGCAAGGGGGTGGAGTCGCCAAGTAATCATATCACAAATGCAATAATCCAATTAGCCAAAATATACAGATGAAAATAATCCAATCGGCCGAACAGAGCTAGATTGGTTCGAAGTATACCATGCGAAGTGTCACCAAAGAGGGTCCTTCGGCGTCTGGTGTGAAGGGTGCGCCGAAGGTAGCCTTCGGTGTTCGGATCGATCTGGCCAAAGATAGGCTCCGAACAGATTGCGACGCGAAAACGCCTCCGAACGACAGGGTTCAGTGCGAAGCTTGACACGACAAAATCCAACGTGGAGCGCTGGCGCGATGAAGTCCAGTGCGGAGCATCCTGGCGTGACCCCGACGCGAAGCAACCCTGATATGAAGTGGCTCCGGTGCATGGGACTTGACCAGACCAATAACAGCGTGATGAATCTTGCACGATCAGACGACGCAGAGACTTGCCGACGGGTGCTCTAGCGGCCTCTGAAACCATCTTGCTAGCTCAGGAAACCTTCGGCGAAGGGGGCTCCGAACGTGAAACCTGCAGCAAATGAAGATCAAGTGTCAATTCGGCCTGGAGACCGAATTACCAAGTGTTGCAGTATACAAAAAGAAGGTAGCAATCTATTACGTAGATTAACGGGGGGTTCACAAGAGAGCCGACAAGGTGATAGCAATCTGTTACATAGATTAATGTATGATTCACAGGCGAACCAACAAGGGTTACCACTATTACGGCGTGGCCAACAGATGGCTTCCAGCGCAAAACCATGAAGGTATACTGATACTAATGCGTAAAGTAAAGGAAATAAAGGTACGATTCAAACTAGGGTTTGAAGAGTTGATTTGTCTTGGGGGGTCCTATGAACCGGCCTCACCCCTATATTTATAGGGGCTAGTCTTCTTATCCCTAACTCAAATCTGATAAGATTTTGTCCTAATCAATATTAGGAATAAAAACAACCAGAATCTATATCAAACTCCTTATCCGAAGAATGCCCGAAGTGGGACTTCGGCGGGCCCGCCAAAGCCTTCTCCTCGGGCCGAAGCTTCGGCGAAGCAGGTCACCGATGGGCCTCCAGGCCGAAGCCAACCTGCGAAGTAGGCCGCCATAAAGGCCCCCGAGGCCTCATGGAGGTGGGCCTCTGGCACTTCAAGGCTTCGTCTTGTACCATGACTTGTATATTTTCAGCCAAAATTACCAAAATTGAAATTTTCACAATTTTGGCCATTAATGTCATTTTTTCTATCAACAGATTCTTTTACGGATATTTCGAACCGGTGGCTCGGAATCCGTTACTTGGTCGCCTTGTGTAGGACCAAAAGTAGTGACCAAAGAGGGGTGAATGGGCGCCTAAAAATTCTTGCGAATCAATGGCCTCCTCCCAACACCCAACGCACCTCAACAAACAACCAGTAGGAACAATACTAATCACAGATGCTAAAAATAATCTAGCCTAAAAACGACCAGTGTTTGAAACGAAAAGACACTAACACAGTGCTTAAAGGCAGATTGAAATCATTCACATAACAAATAGTATCTCCACAAAGATTTCACCAAATCACAGGTAATCCATCAAGCACATAAAGATATCTATCATTCACAGACATTTGATCCATCACAAGGTCAGCAAGTAAGTGAAATAAAGTGTTTAGGCGAGTTCGTCAAGAAAGTACTAATCTAACACAAGCAACTAGTGCTGGCCAAAAAAACAGTTTACTAATCATGCACATCACAGAACGGAGAAACAGATTAACAGGACTAGGCTTAAAACGTTCAGAGTTAACACTACCAGAACTTGCATTGATTATCGGGCCTATACACTGCTTCAAACGAATTAACCAGCAAGTGCACTGTTTCTACTTACCTTGATTGTCCAGACTGCTGCTTGTGTTGCGCACCGATGGGTCCCACACGTGCACGTTCAGTCGCTGCGCCCTGGTTGCCTCGCCGTAATCCACCCGGACGTCAACTTATTGATCGACCGGACGCTGCTGCTGAAGTGCACCGCTCCACATGCTGCTGCCCGTACGCATGGCCTAGGCTTCCACGCTAGGCTGCCGTGCTAGCTGCTAGCTGCCACGCTAGGCTGCTATGCTAGGCTGGAGAGAGCAATGCCCGGTGAAGCGCGATTGCGGCGGCAATTTCTGAACAGAAGAACACGGTGGGAGAAAATGCAAGGGAAAGTGACCCACAAATTTCTGAAATTGGTAAAGTGTTTTTTAAAAAGGGTAACCCTAACCCTAGGTATTGGGGCCTTTTTATAGGCAGCCCAATAAATGGGAAAAATCAAAATTACCCCTAGGGTTTAAACAGACGCTGAAACAAAAATGGAAAGACCGAAATGCCCTTATGGTTTTTACAGACTCGACTAACAGACTATGGGCCTAAAGGAAAAATAGTAAAATCCTAAATAAAGATAATTTGTCATGATGCGGAGCTTTCGTAGCAGCTACGGCTTCGCCTCAGAACGGTCAGATCCTAGATCAGCGGTCGTCAGTTTTGCACCGAAACTGACAAAGCGTCCACCGTCTTCGCATCGGGTACCCAGATTGGGCCGGTCTGATTCCGTAGCTCCCTCAGCCAGGCAATCCCTCGCCGCTCGTGTACCTGAGTCAATCCTGGTCAACAGACCAGTGGATCCTTTGCTGCTCCTAGCCCATGTACTCGGATTGGGCCAGCCCGACTTCGCGGCCCCTCTGCCCGATAGTCGTTCGCTGCCCGTGTACATGAATCACATGCGGCCTAGACACAGTAGGTCTTCTCTTCTCTTCATGTCCTCTTGACTTCCGTTGACAATCACTCATCACATCTAGAGCCATAAGGCTCATGCTCTTCAACATGGCTCCTCAATCTCCCGCTTGATAAGTGCATTGTCAACACCTTCTTCAGCAACTCTTCGGAACCTGCAAAACCCATGGAAACATGAAAACAAAACACAAGAAGACAGAAAGAAGAAAATAAAATAAAAACGGTCATTATGGTTAACCAAAAATAAAAATTACTCAAAATGAGTGCAATCTTTGAATTATCAACAAGGATATCCAAAGAGTAAGGGCAAACGAGACTAAAAACTCCGCCTGAAACAAATCCCAGAGAAAGCCAAAAACTCCGCCTAAACTCTTCTAAAAGATCGAGTAACCCAAAATTTCTCCCCCTTATTGACAATTGGACTCGTCAAGTGAGACTAAATGCACTCTAAAGGGACACAGACACAAACTCCCCCTGAAGTGCAGCTCCCCCTCAAAATATGCAATGAATGCAACTGGGGTGCAGGTGGAGTGTAAAAAGCATGCTTCTCAGGTATGATTGACTGCAATTACAACATCTAGCAGGTATAGCAAAAGACATATTGTCTAAGACACATGACATGATCAGTGCAATAGATGATATCTAAAGAAAGTCATTAGCACGCTTTTTCGATTTTTGCAAACAAAAGCATCACCACATTTTCTAGTTGACAAGCAAAGTAAAGCATGAGATGCAAAATCTAGCTCGTATTTACCAAGATAAGCATTGTCCAGAACAAAGTGCTTCAACAAACTTGTTATCTTTTAATTTTCAGGCTTTTCTTTTCCTTTTTAATTTTTGCCAGGGGTTATTTGCATGTCAACCTTATGCTAACTGACCAAATCAAGCCTAGGCTAGAACTGGACCATCAGAAGCTTAAGACATTGGTCTTAGCATACATTACACTGTCCTAGTTCATACCAAAGTGCTATGGTAAGCAGTCCAGAACACTACAATGCGACAAAGCAACCCCCCCTGGATCTTTTCAAATTAAGCATAAAAAGGCATGGATTTTTCATTTTTATAGCACATTTTCCATGTTAAAGCATATAGATGTCCAAGTTGCATATCTACATCTAAGTGAGGAACTAGCTACCAGGCATGTAAAAGATAGCAAAAGCATTTAGCCTACACATGCTAGTTACCAGAAGCAATGGTGATCATTTTTCAATTTTAAAGCATAAAAGCCATGCATATGACAGATATTAGACATATCATGTGAACTGAAGCAAAACATGATCATCGACAGGTATTCAAAAGCATATACTAGCTAGAATAAGTAAAGCAGATCAATCATATAACAGAAGCAAGCTCAAAGTGTGATATGTGAATATGCATGATATGAACTCACACAAAAGGACTCAAGAAAGAGTAAAGAAGAAAGAAAATTGACTAAAAAATTTCCTAAAAAGGATACACAACTCCCAAATCCCCTCGAAAACGCTCAAAAGTAGACTGGTCTAGGGGTTTGGTGAAAATGTCAGCCAACTAATGATGGGTATCAACATGAACAAGGTCAATGACACCTTTCTCATACTGATCCCTCAGAAAGTGAAAGCGCACATCAATATGTTTGGTTTTTGAATGAAGACATGGGTTTTTCCCTACACTAATCGCGCTGGTACTGGAACAAAACAAAGGAATTCTGGTAGGGAAGAACAACCCAAAATCTCACAACGTGGAAATCATCCAAACCAACTGTGAGCAGTAGTGTCACGCCCCGATTTATCAAATCGAGACATTATTGAATTTCATAAGAAAAACAATAATCCAAGAGGTTCATCATGCGACATACGTACATCATACAGTATTCATGGCACGCAGACCATAGTTATTACATCATTGTCTTTAGTAAAAGCAGCAAATAAAATATTTTAGAAAACGGCATGACGAACTCCTTCTTCAGGATCTTTCTTCTCGACTGGGTCGCTACTCCAGACCGTCTTCATAGTAGGTATCCTCTGTGGGGTCCAACGGGTATGAGTACAAAAAGTACTCAACAAGCCACCGCAAATGCAAATAATAATGCAAGGTAATAAACAAGGAAGGGTAATGGCTCAAAGTGCGGAAAAGTACATTTACAGTTATTGCATTTAATGTAATCACATTTTAATTATGCGGGAAAGTAGACATGAACATCAACAACATCCACTAACTCGAGGAGTACGTTTTACCTCCTCGCACAACAGTCCTTACATGACAATTCAACATGCACATACATTTTCAAAGTAGACTAACTGTGGGATGTCACGCAACCCGCCCTTGACCGTGGGCTCGGCTTTTCGAAAAGATTTATGACTCTGATCAGAGGTGTACTACTGTACCCACAAGGCACGCACTCATCCCAACGAGATGACCCATTTCACGGGAACTCGTGCCAAAACCTCAATATGAGATGTTCCAAGCGATAACCACCCGCTCTAGGTTTCGCCGGCGCGCCGGGCCGCATCCCGGCTAACGTCGCACCCCCTTTTGCGCCACATTGGTACAAGTCACCCGCAGGTGCAACTTGACCCATCTCCAATTGGTGGCCTCGGTTTGGAACAACCCATACCTTAGTTAGGACTTACCCACTAGACTTGTGGTTAGTACGGAAGTGTATTGCAACGGATCCCTCAGACCGGTCCTTATAGTGCCCCGGGTACTACCGACCAATGCCCTAGCTTGCACCCGGAACCCACCATGCATTCACTCACAACCATAACTCCAACACCGACAGAATTCCATAGATAAGAAACCATGGGGATCATATAGTAGAACCAAGTACTACGACTCATTTTTATCCTATAGCGATCGTGTCGATACATTGGACACTAGCTAATAACATATATCATATGGTGACAAGGAGTTTAGGCTAGAGAGCATGGCTTGGGTTGCACATCAAGGTCGGGGGATCCTAAATAAATATATTGTAAGGGTTCATTTGACTAATGCATATATAACCTATGTGTTTTAACGATAGTTTAATCAAACATGGGTTCAATATGCTCAAAAGATTGGTTTGGTGACTTGCCTTGTTCAGCGAATGGGGAGGGAGGAACTTCCGGGAAGTATTCCGGCTCCTCGACGGCGTCGTAGTCTTTTCAATAATAATAAAGTAAAATAAATACAACATTCGATATAAACAACGTAAAATCACACAACAAGCATATGGGTTTAAGTTGGTTTGACCTTAAAGAAAATCAGTTGTTAAGGTTCTGAATTTTATTTCATAAATAATTTAAAATGAATCAAAATGAATTATTGTTTTTCCTAAAAAGGGGTTTTAAGTGTGAATAATACTACATTAAGTTTTCTAATCAATTTAATATGAATGATTCAGAGAAAACTCAGTGGTCCTAGTGTTTAAACAGAAGGGAACAATTATATAAATTTTCTGGAGTTTAAATATTTAAATTTGCAATTTAATCCTAAGGGCATTTGAATACTTATTTAAATAAACATGAAAATGTCAAAGTAAACCTACTGTTTTTATTGCATAAACATGTAGAGAATAATTTTATGAATTTTCTGAAATTGGAATGGTAATTTTTAGAGTTCAAATGCATTAGATATGAATTTTACAAGTTTAAAAGCATTTCTGGAATTTATTTTCAAATTTTAAACCTCCCGGGTCCACGGTGAGCCAGGCCCACGGTGAACCCGCGCACTGTGCGCGTGCGCCGGGTTGATCTGAACCGTTGGATCCAGATCCAACGCGCGAGAGCGAGGCGGGAGGGTTAAGTTGGCGTGGACGGCCAGGATTAAAACGCTGAACCGGTACGCGATGGACGACCCAGATGCGATGCGGGATTTTAAAACTAACGGACGGCCGAGATTATAACGTACCCCTTCGCCGAGATCTAACGGATCAGATTAAACCGCACGCGGGGATTAATCGTCGCCGTCGGATCCAGATCGCACGGTCGTGCGCGAATCCGACACGGCACGGGTACTCGACCCGTGCCGGTCGTCTTCTCCGACGACGGCGAGCGGGCCAGCGGCCACGGCGAGCGACGGCGGGCGGGTCTAAGGCCTAAAATGGAAAGAGGGGTTCACGAGGATCACGGGGGTACCCTTGCGGCGGCGAGCGGTCGACGGAGTGAGGCCGGCGACGAGCGGAGGCGGTGGAGGCGTTCGGGTCCTTGGCGGCGACGGCGATCCGGCGAGGTTCGTCGTCGACGGAGCGGTGGCCGAGGTTGGTGAGGTCCTGGTGATCACGTTGGTGGCGGAGGCGAGGGCCGGGGTGGTCCGAGGCGACGGCGAGGGGCGGCCGGAGACGAAACAGAGGGAGTGCTCTAAACGGCGAAGTGCGGGCGCTCTGCTTGGTTTGAGTGCGAATGGAGGCGTGGACCGAACGCGGTGGAGGGCAAGGGATTAAATAGAGGTACCGGCGGGGGCAGGGAGGGCGAAATTGACGGTGGCCGCGGTTAATTGCGCTTTGACGCCGGCGAGCTCGGGTTGAACGCGGTTCATTGAACCTGGACGTGAATCGGGCGGGATTAATAGGGGGAAACGGCCGGCGTGGTGAGGGGATTTCAATGCACGCGTCGGATTAAAGGGAGGGGGCCGGCGAGGGCGGATCCTAGGCGGAGTTAGGGCTTCGGCCGGCGAGGGGGGGGATTTGGGGGCGGATCCCGCGGGGAAGACGGGTCTGACAGGTGGGCCAAGGTGGTCAGCGGGTACGAGCGCGCGAGAGAGGAGACTGACGGGTGGGGTCGGGCTCGGGCGCGAGGGGAGAAAGTTGGCGCCGACAGGTGGGGCCAAGGCGTCGGGTGCGCGCGTGAGAGGAGAGGGGCTCACTGACGGGTGGGCTCCACTGGTCAGAAGGCGCGCGCGGGTGGGAGTGGGCTGGGCCGGGAGAGAGGGAGGGGAGGGGAAACGGCCCAGTACTGTTTCTAAGTATTTCTGAATAAAAATAATTACAGAAAATAGTTTAAACCTTTTGGGGCATTTCCAAAGTGAGTAAAATTTGTAAAAATTCCCAAAATTGTCTCTTGGCCTTAGGATCATATACAAAAAGTTTCACCTCCTAATTTGATCATCTACTCTATGTTGTAGTTCAAAAGGGTATAAAAGGGAATTAAAAGTATTTTCAGAAATAATAATTCCAAGAAATTGAATTTAATAATATATTTATTGTTTTGAAAATTTGGGGTGTTACAAGTAGCTAGCAGCAGCTACATACTCAACCTCTGTGGTAGAAAGTGCAACTCCAGACTGCTTTCGAGAAGACCGAGAGACAAGCGAAGAACCAAGAAACTAGCAAGTACTAGAAGTCGACTTGCGATCCAACCGGCACCCACCAAAATCAGCGTCGGAAAAGCCAGATAAATCAAGAGACAATGATGCTGAATAGTAAAGACCTAGATCAGGCGCATAGGTAAGGTACCTGAAAATGCGCTTGATAGCCTTCCGATGAGACGTGTGTGGAGAAGACTGGGAGCGCGCACACAATCCCACGGAAAACTGAATGTCTAGTCTCATCATCGTCAAGTACAGCAGCGATCCGATCATCCCTCGATACTCTCTCTCGTTGACCTTGACGCCGCTCTCGTCCTTCTCCATGCCCCAGATGTACCCATTGGGGTCATCTGAGGCTTCAGCTCTCCACCAAACTCAAACTTCTTCAGCATGTCCTGCGTGTACTTACTCTGGTGGATGAAGATGCCATCCTTGTTCTGCTTGATCTGGAGCCCTAATAAATACTTGAGCTCACCCATGAGGCTCATCTCAAACCCGTTGTGCATCTGCTCAAAAACTTGGACACGAGCTCATTAGTAGAACCACCAAAAATAATGCCGTCCACGTAAATCTAAGCAATCAAGAAGTCTGAGCCATCTCTGAGCAAGAAAAGAGTTTTGGCCACAGAACCCATCACAAAGTCGTTCCCCAACAAAAACTACTTTAGGTGATCATACCAAGCCCTGGGGGCTTGCTTCAGACCGTATAAAGCTTTCTGCAACTTGGAAACATGTCGAGGAAACTTAGGGTTCTCAAAACCGGGGGGTTGCCTAACATAGACCTCCTCCTCTATATACCCATTCAGAAAACCACTCTTGACATCCATTTGAAAAAGTTTGAAACCTTTAGAAGCATCAAATGCCAAAAGAATGCGAATGGACTCAAGACGGGCAACAGGGGCGAAAGTCTCCTCAAAATCAATACCCTCTTTCTGGAAAAAACCCTGGGCAACTATTCGAGCTTTGTTGCGCACCACAACCCCATCTTCACCTTGCTTGTTCTTAAACACCCACTTGGTTCCTATGGGGTTGCATCCAGGTGGCAGCTCAACCAGTGTCCAAACCCAATTGCGAATAAAATTCTCAAGCTCTTCTTGCATGGCGTTTTTCCAATTTGCATCAGAAAGAGCATGAGAAAAATCTCTAGGCTCAAAAGAGGCAACAAACGTAGACTCAACAAAAACAGCGAGTGAGTCAACAGAAGAGCGCAAAGTTCTCTCAGAGAGATCACCGATGATGAGCTTTGAGGGGTGATCACGCTGAACTGCTCGGGATCCTAGGTGATCTGAAGTCACCTCACCGGAGTCAGCAGCTGGCACCTCTTGACTCGACTGAGGGGGCTCAATCGAAGTGGAAGAAGTGATCAGAGGTCCGCCTTCATCCTTAGTCGAAGTCTCAGAAGGTGTGGGGTCTGCAGGCTGTGTTGAAGGCCCACCCTCATCAACAATAGGAGTGTCATCATCTTCCTCGAAGATGGACTCTCCAAGCTCACCATTTCCAGAAAGCTCAAAAGAAGGAGTCGGCAAAGGCATGGACTCATCAAAATAAACCTCACAAGTCTCGACAAGCTGCTGGGAGTCGAGGTTCCAAACACGGAAGCCTCGAGAATGCAACGCATAACCAAGAAAAACTCCATCCCAGTAACGAGACTCAAACTTGTCCAAATTCCCTCCCTTCTTGAGCACAAAGCACTTGCAGCCAAACGCTCGCAATTGACTCACCTTGGGATGTTTGCCAAACTGCAAGCCATGTTAATGGCTTCAGCCCAAAAGCGCCTAGGAGTCCTATGCTCATCGAGCATCGTCCTGGCCATCTCGACTAGCGTGCGGTTCTTTCGTTCTACAACGCCGTTCTGTGGGGGAGTGTAAGGGGCAGAAAACTAGTGCTCAAGACCCTGATCACTACAGAAGTTGACGAACTAAGAGTTCTTGAACTCAGAGCTGTTGTCAGAGCGAATTGGTCACATCCGACCATTGTTCTCATTCTTCAGCTTCAAAATCAGGTCATGAACAAACTGGAAAGCCTCATTCTTAGACTCCAAAAAGAAAACTCACGAGAATCGAGAAAAGTCGTCAACTATCACAAGCGCGTACCACTTCCCACCGACTGAGCATACCTGAGCTAGACCAACAGTATCAATGTATAACAACTCTCCTAGGTACGAAGTCATCACTTGAGTCACAGGTGCATGAGAAGCGGCAACCATTTTTCCGTGATGACAGGGATGGCAAACTAGATCCTTCTCCATCTTAAGCTTGGGCAATCCTCAGATGAGGTCCATAGAGCTTAATATGACTAGCAGATCAAAGCTCAAATGACCTAACCTCCTATGCCACTTCCAGAGCTTAGAGGAGGATCCAGCAATCAAACAGCGAGAAGGGCCAAAAGAACTAGAGAAATCAATCCGAAAAACCTTACCAAAGGGTAAGATCAGGCAAACCAAAGATCCTCTAGAATCAACAACAGAAGACATGCCCTTCTTAAATCGAAGCTCCAAACCATCCTCAAGAAGTTGTGAAACAGAGATCAAATTAAAATTCAAGTTTCCAACCAAAGCAACATTCTTCAAAGAGAAATGATCAGAGATGCGAATTGAGACAATGCCATGTACCTTCCCTTGACCACTGTTCCTGAAAGTGATGTACTCCTTGGAGCTCGGCATGCTAGGCTACTGCGCTTGCTGCTAGCTTCCATGCTAGGCTACTGCGCTAGCTAGGCTAATGTGCTAGGCCGGAGAGAGCAACGCCCGGTGAAGCGTGACTGCGGCAGCAGCCATTTCTAAACAGAAGAACACGGTGGGAGAAAACACAAGGGAAAGTGACCCACAAATTTCTGAAATTGGTAAAGTGTTTTTCAAAATGGGTAACCCTAACCCTAGGTATTGGGGCCTTTTTATAGGCAGCCCAATAAATGGGAGAAAATCAAAATTATCCATAGGGTTTAAACAGACACTGAAACAAAAATGGAAAAGACCGAAATGCCCTTAGGGTTTTTTACAGACTCGACTAACAGAGTGTGGGCCTAAAGACAAAATAGTAAAATCCTAAATAAAGATAACTTGTCATGATGCGTAGCTTTCATAGCAGCTACAGCTTCGCCATAGAACGGTCAGATTTGAGATCAGCGGTCATCAGTTTTGCGTCGAAACTGACAAAGCGTCCACCGTCTTCGCACCGGGTACCCGGATTGGGCCGGCCTGATTCCACAGCTCCCTCATCCCGGCAATCGCTCGCCACCCGTGTACCTAAGTCAATCCCGCTCAACAGACCCATGGATCCTCTACTGCTCCTAGCCCATGTACTCGGATTGGGCCAGCCCAACTTCGCGGCCCCTCTGCCCGACAGTCGCTCATTGGTCGTGTACCTAAATCACATGCGGCCCAAACACAACAGGTCTTCTCTTCTCTTCATGTCCTCTTGACATCCATTGACAATCACTCATCACATCTGGAGCCATGAGGCCCATGCTCTTCACCTTGGACTCTTTTACAGATGCTTCGAACCAGTGGCTCGGAATCCGTTAGTTGGTCGCCTTAGACTCTTTTACGGATGCTTCGAGACGGTGGCTCGAAATCCGTTAGTTGGCATCATTGCACTCTTTTACGGACGCTTTGAGCCGGTGGCTCAGAATCCGTTAGTGGGTCTCATTGGACTCTTTTACGGACGCTTCGAGCCGGTGGCTCGGAATCCGTTAGTTGGTCTCGTTGGACTCATTTATGGATGCTTCGAGCCGGTGGCTCGGAATCCGTTGGTATTGGTTACTATGGATAATGCTTCACCTCACAAAACTCTTCCGCTCTCCTGTGCGTCCACTAGGGTAAGGGGTTATTTTAGGGGCGTGCATAATTCGAACCATATTTTTATAACTTCAAAAGCGTGTTACAATGTATTGCAATGAAGCCTTAGGCAAAATAGCGCTTAAGGTGCTTCGCATGCCAAGCATGTTTCAACTCTTCCCCTTCTAAAGTAGCTAGTTTGAACGAACCCGAGCATCCTGAACGGAGTATAATATATGGACCTTCCCATTTATTTCCCAATTTCACAAGACAATCACGCTTCGGAGCACTTAGTGTCCCGGCCTTAGATCTTTTAATTGTACCTTCGGGTCATACTAGGACTTCATTTGATGTTGATACTTCGTCAGATTGGCTACAGCTCGAAGCCTTGTTTCTTCTAACAAATTGAGCGAGGCACATCTTTCATTCTCATCTTGTGGCTCCATGGAGCGCAAGGAGCCACCTCATAACTCCGTTGGTGTCATGGCTTCATCTCTAAACAACAAACAAAATGGCATGAAGCCCGTAGACCTCGCTTGGGTGTTCTGTATGGACCATAGGATTTTTGGCAACTCTTCGGTCCATAGCCCCTTCGACAAGCCTACTATGCGGTGGTTTAGGCCAGAGAGAGTGTTTCTATTCACATGTTAAACCGCTCTGTTGGATTGGGGATGTCGAATAGCTACGAAGAACATATCGATGATAAGGCCTTCGTAGAATTCTTTGAAGGGTTCGGTATCAAACTGAGTGTCATTGTCAACTATTAGTTGCCTTGGCACTCTGAACCTGCATATGGTATTCTGCTGGAAAAATTCCTAGACATTATTCGAAGTGATGGCCGTCAGGGGCTAGGCTTTGACCCATTTTGAAAAGTATTCAATTGCCACTACTACAAACTTGAGGCTTCCCTTTGCTTTCGGGAAGGGGCCGATTAGATTCATCCCCCATCGGGCCAAAGGCCACACCAGGGCTATTACCTATAGAGGGGTAGGTGGGTGATAGCTCCTCTATCCCATCCACTAACACCCTTGATAGGTGCGCACCAAGGCCTCGGCATCGTCCACAATAGTGGGCCAATATAGCCCCTGGCGAAGTGTTTTACCTGCCAGGGCTCGGGGTGCTAGGTGGCTCCCACACAAACCTTCATGGGTGTCTTCTAGTATTTGTTGGCATTCAGATTGGGCGATGCATCTCAAGAGTGGTGAACACACTCCAGATTTGTACAAAATGCCATTGATAATGTGATAGCATCGAATTCTAGACTGCGGTCTTGATAGTTCTGGACCTTTAGGCAAAATTGCTTCGTCTTGCAACATGTTCATGATCAGACTATGTCAATCATTGCTCGGACATCCAGACCTCCGACCGCAGCCTTAGCTAAGTCATCAACCTGCTGGTTGTCGGCCCTCGGAATACTTCGAATAGAAATCCCTTTAAAACCCCCTTCAGACTTGTGAACCTCAACAAGGTATGCTGCAAGGTGAGGGTGCCGAGATTGAAATCTTTTATCTACATGGACCGCAACAATTTGAGAATATGTCTTGATGACTCGGGCAGTGCCAAGCACTTGTGCTTTGTGAAGTCCAAGTAGTACTCCTTCATACTCAGCTATATTGTTGGTGGCTTTAAAGTTGAGCCTTGCGGAGTACATTGCTTTTTGTCCCGAGGGTGAGATTACAACAGCTCCAACACCGGCCCCGGATGCGTGAAAAGCGTCATCGGAGTAAATGGTCTAGACCCCTTGGCTTTGTTCCTTTGAAGCCCATGCAGCAGATAGGGTCCACTCTGCTATAAAGTTAGCAACGACCTGTGATTCAATGGTTGTTCGTGCTGTGAATGAAATGTTGAAGGGTGCAAGCTTGATGGCCAAATTCCATATTCTTCCAGTGGAATCCTTACTGCGGAGCATATCTCTAAGAGGGTAAGAAGTTGGGACGATTACATTATGTGCCAAGAAATAATGTCGTAGTTTCCTCGAGGTCATTACCAACGCATAAGCGAATTTTTCAAGCTCAGGGTATCTTGTTTTGGCTCCGAACAAAGCCTCTGAAACAAAATATACTGGATTTTGCACTAGCTTCCCGTCAAAGTCTAACTCCTGAACGAGTATCGTGCTAACTACAGAGCCGGTAGCTGCAAGGTATAAAAGCAAAGTCTCATCGGTGAAGGGCACTTTGAGGGTTGCTAGGTTGTCGAGATAGTCTTTGATTTCTTCGAAGCTTTTCTAGCACTCTAGAGTCCAGGTGAAGTCCTCTAATCCTTTCAAAGCTTTCAAAATGGGAAGACT
Organism: Zizania palustris; assembly: GCA_019279435.1. NCBI lineage: Eukaryota > Viridiplantae > Streptophyta > Magnoliopsida > Poales > Poaceae > Zizania > Zizania palustris. The sequence goes on along the minus strand of JAAALK010000289.1, from coordinate 57,655,781 downwards.
TCATTCTGCGGACCTGGCGAGGAACCTACTGAGAGCAGCAAGGCGTCCAACGAGCTTCTGGACTTGCTTTAGGTTCTTCGGGGGGCATTCTTTGCAAAGCACTTATCTACGTAGGGTTGGCTTCGATGCCTCGGCTGGAAACTAAATACCTTAGCAACTTCCCAACATGTGCTATGAAGACACATTTTTAGGGTTTAGGCAAACTCTACATGCTCGGAGGCTCTCGAAAGTTTCTACTAAGTCTAGGCTATGATGGTGTTTACAAACACTCTTTATTACAATATCATCCATATAGGCCTCAACATTGTGACCTATTTGGTGACCTAGAGCCTTAGACATTAACCTTGAAAAAGAAGCCCCGACATTTCTAAGACCGAAGTGCATTCATACATAACAGAAGACTCCGGAAGGAGTTACAAAACTTGTCTTAGCCTCGTCTTCACATTTTAACCATATCTGATGGTATCCAGAGTATGAGTCGAGGAAACTAAGGATCTCAGAGTCGGTTGTTGAGTCTATGAGCTGATCGATTCGAGGCATTGGATAGGGGTCATGGGGGCATGCTTTATTTAATGAAGTAAAATCAATACACATGTGCCACTTGCTGGAGCTCTTTTTCTTGATGAAGACTGGATTAAATAACCAGTCCGTGTGAGCCACTTCCTTAACGATCCCAGCTCAAAGCAATTTTTCTACCTCCGCCTTGGCGAGCACGGCTCTTTCAACTGATAACTTATGGATCCCCTGGCGGATAGCCCTAGCTTTAGGATTTACAAGCAGGCAGTGCTCGACAATGCCTCGGTCGATCCCGGGGATATCTTTGTCAGACTAGGCGAAGACATCTAGATTTTGTTTAACAACTTCTTCTAGGGAAGCAGCAACTTCGGAAGGTAGCCCCTTGCCGAACTGAACGCGGTATTCCCAGCCTATCTTCACGAGGATCTTCGTGACGACGTCACCTTCAGGACTTGGTTTCAAGGCTAGGCCTTTCAAAGGGTCCGAGGACAATGGAGCACTCTCTGGGCGCTCTTGCATGTTGTTCACTTGTCGAGGGTCAAGGGGGCAACGTGGCCATATTCCACTCTCCGTGTCGTAGCTTGGTCACCGAAGACCATAAGTGATGGACCGGAAACGGCGACCAGAGGGGGGGTGAATGGGAGCTTTTAAAAACTTGGGCTAAAAACACCCTTCGGTTTTAAATCTGTCTACTGCGGAACAGGCTTCGAACACCAACCTTCGAAGATCTGGTTCGGAGGTATTTGACAGCTCCGAACATAGGCTTCGCAAGGATTAAAAGTCCGAAGCCAAGCAGACTTCACTCCAACCACAACCCCGAAAACAACTCTGCTAAGTCAGTGCAGGCTCCGCACACAGGGTGCATCGAGCAGGCTTCGCACTTCACCCTTCGCAAGAATGGACTACCCTCTGTGGACTTTGACCTAATACTTAGCGACAGCAACTGGTGCTGGGCTTCGTACTGCGAAGGTCTAAACGCACACTAACGGACTTCTCTAAGGGCTTCGACACGAGAAGCACAACAGGCTTCGAACAGGGCTTCGCTAGTAAGCAAAGAGGTCTAGCCTCCTGTTACACAGAACGAACGCACTGAAACGCACACTTCGCACACAACACACTTCGCCAACGCAGGCTTCGATGCACTGCCACAAGTCACTCAAGGTGACACACAAATGGACGAGGTATGTAGCGAGGTATGAAAAACAAGCTCAAGCAAAAAGCACACAGAAGTAGGGCTTCGCCGCTTGAACAAGGAACACAGTAAAAGAACTCACTGGATGTATTCAAAGTATGTGGAGGCTAGAACAGGAGCTCAACAGTAAATGCTCAAAGTGTTAAATGTTACCTACCGAGCCCCCGTATTTATAGCCCACAGTTCACCCAAGTGAATTGACTACTTTACCCCTAGGGTTTACACCAGTTTTGTCTCTACAGAAAAGAGGGGTACAAAAGGTAGTCAACTTTATTATGGAGGCTTCTCTGTCAGCTTTGCAGAGGGGACAGTGTCAGCTTTTTGCAGAGCAGACAATGTCATCCTTTGTAGTCTTTGACCTTTCTGGAGCCTCCCTTCGCACGTGAGGGGTGCGGTAGCTTCGGTGAGAAGCCTTGAGCCTGACGGCCTTCGCTTCACCGAAGTCAGCCTCCGATACAGTGACGGTTTTGAGCCGAAGCCGTCAAAGCCCTTGGGCCTTCGCACCACCACCTCCGGAGTGGACCACCACGGCTTCACAGCTACTCCCAGCTCGAACTCCGTCAGTCCGTGTACCGAAGCCATGCATGGCCGAAGCACCACAAGTCAACCTCGCTCTGGAGCCAGCCTTGCTCCGAAGCCATCCTCACTCCGAAGCCCCACCTTCGGAGTACCACCCTTCAAAGTCCCTCCTTCGTCCAAGGCCTCCGCATGAAGCATTCCATGAGCCCTTCGTCGCAGTGTCTCTCCCCGAGCACACTCCTCAACGAGCCTCACCCGGGCCATGCCTTCGATGCACCTTGACTTCTGAGACCTTCGTCGGGTATCTTCGAATGTCTCCCTCCGGAGCACACTTCGAACGCCTTGCCTCCGCAGAGGACTTGATCCACCAAACTCCGAAGTCACTCCATCCGGAGTACCTTCGAAGTGCCTCACCTCCGAGGACTTTGTCTCGGAGTACCTTCACCCGGAGCCACGCTCCGCACTTACTGCCTTCACCTGGTGCACCTCGACCCGAGGACCGACCTGGACCCCTTCGCAGCCACTGTGACGGAGCTCCCCGCTCCCCTGGCATCAAGCCTCCCGCTTGACCCAGGTTTACCTGCTACGTCCGTCTGTCACCTCTGAAGTCCCCTGCGCACCACAGACAAGCATACAAGTATATCCAGTACTCCGAAGACCTCTCCGGGTTAGCATCCTTCGGCACACCCTCCGGTGTACCACCCAAAGTACCGAGACCTTCGGTACACACCCAGTCAACGTGTACTGTCGGACCCCTCCGACAGGCACACTCCGCTGCAACAGCTGCAGCAACCAAACCACCGAACTCTTCGGTGAAACCACCTCCGAACACCTTCGGAGGTCCAACTTCCGAACCCCCTTCGGAGCTACCCCTTCGAACCAGAGGGTAAAAGCCTGTCAATCACTCATCACAAACATCGAAACCAACCCTTGGTTTCTCAATCTCCCCCTTGATGAGTGCATTGACAACCAAATTCAAGTTCAAGAAAAATTAAAGAATCTCAGCACACAAGTGACCATAAAAACTCAGAAAAGAGTCAAATCATGTCACTTGATAAAAGAATTTTTCCTCCCCTTTTTCAAGATAAAAAACTCCCCCTGAGTAATTTAATTTTACCCCCTTGCAACAGAGAACTCAAAAATTTCTCCCCCTTTGGCAATGCAAGCATCAAGGAGCATTTAAAAGATGCATTGCTTGAAAATGAGCAGAATTGCAAAGACATATAAAGCAAAAATATGCCAACAGTAATACCAATGATCATGGGCTCAGCTCAATTTAACAGTCTCTAAAAACATGTTGACAGCATGTGATTTTAGCATTTTTGAAATAAAAAGCATCACCACTTAGTCAAGGAAACTAGACAAGTAAAAGGAAGGACTGCGCAAAGCTAGTCAATTTCTACTCTAGACAGACAAGTCCAGTTCAAATGGAGCAATAAAAGCAAACTTGATGATCAATGAAGTTTGTTGTTCTTTTTCATGATGCCAGGGGTTATTTGTTTGTCCACCTTATACTATCTAATCAAGCCAAGCCTAGGCATGAAAGCCATCGGAAGCTTAAGGCAGTGATTTTGGCATACACTACACTATTCCAGTTCAGACCAATGTGCAATGGTAAGCGGTCTAGAATAGAGTAGTGCGACAAACAAACCCGCCTGGATCTTTTACTTTGAAGCATGCAAAACATGGATTTTTGGAATTTTTGATTTAAGTAAACAAATTGTTTAGCACTTTATGACTATCCATGAATATGTAGAACAATTTTTCAAGTTGCACAAATTAGCATCCAGAGAAAAAAGTCTTGCTATCAAGTAGATAAAAGATAGCTAAAGCAGTCCTGCCTAAACATGCTAGATACAAGATTGAGCAGTGAGCATGATTTGAGTTTGGAAAGAAAACATCATGCACATTAATGTTTCAGATAAATTAAAAAGAGCTGAGCTGACACGATTTCATGAATTATAATCTGGCATATAGGTGCAAAAGATGTAAATGCAATTTCACACATAATGAGCATATGCAATACAATTAGAGACAGCTCCCCCTCATAAAATGTCGTAAGAGTGACAAATACCAAGTTCCCCACGCAAGTAGGCAAATCGAGAAGCATCGAGGGGTTTAGTGAAAATATCGGCTAGCTGGTGTTGGGTATCAACATATTGAAGTTCAATATCACCCTTCTCATTGTGATCTCTGAGAGTATGATATCACACATCAATGTGTTTGGTTCTGGAGTGCTGAACGGGGTTATTTGCAATACAAATAGCACTAGTGTTATCACAGAAAAGTGGAACACTCTTATAATCTAACCCGAAATCCCGCAAAGTGGAAGCCATCCACAAAATCTGAGAGCAACAGCTAGCTGCAGCAACATATTCAGCCTCAGCCGTCGATTGTGCAACACAAGACTTTTTGCGGGAAGACCAGCAAACCAGAGAAGTACCCAGAAAATGACAAGTACCAGAGGTACTCTTCCTATCAATCCTACACCCAGCAAAATCCGCATCGGAATAACCTCGAAGACATAAAGATGAAGATGTTGAATACCATATGCCAAATTCGAGGGTATGTTTGAGATACCTGAGTATGCGTTTTACCGCTTGGCGGTGCGAGGCTCGTGGTGAAGCCTGAAAACGAGCGCACAGACACACTGCGAAGTGTATGTCCGGCCTCGTAGCAGTCAAGTAGAGAAGGGAGCCGATCATGCTTCGGAACTCCTTCTGATCTACGGCTTCTCCATCTTCGTCAGGATCCAATGCTACAGATGTAGCCATTGGAGTGGCGAGGGGCTTCGCATCTGCCATGTCGAATTTCTTGAGTAGGTCCTTGGTGTACTTCGTCTGGTGGACGAAAGTACCTTATTTGCTTTGCTTGATTTGCAACCCAAGGAAAAAGGTGAGTTCACCCATCATGGACATTTCAAATTCCCTGCTCATGGTATCTGCAAACTCGGCAACCAAAGCATGAGAAGAGCCACCAAAGATGATATCATCCACATAAATCTGAACCAGGAGGAAGTCTTTGCCATGCTTGAGAGTAAACAGGGTTTTATCAACAGAGCCCATCAAATACCCTCGCTCAAGCAGAAAAGACTTGAGTCTATCATACCACGCCCGAGGGGCCTGCTTGAGTCCATAAAGAGACTTGTGAAGTTTAAGGACTTTATGTGGGTACTTGGGGTTTTCAAAACCAGGGGGTTGTTTTACATAAATATCTTCACCTATGAAGCCATTAAGAAAAGCACTTTTGACATCCATTTGATAGAGTTTGAATCCCCGGGATGTCGCAAAGGCAAGCAAAATCCTAATGGCCTCAAGGCGAGCAACAGGTGCAAATGTTTCAGTAAAATCAATCCCTTCTAGTTGAGAATAACCCTGAGCTACAAGTCTAGCCTTGTTTCTAACTATAGTCTCATCCTCCCCTTGTTTGTTTTTGAAAATCCATTTTGTTCCAATGAAATAAACATTTGGTGGAGGATCAACTAGTGACCAGACTTGGTTTCTCTCAAAATTTTCAAGTTCCTCATGCATGGCATTGATCCAACTAGAATCAGAAAGTGCATGACTAACATCTAAAGGCTCGAAAGAAGCAACAAAAGCAGCATTAGCGAAATGGGCATGAGAACGTGTTACCCTTTGATCAAGCTCACCAATGATCTACTCGGGAGGGTGCATCCTTTGAACATGATGTGGAGCCTCGTGGTGGGATGCAGTATCCCCCTCAACTTGTGCGTTTGAGTGGTCCAAGATGACCGATGTCGAGGTAGTCGCTTCGGGACCTCGTGCCGAAGTGGTCGAAGCGGGGTCGGCTTCGGGGGTTGATGTGGAGGGTAGTAGGGGTTCATCCTCGAACTCTCCGGGATCTTCGTCTTCAAAGATGGTCTGTTCCATGTCGTGTTCATTTGCCTGTTCAAGAGCAGAACTAACAGAGGGGGTTGATTCATCAAAAGTCACATCACATGACTCGATGACAGTGTTAGTTTCCAAGTTATAAACACGATAAGAATGACCATGTGTAGTGTAACCCAAAAAGATCCCGTCAGAAGATCGCGACTCAAATTTATCCAAATTACCACGTTTAGGATAAAGCAACGACAGCCAAAAACTCGAAGATGAGTAACCTTGGGCTGTCTCCCAAAATGTAGCTCATAAGATGTCAAGTTTAAAATTGAGCGCAAGAAAATTCGGTTTGAGATGTAACAAGCAGTGTTCATGGCCTCAGCCCAGAATTTTCTAGGAGTCCTATGCTCATCAAGCATCGTCCTAGCCATCTCAACCAAAGTGCGGTTCTTCCTCTCAACAACACCGTTCTGTTGAGGAACCCGTGGAGCAGAGAATTGATGTTCTATGCCATGCTCCATGCAAAAGTCAACAAAGAGACTATTTTTGAACTCGGTGCCATTATCACTTCGAATGAATTTTAATGCACCAGGGAGTTCAGTAAAAAGTCTCAAAGCCAAGCTCCGAAAGTGTGAAAACACTTCATCCTTGCTGGCAAGAAAGAAGACCCAAGAGTAGCGAGAGAAATCGTCGACAATGACTAATACATACCACTTGCCGCCTAAAGAACTAACCCGAGAAGGACCTACAGTGTCCATATGGAGAAGTTCTCCGGGTTGTTCAGTCATCACTGTGGTGACTGGCGAATGCGAAGCGGCAATCATTTTTCCATGTCGACAAGGAGCGCAAACTAAATCCTTCTCAAACTTGAGCTTGGGCAATCCTCGGATCAGACCTAGGGTGCTCAGACGAGCGAGCAACTCAAAGCTCATATGCCCTAGTCTCCTATGCCACTTCCAAAGCTCAAAAGTCGAATGTGCAACAAGACAATGAGAAGAACCAGATGATTCTGAAAAATCAGCTCCAAAAACTCTCCCAACTCTAAAGATCTTACAGACCACAATGCCATCAGAATTGAGCACTTGCGAAGTATCGCGATGAAATCGCACTTCGAAGCCCTCATCAAGCAACTGAGATACAGACAGCAAATTGTATCCCAGGTTTTCAACCAAAGCAACATCTTTGAGAGTGAAATTCGAGTTAATTCTTACCACACCTTTACCTTTCACTCTACTCCTTTGATTGTTTCCGAAGGTGATATGTTCCCTTTGCTTGGTTGTGGTGAGGTTGGAGAACCATGCTGCATCTCCGGTCATGTGGCGCGAACAACCGGAGTCCATGATCCACGTGCCCTCCAAGCCTCGATCTGTCACCTACACATGATAAGAATATCTCGATCGCTCAGTGCTGGGGTGAGTGAAAAAATGACGAGGCATCCAGCACTGAGTGACACGAGTAGTAGGCGCAGTAAAAGTAGACGGTCTACGCACATGATAATCTAAATGATGCAAAGTGCGAGGTCTACCTACATGATGTGATCGAACAACATGTCGAGGTCTCCTACTCTGACGAGGCACAAAGCTACTCGCCCGGGGTCTACCACCATATGGGACATGGTGAACACCTCGAGGAGCAAAACCTCTCCGAGAAGCACGAGGAGCCTCAAAAGCAGGACGATAGTAAAACTCAGACTCATGCATACCTAAAGATGGGTAATGCATGTCCTGGTAACTCATCGCCTGAGAGCGTCGCTCATCCTTGATGCGACGAAAACAGAACCCAACCAAATGACCCGCCCGCTGACAGTAGGAACAATGAAAAATTCTTCTAGGGGCTCTCTCATGGGTCACAGGAGCAACTCTCACAGGCTCCTTGGGCTTCTTCTGAGTGGTTTTTTTGGGAGGATTTTTCTTGGCAGGAGGAGTGGTTTTCTTTGGTGGTCGGGTAGGCTTTTTGGCTGATGGGGTGTCTAACAGAGCTCTCTCTTTCTCTAAGGTAGTGGGTGAGGTGAAAACAGTTTTGTTCTTACCGTCTGAAGAAATTCTCTCAAAACCCAAACCTAGAGCTACCCCTGCTCTGTCAGCACACATCTTGGTTTTATCCAAGAGCAAATCCATCCTACCCTTTCCCTCAGTGCATTTGTTAACCACAGAAAGAAGGTATTCATTTTCTGACATGAGGTTCTCAGCTCGCTCTCTAACAGTGCCTAGCTGGTCCTTAAGGGTAATGCACATGTCACAAACAGGCTGCACATCCTTAGAACTACCGGCCCTCTCCAATATAGCCTCTAAATCATGAACATGTTTATCACGTAAATTAATGCTCTCGCGTAATAAAGAACAGTTCATGCATTCAATAATATCATGAGGTCTAGAATCCACCACCAAAAGTTGCTTCTGTGCAGTCTCAAGCTCAGAAAGAGTTTGAGCATGTACAGAACGCAACTGAGCAAGCTCACCCATGACTACAGTACAAGATTCACATTCAGCATCATTTACTTTAGACTTAAGCATGGCATATTCAGTAGAAACAGATTCTAGCCTAAGTCTAAGGTCTTTTCTTTCTCTAGCGGCTTGCACAAGTAATCTATCCTGACCAAGAACTACTTCATTCAGCTCATCTAGTTTAATTAAAAGTTGGTCAGATGATAGAGGTACCTCCGATGAGTCAAGCTCATCACCGTTGTGATCGCTGTTGGCCATAAAGCAAAGGCCGGTGAAGTCTCGTCCCTTCTTGTCCTTCTTGTCCTCCTTCCTTGGGGACTCCTCCTCCTCAGAGCTCGACTCCTCAGTTGAGGAAGTGTCGATATCACTGAGAGCGGCAACAAAAGCTCTGGAAGCAGCTTTGGCTACTTTCTTAGCCATCTTGCCGCGCTTGCCCTTCACAAAGGGTTTCCTCTCCTTCTTGTGGTATTTGGGGCGCTCACTCTCATCTCTCTTCTTGAGTTTTGGGCAATTGGCCTTGATGTGAGAAGTGTCGCCACATTCAAAGCAACCACTAAAACCACTTCTCCTCTGATCCCGTCTCTCATGATGAAAACGGGTGAACCTTCTGGCAATGAGAGCAAGCTCATCATCATCCAGAGTGTCCACCTGCTCCTTTGTGACGGAGACCAGGGAGGACAAAGCAAAACCATCTGCAAGAACACAAGTGCCAGATGTGCTTGGTTCTGCAGTGGTGCCACGGCTAGTGCTAGAAACCAATGCCAATGGCTGTGGCAAAGAGCTTCTGTGCACAGCAAGAGATGCCTTGGCAATCTCTGTGGACTTCAGCTTGCTAAAGAGCTCATCACAGGTCAATGTGTCATAACCTGTGGATTCCTCAATGCTGGATATCTTTACTTCACATATGCTACGGTCAAGAGCATAGAGAAGCTTGATAGCCCTATCATGATCATTGTAAGCAAGCGTCCCGTTGGATCGCAAGTTACTCACTATCGCATCAAAGCGAGAAAACATGGCATCTATAGATTCACCAGGTGCCTGCACAAACAGCTGATACTGTTGATTGTATGTGCTTTGACGCCTGGCCTTGATCTGAGTAGAGCCCTCATGAAAAATAGTGAGTGTTGTCCAGATTTCCCTAGCAGTCCTAAGGTGCTGCACCCTATCAAACTCACTCCGTCTCAAACCAATGAACAATATGTTTCTTGCCTTGGAATTGGCATTATACTGATCTTTTTCTGTTTGAGTGGTGCGAGTATCAGGGATGGAGTATTGTGAGTCCACAATCTCCCAAATTGCATTTCCTTGGCTTAACAAGTAAGCCTCCATGCGCACCTTCCAGTATGCAAAGTCAGTCCCATCGAACAGAAGAATTTTACTAGCTCTGTCCATGTCGCCAACAGATCACAAAACTGGTTAAAGTCAACTGGTGATCTTAACCCGCTCTGATACCAATTGATGGACCAGAAACGGCGACCAGAGGGGGGGTGAATGGGAGCTTTTAAAAACTTGGGCTAAAAACACCCTTCGGTTTTAAATCTGTCTACTGCGGAACAGGCTTCGAACACCAACCTTCGAAGGTCTGGTTCGGAGGTATTTGACAGCTCCGAACACAGGCTTCGCAAGGATTAAAAGTCCGAAGCCAAGCAGACCTAGCTCCAACCACAACCCCGAAAACAACTCTGCTAAGTCAGTGCAGGCTCCACACACAGGGTGCATCGAGCAGGCTTCGCACTTCACCCTTCGCAAGAATGGACTACCCTCTGTGGACTTCGACCTAATACTTAGCAACAGCAACTGGTGCTGGGCTTCGTACTGCGAAGGTCTAAACGCACACTAACGGACTTCGCTAAGGGCTTCGACACGAGAAGCACAACAGGCTTCGAACAGGGCTTCGCTAGTAAGCAAAGAGGTCTAGCCTCCTGTTACACAGAACGAATGCACTGAAACGCACACTTCGCACACAACACACTTCGCCAACGCAGGCTTCGATGCACTGCCACAAGTCACTCAAGGTGACACACAAATGGACGAGGTATGCAGCGAGGTATGAAAAACAAGCTCAAGCAAAAAGCACACAGAAGCAGGGCTTCGCCGCTTGAACAAGGAACACAGTAAAAGAACTCACTGGATGTATTCAAAGTATGTGGAGGCTAGAACAGGAGCTCAACAGTAAATGCTCAAAGTGTTAAATGTTACCTACCGAGCCCCCATATTTATAGCCCACAGTTCACCCAAGTGAATTGACTACTTTACCCCTAGGGTTTACACCAGTTTTGTCTCTACAGAACAGAGGGGTACAAAAGGTAGTCAACTTTATTCTGGAGGCTTCTCTGTCAGCTTTGCAGAGGGGACAGTGTCAGCTTTTTGCAGAGCAGACAATGTCAGCCTTTGTAGTCTTTGACCTTTCTGGAGCCTCCCTTCGCACGCGAGGGGTGCGGTAGCTTCGGTGAGAAGCCTTGAGCCTGACGGCCTTCGCTTCACCGAAGTAAGCCTCCGATACAGTGACGGTTTTGAGCCGAAGCCGTCAAAGCCCTTGGGCCTTCGCACCACCACCTCCAGAGTGGACCACCACGGCTTCGCAGCTACTCCTAGCTCGAACTCCGTCAGTCCGTGTACCGAAGCTATGCATGGCCGAAGCACCACAAGTCAACCTCGCTCCGGAGCCAGCCTTGCTCCGAAGCCATCCTCACTCCGAAGCCCCACCTTCGGAGTACCACCCTTCAAAGTCCCTCCTTCGTCCAAGGCCTCCGCATGAAGCATTCCATGAGCCCTTCGTCGCAGTGTCTCTCCCCGAGCACACTCCTCGACGAGCCTCACCCGGACCATGCCTTCGATGCACCTCGACTTCTGAGACCTTCGTCGGGTATCTTCGAATGTCTCCCTCCGGAGCACACTTCGAACGCCTTGCCTCCGCAGAGGACTTGATCCACCAAACTCCGAAGTCACTCCATCCAGAGTACCTTCGAAGTGCCTCACCTCCGAGGACTTTGTCTCGGAGTATCTTCACCCGGAGCCACGCTCCGCACTTACTGCCTTCACCTGGTGCACCTCGACCCGAGGACCGACCTGGACCCCTTCGCAGCCACTGTGATGGAGCTCCCCGCTCCCCTGGCATCAAGCCTCCCGCTTGACCCAGGTTTACCTGCTACGTCCGTCCGTCACCTCCGAAGTGCCCTGCGTACCACAGACAAGCAGACAAGTGTATCCAGTACTCCGGAGACCTCTCCGGGTTAGCATCCTTCGGCACACCCTCCGGTGTACCACCCAAAGTACCGAGACCTTCGGTACACACCCAGTCATCGTGTACTGTCAGACCCCTCCGACAGGCACACTCCGCTGCAACAGCTGCAGCAACCAAACCACCGAACCCTTCGGTGAAACCACCTCCGAACACCTTCGGAGGTCCAACTTCCGAACCCCCTTCGGAGCTACCCCTTCGAACCAGAGGGTAAAAGCCTGTCAATCACTCATCACAAACACCGAAACCAACCCTTGGTTTCTCAATAAGTACCCCTCCTTGCATGGGCATTTTCATGCACAAGTAATTGTGATGGGCTACAACTCCGAATTGATTCAGCATACCCCTCCCGAAGATGGCGTTGTAGGCGTACGGGGCGTCGACGACGTCGAAGATGACCTCTTCAGACCTCACTAGAGGCCCATCTCCGAAAGAAACATTGAGGCCTATCTGGCCGAGGGCATCGAGATGGGGGTCTCCGAAGCCTTGTAATGGACAAGTCGTTGGGAGCAAGTGCCTCTGAGGAATGCAGAGCTGGTCAAAGGCCTGGACAAAATAATGTCGGCAAAACTTCCACCATCGACCAACACTCTTCACAATTCTGTGTTCGCTATATCAGCAGCAATGACGAGGGGATCAACATGAGGGAATTTAATTCCGATGGCATCATCAACGGAGAAGGATATGGGCACATGAGACCATTCGGGCATGGTTGTTGCGGATGCTGAAGTCTCGATGTGCCCTACTTCACGCACATGCTTCCTTTGATGTTGCTTGGACATGCTTCTTAGAGCCCCTTCTCCAGTAATGGGCAGGACCACTCACTTCTAGTGGTGCTAGAGGTCTTCGGCCTTCGGAAGTGGCAATGCATTTACCACCGAGGGGTGGCTGGAGGCTTCAAGTCTTTCAATGCGTCCGACAGCCTGCGCTGCCTCTAGGCGAGTCACGTGGGGTGCTCGGTCAGTAGTTCCCCGACAAGAGTTCCTCTCAAGATACTCATTTCATAGGGCCAATATAGATTTACACAAATCGATATTATTGCTCTGATTCTCTCCATGCATGTTACAGAACAAAGATTGGCCTTGATTGGATGCCTTCCCGAACGTCCTTGAACCGCTGGCCTTACTGCCTTGACTTTGTTGAAACTTCGGAGGCTACTTCGAAATAGGGGCAGCGATGTTCAAGACTTTCGAGCGATGATGCTTCTGTCCCCTTCGTGAATCGAAAGGCCGATTGTCGAAGGGGGAAGTTATCACTAGGCTCGGTGCTTTTGGCTTCGTAGTCTTCATGTCCTGGACGGATGTAGGGGGGAACAAAGCGGATCTCCGGAGCTATCCTTCTTCCGATTGGGTGTACTCTTCAAAGTACATCATTAGTTGGGATACCGATGCAATGGGCTTTCGATTAAGCTTGTCGAGGAGGCCCATGTTGGTCACGCCCTCACGTGTGGCGTCCATAAAGGATGGGGTGGAGAGCCCTTTGATATGGGACTTCGTGTGAGCTAAGCGCTTGAAGTACTGCCGCAACGTCTCTCCGGGCTGCTCCTTCACTTGGAAGAGGTTTCCCATGGACATTGGGGCTACAAAAGTCCCTTGGAAGTTATTTACAAACTTCTTTTTCAACTGCTCCCATGATTTTATCAACCCGGGCTTCAAGGACCAAAAATACCGAAGGGCCACCCCTTCAAGCGCAAGAGGGAAACACTTAGCCATGGTGTCTCGAACCCCTCTGCTAGCTTCTATTGCGAGCGCGTATGACCAAGAGAATTCTCCGAGGTCAGCTTCCCTAGAGTACTTCAGAAGCTTCACTGCTCGGAACCTGGGGTCGAAACTCAGTTTCTGCAAGTCAGGGTGCAGCAGAGATTCTTCATCGAAGGAGGCATTCTGACTACTCCTCCAAACTTCGAGGGTTTGAAGCTCAAGGACTGTGATGGCTTCAAGCAACACCACTGATCTTCTAGCTTCGTCTTGAGAAGGGAGCTGGTTTGCGGCCGCCTGCCACCACCTTTGCAGCTCTGCTTTTAATTGAGCCATTTCAATGGCCACAATGTCAGAGGGCCCTCCGCTTCCTTTGGGGGTGTCTCCGGGGGTCTTGGGACTGAAATGTTAGTATGAAGTATAGTCGGGATCATGGAAGGACCTTCGTATCGAGGGGATCTAGTGGCTATTTCTGAGATCGGAAGTGGAAGAGCTGCGGGGGGTTCCACAGTCCCTGAAGAACTTGGATTTCCTAGCCCGGAGATTCGAGAGGATCTCCGAGGGGGACTAGGGCCTATGCTTCGCTTAGGAGGCATGGCTTTTGGAAGGGATTGGTAGAGACTATAGTTTTTGTACTAGGTTCCCCACGGACGGTGCCAACTATTGGCGTAAAAGATTATGCTAACAGGTTTAAACAACCACGAAGGGTTATTGAGTGGAAAGATTGTTTACGGACTGTTCCTAGCCTCGGAGGTGGATAATAGCCAAGGACAATTCGAAGTGTATTATTGATTGTCTCTTGATTCGATGCCCATACCTCAGTAAAAGAGGGGGTATTTATAAGCAAAAAGTACAAGGAGAAGACTATTTTACCCTCTAATTACAACCGTCATAGAGGACATTGTTCTTCGACCTTTGTAGGGCTAAAAAAATAAAAAGTCGTGTGAACACTTAGATAAAACAGATGTCTAATCTGTCTTGATGGCGCCCCTTCGGGAGGGGACCCTTCGAAGAGTTCTCCTTGGCCGAAGCCTCGCTGAACCCTTCGGCTTGTGACCCTCTGAAAAGCTTTTTCCGGTGGAGCTTTGGCGATCGTTGACATCTTCAAGGGGTGAAGCTCCGGCTCCTTTTTACCACGTGGATGGAAGTATCTCCCCCCCAACATACAGTAAGTGGCGAAGATATTGTAAAAATAGAAGAGTAGCACAATTAAATAGATATTAGCTGAGTTGTCGTTCGTTGCAATAAAAACAATTTACAATATTAAAAGAACATCATATAAATAAAGATGAACAAAGTTAAAGCTGAAAAGTTTTTGTTTGGTACGAGAAAGAGTGGTGGTAGTGACAGACTCATTATCACTAGTTTTTAAGTAGTATAGATGAGGTGAAATTCTTAACCGATTTGCTAGTTTGATTATAATAAATATATATATATAGCAAAAATATGAAAGTAATAATTGAAGAGAAATATTTTAGTAGGTGCAATAGCACCCAGGATCTTCAATGTATTTGCACCCCTGATAAAATCTGTACTAAAATATATTTTACTACTATTCTACATTTATAGCTATTTACTTTTGCATTTAAAAAACTAGTTGTCGAAATCAAAACTAACGAGTATATAATCTCCCAGTTTCTATTGAGTTTGATCTCTTTATCATATCAAGATGAATTCCACTTCTATTCCATTCATGAAGAAACTCCTTTGGGTCACCCATGTCACCATGTGGCCGCTTAACATATGTTATTTGCAATCACAGTGGCCATATCCTCTTAAAACTAGCGCCATATTAGTAATGATTATCTTTTACTGTCGTTTTTAAAAATATAAGTTGTTGTTTTTTTAAAACTTGAATGGAACTGGTTGTGACACTATCATCAGTATAGGAACAATATTAATTAAAGAACAATTAGTGCTCTTTGAATTAGAGTTTTTCTTAAAAATGGAGAAATTATATTAATTTCTATAAAAATCTTACTTACTGTATACTAAAATGAAGCAACCTTTAAGCTTGAGGATGTATATTATATATATATATATATACACGGGAGTGCTATTCTACACTGACCACGGGAGTACTACTTTCAGCAGTAGATTTTCTCGGTAGAATAATAATTGATTACTATTTTTTTCTCAGTAGAATAATTATTCTACACACGTGGTGTAGGATAACATTTATATATATATACCATGATATATTTATAGTAGTGGGTGAGTATGAGCAAGAGCAATTGGGCGTAGTAATAACTAATAAAGTATAAATATATTTCACATTAGGAAAAAATTTAAATTATAAAACATGCTATATTTTAGGAGGAAGGATGAAATTCTTACGAAAGATTGGCATCAAAACTTATTGGGGATTTATTAGTGCTCCGTCCACTCTGGATGGATTAGATTTAGAGGGGGGTGAACATCACACGAGTGCGTAGTCGTTGACCGTTGAAAGTTGCATCATCAACGGCCAACGCAAGTGTTGAGTGGAAAAGAGTACCGGATTTCCTGTGCCAGGGATTTCTAGAAGTACTCTGTGTGCCATCTTCGGATAAAGTATTTTTCGTTATCACAGCATTTAAAAACAAATTGAAGCGATTCAAGGCCTGACATATATAATTATTGCATCATGGGCCGATGATAAACTGTAACTTGGCCTGTGGTAGGTGGCAATTCTATAATTTATAAGAAATATTTCTTGAAAGAAAATGGCCATGGTTTGCGTGCACTTGCTTGGTTTGAAGCAACATAGGAGGAATCTAAACATCACCTATTTAATTATGGCTATGAAAATAATGAAGTTGTTTACTATGGTTTCTATGACAATACACTTAAAAAGTAGAAAGAGATAATATGAAAACTATAAGTAGAGTTATTTTAAGTAACAATTGATATCCTATGTAGGGTATTTCATAGTATTTTCGGGGGCTTAGAGGCTTTTTGATCTTTGTGTGAACATAATAATATATAATAATTTTTTTCTATTAATTATAAAATTGTTAAGTACATCCATAATATATTATAAATATATATAACAATCTATATATATTGCACGATCAAAGCACTATAAAATAGAGTCATAACCGGTCTTAGCAAATCAATCATAGACTCGTGGCTATATTTTTTTTAAGAAAGACTCATGGCTATATTAGTTATTGAAATTGATTTTTTTAATATTTCTAAATATAAAATCATTGATTACTTGCGTAGGTGCCAAGGATTATTGAACTCTCCCCATTTCTAGAAGCAAAATCAATAAAATTAAAGTATTTCCCTTCATTACTAGTGTTGATGCCGATTCTTAGGACGTAGGAAGGAAAAACAACAAGACACTAAATTAGAAAGCAGAGGCGAGGAATGATATACACATGAACCAAAAAGAATGAGGGACATTACTATAGTTTTTTGACTCACGGGTCTATTATGGTTGGTTTGATCATTTTTTTACAAACTATATACATGTATATATGTGTGAGAGTTTTGGGTTTTATAAGCTCTAGACGATCGTCTCTCTCATCCTAACTTAGCAACGACCTAATTCCTAGAATGCTTTATGAATGGTCTATCCATCTTAAAATACATCTAGCTTTATATTTTTTTCAAGAGATTAAAGAATGAGACTAAATTAAATGGGAAGTGGTTGTGATTTATCAAGATGAAAAGTGCCGAAGAAATTAAATAAAAATGATTGTAATTGGTTGATAAAGGGAGTAGGTCAGTAGGTGCAGGTGCAGTGCAAGATTAATATTTTGAGCCAAAATTTGAAATTTAAATATAGATATATTTTTAGATGGGAAGAGTAATTAAGAAACTAACTAACTAAGACATAAGACTTACACAAAACTTGCCATATCAATTCAAGTAAGCACATGTTATCATCATTTGGAATGCGATTTTTCACATTTATATCGATACTAATCAGGTTTTTTACCATCCAAAAATCTCACGAGTATTTACAATAAATCATTTTTGATGTTCCTATAATCAATCATCGTATAATTTCTCCGGTCGTTAATATATAACATTTTTACCACTATTACTATATTTAAAAGTCATTAATACATAACTTTTTATCACTAACACCCTATTTAAAAATGTCATATATTTATGATTGAGAATTAAATCACATAGATTATCACCAAAAATGGAGTTTTTTCACCTACAATTTCTCCCAAATCTTTTATGACAGTATTACAAATTGAAACCGGCTTCTCTGTCGTCGTCGCTCTTCTCGACCGTCTCATCTACAATCGTGATCCGGATTCAACGGTACAAAACTTTTTTCACGTCGCGAAGATAGACCCACCACACATACGAAACTCCGTCAGTATCTGTGAGATCGAAATCCAGGACCGACTCTCCAGTTATCAGTTCTTACAAATCTTATATGACAACCGAATCAATGAATGAATTTATACGACAGCACAAAAATCGAGACGATGAGCTGCTAGCATAACACTAACAGCCATTTGCCCCAACTCTCACGGCGGTTACACGCTTCGCTTCGCCTTTTGTTTTCTTCTCCAGGTCGCCGTTCTCCTCAGGCGAGAGCTCGGCGGCGCCGGCCAACCCTCCGCGTCCACGAGCGCATGGTCCATCGAGAGATCCGCCCGCTGAGCTGAGAGATGTCGGTGGCGCTGTATGCGCGTGGGGGCGGCGGCAAGGCCGCCGCGCGGCGTCCCGGGCGCGGGCGGCGCCGCGCCGCGGTCGTGCTGCTCCTCGCGCTGGCGTACGCGGTGGGGATCCTTATGTTCGTGCTCGGGGGCGGCGGAGCGGGACCGTCAGGCCGAGCGGGCGTGACGGTGGCCTCGGTCCGGCGGCGGCGCGCGGCGCCCCTGCCGTCGCCGCCGCCCGGGTCGGTGTACCGCAGCCACCTCGTGTTCAACCGGCTATTGCCAGACATCCGCGACGAGACCAGCTCCGCCTCGACCGCCTCCTCTCTCTCCTCCACTTCATGGCGCCGCAACATGGTGAGTAGAGCGCAACTAGTTCTTGCGATTGCGGTATTTCTTGATTGTTTCTTGTAGGAAAGAGCGCTTCTTGGCGTTGATTTTGGGGTTTCTTGCGTCGTTCTTGCTTTCTTCTTCATATGGTTTCTCTGCATCGTTATGCTTGCTTTGTAACGCGCTAGAATAATGGATCAGGTGAAAATTTCACGACCCTCAGTGGTTTTGCTCCGATTTATCACGGGAAGGATGCGCAATGTGTTCTTGATGCGAGTCTCGAGAAAAAAAAACAGTTTCTTGATCCGATGTGCTGTTCCTGTTTTCTTCTTGATACCATGTGCTGTGACTGCCGTCTTGTTTGTTTTCCCTATTCTGATGGCAGATAATGGATTTTATGGCCCCATTTTTGTGAGCTCACGGGCCTTGCGCATTGCTCTAGTAGTCAAACTATACAAATTTTTTATTCTGCTTTGCTCCTGATTAGATACATTTTTATACTTTTGGGCGACATCATTATGCTAAATGAGTGTTTAGTCTATGATTTCAATTCGGCCAGTGAATATCTGCACTCATGTTAGTGTTAAATCAGTCTGAGGATGCTCCAAAATTAGGTCACTAGTGCTCACTGCAATGCCTACTTTTGTCCTTCATGAGAATCCACTTTTACATATTATATTGGATAAATTCCTGCTCCTATCCATTATTACTTCCATTATCATGATATATATAGTAACACTTTTCTTGCATTGGCATTGTGCAGTTAATGACTTCGCACAATCAGAATCCTGGGGAGCTGTGGATGCCTTGTATCAACAGGAGGTTGATTCGATCAGGTTCCACTTTCAAACCTTTTGTACACCTGGAAACTTTTTTAGATCTTGTGTTCCATCATAATAAGCACCGAGAAAGGAGAGTTAAGCTATTAAGCTAACAATGGCCTGCATTTCACCTTGGCTCTTTGCAGAGTTGCCGCCTTCAAATGGCTATCTGATTATTGAAGCAAATGGTGGTCTGAATCAACAGCGTCTTTCTGTAAGTTCCAGTATCATTGTTCTGTTAATAAAAGATATGTTCATGTGTCCAAGTAGATATAGTGATATACAATTGCCACTATCTTCAATAACTTTGTATAGTCATATCATTGCCAGTGTCACTCAACTGAGATGGCTCTCTTCAACAACTTTGTGCTGAAGAAATGAACTGGCACTAGGCTTGACTCTTGAGTTTGTCCTACTTGTGAGATGCAGAACCATAAAATTTCTGGCTTCAATGCTCCAAACCAGCTGATTCAGATATTGGTTATGTATATACCTGCTGCCTAGAACCCGCCCAAACAACTAATACCTCTCTTGGTAGTCCCATAAGCCATCCATCAAAAAATTTATACTTATTTTTTTCAGCGTGCTTATATGCTATGTGATGTATGGTTGTTAACGCATTACTTTTTCACCCCGAAGTTTCACAGCGATGATGTGTTCTCTATCATTAGCTCTTAGCTGTGTAGCACAGGACTTATATTTCTGAACTTCTTGGAATCTTCACATCATGCCAAGTAATTATTAACACGTTTTTTTTATGCAGATCTGTGATGCAGTTGTCGTGGCCAGTTTGCTTAATGCAACTCTTGTGATCCCAACATTTCATTTTAACAGTGTTTGGCGTGATCATAGGTAACTATCCACTATTTGTGTTCTCATTATAAAGAATGATACTTTTATTCAAGCCTCCCTGTCTGTAGAAATTTTCACTTTGAATGTGAACCACCTGTTCAATCCTTGGAAAAGTACATCTGAGTACTAAAGGTCACTGTTGTTCACAGTAAATCAATTTATCTTCCTTTTAACATTCCAACTTAAGAAGCGATTGTTGGTATTTGGTATCCATGTAGCACTTCTTTGACATTCTATTTTTCCAACAAATTTTCTGTGTAAGATCTAAGATTGAAGCATATGCTATTTCTCTACTTTACAAGTGTAGTCACATTAAAATCACACTTGATGGAATGTAATGTTGCTATGTGGCTGTCGAAGCATTTGAATTTTCTCATATATGCTATTTTACTTCCCTTTTTTTGCAGTGTCTTATATTATTGTTCTAGTAAAGCAGTAAGTATTTTCATGATGATATTTTGTTTACCTAGTGTACTGTTTTTCAGCAAATTTGGCGATATCTTTGACGAAGACTATTTTATTGAGACACTCAGAGAACATGTCAGAGTTGTCAAGGAACTGCCTGCAGATGTTTTGGAGCACTTTAATAATAATATCAGCAGCATACCAAATATGCGAACTAAAGCCTATTCATCTCCAAATCACTATATGCAGAAGGTGCTTCCAAAATTGCAGGAGTTAGGGTATGGTAAACGCTCCCCACCCCAAGATAGAGAGATACTTTGATCGAGCAGGTTTCATTTTATTTTCTACACTGTGCAGGGTTGTGCGCATTGCCCCGTTCTCAAATAGATTGGTACAATCAGCTCCATCAAACATCCAGGCCTTGAGATGCTTTGTTAACTACCAGGCATTGAGATTTGCTGAGCCAATAAGAGTTCTTGCAAAGGATATGATTGAAAGGATGGTAAAAAAGAGTACTTTGACTAGTGGGAAGTATGTCTCAGTGCATCTTCGCTTTGAAGAGGTTTTAACACAGACTCTCTTGCCTTGAATTAGCAATTACATGTTTTCTTTCATCCTACTAACCTTTTGTGTACACCGTGTAGGATATGGTAGCTTTTTCATGCTGTACGTATGATGGTGGCTTGAAGGAGAAAATTGAAATGGAAAATGCTCGTGAAAGGAGCTGGAGGGGGAAGTTTCATCGGCATGGTCGAGTTATAAATCCTGAGGCAAACAGAAGGGATGGAAAATGTCCACTTACTCCTCTAGAGGTTTGAATCTTATTTTCTTTTTTCATCGAGTATTTGTCTACTGCTAAAACATGTGGAGTGTACTTTTGTTTTTAGCCTTATAGGAGATCATTTCAATACATCTGATTGATCCACAGTTGCACATGTGCACTGAACCTTGCATTTGGTATTCCATATCATTTCTTTATATCACTTTAGGCCTGTTTTACCTTATTTTACTTTCTTATTTATATTGAGTTACTCAATTGGTGAAACCTTAGGTTCTTACCACCAGTGTGTAATTTAATTGTCCCATCAATTTTTAAGAGCGCTAAATATTTAAGAATTTTACAGAAGATAATGTGCACACTGAATGCACTTGTGCAGGTTGGTATGATGCTTCGGGGCATGGGATTTGACAATACCACCTCCCTCTACGTTGCTTCTGGTAAAATATACAATGCTGAAAAATATATGGCACCCCTTCGTCAGATGTTCCCTCTTTTAGCCACAAAGGATACTCTTTCTTTGCCTGAAGAGCTTGCTGAGTTTGAGGTATTGTTTGCCCAGCAACTCTGATTTTTCTTCAAAATTTTGATTGGATAGACACTCATGAAGCTACTTACCACTTTTACATTGAGTTTTTGTGTTTAATATTTAGAAGTATTTGTTTAAGTTAATGACATAAACTGGATTGAACATGATGGATTATCTTCAACTCACAAATCTATTCTCTGTATTCCATAGGGGCACTCATCTCGATTAGCAGCCATAGATTACACTGTCTGTCTTCCGAGTGAAGTCTTTGTGACAACTCAAGGTGGGAACTTCCCTCATTTTCTGATGGGGCACAGGCGCTACCTGTTTGGAGGTAATGCAAAGACAGTAAAGCCAGACAAACGGAAGCTGGTCTTATCTTTCGATGATCCTAATATCAGGTCAGTTTTGATCTTCAATTTGCAGCATATCATTATCCAGTAAGTATATGTTTAAGTGGTCAATGAAACTATGAAGAACCTGACCATAGTTATTAAGGCGGTAAGGTGAGGCGAGGCGGTGGACTACCAAGCGGTAAGGCGTAAGGCGAGGCGACACCTTATGCCCATATAAAAAATAGTATTTATGACTAAATATTAATAGATAAGCAGCAAATTTTAAATAGTAATAGAAATATAGCATCATAAAAATAATGATATAATAACAAATTGCAATGTTATCACTTTATATAACTTACAAAACTAAAAACTAAATATATATATAGTTAAAATTACAATAAAAAATATAAAATTATGTATAATAACATATTTAAAGCTCAATTCAGCTTATTCATATAATTCTAGTCAAACTCATACCAGTTACAAACTAGGCCCAGTTACAAACTCTAAACTCTCTCCCCACTCTACTCCTCTCAGCACAGTTCCCTCTCCTCCCCTTAGTCCAGCCGCTAGACGTCCAGACCTCTAGCGCCGGACCTTGCCGTGCTCGCGCATGGCCGTGCGATGCTCATGCCCTGCTCGCGCCGGGTCACGCCCCGCTCACGCCAAGCCACGCCCCGCTTGAGTAGGGCTGCGCCAAGCCGCGCCCAGCTTCTCCGTGCTCGATCTGCCTCGTGCCCAGCTTCTCCACGCCCGATCTGCGTCGCGCATGGCCTCTGCGTCAACGCCAGCCCTCTCCGCGTGCGGGGGCAACGTTGGAGGGTAAGGCTTCGGGACGCCTTACCTTCGCCGAGCGCTCTATTGCTAGAGCGACGCTTTAGCGACGGCTTGATTAGTATGGACCTGACTGTTACAAATCGTGGCAAATCAGCTTCCATTTTGGTGGTCTGCTGCATAACTGGTTTTAGACAATATATATATTGATCCTAGAGTCGCCTGTGTGTCGCCTAATTTCTTCATTGCCTTACAAACATATTATGACATCACTCTGAGTCGACTTTCACACATGATTTAATAATCCCACTAGCTTTGTTAAGTCATAAAATGCTTTAGGACCAAACTGAAACTCCTTTTTTTGCTACTACAGATGGGATCAGTTCAAGCGCCATATGCAGGATATACTACACCACAGCGACATGAGGGGCACTGCATTCAGGAAACCTAATGATTCTATATACACCTTTCCAATGCCTGAATGTATGTGTCAGCAAGATGGAATGATGTAGGCTTAGCATCATACATATGCATTTTTTAAACTGTATAATCTGTAGGTAGCCACCATATATGGATCTTTGGTGGAAATTTGTTGTGTAGATTCTGGAGAGGAGAGCTGGAAATTAGTTTTGGTTGTACTTGTACATATGAAACCATGTAGCATGGAGGGCTTTTAACAAGTGACAGCCTGCCCCCAAAAATGTAAATGCAGAAAAGAAAGAAAGGCTAACCATAAATAAGAGAATTTGAAGACAGGGCATCAGATTACTTTGCATTGCATTTCCTCTTGCTCTTGGCAATTCAGATATCTGAGTATGATCACCCATAGGACAGTCTATCTAATAACTTTCTTGTGTTCATTTTTCCTGGTGTGAAGATGATACGCTTTCACTTTCAGATCACAAGGGACTGACAAAATGGTTCCTAGTAACAAATGGGTGTTTGTTTCTTCTTTTTATATAAAAATCTGCAGCAAAATTTAAATTGTAGAGCCTAATTTTGAAGATTTGTTGTTGCGTTTTTTTGTCACACTTTTACACACGTGTGGGCTGAGAGATCTCCTTAACTCCAGTGCAGGTTCTACGATCTTAGAAAAAGGGTAAAGGGTTTAAGACGTGTGAATCAGTTTGATCCTACAATTGATAAGGAAACAGAAAATATGATCATTAGCGGTCTATTGGTTATCGAGCCGATAATTACAATGAGGATGAGATATTCGTGGAATATCATGTTGATTGGCCATAGGGTCAATGATCATGGCTGAACCAATCGGGCAAGTATGTTATCGATCGATGAGATAGATAATTTACACATGTGGGCCGATGAGCGCTTTCTGATGGTGGGTATGATATGGCGCTGAATTGAAGATAACTCGTCGGCTTTTACTCCGACATAAATAAATAAAACAGTATGATATGGCGCTGAATTGAAGATAACTCGTTGGCTTTTACTCTGACATAAATAAATAAAACATGTCAGATAACATATATCATGAAAATTATCATAATAACTAGATCAGACTTAACCAAGACAGTAGCTAATGATGATGATCTTAATAAGATATCAAAGTATCAGACATGCTTTATTTAGATGAACGGTAGACAACATGAAAAAAATACAATAGCAAAAATGTCGGACTTAACTAATGAAGCCTCAAACTACCATACCTACATCACATCAATCTAAGAGATCAATATGATGCAGTCTTAGACCTAGCCGATACACCGAGAACCGGTGACCGTACTGTTTTGACGTTCATCTTAAGACATCAATCTGATGCAGCCGTGAGGATACTGACCTAGTCGATATGGTCATCGGGGGTGGCGGGACTCACCTCTTCACTGACGATTGGAATGATGCAGCCCAGCTACGAGTGCCGAATCCCGCTGGGATAAACCTTGAGAATCAAGGGTGGCGATGCGTCGAGTAGTTGTTTGACAGAGATGTGTGTTTCTAAGCTAACTAGGGGTATATATTTATAGTTTGGAGACTTGCCGTCCAAACACTCTATCCTAACTGATTCTGGATAATCCTTATATTTTTATCTTTATCTTCATCGACTCTTCTGCGTCCGGTCATCTTGTAACAACATAGACGAACTTCCTTGACCATCTTTGACTAGATCCTCTTTGACTTCTATTGATCGTGTGGCATCTTTAGTGGGCCTAGGCTTTATCAAATCTTGGCATCAACACATGCCCCCCAGTTTCGGAGCATTAAGTGGTTGCTGATGCTTCGAAATTAATAATAGTCATTATCCCTGCTGCCACATCTTTTCATACGTCTATCCGCACAATCTTTTCATTTTGATTTCCAGCCGAAACCCTTTATCTTCTAGTACCTCTATAACTTTGCTTAGGATTTCGGCTTCATAATTTTCTCTCATCTTCCCACTTCTTTATCTTCGGCCATTCACGACCACGTTGGATGTTACCTGGTCCGATGTATCTACGTCTATTCGTGGCGACGTCGTACCAGGCTTCATCCCACACAGTTTTGGTATTGGCGTTCTTTAAGTCGAAGATTCGATTCCTATAATCTTGGGCCTGTAAGGATCTCGACACTTTTGAAAACTGTATGCATGATTACCTTTTGCCGAACGTTGCAGGTGGCCCCACCGAATCCGGCGGAATCGGCTTGACCCGATCGTCGAGGAGTTTCTTCTTGCTTTATAAGTACCCTGGTCACTCCGCCCTTCTTCTTCACGCTTTCTGCTCATTGCTTCCGCTTTTGTCCCCCAAGATCGCCGCTGTTTCCTTGTGATCTCCATTGCTCGCCGTTTTCGTCTTCTTCACTGACCCATATTTTCGGCAGGTCTTCTCGATGACAACCAACGACTCCATTCCTGAGGTAAGTCTTCGACCTTTTTTATTTTCTATTGTTCTTCATTTCTCATGGTTCTTTTGCTGATTTTCTTTATTGTTCTTTCCTTTTCTTGTAGAATCTGCAGACCCAAGTTCTGATCCCCATTGGCACTCATCTATCTTGTTTCTTTTTAGGTCCTATGGGTAATCTCGACCCTATGGACTTTATTAATGCCGAATCATGCCGTATCCCTTTCAAATTCTCTTCTATGCTTTCTTCAGTCTGGCAATCTAGTTTTAAACTCTTTCCTCCTTCCCTCCTCGGCTGGCGCGACTGGTACATTAGGGTATCGGCCACCTACCGTGTCGATTGGGAGGAAAATGACATTGGCCATTGTATCAGTCTTTTTCTTGTCGAACCATACCAAAATGAGCCGATACTAGCCACCGCTTGTTATTTTTGGTTTGATGCCTAAATGCTTTCGTCTTAGGTCATGGTCCAATGAGTCCTTCCTTGCTTGACGTCGTTTTCTTGACCTGCCTCGACATAGACTCATCGGCCAACCCCTCTTTTTTTTCGTTCCAAGCCAATCCATCGTCTCAGTACCAAATCCCTTGATATTTGGGGCCGATATATCACTAGGCATAACAAGAAGACTGGCCTGGCCGTTGACCTCCCCACGAGTCTAGATTCGATCAACAAAAACAAGTGGGGATGAAGTTGACCGATCGAGCTAACCGACCATCGTTGTTGGAGACAATGAAGACTGATAGAGCAACGGTGAAGACCGAAGGTGCCCTCTTGGATTGCCTCAAGGGCGATTCATCGACTGCATCGTGGGAACTCGATTGGTTGCGGATGATGGAGGTCGATTTGGTGTCGGAGCTAGATATAGTCCAGTCGGAGATCACCGAGAAAGAGAGTGTTCTATCTTCCCTTTTGGCTCGTGTTGAAGTCCAGAAGCATCGGCTTACCAATGTCATTCATCACGCGCAGCGTCGCCATCGCCTTATCCAAGACGTTCCTAGTTCGAATGCTAAGGACTGGGCCGTTCTTTAGAGTGTCGACGCGATTTGGCTGTGGGCGATTGAAGCCATTCGCCAAGCACTCCTTTGACCCGATGTAAAATCAATCGTCTTTGTAATGAAACTGTTGTCCCTCCTGTAATGTATCATCACTGATCCTTTTGACTTAATGTTGAGTTTGTTTGCATTTTGCGTCTACGGGTGATGCTTCTACATCGGTTGTCTAAAGGTGAAACCGTCAGTATCGGCTGTTTCTGCGTGTAGATCTTTATGCTTCGTTCGAACGATCGCTCAATATTTCCTTAAGTACTTCCCGTTTGGCCTTTTCCTGTATCTCTGATGTAATTGCCTTTAATCTGTTTGTCTCATCGGGGATCTAGGTACTTACGAAGGTTAGTCTCGGTCTGTCGCCGGTGTCCAATGTTTTTATTTCCGTAGTTCATCGGTTGCGGCAAAGTCTTAACTGAGTCCAACCTTCGTTCTTTGGCATCGTCTTCATAAGACAAGCTCAGGAAGCTCCTCATTTGCCGGGTTGATACCAGCGTCTAATACTTTCTTATCCTCGTGATCGGCCTTGTCCTTTGGTCGCCATTCACTCTTGATTTTGCGTGGCCGATGTAGGACTGAAAGTAGAGACCAGAGGGGGGGTGAATGGGCGCCTAAAAATTTCTTGCTAAACTATATCCTAATCCCAACACCCAAACGAACTTAACCTGACAAATAATATTAGCCAAGCGAATTACAGGAATTAAAGTTGTCTAGCGTAAAAATGATCAGTGGCCTAAATAAAATGATATTAAAGATAAACCAAATAAAAATACTGCAGTAAATAAAAACACCTAGTTATATCACAAAATATTTATATTGTAGTCTAGAAATAAAATACTAATCAAAAGAATAAAATTTGGATCATTCAAAAATTAATTCAGAAATAAACCTAAAATATTGCACGTAAAAAACTAGGATAAAAATATTACTACGACAATAATAATTTTTTCTTTTTATATGAGGAGATTAAACAAAAATATTTAAATAAATAATACGAGATAATTAATAAACATATTAAATAATAATGTCTAGCAGATAAAAATTATCTACGAAAATACTAATACAAATTTACTGCTAATTAGAAAGAGATAACTATTTATTTAATTTAAACAACTAAAATATAGTAGATTAAACTAACTAACCTGCATGCTCCTGCGCTAGTGATCCACGGTTGCCGTGCGCCGTGATGAAACAGAAACTGCAACCGGCCTTGCTTCTGTCGCTGCAAGCCGTAGAAAGCAGACTGGCTGGCCGGCGGGTCCCATGGAAAAGCTGCTGCCTTTTTTCCTGCCGTGAAAAGCCTCGCCGTGGGGCCCACGAATTGACACAAAACCACGTCGTCGTGCGCTGCAATGAGCTGCTGCCAGGATTTGAGGCCGTAGCCGCACGCCAATTGCTTTCATGCGTGGGTCCCACAGAGACGCGCCGCAGAACGCCTATGAGGTGACCTGGCCAAAAAAAATTTCGCCGTGAAGAAAAATGAAATTGCTTTCCTGCGCTGCGCTGCACCGGGTCCCGTGCGATTTCTACTGCTGCAAACGCCGCTCGCCTAGGAGCTGCTGCCGTCTCGGCCGCCGTGAGCACGCCACTTCCAACCGAACAAAAGCTGCCGCTGTAGTGAAACTCTGCGCCCGCAGCCAGCTGCAACACGTGCGCTGCACGCACCGGCCGGAGGAAATAAATTTCTCAATGAAAGTTACGACAGTGATGCAGATCGAACTCGAAAGAAAAATTGTAGATCAAAAACTAATCGGTGGACTGTAGATTAATTCAGGAAAACAGTCGCCCTATCCCTAAGGGGGTAGGGGCCTATTTATAAGCGACTCCTAATACATGAAAAAGACTAATTTACCCCTAGGGTAAATTACACTGACTCAAATAAAATCCAAAATTACTAACATACCCTTAGAAAAATCAACTGACTCAAATAAAAATATTATGGACTTAAAAACTAAATATTAATATCCTAAAACAAAATAATCATAGGTTGTCAGTTTTGCGCCGAATTTGACAAAGCGTCCACCGTCTTCGCACCGGGTACCCGGATTGGGCCGATCTGACCCCGCAGCTTCCTCAGCCCGGCAATCGCTCGCCGCCCGTGTACCTGAGTCAAACCCAGTCAACAGACCAGTGGATCATCTGTCGCTCCTAGCCCATGTACCCGGATTTGGCCAGCCCGACTCCGAGGCTCCTCTGCCCAGCTGTCGCTCGCTGCCCGTGTACCTGAGTCACACGCGTCCCAGACACGGCAGGTCTTCATGTCTCTTATTTGACTTCCGTTGATAATCACTCATCACATCTGGAGCATAAGAACCATGCTCTTCAACATGGTTTCTCAATCTCCCCCTTGATGAGTGCATTGTCAACACCCTCTTTAACACTTCTTCAGAACCTGCAAAAACACGTGGAAACACGAAAACAAAAACAAAAGAAAATAGAAGGAAGAAAATAAAAGTTTAACCCTAATGACCAAAATCCAAACAGAAGCAAGAAAACGGTCATTATGGTTAACCAAAAATAAAGACTCAAAAACAAGTGCAATCTCAGAACTACCAACAAGGATAACAGAGTAAAGGCAAAAAACTGAAATACTCCCCCTGAAATAAATCCCAGAGAAAGCCAAAAATGTCCCCTAAACTCCAAAATTTCTCCCCCTTGTTGATAATTGGACTCATCAAGTGAGACTACATGCACTCTAAAGAGACATAGACACAAATTCCCCCTGAAATGCAGCTCCCCCTCAAAATATTCCATGAATGCAAATGGGGTGCAGGTGGAGTGTAAAAAGCATGCTTCTTAGATACGATTGACTGCTATTACAACATCTAACAGGTATAGCAAAAGATATACTGTCTAAGATACATGACATGATCAGTGCAACAGATGATATCTAAAGAGAGTCATTGTAATACCCCAAATTTTCAGAGAAATAAAAATACCATTTAATATATTTTTCTGGAATTAATTAATTTGGAAATACCTTTAATGCCCTTCTTAGCTTATTTGAACTAGAACCTAGGTGAAATGACCAAACCAGAGGCTAGAAAATTTTGTATGTGATCCCTAGGCCAAGATATGTTTTTGAGAATTTTTACAAATTTTTATCACCCTTGAAAGTAGCCCAAATATTTTAAATCAATTTCAGCAATTAAATTTATTCGGAAAACATTTTAAACAGTCACTCTTCTCCCTCCACTGGCCGGCCCAGCCCACTCACTCCCCGCGCCCCATACTGACACCCAGGCCCCACCTATCGGCGCCGCCCCCACTCTCAGCCGGACCCGACCCCACCCGTCAGCCCCGCCCGTCGTCGCACCCGCGCCCACTGCCCGGTGGCCCCCACCTGTCGGATCTGTCTTCCCCTCAGGATCCGCCCCCAAATCCCCCCTCACCGGTCGAAGCCCTAACCCTGCCTTGGATCCGCCCCCGCCGACCCCCTCCCTTTAATCTGTCGCCGGCATTGAATTCCTCGCGTCCCGCCGACCGTTTCCCCCATTACTCCACCGCGTCATCGCCCCGGAACTGTCGTCCGCATACATGAAAGAGGCTCGCCGGCGTTGAAGCGCTTTTATTCTCGGCCTCCCTCAATTGTGCCCCCTCTGCCCCCGTCGGTGACCCTATTTAAGCCCCCCTGGTACCCCGCATCCACCCCTCGCTAGCAATTGCACTGGAACCGAACCGAACGCCCGTGACGCTCGCTTTAACCCCGCTCCGCCGCCCTCACTCCAGTCGTCGCTCGCCATCACCGGAGCCCACCTTCCACCTCGGCGACCGAACCACCGTAACCGTCATGACCTCCCCGACCTCGGCCGCCACTTCGACGTCGACGAACCCTACCGGAGCACCATCGCCGACGAGGACCCGAACTCCTTCGCCGCCCTCGCTCGTCGCCGGCCACGCTCCGACGACCTCTCGCCTCGCCTAAGGTACCCTCGTGATCCCCGTAGTACCCTCCATCCATTTTAGCCCTTAGATCCGGCCGCCACCGCTCGCCGTGGCCCCTGGCCCGCTCGCCGTCGCCGGAGAAGACGACCGGCGCGGGTAAAATACCCGTGCCGTGTCGGATTTGTCCCCGACCGTGCGATCGTGATCCGACAGCTGAGATTAAATGTCATATATGATTATGCATGATATGAACACACACAAAACGACTCAATAATAAATAAAGAAGAAAGAGAAACTGACTCAAAGTATCCTAAAAAGGATACACGACTCCCAAATCCCCTCGTAAACGCTCAAAAGAAGACTGATCTAGGGGTTTGGTAAAAATGTCAGCCAACTGCTGATGGGTATCAACATGAACAAGATCAATGACCCCTTTCTCATATTGATCCCTCAGAAAGTGAAAGCGCACATCAATATGTTTGGTTTTTGAATGAAGATATGGGTTTTTCCCTACACTAATTGCACTGGTGCTATCACAAAACAAAGGAACTCTGGAAGGGAAGAACAACCCAAAATCCCGCAAAGTAGAAATCATCCAAACCAACTGAGAACAGCAGCTAGCAGCAGCTACATACTCATCCTTAGTAGTAGAAAGCACAACTCCAGATTGTTTTCTAGAAGACCAAGATACAAGCGAAGAACCAAGAAGCTGGCAAGTACCGGAAGTTGACTTGCGATCTAGCCAGCACCCACCGAAATCAGCATCAGAAAAACCAGCTAAATCATGAGACGATGATGCTGAATAGTAAAGACCTAGATCAGGAGCTTAAGTAAGATACCTGAAAATACGCTTCACAGCCTGCCGGTGAGATGCGCGTGGTGAAGACTGAAAACGCACGCACACACCCATGGCAAACTGAATGTCCGGTCTCATCGCAGTCAAGTATAGCAGCGATCCGATCATCCCTCGATACTCTCTCTCGTTTACCTTGACGCCATTCTCGTCCTTGTCCAGACCTCTAGATGTACCCATTGGGGTCATTTGTGGCTTCAGCTCTCCACCAAAGTCAAATTTCTTTAGCATGTCCTGAGTGTACTTACCCTAGTGGATGAAAATGCCATCCTTGGTCTGCTTGATCTAGAGCCCTAAAAAATACTTGAGTTCTCCCATGAGACTCATCTCAAACTCGCTATGCATCTGCTCAGAAAACTTGGACACAAGCTCATTAGTAGAACCACCAAAAATAATATCGTCCACGTAAATCTGAGCAACCAATAAGTCTGAGCCATATCTAAGCAAGAAAAGAGTCTTGTACACAGAACCCATCACAAAACCTTTCTGCAACAAAAACTGCTTTAGGCGATCATACCAAGCCCTGGGGGCTTGCTTCAGACCGTATAAAGCCTTCTGCAACTTGAAAACATGTCGTGGAACTTGCTTCAGACCGTATAAAGCCTTCTGCAACTTGAAAACATGTCGTGGAAACTTAGGGTTCTCAAAACCGGGGGTTGCTTAACATAGACCTCATCCTCTATATACCCGTTTAGAAAAGCACTCTTGACATCCATTTGATAAAGCTTAAAACCTTTAGAAGCAGCAAAGGCCAACAGAATACGAATGGACTCAAGACGAGCAACAGGGGCAAAGGTCTCTTCAAAATCAATACCTTCTTTTTGACAAAAACCCTGTGCTACTAGTCGAGCTTTGTTGTGCACCACAACTCCATCTGCACCTTGTTTGTTTTTAAACACCGACTTGGTGCCTATGGTGTTGCATCCAGGTGGCAGCTCAATTAGTGTCCAAACCCGATTGCGAACAAAATTTTCAAGCTCTTCTTGCATGGCGTTTATCCAATTTGAATCAGAAAGAGCATGAGAAACGTCTCTGGGCTCAAAAGTAGCAACAAAAGCAGACTCAGCAAACATAGCAAGAGAGCCAACTGAGGAACGTAAGGATCTCTCAGTAAGATCACCGATGATGAGCTCTGAGGGGTGATCACGATGAACTGCTCGGGATCATAGGTGATCTGAAGTCACCTCACCAGAGTCACCAACTGGCTCCTCTGGACTCGGCTGAGAGGTCATCTCACCGGAGTCAGCACCTGGCACCTCTAGACTAGGCTGAGGAGGCTCGATCGAAGTAGAAGGAGTTATCAGAGGTCTGTCCTCATCCTCAGTTGAAGTCTCAGAAGGTGTGGGGTCTGCTGGCAGTGCAGAGGGCCCACCCTCATCATCAGCAGGAGTGTCATCATCTTCCTCGAAGATGGACTCTCCAAGCTCATCATCTCCAGAAAGCTCAAAAGAAGGAGTCGGCGAGGGCAAACACTCATCAAAAGAAACCTCACAAGTCTCGACAAGCATCTGAGAGTCTAGGTTCCAAACACGAAAGCCTCGTGAATGCAAAGCATAACCAAGAAAGACTCCATCCCAGCAATGAGACTCAAACTTGTCCAAATGCCCTCCCTTCTTGAGCACAAAGCACTTGCATCCAAAAGCTCGCAAGTGACTCACCTTGGGCTGTCTACCAAACCGAAACTCATATGACGTCTTACCTAAGTAAGCTCTAAGAAACATGCGGTTGGCTAGATAGCAAACTATGTTCATTGCTTCAGCCCAAAAATGCCTAGGAGTCCTATGCTCATCAAGCATCGTCCTGACCATCTCGACAAGCGTGTGGTTCTTTCGTTCCACAACACCGTTCTGTGGGGGAGTGTAAGGGGCAGAGAACTGATGATCAAGACCATGATCACTACAGAAACTGACGAACTGAGAGTTCTTAAACTCAAAGCCGTTGTCCGAACGAATTTCTCGCATCAGACCATTGTTCTCGTTCTTCAGCTTCAAAATCAGGTCATACTAAAAAGTCTCATCCTTAGACTCTAGAAAGTAAACCCACGAAAATCGAGAAAAATCGTCAACTATCACAAGGGCGTACCACTTCCCACCGACTGAGCGTACTCGAGATGGACCTACTGTATTCATGTGTAATAGCTCTCCCGGGTACGAAGTCATCACCTGAGACACAGGTGCGTGAGAAGCGGCAACCATTTTCCCATGATGACATGGATGACACACTAGATCCTTCTCCATCTTAAGCTTAGGCAATTCTCGGATAAGGTACATAGAACTCAATCTGACAAGCAGATCAAAGCTCAAATGACCTAACCTTCTATGCCACTTCCAGAGCTCAGAGGAGGATCCCGCCATCAGACAGCGAGAAGGGCCAGAAGAACTAGAGAAATCAATACGAAAAACCTTACCGAAAGGTAAGATCCAGCAAACTAAAGATCCTCTAGAATCAACAACAGAAGACATGCCCTTCTTAAAGCGAATCTCTAAACCATCCTCAAGAAGTTGCGAAACAGAAATTAGATTAAAATTCAGATTTCCAACTAAAGCAACATTCTTCAAAGAGAAATAATCAGAGATGCGAATCGACCCAATACCTTGTACCTTCCCTTGACCACTGTTCCCGAAAGTGATGTATTCCTTGGAGCTCGGGGGAGTGAGGCTGGAGAACCATCTGCGGTGTCCCATCATGTGGCGAGAACATACTGAATCCATGATCCGTACGTCCTCTAGTCCTCGATCCTGCAAGATCAATGGTCATGAGTGGGAGCAAACGGTCGAACACCAGGTTTAGCAAAGGTGCTAAACCAGTGTCGATCCATCTACTCGTAAGGAGGAAAGCAGAAGGAATCATATGAGTCTGGACCAAAACACGGCTCAAAGCGCAGTCCCCTGTTCTGCCTAAAATCACGGCCACGAGGTCCAAAGCCGTATCCATAACGATCTGGAACTCTACCGGAACGAAAACCACCCTCCGGAGCACGGTCATGAAAACCGTCTCCTCTACCACCACCTACACGACGTGGCCTGGCCTCTAGCCTCTCTCTATGTCGAGGAACTCTCTGTCTACCACCCTGCTGGTAGAACTTCTCCTGCCCACCTCGAGCTCTCTCTGCTCGCTCAACCCACTTCCTCCTGAAGCAAAACTCCTCAAGATGCCCGTCTCTCTAACAAAACTCACAGTGATAGGTAGGATTCTTGGGATGTGGTTGAGGCTTGGGATTCTTAGGCTTGGTGGTGTTGGGTGTAGTATCCTTGGTGTGAGAGGGTCCAGGTAAGGAATCAAGAGAAGTGTGGAGAGGTTTAGGCTTTGGAACCCAGATTTGCTTCTTAGGTGGAGCTTTAGGTTGTTCTTGGAACACTCCATCCTTGGGCTGACTATCCTTAAAGGACTCAGTGGAGTGAGTCTTGGGATATCTCTGTTCGGGAGTCATCTTACTCCACTCGACTGCTCGGCTAATGGCACTCTCAAAATCAGCCTTGGTATAGGTGTAACCTACCCCAAACCCATCCAGTCTCTTGAACTACTGGATCATCCTACTGAGCTGTGGCTCTCTGGCACTAATCCAACTCAGGATCTGACAGAGGTAAAAGTTCTCGTTCTGAACATCAGCTAGCTCCTCTCTCAAGGAAGCTAACAACTCCACCTGAGACAAGCAGATCTCACACTCTCTATCAACTTCGACAGACTTCTCAGCTTTTAGCTTGATCAACTCCATTCTCATGGACAAGCAGTTCTCACAAACAGTGGGTGAAACTGACAGGGTCTCAAGCTCTAGCTTAGTCTGCTCCAGCTCAGCTCTCACTCTAGCTAACTCGCCCACCTGCTCATCACTCTTGGCTCTCAACTCAGCTATACTAGCTAAATGGGATGTGCAGTCTACACAAGATACGACGACAGGTGCATGAGCATTTTTCAGCTCCAGCTGAGCGCTTTCAAGCTCAGTGGCCATAGTGTCCCTCTCATCTACTCTCTCTGTGTACCTGGACTTAAGAGTCGTCAGGTCACACAACAACACCTCACATTTAGGGCACTCACTACTATCACCCAAGCAAGGGGAAGACGACAGACTCTCAATCTTGCCATTCGCCATGGCAAGCTCACTCTCAAGCTCATCTATCCTCTTCTTAGACCCTCTAAGCAGTTTCTCCCGAGGATACCTTTTCATCGTCGTCATCGTCGGAGTCGTCAGAGGAGCCCTTTTCTTCCCTATCCCCAAGAGCCATTGAAAAGAAGCTCTTGCGGGGTCTTTGGCTGTGACGTGAGCGACACTTCGGCATGTCCCCGAAGGCCATGAAGCAGAGGCCCACCGGATCATCCCTGTCCTTCCCCTTCCTGATCACGATCTCTTCATCACTTGAACTAGAAGATGAGGAGGAAGACGAGGATCTCTTGGAGTAGCTTTTCTCCATCTCGACGAAGAAGGTCTTGTCTCGCTTCTTGTTCTCATGCCTGTAGTCCTTCAAAGCCTTTCGAAAGAATCTTGTCTTGGGATTACCCTTTGTGGACATGGAGTTGTCGTACTTTCTGGAGTCGTAGAAGTTACCGTCGATTCCCTTCTTGTAATTCTTCTGCTTGGGGCAGTCGGTGATGAAATGACCTGGATCACCACACTCAAAGCATCCGGACTTTGTGTCGTGTCTTTTAACCATTCGTTTATCATAGACACGTCGCACCCAGTTGTTAAACAAACACAGATCATCATCTCCTAGCGAATCAAGCTGTTCCTCGGAGATAGACATCAAGGAAAAAGCAGTACAACTCAAGGCAGTAGGATCAGTAGACGGTGTCGCAAGTGCCAGAGTCTTTGAGCCAGAACCAGTGAGATTTGATCTCAACTGGATATCGACATCTGAGGCCTTGAGCTTACTAAAAAGCTCCGCGACAGTCAAGGTATCTGTTGGACCGGAAACGGCGACCAGAGGGGGGGTGAATGGGAGCTTTTAAAAATATCGGGCTAAAAACTTAGCCTTCGGTTCTGTTCAGACTTCTGCGGAACAGGCTTCGAACACAACCTTCGAAGGTCTGGTTCGGAGGTACTTCGACACCTTCGAACACAGGCTTCGGAGTGGCAAAAGTTCGAAGCCAAGAAGACTTCGCTCCACTTACAACCCTCGAAAATCTACTCTGCTAAGTCAGTGCAGGCTCCGCACACAGGGTGCTTTGAGCAGACTTCGCACTTCACCCTTCGCAGGAGTGGACAGCCCTCTGAGGACTTCGACCAAGTACTTGGCGACAGCAACTGGTGCTGGGCTTCGTACACGAAGGTCTACACGCACACAAAACGGACCACGCTAAGGGCTTCGACACAAGAAGCACAACGGGAAAAGATCAGGGCTTCGCTAGTAAGCAGCGAGGTCTTGCCTCGTGTTACACAGAGCGACAGCACACTGACAAAACACACCTCGCACGAAAAACAACCTTCGCCTCAACAGGCTTCGGTGCACTAAACTAGCGAAGTATGTAGATCGAGCTCAAGCAAAAAGCACAAGACAAACAGGGCTTCGCCGCTTGAACAAGGAACACTGAAAAAGAACTCAGGATGTATTCAATCGAAGTGTGGCTACAGGAGCTCAACAGTAAATGCTCAAAGTGTTAAATGTTACCTACCGAGCCCCCATATTTATAGCCCACGGCTTCATCCTAAGGAAGTGACTACTTTACCCCTAGGGTTTACATCCATTTTGTCTCTACAGAACTAAGGGGTACAAAAGGTAGTCCACCTTTATTTTGGAGGCTTCTCTGTCAGCTGCAGAGGGGACAGTGTCAGCCTTTTTCAGAACAGACAGTGTCAGCCTTTACAGTGTTGACTTCTGGAACCTCCCTTCGCACGCGAGGGGTGCGGAAGCTTCGGCGAGAAGCCTGCAGCCAGTTGGCCTTCGCTCCGCCGAAGAATACCTTCGATACAGTGACGGTTTTGAGCCGAAGCCGTCAAAGCCCTTGGGCCTTCGCACCACCACCTCCGGAGTGGATCACCACGGCTTCGCAGCTACTCCGAGCTCGAACACCATCCGTCCGTGTACCGAAGCCATGCATGGCCGAAGCACCACAAGTCATCCTCACTCCGAAGCCCACCTTCGGAGTACCACCCTTCGAAGTCCCTCCTTCGTCCAAGGCCTCCGCATGAAGCATTCCATGAGCACTCCATCGCAGTGTCTCACTCCGAGCACACTCCTCGACGAGCCTCACCCGGACCATGCCTTCGATGCACCTCGACTTCTGAGACCTTCGTTGGGCCACCTTCGAGTGTCTCCCTCCGGAGCACACTTCGAACACCTTGCCTCCGCAGAGGACTTGGTCCACCAACTCCGAAGTCACTCCATTCGGAGTACCTTCGAAATGCCTCACCTCCGAGGACTTTGTCTCGGAGTACCTTCAGCCGGAGCTACACTCCGCACTCTCTGCCTTCACCTGGCGCGCCTCGACCCGAGGACCGACCCGGACCACCTTCGCAGCCACCGTGACGGAGCTCCCCGCTCCCTTGGCATCAAACCACCCGCTTGACCCAAGTTCACCTGGCTCGAACCCTGTCCGTTGCCTCCGAAGTCCCTGCGCACCACAGACAAACAGACAAGTGTATCCAGTACTCCGGAGACCTCTCCGGGTTAGCAACCTTCGATACACACTCCGGTGTACCGCCCAAAATACCGAAGCCATCGGTACGAACCCAGTCATCGCGTACTGCCGGACCCCTCCGACAAGTACACTCCGCTGCAACAGCTGCAGCAAACACACACCGAACACCCTTCGGTGACACACCTCCGAACACCCTTCGGAGGTCCATCTCCGAAGCCCCTTCGGAGGTACCCTTCGAACAGAGGGTAAATAAACCTGTCAATCACTCATCACATACACCGAAACCACCCTTGGTTTCTCAATCTCCCCCTTGATGAGTGCATTGACAACCAAATTGAAGTTCAAGAAAATGTAAAGATTTTCAGCACGCAAGTGACCATAAAAACTCAAAAAGAGCCAAAGCATGTCACTTGATAAAAGAAATTTTCTCCCCCTTTGTAAAAGAGTAAAAGCCCCTTCGGCAAAACTCCCTTTGGATAAAAAACTCCCCCTGAGTTTGAGCAAATTTTTCTCCCCCTTTATGTCAAAAATCTCTCCCTCTTTAGAAATAATGCCTTCTTGCAGCAGAGAACATAGCAAAATCTCTCCCCCTTTGGCAATGCAAGCATCAAGGAGCATTCAAAAGATGCAAAGCTTGAAATGAATAGAATTGCAAAGACATATAATGCAAAAATATGCCAAAATTTACACAAATGATCATGGGCTCAGCTCAATTTAACAATCTGTGAATCAAGATGATGGCATGTGATTTTGTCATTTTGAAGTGAAAGCATCACCACTTAATCACAGTAGCTAGACATGAAAGGCAAGGACTGCGCAAAGCTAACAAATTCTACCCTAGACAGACAAGTCTTGTTCAAAAGGAGCTGTGAAAGCAAACTTGATGATCAATTAATTTTGTTGTTCTTTTTCGTAATGCCAGGGGTTATTTGTTTGTCCACCTTATACTTTCCAATCAGGCCAAGCCTAGGCATGAAAGCCATCTGAAGCTTAAGGCGGTGATTTTGGCATACACTACACTATTCCAGTTCAGACCAAAGTGCAATGGTAAGCAGTCTAGAATAGAGTAGTGCGACAAACAAACCCTCCTGGATCTTTTCATTGAAACCAGACAAATCATGGATTTTGATTTTGATGAGTTAATTATTTTGAAGAGTATCCATGAATAAAGAACACATTTTTCAAGTTGCATATTTTAGCATCCAAGGAACAGTGTCTTGCTGTCAAGTAG
The DNA here is from genome assembly GCA_019279435.1 of Zizania palustris. Lineage (NCBI taxonomy): Eukaryota > Viridiplantae > Streptophyta > Magnoliopsida > Poales > Poaceae > Zizania > Zizania palustris. The sequence goes on along the minus strand of JAAALK010000289.1, from coordinate 57,616,476 downwards.
ATAAAAGATAGCTAAAAGCAGTCCAGTCTAAACAAGCTAGATACAAGATTGTGTGGTGAGCAAGTTTTGATTTTAGAAAATAAAACACCATGCACAATCAATGTTCCAGACAAATTTCATAGAGCTGAGCTGACATGATTTCTTTGAATTAAAAGCAGGCATATAATAGCAAAAGATGTAAGTGCAATTCCACACATAATGAGCATATGCAAGACAATTAAAATCAGCTCCCCCTCACAAAATGCCATAGGGATGACAAATACCAAGTTCCCCACGCAAGTAAGCAAATCGAGAAGCATCGAGGGGTTTTGTAAAAATATCGGCAAGCTGGTGTTGGGTATCAACATATTGAAGTTCAATATCACCCTTCTCATTGTGATCTCTGAGAAAATGATACCGTACATCAATGTGTTTGGTTCTGGAGTGCTGAACCGGGTTGTTTGCAATACAAATGGCACTAGTGTTATCACAGAAAAGTGGAACACTCTTATAATCTAACCCGAAATCCCGCAAAGTGGAAACCATCCACAAAATCTGAGAGCAACAGCTAGCTGCAGCAACATATTCGGCCTCGGCCGTCGATTGTGCAACACTAGACTGTTTGCGGGAAGACCAGCAAACCAGAGACGTACCCAGAAAATGACAAGTACCAGAGGTACTTTTCCTATCAATTCTACACCCAGCAAAATCCGCATCTGAATAACCTCTAAGACATAAGGATGAAGATGATGAATACCATATGCCAAATTCAAGGGTGTGTTTGAGATACCTTAAGATGCGCTTTACCGCTTGGCGGTGCGAAGCTCGTGGTGAAGCCTGAAAACGAGCGCACAGACATACTGCGAAGTGTATGTCCGGCCTCGTGGCAGTCAAGTAGAGGAGGGAGCCGATCATGCTCCGAAACTCCTTCTGATCTACGGCTTCTCCATCTTCGTCAGGGTCCAATGCTACAGATGTAGCCATTGGAGTGGCGAGGGGCTTCGCATCGGACATGTCGAACTTCTTGAGCAGGTCCTTGGTGTACTTTGTCTGGTGGACAAAAGTACCTTGTTTGCTTTGCTTGATTTGCAAACCAAGGAAAAAGGTGAGTTCACCCATCATCGACATTTCAAATTCCCTGCTCATGGTATCTGCAAACTCGGCAACCAAAGCATGAGAAGAGCCACCAAAGATGATATCATCCACATAAATCTGCACTAGAAGGAAATCTTTGCCATGCTTGAGAGTAAACAAAGTTTTATCAACAGAGCCCATCAAATACCCTCGCTCAAGCAGAAAAGACTTAAGTCTATCATACCAAGCCCGAGGGGCCTGCTTGAGTCCATAAAGAGCCTTATGAAGTTTAAGGACTTTATGTGGGTACTTGGGGTTTTCAAAACCAGGGGGTTGTTTTACATAAACATCTTCACCTATGAAGCCATTAAGAAAAGCACTTTTGACATCCATTTGATAGAGTTTGAATCCCCGGGATGTCGCAAAGGCAAGCAAAATCCTAATGGCCTCAAGGCGAGCAACAGGTGCAAAAGTTTCAGTAAAATCAATCCCTTCTAGTTGAGAAAAGCCCTGAGCCACAAGTCTAGCCTTGTTTCTAACAATTGTTCCATCCTCCCCTTGTTTATTTTTGAAAATCCATTTTGTTCCTATGAAATGAACATTTGGTGGAGGATCAACTAAAGTCCAGACTTGGTTTCTTTCAAAATTCTCAAGCTCTTCATGCATGGCATTGATCCAACTAGAATCAGAAAGTGCATGACTAACATCTAAGGGCTCGAAAGAAGCAACAAAAGCAGCATTAGTAAAATGAGCGTGTGAACGTGTTACCCTTTGATCAAGCTCACCAATGATCTGCTCGGGAGGGTGCATCCTTTGGACATGATGTGGAGCCTCGCGGCGGGATGCAGTCTCCCCCTCAACTTGTGCGTTGGAGTGGTCCAAGATGACCGATGTTGAGGTAGTCGCTTCGGGACCTCGTGCCGAAGTAGTTGAAGCGGGGTCAGCTTCGGGGGTTGATGTCGAGGGTAGTGGGGGATCATCCTCGAATTCTCCGGGATCTTCGTCTTCGAATAAAGTCTGTTCCATGTCGTGTTCATTTGCCTGTTCAAAAGCAGAACTAACAGAGGGGGTTGATTCATCAAAAGTCACATCACATGACTCGATGACAGTGTTAGTTTCCAAGTTATAAACACGATAGGAATGACCATGAGTAGTATAGCCCAAAAAGATCCCGTCAGAAGATCGCGACTCAAATTTATCCAAGTTACCACGTTTTAGGATAAAGCAGCGACAGCCAAAAACTCGAAGATGAGTAACCTTGGGCTGTCTCCCAAAACGCAGCTCATAAGATGTCAAGTTTAAAATTGAGCGCAAGAAAATTCGGTTTGAGATGTAGCAAGCAGTGTTCATGGCCTCAGCCCAGAATTTTCTAGGAGTCCTATGCTCATCAAGCATCGTCCTAGCCATCTCAACCAAAGTGCGGTTCTTCCTCTCAACAACACCGTTCTGTTGAGGAACCCGCGGAGCAGAGAATTGATGTTCTATGCCATGCTCCATGCAAAAGTCAACAAAGAGACTATTTTTGAACTCGGTGCCATTATCGCTTCGAATGAATTTTAATGCACCAGGGAGTTCAGTGAAAAGTCTCAAAGCCAAGCTCCGAAAGTGTGAAAACACTTCATCCTTGCTGGCAAGAAAGAAGACCCAAGAGTAGCGAGAGAAATCGTCGACAATAACAAGTACATACCACTTGCCGCCTAAAGAACTGACCCGAGAAGGACCTACAGTGTCCATGTGGAGAAGTTCTCCGGGCTGTTCAGTCATCACAGTGGTGACTGGCGAATGCGAAGCGGCAATCATTTTACCATGTCGACAAGGAGCACAAACTAAATTCTTCTCAAACTTGAGCTTGGGCAATCCTCGGATCAAACCTAGGGCGCTCAGACGAGCGAGCAACTCAAAGCTCATATGCCCTAGTCTCCTATGCCACTTCCAAAGCTCAGAAGTCGAATGTGCAACAAGACAATGAGAAGAACCAGACGACTCTGAAAAATCAGCTCCAAAAACTCTCCCAACCCTAAAGATCTTACACACCACAACGCCATCAGAATTGAGCACTTGCGAAGTATCGCGATGAAATCGCACTTCGAAGCCCTCATCAAGCAACTGAGATACAGACAGCAAATTGTATCCCAGGTTTTCAACCAAAGCAACATCCTTGAGAGTGAAGTTAGAATTAATTCTTACCACACCTTTACCTTTCACTCTACTCCTTCGATTGTTTCCGAAGGTGATATGTTCCCTTTGCTTGGTTGTGGTGAGGCTGGAGAACCAGTTTGCATCTCCGGTCATGTGGCGCGAACAACCGGAGTCCATGATCCACGTGCCCTCCAAGCCTCGACCTGTCGCCTACACATGATAAGAACGCCTCGATCGCTCAGTGCTGGGGTGAGTAAAATAATGGCGAGGCATCCAGCACTGAGTGACACGAGTAGTAGGCACAGTAAAAGTAGACGGTCTACGCACATAATAATCAGAATGATGCAAAGTGCGAGGTCTACCTACATGCAAAGAATGCAAAGCATGTCGAGGTCTCCTACTCTGACGAGGTACAAAGCTACTCGCCCGAGGTCTACCACCATATGGAACATGGTGAACACCTCGAGGAGCAAAACCTCTCCGAGAAGCACGAGGAGCCTCAAAAACAGGACGAGAGTAGAACTCAGACTCATGCATACCTAAAGATGGGTACTGCATGTCCTGATAGCTCATCGCCTGTGCACGTCGCTCATCCTTGATGCGACGGAAACAGAAACCAATCAAATGACCCGCCCGCTGACAATAAGAACAATGAAACACTCTCCTGGGGGCACTCTCATGGGTCACAGGAGCAACTCTCACAAGCTCCTTGGGTTTCTTCACAGTGGTTTTCTTGGGAGGATTTTTCTTGGTAGGAGGAGCGGTTTTCTTTGGTGGATGGGTAGGCTTTTTGGCTGGTGGGGTGTCCAACAGAGCTCTCTCTTTCTCTAGGGTGGTAGGAGAGGTAAAAACAGTTTTGGACTTACTGTCTGAAGCTATCCTCTCAAAACCCAAACCTAGAGCTACCCCGGCTCTGTCAGCACACAACTTGGTCTTGGCCAAGAGCAAATCCATCCTACCCTTCCCTTCAGTGCATTTATTCACCACAGAAAGAAGGTATTCATTTTCAGACATTAGGTTCTCAGCTCGCTCTCTAGCAGTGCCTAGCTGGTCCTTAAGGGTGATGCAAGTGTCACAAACAGGTTGCACATCCTTAGAACTACCGGCCCTCTCCAATCTAGCCTCTAGATCATGAACATGCTTATCACGTAAATTAATGCTATCGCGCAATAAGGAGCAGTTCATGCAATCAATAATTTCATGAGGTCTAGAATCCACCTCCAAAAGCTGCTTCTGTGCAGTCTCAAGCTCAGAAAGAGTTTGAGCATGTACAGAACGCAACTGAGCAAGCTCACCCATGACAACAGAACATGATTCACATTCAGCATCATCAAATTTAGACTTAAGCATGGCATATTCAGTAGAAATATTTTCTAGCCTAAGTCTAAGGTCTTTTCTTTCTCTAGCGGCTTGCACAAGTAATCTATCCTGACCAAGCACAACCTCATTCAGCTCATCTAATTTAATTAGAAGCTGGTCAGAAGATAGGTTTACCTCAGATGAGTCAAGCTCATCGCCGCTGTGATCGCTGTCGGCCATGAAGCAAAGGCCGGTGAAGTCACGTCCCTTCTTGTCCTTCTTGTCCTCCTTCCTTGGGGACTCCTCCTCCTCAGAGCTCGACTCCTCAGTTGAGGAAGTGTCGATGTCGCTGAGAGCAGCAACAAAAGCTCTGGAAGCGGCCTTGGCTACTTTCTTAGCCATCTTGCCGCGCTTGCCCTTCACAAAGGGCTTCCTCTCCTTTTTGTGGAATTTGGGGCGGTCACTCTCATCTCTCTTTTTGACCTTGGGGCAATTGGCCTTGATGTGAGAAGTGTCGCCACATTCATAGCAGCCACTAAAACCACTTCTCCGCTGATCCCGTCTCTCATGATGAAAGCGGGTGAACCTCCGGGCAATGAGAGCAAGCTCGTCATCTGCTAGAGTATCCACCTGCTCCTTTGTGACGGAGACCAGGGAGGACAAAGCAAAACCATCTGCAAGAACACACGTGCCTGATGTGCTTGGTTCTGCAGTGGTGCCACGGCTAGTGCTAGAAACCAATGCCAATGGCTGTGGCAAAGAGCTTCTGTGCACTGCAAGAGATGCCTTGGCAATCTCTGTGGACTTCAGCTTGCTAAAGAGTTCATCACAGGTTAGAGTGTCATAGCCTGTGGACTCCTCAATGCTGGATATCTTCACCTCCCATATGCTACGGTCAAGAGCATAGAGAAGTTTGATAGCCCTATCGTGATCACTGTAAGCAAGCGTCCCGTTGGATCGCAAGTTACTCACTATAGCATCAAAGCGCGAAAACATGGCATCTATAGATTCACCAGGTGCCTGCACAAACAGCTGATACTGTTGGTTGTAGGTGCTTTGGCGCCTGGCCTTAATCTGAGTAGAGCCCTCATGATAAATAGTGAGCGTTGTCCAAATTTCCCTAGCAGTCCTAAGGTGCTGCACCCTATCAAACTCACTCCGACTCAAACCAATGAACAGTATGTTTCTTGCCTTCGAGTTGGCAATATATTGATCTTTTTCGGTTTGAGTGGTGCGGGTATCAGGGATGGAGTATTGTGAGTCCACAATCTCCCAAATTGCATTTCCTTGGCTTAACAAGTAAGCCTCCATGCGCACCTTCCAGTATGCAAAATCTGTCCCATCGAACAGAGGAATTTTACTGCCTCTATCCATGTCGCCAACAGATCACAAAACCGGTTAAGGTCAACTGGTGATCTTAACCTGCTCTGATACCAATTGTTGGACCGGAAACGGCGACCAGAGGGGGGTGAATGGGAGCTTTTAAAAATATCGGGCTAAAAACTTAGCCTTCGGTTCTGTTCAGACTTCTGCGGAACAGGCTTCGAACACAACCTTCGAAGGTCTGGTTCGGAGGTACTTCGACACCTTCGAACACAGGCTTCGGAGTGGCAAAAGTTCGAAGCCAAGAAGACTTCGCTCCACTTACAACCCTCGAAAATCTACTCTGCTAAGTCAGTGCAGGCTCCGCACACAGGGTGCTTTGAGCAGACTTCGCACTTCACCCTTCGCAGGAGTGGACAGCCCTCTGAGGACTTCGACCAAGTACTTGGCGACAGCAACTGGTGCTGGGCTTCGTACACGAAGGTCTACACGCACACAAAACGGACCACGCTAAGGGCTTCGACACAAGAAGCACAACGGGAAAAGATCAGGGCTTCGCTAGTAAGCAGCGAGGTCTTGCCTCGTGTTACACAGAGCGACAGCACACTGACAAAACACACCTCGCACGAAAAACAACCTTCGCCTCAACAGGCTTCGGTGCACTAAACTAGCGAAGTATGTAGATCGAGCTCAAGCAAAAAGCACAAGACAAACAGGGCTTCGCCGCTTGAACAAGGAACACTGAAAAAGAACTCAGGATGTATTCAATCGAAGTGTGGCTACAGGAGCTCAACAGTAAATGCTCAAAGTGTTAAATGTTACCTACCGAGCCCCCATATTATAGCCCACGGCTTCATCCTAAGGAAGTGACTACTTTACCCCTAGGGTTTACATCCATTTTGTCTCTACAGAACTAAGGGGTACAAAAGGTAGTCCACCTTTATTTTGGAGGCTTCTCTGTCAGCTGCAGAGGGGACAGTGTCAGCCTTTTTCAGAACAGACAGTGTCAGCCTTTACAGTGTTGACTTCTGGAACCTCCCTTCGCACGCGAGGGGTGCGGAAGCTTCGGCGAGAAGCCTGCAGCCAGTTGGCCTTCGCTCCGCCGAAGAATACCTTCGATACAGTGACGGTTTTGAGCCGAAGCCGTCAAAGCCCTTGGGCCTTCGCACCACCACCTCCGGAGTGGATCACCACGGCTTCGCAGCTACTCCGAGCTCGAACACCATCCGTCCGTGTACCGAAGCCATGCATGGCCGAAGCACCACAAGTCATCCTCACTCCGAAGCCCACCTTCGGAGTACCACCCTTCGAAGTCCCTCCTTCGTCCAAGGCCTCCGCATGAAGCATTCCATGAGCACTCCGTCGCAGTGTCTCACTCCGAGCACACTCCTCGACGAGCCTCACCCGGACCATGCCTTCGATGCACCTCGACTTCTGAGACCTTCGTTGGGCCACCTTCGAGTGTCTCCCTCCGGAGCACACTTCGAACACCTTGCCTCCGCAGAGGACTTGGTCCACCAACTCCGAAGTCACTCCATTCGGAGTACCTTCGAAATGCCTCACCTCCGAGGACTTTGTCTCGGAGTACCTTCAGCCGGAGCTACACTCCGCACTCTCTGCCTTCACCTGGCGCGCCTCGACCCGAGGACCGACCCGGACCACCTTCGCAGCCACCGTGACGGAGCTCCCCGCTCCCTTGGCATCAAACCACCCGCTTGACCCAAGTTCACCTGGCTCGAACCCTGTCCGTTGCCTCCGAAGTCCCTGCGCACCACAGACAAACAGACAAGTGTATCCAGTACTCCGGAGACCTCTCCGGGTTAGCAACCTTCGATACACACTCCGGTGTACCGCCCAAAATACCGAAGCCATCGGTACGAACCCAGTCATCGCGTACTGCCGGACCCCTCCGACAAGTACACTCCGCTGCAACAGCTGCAGCAAACACACACCGAACACCCTTCGGTGACACACCTCCGAACACCCTTCGGAGGTCCATCTCCGAAGCCCCTTCGGAGGTACCCTTCGAACAGAGGGTAAATAAACCTGTCAATCACTCATCACATACACCGAAACCACCCTTGGTTTCTCAGTATCATATGAAGCACTCTCAACAATAGAAGAAACCTTGATCTCCCAGATCTTGGGGTCCAAGGTATGGATAACCTTGAGCGTCTGTTCATGATATGAGACCAGCTGATCACGCTCGGCCTTGTTGACCCAAAGCTTGTTAATGACCGATTGAAAACGACCAAACAAAGCCTCAATAGTCTCACCCGGCTTCTGTGAGAAATTTTCATACTCACGCCGGTAGGTCTGATAGAGCCTAGCCTTGACCTGAGCTGTCCTCTCATGGTGTGCCTGGAGGGTAGCCCAGATCTCTCGAGCAGTGGTGAGATGGCTAACACGCTCAAACTCACTAGGACCTAGACCAGAGAATAGAATGTTCATCGCTTTACTATTGTTTTGATGCTGGGCAATTACATCAGCAGAAGTACCCTTAGCAATAGGCACTATGGTGAAAGTAGAATGAACACAAATATCCCAAATGTCCGAGCTCTGGCTCATAAGATAGGCTCGCATGCGAGTCTTCCAATAAGTGTAGCCAAAAGCTTCAAGGGACGGGATTTTACCAGAAGACGTCATGATCACTACCTGGGTTTAGAACCGGTTAAGGTAAGAGAAAACCCTAACCTCGCTCTGATACCACTTGTAGGACCGAAAGTAGCGACTAGAGGGGGGTGAATGGACGCCTAAAAATTTCTTGCTAAACTATATCATAATCCCAACACCCAAACGAACTTAACCAGACAAATAATATTAGCCAAGCGAATTACATGAATTAAAGTTGTCTAGCCTAAAAATGATCAGTGGCCTAATTAAAATGATATTAAAGATAAACCAAATAAAAATACTGCAGTAAATAATAACACCTAGTTATATCAAAAAATATTTATATTGTAGTCTAGAAATAAAATACTAATCAAAAGAATAAAATTTGGATCATTCAAAAATTAATTCAGAAATAAACCTAAAATATTGCACGTAAAAAACTAGGATAAAAATATTACTGCGACAAATAATAATTTTTTTCTTTTTATATGAGCAGATTAAACAAAAATATTTAAATAAATAATATGAGATAATTAATAAACAGATTAAATAATAATGTCTAGCAGATAAAAATTATCTACAAAAATACTAAAACAAATTTACTGCTAATTAGAAAGAGATAACTATTGATTTAATTTAAACAACTAAAATATAGTAGATTAAACTAACTAACCTGCATGCTCTTGCACTAGTGATCCACGGTTGCCGTGCGCCGTGATGAAACAAAAACTGCAACCGGCCTTGCTTCTGTCAACGCACGCCGTGGAAAGTAGACTGGCTGGCCGGTGGGTCCCACGGAAAAGTTGCTACCTTTTATCCTACCGTGAAAAGCCTCGCCGTGGGGCCCATGAATTGACACAGAACCACGTCGCCGTGCGCTGCAATGAGCTGCTTCCAGGATTTGAGGCCGTAGCCGCACGCCGAATGCTTCCATGCGTGGGTCCCACAAAGACGCGCCGCACAACGCTTGTGAGGTGACCTGGCCAAAAAAAATTTCACCATGAAGAAAAACGAAACTGCTTTCCTGCGCTGCGCTGCACCGGGTCTCGTGCGATTTCTGCTGCTGCAAACACCGCTCGCCTAGGAGCTGCTGCCGTCTCGGTCACCGTGAGCACGCCGCTTCCAGCCGAACAAAAGCTGCCACTGCAACGAAACTCTGCACCCGTAGCTAGCTGCAACGCGCGCGCTGCACGCACCGGCCGGAGGAAATAAATTTCTCAATGAAATTTATGACAATGATGAAGATCGAGCCCGAAAGAAAAATTGTAGATCAAAAACTAATCGGTGGACTGTATATTAATTCAGGAAAATAGTCACCCTATCCCTAGGGGGTAGGGGCCTATTTATAGGCGACTCCTAATACATGAAAAAGACTAATTTACCTACACTGAATCTAAAATAAAATCCGAAATTACTACCATACCCTTAGAAAAATCAACTGACTCCAATAAAAATATTCTGGACTTAAAAACTAAATATTAATATCCTAAAAACAAAATAATCATAGGTTGTCAGTTTTGCGCCGAAACTGACAAAGCATCCACCATCTTCGCACCGGGTACCCGGATTGGGCCGACCCGACCCCGTAGCTTCCTCAGCCTGGCAATCGCTCACCGCCCGTGTACCTGAGTCAAACCCAGTCAACAGACCAATGGATCATCTGCCGCTCCTAGCCCATGTACCCGGATTGGGCCAGCCTGACTCCACGGCTCCTGTGCCCGGCTGTCGCTCGCTTCCCGTGTACCTGAGTCACACGCGCCCTAGACACGACAGGTCTTCATGTCTCTTATTTGACTTCCGTTGACAATCACTCATCACATCTGGAGCATAAGAACCATGCTCTTCAACATGGTTTCTCAATCTCCCCCTTGATGAGTGCATTGTCAACACCCTCTTTAACACTTCTTCAGAACCTGCAAAAACACGTGGAAACACGAAAACAAAAACAAAAGAAAATAGAAGGAAGAAAATAAAAGTTTAACCCTAATGACCAAAATCCAAACAGAAGCAAGAAAACGGTCATTATGGTTAACCAAAAATAAAGACTCAAAAACAAGTGCAATCTCAGAACTACCAACAAGGATAACAGAGTAAAGGCAAAAAACTGAAATACTCCCCCTGAAATAAATCCCAGAGAAAGCCAAAAATGTCCCCTAAACTCCAAAATTTCTCCCCCTTGTTGATAATTGGACTCATCAAGTGAGACTACATGCACTCTAAAGAGACATAGACACAAATTCCCCCTGAAATGCAGCTCCCCCTCAAAATATTCCATGAATGCAAATGGGGTGCAGGTGGAGTGTAAAAAGCATGCTTCTTAGATACGATTGACTGCTATTACAACATCTAACAGGTATAGCAAAAGATATACTGTCTAAGATACATGACATGATCAGTGCAACAGATGATATCTAAAGAGAGTCATTGTAATACCCCAAATTTTCAGAGAAATAAAAATACCATTTAATATATTTTTCTGGAATTAATTAATTTGGAAATACCTTTAATGCCCTTCTTAGCTTATTTGAACTAGAACCTAGGTGAAATGACCAAACCAGAGGCTAGAAAATTTTGTATGTGATCCCTAGGCCAAGATATGTTTTTGAGAATTTTTACAAATTTTTATCACCCTTGAAAGTAGCCCAAATATTTTAAATCAATTTCAGCAATTAAATTTATTCGGAAAACATTTTAAACAGTCACTGTTCTCCCTCCACTGGCCGGCCCAGCCCACTCACTCCCCGCGCCCCATACTGACACCCAGGCCCCACCTATCGGCGCCGCCCCCACTCTCAGCCGGACCCGACCCCACCCGTCAGCCCCGCCCGTCGTCGCACCCGCGCCCACTGCCCGGTGGCCCCCACCTGTCGGATCTGTCTTCCCCTCAGGATCCGCCCCCAAATCCCCCCTCACCGGTCGAAGCCCTAACCCTGCCTTGGATCCGCCCCCGCCGACCCCCTCCCTTTAATCTGTCGCCGGCATTGAATTCCTCGCGTCCCGCCGACCGTTTCCCCCATTACTCCACCGCGTCATCGCCCCGGAACTGTCGTCCGCATACATGAAAGAGGCTCGCCGGCGTTGAAGCGCTTTTATTCTCGGCCTCCCTCAATTGTGCCCCCTCTGCCCCCGTCGGTGACCCTATTAAGCCCCCCTGGTACCCCGCATCCACCCCTCGCTAGCAATTGCACTGGAACCGAACCGAACGCCCGTGACGCTCGCTTTAACCCCGCTCCGCCGCCCTCACTCCAGTCGTCGCTCGCCATCACCGGAGCCCACCTTCCACCTCGGCGACCGAACCACCGTAACCGTCATGACCTCCCCGACCTCGGCCGCCACTTCGACGTCGACGAACCCTACCGGAGCACCATCGCCGACGAGGACCCGAACTCCTTCGCCGCCCTCGCTCGTCGCCGGCCACGCTCCGACGACCTCTCGCCTCGCCTAAGGTACCCTCGTGATCCCCGTAGTACCCTCCATCCATTTTAGCCCTTAGATCCGGCCGCCACCGCTCGCCGTGGCCCCTGGCCCGCTCGCCGTCGCCGGAGAAGACGACCGGCGCGGGTAAAATACCCGTGCCGTGTCGGATTTGTCCCCGACCGTGCGATCGTGATCCGACAGCTGAGATTAAATGTCATATATGATTATGCATGATATGAACACACACAAAACGACTCAATAATAAATAAAGAAGAAAGAGAAACTGACTCAAAGTATCCTAAAAAGGATACACGACTCCCAAATCCCCTCGTAAACGCTCAAAAGAAGACTGATCTAGGGGTTTGGTAAAAATGTCAGCCAACTGCTGATGGGTATCAACATGAACAAGATCAATGACCCCTTTCTCATATTGATCCCTCAGAAAGTGAAAGCGCACATCAATATGTTTGGTTTTTGAATGAAGATATGGGTTTTTCCCTACACTAATTGCACTGGTGCTATCACAAAACAAAGGAACTCTGGAAGGGAAGAACAACCCAAAATCCCGCAAAGTAGAAATCATCCAAACCAACTGAGAACAGCAGCTAGCAGCAGCTACATACTCATCCTTAGTAGTAGAAAGCACAACTCCAGATTGTTTTCTAGAAGACCAAGATACAAGCGAAGAACCAAGAAGCTGGCAAGTACCGGAAGTTGACTTGCGATCTAGCCAGCACCCACCGAAATCAGCATCAGAAAAACCAGCTAAATCATGAGACGATGATGCTGAATAGTAAAGACCTAGATCAGGAGCTTAAGTAAGATACCTGAAAATACGCTTCACAGCCTGCCGGTGAGATGCGCGTGGTGAAGACTGAAAACGCACGCACACACCCATGGCAAACTGAATGTCCGGTCTCATCGCAGTCAAGTATAGCAGCGATCCGATCATCCCTCGATACTCTCTCTCGTTTACCTTGACGCCATTCTCGTCCTTGTCCAGACCTCTAGATGTACCCATTGGGGTCATTTGTGGCTTCAGCTCTCCACCAAAGTCAAATTTCTTTAGCATGTCCTGAGTGTACTTACCCTAGTGGATGAAAATGCCATCCTTGGTCTGCTTGATCTAGAGCCCTAAAAAATACTTGAGTTCTCCCATGAGACTCATCTCAAACTCGCTATGCATCTGCTCAGAAAACTTGGACACAAGCTCATTAGTAGAACCACCAAAAATAATATCGTCCACGTAAATCTGAGCAACCAATAAGTCTGAGCCATATCTAAGCAAGAAAAGAGTCTTGTACACAGAACCCATCACAAAACCTTTCTGCAACAAAAACTGCTTTAGGCGATCATACCAAGCCCTGGGGGCTTGCTTCAGACCGTATAAAGCCTTCTGCAACTTGAAAACATGTCGTGGAACTTGCTTCAGACCGTATAAAGCCTTCTGCAACTTGAAAACATGTCGTGGAAACTTAGGGTTCTCAAAACCGGGGGTTGCTTAACATAGACCTCATCCTCTATATACCCGTTTAGAAAAGCACTCTTGACATCCATTTGATAAAGCTTAAAACCTTTAGAAGCAGCAAAGGCCAACAGAATACGAATGGACTCAAGACGAGCAACAGGGGCAAAGGTCTCTTCAAAATCAATACCTTCTTTTTGACAAAAACCCTGTGCTACTAGTCGAGCTTTGTTGTGCACCACAACTCCATCTGCACCTTGTTTGTTTTTAAACACCGACTTGGTGCCTATGGTGTTGCATCCAGGTGGCAGCTCAATTAGTGTCCAAACCCGATTGCGAACAAAATTTTCAAGCTCTTCTTGCATGGCGTTTATCCAATTTGAATCAGAAAGAGCATGAGAAACGTCTCTGGGCTCAAAAGTAGCAACAAAAGCAGACTCAGCAAACATAGCAAGAGAGCCAACTGAGGAACGTAAGGATCTCTCAGTAAGATCACCGATGATGAGCTCTGAGGGGTGATCACGATGAACTGCTCGGGATCATAGGTGATCTGAAGTCACCTCACCAGAGTCACCAACTGGCTCCTCTGGACTCGGCTGAGAGGTCATCTCACCGGAGTCAGCACCTGGCACCTCTAGACTAGGCTGAGGAGGCTCGATCGAAGTAGAAGGAGTTATCAGAGGTCTGTCCTCATCCTCAGTTGAAGTCTCAGAAGGTGTGGGGTCTGCTGGCAGTGCAGAGGGCCCACCCTCATCATCAGCAGGAGTATCATCATCTTCCTCGAAGATGGACTCTCCAAGCTCATCATCTCCAGAAAGCTCAAAAGAAGGAGTCGGCGAGGGCAAACACTCATCAAAAGAAACCTCACAAGTCTCGACAAGCATCTGAGAGTCTAGGTTCCAAACACGAAAGCCTCGTGAATGCAAAGCATAACCAAGAAAGACTCCATCCCAGCAATGAGACTCAAACTTGTCCAAATGCCCTCCCTTCTTGAGCACAAAGCACTTGCATCCAAAAGCTCGCAAGTGACTCACCTTGGGCTGTCTACCAAACCGAAACTCATATGACGTCTTACCTAAGTAAGCTCTAAGAAACATGCGGTTGGCTAGATAGCAAACTATGTTCATTGCTTCAGCCCAAAAATGCCTAGGAGTCCTATGCTCATCAAGCATCGTCCTGACCATCTCGACAAGCGTGTGGTTCTTTCGTTCCACAACACCGTTCTGTGGGGGAGTGTAAGGGGCAGAGAACTGATGATCAAGACCATGATCACTACAGAAACTGACGAACTGAGAGTTCTTAAACTCAAAGCCGTTGTCCGAACGAATTTCTCGCATCAGACCATTGTTCTCGTTCTTCAGCTTCAAAATCAGGTCATACTAAAAAGTCTCATCCTTAGACTCTAGAAAGTAAACCCACGAAAATCGAGAAAAATCGTCAACTATCACAAGGGCGTACCACTTCCCACCGACTGAGCGTACTCGAGATGGACCTACTGTATTCATGTGTAATAGCTCTCCCGGGTACGAAGTCATCACCTGAGACACAGGTGCGTGAGAAGCGGCAACCATTTTCCCATGATGACATGGATGACACACTAGATCCTTCTCCATCTTAAGCTTAGGCAATTCTCGGATAAGGTACATAGAACTCAATCTGACAAGCAGATCAAAGCTCAAATGACCTAACCTTCTATGCCACTTCCAGAGCTCAGAGGAGGATCCCGCCATCAGACAGCGAGAAGGGCCAGAAGAACTAGAGAAATCAATACGAAAAACCTTACCGAAAGGTAAGATCCAGCAAACTAAAGATCCTCTAGAATCAACAACAGAAGACATGCCCTTCTTAAAGCGAATCTCTAAACCATCCTCAAGAAGTTGCGAAACAGAAATTAGATTAAAATTCAGATTTCCAACTAAAGCAACATTCTTCAAAGAGAAATAATCAGAGATGCGAATCGACCCAATACCTTGTACCTTCCCTTGACCACTGTTCCCGAAAGTGATGTATTCCTTGGAGCTCGGGGGAGTGAGGCTGGAGAACCATCTGCGGTGTCCCATCATGTGGCGAGAACATACTGAATCCATGATCCGTACGTCCTCTAGTCCTCGATCCTGCAAGATCAATGGTCATGAGTGGGAGCAAACGGTCGAACACCAGGTTTAGCAAAGGTGCTAAACCAGTGTCGATCCATCTACTCGTAAGGAGGAAAGCAGAAGGAATCATATGAGTCTGGACCAAAACACGGCTCAAAGCGCAGTCCCCTGTTCTGCCTAAAATCACGGCCACGAGGTCCAAAGCCGTATCCATAACGATCTGGAACTCTACCGGAACGAAAACCACCCTCCGGAGCACGGTCATGAAAACCGTCTCCTCTACCACCACCTACACGACGTGGCCTGGCCTCTAGCCTCTCTCTATGTCGAGGAACTCTCTGTCTACCACCCTGCTGGTAGAACTTCTCCTGCCCACCTCGAGCTCTCTCTGCTCGCTCAACCCACTTCCTCCTGAAGCAAAACTCCTCAAGATGCCCGTCTCTCTAACAAAACTCACAGTGATAGGTAGGATTCTTGGGATGTGGTTGAGGCTTGGGATTCTTAGGCTTGGTGGTGTTGGGTGTAGTATCCTTGGTGTGAGAGGGTCCAGGTAAGGAATCAAGAGAAGTGTGGAGAGGTTTAGGCTTTGGAACCCAGATTTGCTTCTTAGGTGGAGCTTTAGGTTGTTCTTGGAACACTCCATCCTTGGGCTGACTATCCTTAAAGGACTCAGTGGAGTGAGTCTTGGGATATCTCTGTTCGGGAGTCATCTTACTCCACTCGACTGCTCGGCTAATGGCACTCTCAAAATCAGCCTTGGTATAGGTGTAACCTACCCCAAACCCATCCAGTCTCTTGAACTACTGGATCATCCTACTGAGCTGTGGCTCTCTGGCACTAATCCAACTCAGGATCTGACAGAGGTAAAAGTTCTCGTTCTGAACATCAGCTAGCTCCTCTCTCAAGGAAGCTAACAACTCCACCTGAGACAAGCAGATCTCACACTCTCTATCAACTTCGACAGACTTCTCAGCTTTTAGCTTGATCAACTCCATTCTCATGGACAAGCAGTTCTCACAAACAGTGGGTGAAACTGACAGGGTCTCAAGCTCTAGCTTAGTCTGCTCCAGCTCAGCTCTCACTCTAGCTAACTCGCCCACCTGCTCATCACTCTTGGCTCTCAACTCAGCTATACTAGCTAAATGGGATGTGCAGTCTACACAAGATACGACGACAGGTGCATGAGCATTTTTCAGCTCCAGCTGAGCGCTTTCAAGCTCAGTGGCCATAGTGTCCCTCTCATCTACTCTCTCTGTGTACCTGGACTTAAGAGTCGTCAGGTCACACAACAACACCTCACATTTAGGGCACTCACTACTATCACCCAAGCAAGGGGAAGACGACAGACTCTCAATCTTGCCATTCGCCATGGCAAGCTCACTCTCAAGCTCATCTATCCTCTTCTTAGACCCTCTAAGCAGTTTCTCCCGAGGATACCTTTTCATCGTCGTCATCGTCGGAGTCGTCAGAGGAGCCCTTTTCTTCCCTATCCCCAAGAGCCATTGAAAAGAAGCTCTTGCGGGGTCTTTGGCTGTGACGTGAGCGACACTTCGGCATGTCCCCGAAGGCCATGAAGCAGAGGCCCACCGGATCATCCCTGTCCTTCCCCTTCCTGATCACGATCTCTTCATCACTTGAACTAGAAGATGAGGAGGAAGACGAGGATCTCTTGGAGTAGCTTTTCTCCATCTCGACGAAGAAGGTCTTGTCTCGCTTCTTGTTCTCATGCCTGTAGTCCTTCAAAGCCTTTCGAAAGAATCTTGTCTTGGGATTACCCTTTGTGGACATGGAGTTGTCGTACTTTCTGGAGTCGTAGAAGTTACCGTCGATTCCCTTCTTGTAATTCTTCTGCTTGGGGCAGTCGGTGATGAAATGACCTGGATCACCACACTCAAAGCATCCGGACTTTGTGTCGTGTCTTTTAACCATTCGTTTATCATAGACACGTCGCACCCAGTTGTTAAACAAACACAGATCATCATCTCCTAGCGAATCAAGCTGTTCCTCGGAGATAGACATCAAGGAAAAAGCAGTACAACTCAAGGCAGTAGGATCAGTAGACGGTGTCGCAAGTGCCAGAGTCTTTGAGCCAGAACCAGTGAGATTTGATCTCAACTGGATATCGACATCTGAGGCCTTGAGCTTACTAAAAAGCTCCGCGACAGTCAAGGTATCATATGAAGCACTCTCAACAATAGAAGAAACCTTGATCTCCCAGATCTTGGGGTCCAAGGTATGGATAACCTTGAGCGTCTGTTCATGATATGAGACCAGCTGATCACGCTCGGCCTTGTTGACCCAAAGCTTGTTAATGACCGATTGAAAACGACCAAACAAAGCCTCAATAGTCTCACCCGGCTTCTGTGAGAAATTTTCATACTCACGCCGGTAGGTCTGATAGAGCCTAGCCTTGACCTGAGCTGTCCTCTCATGGTGTGCCTGGAGGGTAGCCCAGATCTCTCGAGCAGTGGTGAGATGGCTAACACGCTCAAACTCACTAGGACCTAGACCAGAGAATAGAATGTTCATCGCTTTACTATTGTTTTGATGCTGGGCAATTACATCAGCAGAAGTACCCTTAGCAATAGGCACTATGGTGAAAGTAGAATGAACACAAATATCCCAAATGTCCGAGCTCTGGCTCATAAGATAGGCTCGCATGCGAGTCTTCCAATAAGTGTAGCCAAAAGCTTCAAGGGACGGGATTTTACCAGAAGACGTCATGATCACTACCTGGGTTTAGAACCGGTTAAGGTAAGAGAAAACCCTAACCTCGCTCTGATACCACTTGTAGGACCGAAAGTAGCGACTAGAGGGGGGTGAATGGACGCCTAAAAATTTCTTGCTAAACTATATCATAATCCCAACACCCAAACGAACTTAACCAGACAAATAATATTAGCCAAGCGAATTACATGAATTAAAGTTGTCTAGCCTAAAAATGATCAGTGGCCTAATTAAAATGATATTAAAGATAAACCAAATAAAAATACTGCAGTAAATAATAACACCTAGTTATATCAAAAAATATTTATATTGTAGTCTAGAAATAAAATACTAATCAAAAGAATAAAATTTGGATCATTCAAAAATTAATTCAGAAATAAACCTAAAATATTGCACGTAAAAAACTAGGATAAAAATATTACTGCGACAAATAATAATTTTTTTCTTTTTATATGAGCAGATTAAACAAAAATATTTAAATAAATAATATGAGATAATTAATAAACAGATTAAATAATAATGTCTAGCAGATAAAATTATCTACAAAAATACTAAAACAAATTTACTGCTAATTAGAAAGAGATAACTATTGATTTAATTTAAACAACTAAAATATAGTAGATTAAACTAACTAACCTGCATGCTCTTGCACTAGTGATCCACGGTTGCCGTGCGCCGTGATGAAACAAAAACTGCAACCGGCCTTGCTTCTGTCAACGCACGCCGTGGAAAGTAGACTGGCTGGCCGGTGGGTCCCACGGAAAAGTTGCTACCTTTTATCCTACCGTGAAAAGCCTCGCCGTGGGGCCCATGAATTGACACAGAACCACGTCGCCGTGCGCTGCAATGAGCTGCTTCCAGGATTTGAGGCCGTAGCCGCACGCCGAATGCTTCCATGCGTGGGTCCCACAAAGACGCGCCGCACAACGCTTGTGAGGTGACCTGGCCAAAAAAAATTTCACCATGAAGAAAAACGAAACTGCTTTCCTGCGCTGCGCTGCACCGGGTCTCGTGTGATTTCTGCTGCTGCAAACACCGCTCGCCTGGGAGCTGCTGCCGTCTCGGTCACCGTGAGCACGCCGCTTCCAGCCGAACAAAAGCTGCCACTGCAACGAAACTCTGCACCCGTAGCTAGCTGCAACGCGCGCGCTGCACGCACCGGCCGGAGGAAATAAATTTCTCAATGAAATTTATGACAATGATGAAGATCGAGCCCGAAAGAAAAATTGTAGATCAAAAACTAATCGGTGGACTGTATATTAATTCAGGAAAATAGTCACCCTATCCCTAGGGGGTAGGGGCCTATTTATAGGCGACTCCTAATACATGAAAAAGACTAATTTACCTACACTGAATCTAAAATAAAATCCGAAATTACTACCATACCCTTAGAAAAATCAACTGACTCCAATAAAAATATTCTGGACTTAAAAACTAAATATTAATATCCTAAAAACAAAATAATCATAGGTTGTCAGTTTTGCGCCGAAACTGACAAAGCATCCACCATCTTCGCACCGGGTACCCGGATTGGGCCGACCCGACCCCGTAGCTTCCTCAGCCTGGCAATCGCTCACCGCCCGTGTACCTGAGTCAAACCCAGTCAACAGACCAATGGATCATCTGCCGCTCCTAGCCCATGTACCCGGATTGGGCCAGCCTGACTCCACGGCTCCTGTGCCCGGCTGTCGCTCGCTTCCCGTGTACCTGAGTCACACGCGCCCTAGACACGACAGGTCTTCATGTCTCTTATTTGACTTCCGTTGACAATCACTCATCACATCTGGAGCATAAGAACCATGCTCTTCAACATGGTTTCTTAGCCGACCAGCTTCCTCATCACACCTCTATGTCTTCAATTCTCTTTGCCGCATACGTTGGACCCTTATCTTCTGACTCCTCGTGAAAATACTACTAGGGCACCATCGTGGCTTCTCTGGTGCAGTACTGCCATCGGCCGTTTGGCTGATTTCTTCGGGGTTGACGGGGCCAAGCCTCTCAAGCGCTGACACCCTTGGTTGCGACAATCTTTAGTGAATGGCTTCTCGGTCATGCGGCCTTGGCTTGACGTTATATGGTGTAACACCCCAATTTTTCAAAGAAATTAAAATATCATTTAATCTATTTTCCTGGAATTATTTATTTTGGAAATACCTTTAATGCCCTCCTTAACCTTTTTGAACTAGAACCTAGATGAAATGACCAAACCAGGGGCTAGAAAATTTTGTATATGATCCCAGGGCCAAAATATGTTTTTGAGAATTTTTACAAATATTTATCAACCTTGGAAGTAGCCCAAATATTTTAATCCATTTTCTGTAATTGTTTTTATTTAGAAAAGAAATTAAACAGTATCGGGCCTCCCCCTCCCTTTCTCTCTCTCCCGGCTGGCCCAGCCCACTCCTCTCCGTGCGCCCCGTCTGACCAGTGGACCCCGCCTGTCAGTGACCCCCTCTCCGCGCGCGTACCCGACCCCACCTGTCGGCGCCAACCGGTTCCCTCTCACGTCCGAGCCCGACTCCACCCGTCATTCGCCACCCGTTCGCTCACGCCCACTGACCTGTGGCCCCCATCTGTCAGGCCCTTCCTCCCCACGAGATCCGCCCCCAAATCCCCCCGCCGGCCGACACCCTAACCCCACCTCGGATTCGCTCCCGTCGGCCCCCTCCCTTTAATCCATCGCTGGCATTGAATTCCCCACGCCCCCCCGACTGTTTCCCCCATTACTCCACCGCGTCATCGCCCCCAGATCGAGCGCACGCATGCAAGGCAGGAGCTCGCCGGCGTTGAAGAGAGGCTTTACTCTCGGCCTCCCCCGATTACGCCCCATCTGCCCCCGCCGGCGACTCTATTTAAACCATGGCCACCCCCTCGTCCAGCCCGCACGCCCGATCGTACTGAGAACGAGCCAGAGCACCACATTTCACCTTTTAGCGCCTCACCATCGCCTTCGCTCCAGCCACTGCTCGCCGTCGCCGGTGACCCCATCTGTCCTCATCGACCGCACCGCTGTGATCGCAAGCACCACCCTGACCTTGGCCACCACTCCGTTGTCGACGACCCCCGCCGGAACGCCACCGCCGCCGAGGACCCGAACACCTCCGCTGCCCTCGCTCGTCGCCGGCCACGCTCCGACGACCCCAAGTCCCTCTGACGGTACCCTCTTGACCCCCGCAGTGTACTGATTCCATTTTAGCCCTTAGAACCGACCGCCATAGCTCGCCATGGCCGCTGTACCCTCGCCGTCGCCGGAGAAGACGACCGGCACGGGTCGAGTACCCGTGCCGTGTCGGATCTAATCCCGGCCGTGCGATCCAGATCTAACGGTGGCGGTTAAATCCTTTGTGCGGTTTAATCCACGCCATCAGATCTGAGCGAAGGGGTACGTTTTAATCTTGTGCATTCGTTAATATTTAAAACCAACGTTTAATCTGGGCCATCCATCGCGTAACGGTTCGGTCTTTTAATCTCGCGCGTCCATTTTCATTTAAACCTCCCACCTCGCCCGTGGCCGCCCGATCGCGATCCAATGGTGGATCTCGATCCGGCGCACGCGCACAGTGCGCGGGTTCACCGTGAGCCTGGCTCACCGTGGACCCAAGACTGTTTTGGGATTTAATTTAAATTCCAGAAATGCTTTTAAACTTCCAAAATTCATATCTTGTGCATTTTAACTTCAAAAATTACCATTTCAATTCCAGAACATTTGTAATATTATTCTCTACATGTTTATGCAATAAAAACAGTAGGTTTACATGGAATATTTTATTCTTATTTAATAAAGTATTCAAATGCCCTTAGAGTAAATTACAAATTTAATTATTTAAATTTCAGCAAAATTTATATTTATTCATTTCCTATTAATATAATGAAACCACTAAGTTTTCTCTGAACCTCTTACTTTAAATTAGTTAGAAAACTTGAAATAAGATTATTCACAATTAAAACCCCCTTTTTTTAAAAGAACCATATTTCAGAAATATCCATAAAATGAATTTCAGAAATTTAACACCTTTATTTTCCCTAAGTTAACCTAAGCAAAACCTTTATGCTTGTTGTGTCATTTTGTATTGTTTATTGAATATTGTGTTTATTATTCGTGTTAAAAAGACTACGACACCGCCGAGGAGCCGGAATACTTCCCGGAAGTTCCTCCCTCCCCTTTCGCTGAACAAGGCAAGTCACCAAACCAATCTTTTGAGCATGTTGAACCTATGTTTTATTAAACTATCGCTAAAACACATAGGATATACATGCATTAGTCAAATGGAACCCTTACAATATATCTATTAGGATCCCCTGACCTTGATGTGCAACCCAAGCCATGCTATCTAGCCTAAACTCCTCGTCACCATATGATTAGTACTATTAGCTAGTGTCCAATGTATTGACACGATTGCTATAGGATTAAAAATGAGTCGTAGTAACTTGGCTCTACTATATGATCCCCGTTATTCTCATCTCTAGAATGCTGTTGGTGATAGAGTTTTGGTTGTGAGTGTATGCATGGTGGGTTCTGGGTGCAAGCTAGGGCATTGGTCGGTAGCACCCGGGGCAGTATAAGGACCGGTCTGAGGGATCCGTTGCAATACACTTCCGTACTAACCACAAGTCTAATGGGTAAGTCCTAACTAAGGTATGGAGTGTTCCAAACCGAGGTCACCACTTGGAGATGGGTCAAGCAGCACCTGCGGGTGGCTTGTACCGACATGGCGCAAAAGGGGGTGCGACGTTAGCCAGAATGCGGCCCGGCGCGCCGGCGAAACCTAGAGCGGGTGGTTATCGCTTGGAGCATTTCATGCTGAGGTTTTGGCACGAGTTCCCGTGGTATGGGTCATCACGTTACACTTTGGTGTATCGGATGAGTGCGTGCCTTGTGGGTACAATAGTACATCTCTGATCAGAGTCATAAATCTTTTCGAAAAGACGAGCCCATGGTCAAGGGCTGGTTGCGTGACATCCCACAGTTAGTTTACTTTTGGAATGAATGTGCATGAGGGTTTGACCTATAAGGATTGTGGTGCGAGGAGGGAAAACATACTCCTCAAGTTAGAAGGTATTATTGATGTTCATGTTTATTATTCCGCATGATAAAATTTGACTACACTAAATGCAATAACTGAAAATTGTACTTTTCCGCACTTTTAGCCAATTATCCCTCATTTGTTATTATCTTGCATTACTACTGCATTTGCGGTGGCTTGTTGAGTACTTTTTGTACTCATACCCGTTGGACACACAATTCAGAGGATGCCTACTACGAGGAAGATGGTCTGGAGTAGCGACCCAGTCAAGAAAACGATCCTGAAGAAGGCGTTCGTCATGCAGTTTATTTTCATAGTTTCTTTTAATTTTACACTTGTGTAATAATATGGTTTGCGTAACATGAATGCTTGTCGTATGTACGATGTCGCATGATGAACCTCTTGTTATTATTGTTTTTCTATGGAAATTTAATAATGTTCCGATTTCGATAAATCGGGGCGCCACATATGGCGATGACCATCTTGTGTCGTATTCTTCGCGATGCATCCCGGGTAGTCATCCATTGATGGTAGACGCAACCCCTCGTTTCAGAAGAGCCTGAAGAATTCACAACTCTAATGGTGGTTGAAACGTGAGTAGCTACAACCATCTTCGCTATTTTCCATCTCTTATGTCCTCCTCTAGTACTTCCTGATGAGGCCTGATGAGTTGGTGTTATTGTCGGTCCGTCTACATTTCCTCGTACGCCGATCACTAACGTAATGCGCATGCACCATGTTGACTGGGAACGGGTGATCGTCAATATTCATTGGCTTCTTTCCATCGTCGAACTTGATTCGGCACTGCTCTACGACCGATTGGATCTGTTGCCTGAACACTTTGCACTCATTAGTATGATGTGATGGGGAATTGTGCCACTTGCAGTACTTCCTCTTATTTAGCTCATCAGAAGGTGGTATTACGTTACCATGTGACAATTGGATCTACTTCTCATTGAGCTATAGATTGAATATTTTATCGACCTTGTTGATGTTGAAGTCGTACTTTTCCTCTTTCTCAGCCGGTTTTACCTAGGGGTATACAAATTTATTCTTGTTCCTAGACCATTTGGCCATACTGACTTTTGCATCTGAGTCGTTGTTCTTGTCGGAGTCGGAATGATATACATGAGTGTATGTCACCTTCTTCTGATACCTGTGTTTCCTGACTTCTTGGAATCAGTTCTCATGTGCCGATACCCTTTGCACCAGTTGGGAGAGGCTCTCGAACTCATGTGATGAAAATCTCTCCTTAATTAGGTTGAGGCGTCCCTAGAACGTCAACTCCACAAACTGGGTATCACTGAGGCTCAGACTATAGTATCTGCTCCGTATGTTTCGGAACCTCTAGATATAATCTTGCACTGACTCATCCATTTGTTGCTTTACGGTCGTCAAGTCGGTGAGCTTCATCTCCTAAATGATAGCGAAGAAATATTGGCGAAGCTTCTTCTCTAGATCCTCCCATCCTCTGATGGAATCTACCGATAGTGAAGCAAACCACGCGAAGGCCGATCCTAATAGCGAGAGTGGGAAAAACCGGACCCTCAGCGCTTCGTCAGCCGATGCCTCCCCGCACTAGGCGAGGAAACGACTGATATGCTCGATCGTGGAGACCAAGTCTTGTTCGAGAACTTGGTAAAGTCAGGTATCTTGTATCGGCCGGGTAGCGGTACTCGGTCGAACCATTCTGGGTACGACCGCCAAGACATGTACACCTATTCTTTGGGCTTTAGCCCAAATTAATCTTTGATAACCTCAGTGATCTGATTCACCCAGTTATCTCCTTGCTATCCTGGGGTTGGGTACTGTTGGGGGAAAATACTTCATCCTACGGGTCACTACTGTAACAAGATGAAGGCTGGCTATTTAGCCGAAGCTCTCCAGCATCTAACTCCGGCTTAGTACTGGGTCAAGTTCGAAGGATCGAGGCGAACTCTAGTTCGGAGTATATCTTTGAATGTAGATTCTTCAGAGAACCTCCTTGCCAGCTAAGATGGAAGACTTATCTTTTTTCTCATTAGATTAGTCATTTACCATTTTAGCCCTATTAAGGGTACCGAATAGTTTCCACTATGTCGGTTGTAATAGAGGGGTAAAAAGGTCTTTTCCTTAAGGTTTTGGCCTCCAAATACCCCCTGTTTTACCCTGTAACGAGGATCGAATACTGAGTTATTTAATACACATCTTCGAACTGCTTTGAGCTATTATCCAATTCGAAGGCTTGAAATAGTTCACTTCACAGACACTTTGTTTGTTAGTTTCTAATATCTAGAAACCTGTTTTCGTAATCTTTTATGCCAACAGTTGGCGCCGTCCGTGGGGAACTTAGTCCAAAAAACTTCGTTCTCTACCAAGTTCTCAAACCATGCCTCCCAAGCGGAGTTCAGGTGGTAGTCCTACTCGGAGGTCCCCTCGGACCTCCGGAGTAAGATCTTCGAACACAGTCGAGGTCGGAGGATCTTTGGTAATTCCTTCACAGACTCCCGAAGGGATTCCCCTTCCTCGAGCATACGGAGTTCCTCCCCCAACTCCATCTATACTTCGGCCATCCAAAATCCCTCTTCCAACTCAGATTCCACTTCGAACTGCCACATACAATTCTCAAGACCCGGAAGGTCCTTCCAAAGGAGATGAAGATGGTCTTGGTGACATGGCCGCCCAAATGGCCAGTCTCCAAGCTGAAGTGGCGAGGTGGAGGCAAGAAGCCGCAGATAGGCTTTGTTCTCAGGCCACCCCGGTTATTCCTGAAGTGCCCCAAGACGACGAACTTCCTTATCCCGAAGCCCCGGAGAACGCCTCCTTCGACAGAGAGTCTCCGCTGCATCCCGAGCTACAGAAAGTGCGCTTCGATCCTAATTTTAAAACTTCGAAGCTCTACAAATATTCTGGAGACGAGGAACCTGGGGAGTTCTCCCGTTCTTATGCGTTGGCAATTGAGGCCAGTGGAGGAGTACGAGACACCATGGCCAAGTGTTTCCCTCTAGATCTTGAAGGGGTGGCTCTGCGGTGGTTTTGGTCCCTAAAGCTAGGGTCAATTAGAACTTGGGAGCAATTAAGGAAGAAGTTCATAAGTAACTTTTAGGGTACCTTCGTACCCCCAATGTCTACAGGAAGTCTTTTCCAGGTGAAGCAGCCGCCTGGAGAGACTTTAAGACAATTCTTCAAGCGCTTCACCCATACAAAGTCGCAAATTCAAGGGCTGACTACATCCTCCATAGTTGATGCAGCTCGAGAGGGAGTTACCCATGCGGGCCTCCTTGATAAACCTCATCGGAAATAGATATCTTCTGTTTCTCAGTTGATGTCTTATTTTGAAGAGTATGCTAGGTCAGAAGAAGGGTGGCTTCGGAGAACTGCTTCAACTCCGTCAATCCTGCAAGAAGTCAAGATGGAAGTGAAGACTTCAACACCTTCGCAGGGGCCTAACTTCGAAGTCCAGCATGACAGGCATCGGGGGCAAAAGCATCCTCGTTCAGAAGTCTTGAACATTGCACCTCCGCAGAAATTTGCCCCTAAGACTTCATAAGCTTCGGGAAGCAAGACCAGCGGCTGGAGGCCGCCAGGGAAGCCGGCTGGCAAAGCCCAGGCCTTCTTCTACTGCGTCCATGGTGAGAATCGAAGTCACACAACTGATGCGTGCAAGTCTATACTCGCTTTAAGATGCGAGTACCTTGAAAGAACTTCGGGTCGAGGCACTACTGAATGAGTTCCTACCGAGGTGCGTCCGGAGCCTGTCCAGGATGTGGTACGTATAGACAACTTCGACCCTGCAAGGCAACCTCCGGTGGTCAATATTATGCCACCTTCGAAGCAGGAAGGTGATCAAGATCGAGGAAAAAGAGTAGTCCTCCCTATTTCCGGAGGAGGGACTCTTGGTAGTATGTCAAAGAGACAGCGAAGAGAATATGTCCGAGAAATGGGCCATATTGGAACTTCTTCGTCCGCAGCTACCATGCCTGAGTGGTCCCATGTGCCAATATCTTTTTCCGCAGATGATGCAGTTGGCATAAAGTTTCCACATGCAGATCCACTTGTCATCACTGCCGACATAGCAGGGACTGAAGTCCGGAGAGTACTGATTGATGGAGGGAGTTCAGCAGAAATTATCTTTGTCCAAGCCTTCGACCAGCTCTATATCTCTAGGAAGCATCTTCTCCCAGCAGCTCGTCCTTTGCAAGGCTTCGCAGGACTCCCTCTTGATGCCCTCGGCCAAATAGGTCTGGAGGTCGCTTTCGAAGAGGGGCTTCTGGCTAGGATGGAGGAGGTGATTTTCGATGTTGTGGATGCCCCGTACGCATATAATGTTATCTTTAGGAGGGGCATGTTGAATCAGTTCGGAGCCGTGGCGCATCATAATTATTTGTGTATGAAGATGCCCACGCAAGCGGGAGTGCTCACCGTTTTCGGAGATCAGGCCACTGCGCAAAGAGCAGAATATGGTCATGGCCCCCCTCTTGACCCGAGACAGGTGAACAACGTACAAGGCAACCCAGAGGATATCTCTGCTTCAGGTGAACCTTCAAAGAAGTCCTTCCCAAGACCAAACCCTGAAGGAGAGATTGTAACGAAGGTTATTGTCAAGGATGACAAAGACTATTCATTTCAGTTTGGCAAGGATTTGCCTCCAGAAGTCACTTTTTCATTAGAAAAAGTAGTGGAAGAAAATTTGGATGTCTTTGCATGGTCTGAAGAGAACATTACCGGAGTCAGTCGGGATATTATTGAGCATAGCTTACTTGTGAACCCGAGGGTTCAGCCTGTCTGACAAGGACTCCGGAAGTTATCTACGAAGAGGGCCATCCTTGCTAAAGTTGAAGTGGAAAAGTTGCTGAAGGATGGGATTATCAGGGAAGTAGCTCATACGGAGTGGTTGGACAACTCGGTCTTCGTTAGGAAAAAATCTTCCAGGAAGTGGCGCATGTGTATTGACTTTACATCCTTGAATAAAGCATGCCCCCATGACCCCTATCCCATGCCCCGAATTGATCAATTGGTTGACTCCACTGCTGGTTTGGAGTTATTAAGCTTACTCGACGCGTATTCTGGCTACCATCAGATCTGGTTAAAATGCGAAGATGAAATAAAAACAAGCTTTGTAACTCCTTCGGGAGTCTTCTACTATGTAAGAATGCCTTTCGGTTCAAGAAATGTCGGGGAAACTTTTTCGAGGTTAATTGCTAAGGCTCTAGGTCATCAAATGGGCCGTAATGTAGAAGCCTATACGGATGACATTGTAATAAAGAGTGCTATAAAGCACCAACATAGCCTAGACTTAGCAGAAACGTTTAATAGCCTTTGGGCATGTGGAGTCCATCTTAACCCCGAAAAATGTATCTTCGGGGCTCAGGCTGGAAAATTGTTAGGGTATCTAGTTTCAAGCAGAGGGATCGAAGCTAGCCCTACTCAAATAACTGCATTGCAAAGGATGTCTCCTCCGGAATATTTGAAGCAAGTGCAAAAGCTAACTGGTCACCTTGCAGCACTTAGCAGGTTCCTAGCAAGGTCTGCGGAGATAAGTTTGCCCATTTTCAAAGCATTGAAAGGGTCAAAAGATTTTGCATGGACACCGGAGTGTCAAAAGAGTTTTGATGATATTAAGAATTATCTCAGTAACCTCGCTACACTCACGGTGCCTGTTGCAAACGAAACCCTACTCCTTTACCTTACAGCTACTGGCTCCGCAGTCAGTGCAGTCCTTGTTAGAGAAGTTGATTTCAATGGGAAGTTGGTATAGAATCCAGTCTATTTTGTATCTGAAGCATTGTCTGGAGCAAAAAAAGATATTCTGAGCTTGAGAAGTTCACCTATGCTCTGATAATGGCTTCGAGGAATTTAAGGCATTATTTCCTAGCACATAATGTGATTGTACCAACTTCATATCCCTTAGGAGATATGCTTCGAAGTAAGGATTCTACAGGAAGAATTGGGAAATGGGCTGTTGAATTAGCACCCTTCGGCATCTCCTTCGTGGCAAGGACAATAATTAAGTCACAGATTTTGGCAGACTTTGTGGCAGAATGGACTCCCCCTGCAGTATGGGCTCCGGAGAAACCAAATGAAAGAATTTGGACCATATACTCCGATGGATCTTTCCAAGCATCTGGAGCAGGTGTCAGAGCGGTAATAATTTCACCTTCAGGGCAAAGAGCAATGTACTCCACAAGGCTCAACTTTAAGTCCACCAATAATACAGCGGAGTATGAAGGAATTTTGTTAGGACTTCGAAAGGCACGTGCTTTGGGGGCTACAAGAGTTGTTATTAAAACAGATTCTCAAATTGTAGCAGGGCACGTTGATAAAAGTTTTCAAGTACGTCATCCCCAGCTTGCAAAATATTTGGAAGAGATCCGTAAGATTGAAGCAACATTTAAAGGGATTTCCATCCGAAGTATACCCAGAGCTGAAAATATGCAAGCTGATAGCTTGGCAAAAGTTGCAGCCGGAGCTATGGACATTCCGGAAGAAGTTTTCTACGAAGAGCTTAGTTCACCTTCGGTAACACAGATCCCTTCTGCGGAAGTTCTTTGCATTCCAAGTACTGATTGGCGGAGTTCAATTATGGAATTATTGAAAAAAAAGGAAATTTGCCTGAAGAGCCACAACTTTCGAGGTTAAAGCTCAGAATTCGAAATTATCATATAATCAACGGTATTCTGTACAAGGTTGGAGTATGTTCCCCTTTGCTCCGATGTATATCTCAAGCCGAAGGTCAGGAGATTCTCCGAGAAATTCATGAAGGCCTTTGTGGTAGCCATCTGGCCCCTCGAGCTTTGGCAGGAAAAACACTTCGCTAGGGGCTTTACTGGCCTACAATAGTAGCTGATGCGGAGAGCCTAGTCCGCATGTGCCAAAGTTGCCAATGGATGGGAAGAAGAAGTCATCATCCGCCAACAACTCTTCAAGTCATTACCCCAGTGTGGCCCATGGCCAGATGGGGCATGGACCTTATTGGCCCCTTCCAGTAGCAAAAGGAAATTTGAAATTCATAGTGGTAGCAATTGAGTATTTTTCCAAGTGGGTCGAAGCAAAACCCCTCACAGCTATCACTTCGAACAATGTACAAAAATTTTTCTGGAAAAGTATTATATGCCGGTTCGGAGTACCTCGATAGCTCACAGTTGACAATGAGACACAGTTTGATGCAGAGCCCTTCAGGAAGTTTTGTGAAGATCTTGGCATACAAATATGCTTCGCTGCAGTGCGCCATCCTCAGTCTAACGGAGCTATAGAAAGAGCCAATGGTAATATCTTGTCAGGGTTGAATCGAAGAATAGTAGGGTTGGCAAAAGGGCTGTGGACCGAAGAGCTCCCAAAGATTTTATGGTCCATTCGGACCACTCAAACAAGATACACAGGTTTCACTCCATTCAGACTATTATTCGGAGACGAAGCTATGACGCCAACAGAGCTTAAAGGAGGATCTCTTCGCAGCACCAAACCGGAAATAGAAGGAGAAAGGCAAACTCTGCTCGATTTAACAGAAGAAACAAGACTTCGAGCTATCACCAATTTGTCAAAGAATCAGCAGCAGACGAAGACTTGGTTTGACCCGAAGGTTAAGCTTAATGAACTTAAGTCAGGTCATCTAGTTTTGCAAAGCATTATAGCACCAGGGAAATTAGGAAATAAGTGGGAAGGTCCATACATTATTCTCCGATCAGGACGCCCTGGTTCTTTTAAGTTAGCTAATTTAGAAGGCGAAGAATTAAAGCATGCCTGGCATGCGGAGCACTTAAAGCGATATTTCGCATAGGGGCTCCTTGTAATCATATGTAAACTCCTTTTGAATTAATAAAGCTCATGGTTCAGATAATGCCTACCTTTCAAACAATTCCTACTTCTAGTGGACGCACTGGAAGAATGAAGTTGGTTGTGAGGGAAGTGTCATTCATTTGAACCAATTTTTCGGACATCGAATCACTGGTTCGAAGCTTCCGACAAGGTGGGAAAGTCACTGAAAAATGGATTCCAAGCCACCGGCTTGAAAGCATCCGTAAAAAGAGTCGAAGGAGACCAAATAATGCGGATTCCAAGCTCCGGCTTGAAAGCATTCGTAAAAAGAGTCCAAGGAGACCACTGCGAATTTCAAACCACTGGTTTGATAGCATTCGCAAAAAGAGCCGAAGGAGGCCAAACAAAACAGAATTTGAGCTGATACGCTTCGAATATCTGTAAAAAGAGTCCAAGGTGACCAATCTTTTGGATGCTAAGGTGTCCGGAAAATCCGTCCGAAGTGACTACTTTCAAACAAAGTACTAAGTTACCAGTTTTCAGACTTCAAGTAGTCAAAGACATTTTGTGAGATTTTAATTAATCTCTAAGTTGCTAAGGAGCTCTGAGCCTCCAAAATTGTACTCCTAAGTCTTTTTCTTTGCGCTTAACCATCTTCGACTATACTTCGAAGTTGCTTACGCCCAAAGAGGGGCTGGGAAATAGGGAGCCAATTTTTAAAAAATCTTAATCTTTATCATTTGAACTGATTACATTATATTACAAAAAATCTGTTTCTATACCAAGAAGGAATCGGAGACCCTTCGATCTCTAGAGCTATCACTAAAGCCGGAACGACTAGTTCCAGAGCCGGGAGTCCTGATAACCTTATGTTTAATTCTTCTCCCTCCCTTCGAAGCTCGATAATCTTTTTGTTCCTGTTGAAGTTCAGCCCAAGTTCGAAGCCGCTCGGGGCTTCTCTCCCAGCTTCGAAGTTCTTCGGGCTTTTTTCCTTGTTCTTCAGCAGTACTCTCTTCTTTGGACCATTCAACGTCTTCAGAAGATGAAACTTCCAAGTTAACTTCTTTTTCTTCCTCTTTAATATAAGATAATATTTCTTACATATTTCGGACGCAATTGCACCGGAGCTTTCTTGAGGAATCAAAAATCGAGATCGTTTGTGAAGTTTTAAAAGATCGAAGGTAGCCCATAGCAGGCGAAGTTCTTCGGTAACATTTAATAATTCGAGATCATCCATACGAGGTTGAGAAGCCTAAAAAACACGATAAACAAGTTTTCATTCATAACAGATGAAAGCATAATTTTTACATATTCGGACCCCTAAACAAAACTAAACCTGTGGGTCTGGCGGAGGCTGGCTGCTCGAAGCTTGAGACAGAGCTTGTTTTTGGCGATGCCCTTCATCGATCCAAGCCTTGATCGCTGTTCGACCTTCGGCTCTCCATGATGCTTGGAAGGCTTGCCAGGCTGCGGCCACATCTTCGGAAGGGTTTAGCAGTTGGTTGTCGTTGAAGGTAATGGGAGCCGCCCCCGAATCTGGTGCTACTGATAGCCCTAGATCCTCGTAGTAGCGAAGTACTCCGAGAGCAGCTACTTGGCCGGAGAGTTCTCCATACTGAATACCCGCTGTCTTCATCATCTTCGCTGCTCCTTGGATCATTTTTAGCCATCGCAGAAAGGGGACGTTGTCACTCGAAGGTAGTGTCCAAAGAGTACCGAAGTACTCTAAAACACCTAAAAGATTATTCATGACCTCCGCAGCTACCTTCTCCGACTTCACCTTGTCTTCAATTAAGGCATCCCTTGACGAAGTTAGCTCATCTACCATAGAAGATAGTCTAGCTGCCTCCGTAGCCAAAGAGTTCTTCTGGCTAAGTAGGTTGCTGGTTCCTCCATGGCTTTCGTCTTTTCTTCTTGAAGCTTAACCAGCTCAGCCCCCGCTGTTGCATGCTCTCCCCGCATTTTCTCTATTTCAGCCCGAAGCACAATTTGTTCGGCTTCGAGCTTCTGATTTGCAGACTCCAGACCAAGTCTGGCTCTCCTCTCCACTGCAACCATCTCGTCCAAGCTGGAGATTCGAATTTCGGAGCCTTCAAGACTTCTTTGGAGAGCAGTAATCCTCTCCTTGAGACGAATACTCCTCGCTCATTCGAGACAGCTGTAGCTCGAGCCAAGACTATTTGCTGCGAAGAGAAAAAGCAAGATGAGGAATTGTTCATAAGTTGAAATTAATTTTGTTTTTGCAGATACTTCGTACCTGGTATACTGCCCGTTCCAAAGCTGCATTCAGCTCCGAACCCTCAGCCTCCCAAGTATGGCTACTATGTTCTGTTCCCCAACTTCGTGGTTAGCTCGATCCAAAGGTTCGAGCAGGGCCCGAAGTCCGGTCCTTCGCTCCAGAAAAGGAGCTAGGAGGGGGAGCATGGACAAAGCCCTTTGATCATCTTTGTTCGGCGAAGGGCCGAAGCGCTGCGCCGCATCTTCAGAGACTTCGGTGGACTGGCCCCCTCCGTAGATTGACCTCCGTCTGTTGATTCCGACAGAGTTAATCTCGAGTTCGGAGCAGGAAAGGGGTCCATTTTGCCTTTACCTTTTCCAGGTCCCATTTGTGCAGCTTCTAGAACCGACCCCGGAGATGTCGAGGTCCCAGGAGCAGTCTTCGTGGGAGGAGTCGTCTCCATGGGAGCAGACCCTACCAAAACAAAGGTATTATATATTGCATAATTTTGCAGGGTGAAGAAAAAGGTGGTTCATGTGAAGTTTACCTCTGAAGTCCTGTCGGCAGATGAGTACGGGGCTACTCGGAGGGTCGAAGGCCACTTCAAAGTCATCATCGGACTCGGGGTGTGGAACCGAAGGGTTGACTGTTGGAGCCTCCCTTGGAGCAACAGCTACCACTTCGTCTGGAATCGAAGCTTGTTCAGCCGTAACTTCGACTCTGCCTTCATTAACAGGGGCTTCTTGATGCAGCAAGTCAGGCTGGACGCTTGAGGTCCCGGCCTGTTCAGAACTACTTGGAGCAGCTGGCACGTTTGCTGCGTCGCCAATGTCTACGACAACATTTGCCTGCACTTCATCTTCGGTAATTAGGTTCACGAGGAACCTTTGCATTTCTCTTACTCTGTAATCTTCAGATGAATCGAAGGGCAAAGCCACAGGCCTTGAAGGAGCCACATTCTTTGGTTTTCGGGCTAACTTCTTCACGGGAGTCTTGGCCGGAGCCAAAGTCCCAGCATCCGCTTTTCTCTTCTTCAGGCCTTGCTTAGAAGGCACCCAGTTCGGAAGAGGGGGCCGCAATTCCGAGTACGCCCCATACTCGGTTGAGTCGCTCCCAACTGCCCACCAGCTTTTTTCTCCACTCCTTTTCGGCCAGATTTGGAGCTCCAAGAATCTTCTCTAAAGCTCGAACAACTTGCTCCGAAGTCATAGGGGCTTGAGAAGCTGAAAGATGAGTTTGCATTATTCATTTCATCAAATAATCGTATATAAAACATGTAGTTTTCAAAGCTACTTGCAGGGCTTGAGTTCGAAGAAATTTTTCGGAGTCCACCCTCAGGATCTTCTTCGAAGGTGATAGGCCAATTGGCCATCAGAGGTGGAATTTGGAGCCCGATGAACTCCTCCGCTAAATCCCGCATGCTCATGCGGCGACTAATTCTTTGGAGCAGGCTAGGCGAGCTTCGAGCTGGCCGGGGTCTGGGTGAACTTGGGCTTTCCTTAGGAAGTATATGTCTTACAGAGGTCCGGCTAGACGGCTGTCTACTCCAACTTCGGCATAGAACCACCGGAGAATCCAATCTGTGTACCATCTGGTGTTGATGGCCTTCGCTGGAAATCGCAGTTGGAATTCATCTCGGAGTGTGAAATTGATGCTGCCGAAGGCTACTACGATTTTCTCCCCCCAGAGCCTTGGTAAGTCTTTGGCTGGCAAGATGCCCTATGCAGTGCTGCAAAAATCTCTGTTCTTCCTTCGCAGCCTTCAGCCCGTAGAGCCCATTCGAAGATGGCTAGGTGCGCTATTGCATTCGTAGACAATTGAGGAAGGGTGACATGGAATAGATCTAATACCTCCGATAGGAAGTCCACCGCCGGAAGTCCTAACCCAGCCTTGAAGAAGGCTTCGAAGACCACAACTTCTCCAGGCTGCGGCGAAGGAATGGCTTCTTTTCTGGGTTTCTGGACGTTGATCTCTGAGCTAATTTTCCCCTCGACCACCGCTGCGATCGTCTTCCTCTTGCAGGTGAATGGCCCCAGTTTGTAAGACTGGTCCAGATACTTTGAAGAAGCCGGGAGGAGATCATGAGGATCAATCTGTTGGGGATTCTCCGCCGGAGCCGCCACTGCCGCTGCTGGCACCGCCGCCGCCGTCGCTGCTGGCACCGCCGCTGCCGCCGCTACTGCCGCCGCCAAGGCCTGTTGCCGAGCTAGGGCCAAAGTCGCCCCGGGAGCCTTGAAGCTTGTTTTCGCCATTGATCCGAACCGAATGCTTAAAGCTAGAGTTTGGAGGCTAAAGGTTGATTGCGCAAAGACGATGAGAAAGGTGTTTGAGAAGTTTCTAGGTCCTGTATTTATAGCCTAAGTTCATAATTTTTTACCGTTTACACTTGCTGTTTCGCATTCTTGACCGTTACTATTTGCGAAGTTAACGCACCGCGTAGCTTCTTTGAAAGGAAAAGGCTAACGACTATTTTCTCTAAGTCTAAAAGGCTTTCTGGCTTCTTAAATTGATTCCAGGATTGTTCGAATATAACTATCTTAGAAATCAATTCGAAGTTATGAATCTTCGTGTATTTCAAAGATTGTTAAGATTTGATAACCCCTACGCATGATTATTTTTCTTGTGTATACTACTCTCCTAACCTTACAGATCAAGCGGAGAAGCGTATTCGAGGGGCTACTGTTGGGGGAAAATACTTCATCCTCCGGGTCACTAGTGTAACAAGACGAAGGTTGACTATTTAGCTGAAACTCTCCAGCATCTAACTCCGGCTTAGTACTGGGTCAAGTTCAAAGGATCGAGGCGAACTCTAGTTCGGAGTATATCTTCGAATGTAGAATCTTTAGAGAACCTCCTTGCCAGCTAAGATGGAAGACTTATCTTTTTTTCTCATTAGATTAGTCTTTTACCATTTTAGCCCTATTAAGGGTACCGAATAGTTTCCACTATGTCGGTTGTAATAGAGGGGTAAAAAGGTCTTTTCCTTAAGGTTTTGGCCTATAAATACCCCCCGTTTTACCCTGTAATGAGGATCGAATACTGAGTTATTTAATACACATCTTCGAACTGCTTTGAGCTATTATCCAATTCGAAGGCTTGAAATAGTTCACTTCACAGACACTTCGTTTGTTAGTTTCTCATCTCTAGAAACCTGTTAGCGTAATCTTTTATGCCAACAGGTACTGTCTAGGCATTAAGGCCTATTGATATTACTCTGGTCGGGTAGCGTTGTATCTATATTGCCCCTGATCACCATAAGGCTGCGCTCGAAAGTTCACGGTCCTATGGTACCCCTGAGGGATATCGTCGGGTGCCCCCTAAGTGGCACGATGTTTGAAAACACGTTCCTTGCAATACCATACGTGACTTGTGGGGGCCTCCTGTCCCATCGGCCTGGGGCCGGCCACTGAGAACAGTGCCGATGCACCTCTTTCGAGGTTATACGGCGAGCTTGATGGCATGCCTCGGGCAGGGACCGATTATTAGGTCGTCCGGTTGCCTTCATGGTTGACCGAGAAGGTCAGCTGCTCTAGCTTCATCGGCCCTTGCGGCTGTGGAGCTGGCCGAGAGTGCTACATGTTCTGTAGTAGTCTAATCTAAGCATCGAAGAGATATGTCGGACCCTATAGTGGTTCATGGGCTATAGCATTGTCGATAGTCTTCTTGATCAGTCCGTGAAGGGTGTTGACCAGTGTTCCAGATTGGTTTATGAGCTCGTGGTGAAGCAAACCGACATAAGGGCTTTTTGTCGACTGATCACGGCTGTTACTGGTCTTGGCAACATATCCCTTAAGATTATATTAATTTTTTTCGTTTTTATGTTGACTTTATGGCGGTTGCCAAGAGAAATATAAAAAAGATTCCTTAAAAAATATTTTCCTTTATTTTATAATATAAAAAGTAGAAACAAGTATTCCAAAATGTACCAAGGACTTAAAAAGAACTACATATGCAAAACATGTGGATGGATTATGAAAACTAGTAGCGTGGTCGTGCCGATAGTTGCTGACCGCTAGCACTAGATGCCATGGGATCACAACGTCTGCCACTGCTGTTTGGTCGGTGACTGCTTTTGCAGAAAAGAGGTGCACGATTAAGAATGGCCGTGGAACCCATAAATCCTAAAGTCTGAATCCGATTGTAAATTCACTTTAAATTGACATTTTTCCCACAGCGGAGATGATTCAGGTGCAAAAACCTATCCCTATCTCTATCGGAGATGCGGGATCAACGATAGTGAAACATCCCCGTTCCCGATAACCAACAAATACCCATTAATCTCATGTTTGATTTTTTTAATACAAAAACTAAAGTTTAGTTCATGTACTAAACTGTAGACTACATACTATTTAGTTTTATAAACTACAATTCATAAATACAGTTCAACAAAGATTTTTTTACCTCTAGACTAGTACCCCTATTCTGGTGTCATTTCTTTGGGTTGGGATGTATTTTGTGCTGCTTAGTCCAATTTATTCAATTTCTTTGGACTAGAGAATTAAAGACTTTAGTCCAAATTTTAGTCCACATATTTGACACTTTAGGACTAAAAGTGCCACAAAACAGAGGACTGACATTTATTTATAAGGAACCAAACATGCTCTAATATAGATACACATGAGTCCCTCTATTAAATAGTACTCCCTCTGTTAATTTTTAAATGACGCAGTTGATTTTTATCTTAACGTTTGACCATAAATCTTATTCAATTTTTTTGCAAATATGCAAAAATATAGGTTATACTTAAAGTACTTTTAGTAATAAACAAATTATAGAAAAATAAATTATATTTAATTTTTTTAATAAAATGAATGGTCAAACATTGAGATAAAGCTTAACTACGTAATTTAAAAGTTAACGGAAGGAATTAAAATCATTAAAAGCAACTCGAGTTTGCTCTCCTCTCCTTGAGTCACGTCACTGCTTTGCAAAAAAAAACCCCTCCGCTTTTCAGTAATTGGCTAATCCTCCTGCGTTTTTGCTGGCGTGGCGTCTCCTCGTGCCACCACGTCACCCTAGACAGGGATGGCTTTTTTGTGAAAAGAACCTCATTTGTATCGCTAATTGTGGGAATGCCCAGCGCAATCTCTCCACTGTCTTGCGCTTTTTGCGTCCACGTCCCCGTTTCCTGAGATTTTATAGACGAAGAAGAGAAAATTTGAAAATAGGACCGCGCTCTGAAAACAGTAAAAACAGGGTGTTTTTTGCAAAACTTCCAGGCCAGGGAGCCCCCAGCCCCCGCGTGCCTGGTCTTCCATTCGCCCATCCCTATCCCGCTTGGTGCCTCCCCTGACTTGGCCTGCAGACATAGCCCACCGCCACCTCCCCCGCCTAGCCGTTCGCCGTCGCCTCTACTGCCTGCATGGCCGCCGCCGCCGCTGCCGCCGGTGCCTCCCCGTCCCCTAGCCATCCCACCTATTCCTGGGCTCTCCACCTTGCGCCAGGCCACCACGCCTCTCACGGCCCCACTCGCAGGCGCCGCCTCCATCCCCGTGTGCCCCATCCCCATTCGATTGTCTCCCGGTCATACCTAACCCTAGCTGATCCTCACCTTGCCGCCGCTCGAAGGTCGCACTGGAGATTGCCCCGGCGAGGGCCTCACAGAATTCGCGAGAGGGATCTAGAAGCTGGATCTCAGGGACATCGCTGCGATGGCCCTTACTCTTCTGCGTCGACGTCAACCTCGAGATGCGCTCTGAGATGAAGACCACCGTGCCTACCGTCCCAGCCATCGTCGCCTCTTCGGTGGGCTCACCGGGGGCCGCGGCTCCTCGGCCAGCTCACCCGCCTGTGAAGCGGATGGACGTAATCAAGCAGACTCTACTGCTCTTCATCCACAGCAAGTGGATCATGTGCCCTGACCATCGCTTGCCTTCACCTCCTGCTCAGCAAACCGGTACTGCTGCCGCTGCCGGACGAGCTACAGGACAAGGTGATGGAGGGAAGCGGGGGTTTGTGGGATGGCGCGCGAGAGGAAGGCTAATGCTCGGTACCGTGGGCCAGAATGGGCCAGTAACTGGGTCTTTTGGAGTGAGCATGTGCGTATGTATATAATGTGCTATAGTACCTCCTTTTTGCGGCGGCGAGAACTTGGCGGCGGCTGGCTGGCTGGAGGCGCACCAGAATAATTTGCGTTTGATCTATCCCCAAAAGAATTCTAGTGCTAACAATCTGGTATCAGAGCTGATTCGATCCTCCATCTCTTGGCTAGGCTGTAAATCCTCGTTGGGGCTAGCACTTGTGGGGAAACCACAGGAGCTGTAAGGAAATCCCTCAATCGGGTCTGCCTAGTTCGGAGTGGATTGACAGTTCTGGAAAGCTAGAGAAGCCACGGTACCTTACAAAGCAGGCCACACAGATCATGGAGAACGAGAGCAAGATGGATCTCATGCTTAGACGGTTGGAGGAATCGAAGATGAGGAGGGCGGAATCAGAACAGAAGATGTATGCGGAACTGCATTCCATCAAGAATACTATGGCATCCTGGAACTCGGAGGTGGAAAGAAAGATTGAAAGCTTACAAGTTACGGTGGCCAAGTTGCAGACCAAGGTGGAAAAGACGGGGGAAACAAGAGATCGGAAGAGGACAAGGGATTTGGTTCGGAGTTCAGCAGGAGGAACACCGAGGAAGTGGAGAAAACTGAGGTAACATTCTACCCGAGTCCTGCCAGTAACCATCTGGTTCGCTCTACTATTGTGCCTGGGCAGTTGGAATCGAAACTCCATTGTATTCAGGCCAGAACTATTATGGAGTGGGGGGATTACCTGCCATGTCCTGCCCTCAGTTTGATGGAGACAGCCCACAGATGTGGACGAGTAATTGTGAAACCTATTTTGAGACATATGGTGTTCATCCAGGGAATTGGGTTAAACTGGCTACCTTGAGTTTTGTGGGGAATGCTGCCTTCTGGCTACAGTCAATCAGGACACAGCTAGTGGGAATTTCATGGGAGTCCTTATGTGAACGAGTATGTGCAAGGTTCAACAGAGATAAGCATCAGACCCTTGATCCGGAAATGGATTCATATCTCCCAGGAAGGTTCGATATCTGAGTATGTGGAAAAGTTTGATGGCTTAATGCATCATATGTTGGTCTATGACAGCACACTGAGTGAAGTTTATTTTGTCACCAAGTTTATAGAAGGGCTCAGGGATGACATCCGGTCAGCTGTGATGATGCAAAGACCTCCTGATTTAGATGCTGCCTGTACCTTAGCATTTTTACAAGAGGAGGCGGTCGAAGGGTCTAGAAAGTCTGAAACTCAAAGAAACAGTGCAGCTAAAAATTATACTAGAAACATACCTATGCACTTGCAATCACAACCCAAGGGGCAGAGCAGTGTAAGGTTTGATAACAGACATACATTAGAACCGATCAAGTCCTCTCCTCGAACTGAATCTCAAGCCGAAGTGATAGGGTTCTGCTTTGAGAGAGTACAGGAAATCTAAGGGCTTATGTTTTGTCTGTGGAGAACGATGGTCCAAGGATCATGTATGTGCTAACTCTATACAATTACATGTGGTGGAAGAATTACTGAAAGCAGTACAATGTGGACTCTGTTGAAAGAGAGGATTCTGACACTAAATCTGAACATATGGAAGACGCACTCATGGAAATATCTCAACATGCGTGGGAAGGAGTGGAATCCGTTCAAACTATACGAGTCAGAGGGTGGATTCAAGGAGTGGAGGCCTTAATGCTTGTTGATTCTGGCAGCACCCATTCTTTCATTGCTGATCAGATGGGGGCAAGGTTGGAAAGGGGTATGCAGTTTGTTGCAAGAAATTCCGTCAGGATTGCAGATGGTGGTTACCCTGCACTGTTCCAAGGTGTTGAGGAGTTGTAGGTGGTGGCTGCAAGGCAAACCTTTTGTGACTGATTTCTGTCTAATCCCACTTGGTAGTTACGATGCTATATTGGGCATGGATTGGCGACAACAGTTTAACCCCATGAAATTATTGGAACAACAATGGCTCGAAATATTGTACCAAGGCCAACTGCTTAAAATACAAGGAATACTTCCAAGGTTAAGTTCCTACAGCTGCATTACCCAGAAACAAGTGTTACAATTGCAACAACAGGAATCCCTTTGGTGCACTGTCAGCCTCTGCGTTAGTAAGGAGAATGGAGAAAGAAATGTTCCCAACAGAACTACGGAAGGTAATTACTGAGTTTGAAGGACTCTTTGAAGAACCAACGGGATTGCCTCCAAGAAGGTACTGTGATCATCGCATCCCATTGATTGAAGGAGCTCAGCCAGTCAATATTCGACCATATCGATATAACCCAGCACAGAAAGATGAAATTGAAAGGCAAGTCAAGGAAATGCTTCAGACAGGTGTAATCCAACAGAGCAACAGTGCCTTCTCCTCGCCGGCACTGCTTGTCAAAAGAAAGATGGAACCCTGGAGGATGGTTATTGATTACAGACGATTGAACTCAATAACGGTAAAAGGCAAGTAACCCATTACCAGTTATTGATTAGTTGTTGGATGGAGTTACATGGCTCCAAGTTCTTTTCTAAACTGGACTTACGTTCTGGATATCATCAAATTAGATTGGTTGAAGGAGAGGAACATAAAACTGCTTTTCAAACCCACACTGGTCATTATGAATATCGAGTGATGTCCTTCGGGTTAACAGGAGCACCTGGTACATTCCAAGGAGCTATGAACAATACTCTAGCTCCAGTCCTGAGAAAGTTTGCATTGGTGTTCTTTGATGATATACTAGTATATAGTCCGGATTTTCCTTCTCATGTACAACATCTTAGAAGAGTACTGGAATTGTTACAAGGAGGCCAATGGAAGGTAAAACTGAGCAAGTGTTCTTTTGGCTAGACAAGTTTGACCTATCTGGGATATGTAATCAGCTCTGAAGGGTAACCACTGACCCGTCAAAGGTACAAGATGTTGTTAATTGGCCTCGGCCCGAAAACGTGAAAAATTTACGTGGATTCCTTGGTTT
The DNA here is from genome assembly GCA_019279435.1 of Zizania palustris. Classification (NCBI taxonomy): domain Eukaryota; kingdom Viridiplantae; phylum Streptophyta; class Magnoliopsida; order Poales; family Poaceae; genus Zizania; species Zizania palustris. The sequence continues at coordinate 57,574,400 of JAAALK010000289.1, read as the reverse complement.
GGCTGGATACTATAGGAAATTTGTTCGGAACTTTGGAGTGATTAGCAAACCCTGACCAATATGTTGAGGAAGGGGATGGAATTCAAGTGGAACCCCGCAGCTGAAGCAGCTTTCTTATCTTTAAAACAGGCCCTAGTGTCCGCTCCAGTATTGTCATTACCAAACTTTGCTAAGCAATTTGTACTAGAGACTGATGCTAGTGATGTAGGCATTGGGGCAGTATTATCCCAGGATGGTCATCCAATTGCTTATGTCAGCCGGGCTTTAAACCAACGAACCAAGGGACTTTCAACATATGAAAAGGAGTGCCTAGCAATACTACTTGCCATTGATCATTGGAGATCTTACCTACAGCATGGAGAGTTCCTAATCCATACAGACCATCGCAGTCTGATCCACCTGTCAGATCAGAAGTTGACTACTCCGCTGCAACTGAAAGCTTTTACCAAACTGGTCGGCCTACAATACAAACTATGTTATAAAAAGGGAATCTGCAATAGAGCGGCTGATGCCTTATCACGCAAGGAAGTCCGATTGGAAGCTGAATTTGCTATGACAACCAGTTGCCAACCGATGTGGATGGAAGAAGTAATACGAGGATACTTATTGGACCCCTACACCAAACAGGTCCTCTCTGAAGCTACCATAAATTCCAATGAAAAACCTGAATTTACTTTGAAAGATGGGCTATTGCGATACAAGGGGCGCATATGGATTGGCCACAACCCACTGCTGCAGCAGAAACTAATTGATAATCTTCATAGTAGTCCAATTGGACGACACTCCGGATTCCCAGCTACTTACCATAAAATCAGAAGGCTGTTCGCTTGGAAGGGAATGAAGGGCACAATCCAGGAGCAACTCAAGAGATGCACCATCTGTTTGCAAGCCAAGCCAGAACGAGTCAAGTACCCTGGATTATTGCAGCCGTTGGAAATTCCTGAAGGGGCATGGCAACTAGTGACTTTGGACTTTATTGAAGGATTGCCCATTTCGGAAGGATACAATTGCATCCTGGTGGTGGTCGATAAGTTCTCCAAGTATGGTCATTTTATTCCCTTGCGACACCCTTTCACTGTTCGTGAAGTTGTCAAGGCGTATATGCGTGAGGTGTACAAGTTACATGGTCTTCCAAGGGCTATCATTTCAGACAGGGACCGAATTTTCACCAGCCAATTTGGGCAGCAATTATTTGAACAATCAGGTACAAAACTCCATCTCAGCACTGCCTACCACCCCCAAACTGATGGCCAAACTGAGCGAGTGAACCAGTGCCTAGAGATTTACCTGCGGTGTTTTACCCATGCTTGTCCGGTTAAGTGGATGAAGTGGCTATATCTGGCTGAATTCTGGTACAACACCAGTCCACATTCTTCATTGCAAATGACCCCATTTGAAGCCCTGTATGGCCACCCACCTTGGCATTTTGGCATTGATTCCAAATCTTGCACAGTCCCTGATCTGATTACTTGGATAGAAGAGCGTCGGGTTGTCAACCAAGTGTTGAAGCAGCACCTCCACCGAGCCCAGCAACAAATGAAGGATCAAGCTGATAAGAAGAGAAGTTTCTGGCAATTCAAGGAAGGAGATTGGGTCTATGTCAAGTTGCAGCCCTATGTCCAATCCTCTGTACAACGCAGAGCGAATCACAAGCTGGCATTCAAATATTTTGGTCCATTCTTGGTTCTATCAAGGCTTGGATCGGTGGCATACAAGTTGAAATTACCTGATAACAGTACAATCCATCCTGTTTTCCATGTGTCACAGCTGAGGGAGCTCCGATGGAAGCAGCGCCTAATCATGTCAAGAGCAAAGGGGTGTCTGATGGGTCCGTTCCAAGCAAGATCCTGGACTATCGCACTACGGAAGCTCAAGATGGACCAAAGCTACAAGTCCTGGTACAATGGCAAGACAAGGGGCCTGCTGAAGCAACCTGGGAGAACTTGGAGGAATTACAACAGCATCATCCGCAGGTCTTGGCTTGGGGGCAAGCCAATTCTCAAGAGGAGGCGATTGTCAGCAACCCGGTACTGCTGCCGCTGCCGGACGAGCTACAGGACAAGGTGATGGGCGGGAAGCGGGTGGCGCGCGAGAGGAAGGCTAATGCTCGGTACTGTGGGCCAGAATGGGCCGTGTAACTGGGTCTTTTGGTGTGAGTATGTGCGTATGTATATAATGTGCTACAGTACCTCCTTTTTGCGGCGGCGAAGAACTTGGCGGCGGCTGGCTGGCTGGAGGCGCACCAGAATAATTTGCGTCTGATCTATCCCCAAAAGAATTCGAGTGCTAACACCTCCCTCGGCGATACCATTTCCTTGGTACTTCTCCTGATCCATTTGCCCCCTTTGTTCCTTGGCTAGGTTGATCGACATTTCTCGCTACCGCTCTCTTGATTGCTGATTTGTTTTAGGGTTACCTATTCTTGCACAAATGTTTGATGAGATTTTCAGTCGTCTTGCCAGAAACGATAACATCTCTCGGATGATTGACCAGCGGTACATCCAAAGCTAATATAGTTAGCTCATCCTGTAAGTAGCTTCATACTGTATAAATGCATACCTAATAAATACATGTGTTATTATGTTGATTTTATTTTCATGTTGCTTGCATTAGTCCTGCTGATGAAAATATAGAAGAAACCATAAACTGAGAATATGTACTAATAGCATAGAAATTATTCAGAAACTCTAAATCCAGTTTGTGATTTATGTCTTATCCAGATCATTCATTTTCTTATATTGTTATTATGCATACGAATATGAAATATTTATGCTTGTTTCTGATGATTTATTTACCTAAAAACAGAAATATAGAGAATAATTTGTTTCCTGGACCAGTTCCTCCAAAGTTGCTGAATGTGCCAAACTTCAAGTGAAAGTTGTGGAGATTTGATCAACTCAATCAAAATCAAACGACCTTCACACGAGGACTGCATTGAGACAATGGGTGCTAATAGATCGTGTCAAAATTCAACTTGTCACCGGCCTAGGTATTAGCTATACATTTATTTACATTTTATGTTTATTGTGTATCTTCATCTTCTTTCCTGCTGCTCAATAGGTGCACTAAAGAGCCGTACACTGACTTAATTGTGTGTTATATTACTTGTTTACTACATAGTAATATACATATATGAAAATTAGAGCATCCCATGTTATTCATATTCACCCTACCCATTATGGTATAGCTGATAATATTAATTAAAGTTGGTTAATCTTAGGTATTTAGGTATATAATAGGCGTGAAAATATAATCTTCAATCAACTAAATCTGACAAGATATAAAGTTGGTATGCAATTTTTTAAACAAGATTGTTCTCTTATTTGTATACAAACCTGACCTGAGAATGAATAATACTAACATCATTCAATTTAATGAAGCAATGTCAGTAAATAGGGGAATCACATAGGACTTGTGTAGTGCTAAACTTTGTTGTATGTAGTGTAGAAGTAGAACCACATACACCTTTTCTGATTAATTGTTTTGTACTTTTAGGAAGGGATAAATTGACCCATAATAACATGTTGCAAATGCTACATTGTTATTGGCGGCGCCATAAAATATGCAGAGTAAGGTGCTAAGGAGTTCCAACAATTGATACGAACAATCTATATTATCACCTTGAGCTATCTGCCATACCATATATAACTATTCAATTGTGCTCATGTGCATGCATTCATTCACTCTGCAAATCTAGACATGCTACCTCCTGTTACATCTCCTTTTAATTATTTTCGCTGATTTAGTATGTGCATGCATGCATGCATGCATACACGCGTATACAGTTCTTCGTTGCAAGATTAGCTAATTGATTGGTATTGATCATGCTGTAGGATTAACAATAGAGAAGACAAGCCATCGTCATGGGTCACCTCACGCCCGTGCCTTATGAGGACCGATATTAGTGGAGAAAATATGGAGAGAAGAAGATCTAGGACAGTAACTTCACAAGGTTTCTAACTTTGTTAATTAATCTTAATTACACAAAGATTGGGCTGAGCATGTATGCCGTGACGTGACAACTCCTACGTTATATGCACACAGATAGGGGTTTGTTAATTAATCTGTATTGCTGGAGAATACTAAAATAAAATATGCACTACACACCCGAACGGAGTGAGTAATCTAGGCTAATTATAACATTTAGCATGTAAATAATCTTGATGTGAAACTTAATTATATGCAATAGCTGGCTTTGTCTTTCTTATAATCAATGAAATTCAGAAGCAAAACTAACACATCTCTTGTCTAGAAGCACTAGCTAGCAAGGAAAATATTATATGAAAAACACACCCAACAAAATCATAGAAGAAATTTCTGTCCTTTTCCATAACTAATATTGAACCTGTTGTGAATAAATCTTGTCCAGGCCATTATTTACAGGTCATTAGTATTTGCTTTAAAAGCTGATTAGTGTTGGTTATTTACATACAGAAACTTAACAGCAACATTTCATCAGCATTAAGGCTCTTTAATATGTATGATGCAGAAACAACATGTGTTATGATGCAAAAATATGTATGTATGATCAATTTGGCAATTAATTAGCTAGGAGATTTGGATAGTATATTTGCTCTTATAGAGATTTGTTATAGAACTTTGTGTTCCAAAGAGTTTGTGCATGTCGTATAGGGGGAGGGTGATCGTAATTTCTAGAATTTGGTTATGATGTTTCCTGCTGTTATAATGATGTGTATCATTGTCATGCTTTGGTGCTACCAGGTTATGGTGCATCTAAAATTAAAAGCGGCCTATTGTTGTAAGTTGTAGCCACTTTTTTCCGTTACAACTTGCAAACTGCATTTAAGTGCCTCCATAGTTCAAATACAAATAGATTGTTAGGCTATAGTAATATAAAAATATTTACCACATGAAATTCTCTTGATTTTTTTCATGAAACATGCATCATTGTAATGTCATAATGGTATGTATCATTTACACCTTGATAGTTAACCCACCTACCATACAATAGTTATGTTTACATATAGTGTTGTATCTATTCAACCCCTCAATTGTTGCCCAGTTCTTAGTGGAAATGCAGGAACAATTTTTTGGTGCTGCTTAACTAGGCGTAACTTTTCTGATTCTATTCTCAGTCACTCATAATTCAGTTTACCAACATGGCCCTGTCTCTCTAGAAGACCAAAAACAATCTCTGATCCTAAAGGAGGAGAGAGTGAAAAACTGAAAGATACCACACATAGTCACATGGGTTGTTAGTTGTTATTGCCTCATGAATGAACTTTCTTTTTCACTTCTCACTTAGTAGTCAGTATCTTACTTCCTCACTTGCAGTAGAATCTAATTAACATACTACTTTTGTTCCACATTATAAATAGTTTGGTTCTTTTAGATTCATCCGCAGATCAATGGACTTGGACACATATGCGTCCAGATTCATTGATCCGTGGATGAATCTTAAAAAGTCAAAACAACTTATAATGTGGAACCGATGTAGTATATACTACCATGCCATTGCTGTTCTTAATCTATAATTTCTGAATCTTCAGAGCTGGATAACTACGATGCTACTCTGTCTGATAAAATAGTAACGATAGTTGATATGTTGTGACATCTGAACACGTCAGGTGCAGAATTCCAAATCGCACACTTGGGTTTTATTTAGGATGAATGCTATGGAAGAGATGAAATGAGCATGCAAGCAGCTAGTTATTGGCAGTGAAGTGAAGTGAAGTCAAAGGGGTGCAGAGAATGTAGTCATAAGTCATGTTAAATTGATAGCCAAGATGGATGGATGAAAAATGATGTTCTTTTTTATTTTGAATTTTCTTGAGAGATGACAATGCATTTTTCCTTTTTTAGCATTCAATTTATTTTTTTTGCATCTCTCTGAATGCATAGAAAAGGGATGAGCAACCTTGATGGATCATATAGATTCTGCCTCACTCAAACTTCTTACCCTTGAGATGGTTGCATTGAGCGAGTTCCTGTATTTGGCGAAACAATCAAGAAACTTATGTTAAATTTGTTAATTACAGTTCAGTTTTTTAGTATGTACAGAGTAGAGAGTAAGTTATATTTGGCATAAACTTGGATAGCCTGTTTTTAGTCTTTGGGATTAGGACAATAAACTGTGCTTCAAAACCGATGAAAACACGTGCCCAAAGGGCGCTGGCCATTCTAGTATATATAACGTCATGAACTCTATTCCTCTCTTCCATCGTCCAACGAAAGCCCAGGTCCTAGACCCTCTCAGCTGCTACTCTACAATCTCAATTTCTCAAGCTGCTAGTCACCCCTTCTCATGCAGCCAGATCGACATCACTCTGAATTGTTTATTGGAAACCGGTTTCGGTTACCCGTAAATAGTTATTCACCGTAATATAATAAGAATTGTGATAAGATAGTAGAAATATATAATAATTAATAATTAGATCAGTTATTATAGTAGCTGTCTTTTTATGATGTATGGGCAGATTTAATATTATGGCATCGTTGTCACAGAACATCAATATCTTACCGTTTAGTCTGAGTACTATTTTAATTTAATATTAATTATAATAATATAGTAAATTTTGTAATCTTAATATATACTAAAAATTATAAATCCACGGTCGTTGGTCCCTAAATTGATAGTGATATCACTAGTGTGCAATTTTGGATCCTCTTGTGGCCACCGGCCAACTAACGTTTTCATACTGCACTAGTACACTCATAATGACTTTTTATCAAAGGAAAACAATATCAAGTGCGCTTGTACGGTCCACATTTTCCACGGCGAAACACAAATGAAAACAATGTCGAGTCGTCTCCGGCGGCAGCCGGCTAAAACATAGAGAATTCCGACGAATAATATCCGTACTATTTTTAAACATTTTTAATCAAATATAGAAACACATATACATAATTTGGATTGGAAATAAATATGGATTATTTAAAATAGAAATAAGAATCAAATATTAGTTAAATTAAAAAAACAAAATATTTTCATAAACGTAATCGTTGCTCGAATTTTGAGATATACCCACTTCGGTATTTTTGAAAATCCTAATAAATTTTAAATTTTAAAGCCTCGTGACATGCAAGAGAATAATAAAACCTTTAGTCCCATATTACTAGTGTAAGTAAGAGAATGATGAAAACCTTTAGTCCCATATTACTAGTGTAGGTGAAGGATGACTAACTTATATACTTGAGTTGTCTTCATCTCACTAAGCTATATGTATGTGGAAAGAAAAGGAGCTCCACACGTGTGTGCTCGCTTGCCTGATCGGGTCGATCTCGAGCACGCTGCACCTGCGTGATGGTCTGCCAAAATCCGCCTACTTGCCCCGCGAGGATGCAACCTTCTTTTACCATTCCGATTTTTGGTAAATAGGCACGACAAGATATAGTAACCGAATCGGTTTAGATAACGATCGGGACGCGAGATCGTACTAGCTCCGATATAAATACCGGTCTATCCATCCTATACTAGATATGCGTATCAGATTAGATCAGAACACAAACCACGTTAAGGTTTTGCCTCTCTTCTTCTGCTGCCTAGCTGCCGTATCCTTCTCTATCCCCGCACATTAGTGTGCACCGACAAACAAGAGAGTAAGTCTCTAGAACCTATCATTCTTGTGATCCTACACTGGGAGAGGTTGAATAAGGTTTTTGGAAAATGATCCATGAGACTGCTCACGTTCGTCATTATGGCGTGCCTTTGGTCTACATCGATTATCAGTCACTATCAGGTACTACGATCTGACACAAATAGGAGCAGTTCTGTACCGATTATAGCGTCCTCTACTACTACTGTACAATATGTGCACTACTTTTTGTACGGTTCTTAATCAGGTTAGTGAGATCATGATTGTGATGTTCATCTTTAATAGTATCACCACGGGAGAAGAGATATTTGCCGAATGCCAAAGGAACTCGGCAGAGCCTTGTTTGCACTCTGCAAACGACACACGGTAAAGTCACTCTTGGTCAATAAGGGTTCGCCGAGTGTTTTTTCTTGGGCACTCGGCGAAGCCTTTGCCGAGTGCCACACATAACACTCGGCGAACAAAAGTAAATTCACGGTGTGCAAACAAAGATGATGGCGGGTTTGACGAGCATCAAAAATTGGCACTCAACAAAAGAAAAACTATAAATAAAAAAATATGACCGCATGACGTTGGGGCGTCGGCGTGGGATGGGTCACCGGGGCGGGGCACAGTACGGGGAGCCAGGGCGGTGGGGTGTCGGCGTGGGTGCCGACAGTCGGCGCTTGATGGGACACAAGGGGCGGGGTGTGGGACTGGGTGACAGCCCATGGGGGCAGGCACTGGACGAGGAGTTGGGGCACGAGACTGGAAGCCAGGGCGGCGGGGCAGCGGCATGGGATGAGACTCGAGGGAGGGGCGCCGGCCGCTTACGCAGGACGAGATGAGGGGGTGGGGTGCCGACCGTCGGCGCGAGACAGGACGCGAGGGCGGGGTGCTAGCCGTCGGCAAGGGACAGGACGCAGGGGCGGAGCGCAGGACGGGGAGCCAGGGCGGGGTGCCGGCATGGGACCGGTGATGCAGCTCCTAGCGGTGAAGGGAAGAGGGAGGAGGCAGGTGGCGGCGAGCGAGAGGAGGAGAGATGAGGTTGTGAGAGGACCAGTGTGCTTTTAATGCCAAAAAAGTTGCCGCCCCACTATTTCAATTTTCAAGGCGGGAAGCAAATTCAGGATGTGTGGGCAAGCAATTTTTTATAAATTATATGTTTCAATTTAAATCTGGAAATTCAATGAATTAAATGAATTAAAAATAACTAATTGATCTAGAAAAATACCCAAAAATCATATGATAAGATATATTGTATTTTTTATTTTATAAAAAAATTCTTGTTTAAATAAATATTTAATCATCAATTTGTTTTCAAATATATAAAATTTCACTTATTTCAATTTAAATTCTAGAAACACACTTAATGAATTAAAAATAGTAAACTCATCTAGAAAAATACCAAAATTTTAAATTAGATAAGTTATGTTGTATTTTGATTGTATAAAAAGTTTCGAGTTCAAACGAGAATGTATATGCTAGTTCTTGTAGATGACATAATTTATCTATTTCCAAAATTAATACTATAATTGTCTAATTATTCAACAATTCAAAACATTATTTTAGGCAATATGCAATTTATACAATGGTTGGTTTTAACCGATGCACTGGGCTGAAAAAATTATTTAGTGTGCGTTTTAAGAGATGGAAAGCTAAGATCTGTCTCTGGCTTACTGTTATGAATGTATCAAAAATGTTACTTAGCAACCCAAAGGCGAACTTTCTTCTGATAAGTAGAAGAAAATCGTGTAGGCCAATAATCTCTTCCTGGAATGCATTCTAGGCGTGTTCTTTGACCATCCGTGTGATGTTTATATCACCATAACAGGTGCAAAAGAGTTGTGGGATGCTTTTGTTGTAAAATATGGTGCATCAGATGTAGGCAATAAACTTACCTTATTGAGAGTTTCCATGACTAAATATGATGAATAGAGAATTCTAGGTGGATCAGAAGTTTCAATTGAGAATCGGAAGTTCCGAACCTAGAGTGGTTTTTTGGTTTCTTGGATGGATCGAAGTTTCGGTTGAGAATGGAAAGTTCTGAGATCTAGGCGAATCGGAAGTTCCGAATGAGAATTGGAAATTCCGATTTAATCAAAATTTAAAGATCCAGATTTTGGATCGGAAGTTTGATCGAGGCAAAACAAATTGGATATGTTGGGCTTTAATTATGATCAAGGGCCCAATCCCTGGGACTATATAAAGGGAGTGAAGAGGGAGACCGTGGGCTGTTGTTCTCGTTGCTAAAACCCTAGATACCACACCTATCTTCTCTCTCTCTTGATCTCAAAGAGTTGAGATCAGATTCTCTCCCCAGATCTCATGATCAGTCCTACCACGCTAGTGTGAGGCAATATCATCCCTATACGTGTGGACTTCATGGAGGTTTTTCTCGAACATCGACACTCGTTGTCATCTTCCTCGAGGTGATTGTCGGTCTTCATCGTCTTCAACACCGAACTTCACAGAGGGTTGCCGATGAATGGATGGATCGAGGAGGATCTAAGAGAGGATGTGCTTCCTCAACAACTTCTTCCGCTGCACCTAGCACGTCTTGCGTTGAAGGTAATGATTCATGAGCCCTCGCGCGCATGGTTCCTGGGCGAAGGGGTTAAAATTTAAAATTGCTAGCTACCATAGCTTCCCATATCCCAATAGTGGTATCAGAGTTTACATGCGTAGTGTTTGATTTGGATCAATCACGTATGGATATACGTGGTGGAAATAGATTAGATCTATTGTTCTATTCGTCGAATTTTTGGAAGTTGCATCGGGTCAGAAGTTCCGATGTTGGATCAAAAGTTCTAACCATGATTTAATTCGATATAAAGAGCAATTTTGCAATCAGAAGTTCCAATGTTTGATTGAAAGTTTCGACCTTCATTTGATTTGATATAGAGAGAAATTATGCAATCGAAAGTTCCGACCTTGAATTAATTTGATACAAAGAGCAATTTTGTGACTAGAAGTTCTGATTTTGAATCGGAAGTTCCAATCCAGTTCAGTCACGTGTAGATTCTTCGCCTAACTTTATTTTGCAGAGAATGTTGTGACGGCTATGGCCTTGCAAAATGTATGAGATGTATGAATGTAACTAACATGGCTTGTGTGTCATGAGTATTACAACCCAAGGCTGTTCAATGGCTGTATGACCTACGTATCGACCCATGATGCTTCGACTCATGTAACTAGTATAGGTGTTATTATTTGTAATAGGCTAGTATAGGTTCATGGAGGTCTGAAGCACTAATGACAGGAGCCATGGAGATGAAGATCACCATGCGAAGGGCTATACTATGTCACAGTCAATGTGGTTGCCTATGGTGCTTACTTTTGTTCTTGTCATACTATTCTTGCATGTTTCGTACGTGATAGGAATTGTTACCTTACTAGAATAGTTTTCCCTCAAAAAATGAAGTATTAACACTCTTTCCAATAGCTTCACCTACTAAGGCTCTCGATCATCGATAGTGGGTCTACCAAAGAAGAGTACTATCTTTTATCTTGACCACTAGGGTAGAAGTCGGCCTACCACATGCATATTATTGGTTTGCTTAACAAAGTTATCAAAACGGTTTTGGGCTTTAGGGCATGGAGTTGGGTGTCGAGCATTTGATGCTACCCCAACAAACAAGAGTCACATATGATGTGATTTGCGAAGGGTTGCTTACCTATGTTAGTTAGCTTCTAGCAGTGATGCCAATGCTCACTAGGAGTTAAATTGAATATGGATCTTGTGCTACTATTAGTCATTAGAGGGAAATTGACTGTTTTTACATATAGTGGAACATATTTTGTTGGATAGAATATAAACATAGCATAGTGTTTAACCTTATATTTTTTGTATATCATAACACCCACTAATATTAAGAGCACTTTAGTTTTCAATTTACGATCTATTCTTAAAAAAGAACAAATGAAAGGAACAAACTTTGTTGACTAGTATCGTAACTTGAGAATTGTTCTCAAACAAGAGAAAAATGATTACATTCTAGAGGAACCCCACCCTAAAGAACCTAAGGACGATAATCCCCTCACTGAAAGGCATGCTTATGAGAAGCACACCAGTGATTTAGTTGATGTCACCTATCTCATGCTTGTATGTATGTCCTTTGAGCTTCAGAAGCAATATGAGAAAGGAGATGCCAACGATATGATCATAGGGCTCAAGGGCATGTTTGAGAACTAAGCAAGGGCTGAGACATACAATGTCTCAAAAGCCTTGTTTAACTAAAAGGTGATAGAGGGTAATCCGGTGAGTCCTCATGTAATCAAAATGGTTAGTTACATTACGAACCTAGAGCAGCTTGGTTGTCCTCTTGATCAAGATTTGGCCACATATGCTATTCTTCAGTCACTCTCTCTGATCTTTGATCAATTCATTATGATTTTCATATGAACAATTTGAAGATGACCATGGATAAATTTCATGGGATGGTCAAGATAGTCGAGGAGAATATTAGAAAAAATCCTAGCCATGTGATGGTGGTTCAACAATAAGGTAAGAAGAGAAATAGGAAGGCTAAGGCTAAGGCTCAAGATGCGATCTTGAGCTCAAAGTCTAAACAACT